>CM053789.1:742151223-743351223 GCA_028749045.1 Cupressus sempervirens | reverse complement strand
TGCCAAAGGTGAATTTTACATGGTTATTCCAAAATGTGACAAGAAGTCATAACATACCTTTAGAATTAGTGCCATTGTCTTGTCTCAGTTTTCTTGTAACATCTTGTTTGTGTGCAATGTAATCTAAACTTCTGCTGATAATTCTATCATCTGATCAACAATGGAGAAATTGTTAGCATGTGCTCTATGACATGAGTGTTTTCGACACCTTTCTAGAGAATATTTTTTATTAGCCAACTACTTTTTGTAGAACTTCATATGAACAGGTTTACAACAATAATGCATGAGTTAAGTTTTAGATTTTGATTCTTTGAAGAATCATGAAGTTTTTTGTATCCTTTCTATATAGTAGAATTGTCCCCTCATTCCCAAAAGCCCCAAAATTCCCCTCATCCCTAGGTGACTTAGTTAATGGGGATGCCTATTTTAAGTGTTGAGATTTGTACTTGAGCATTTTTTACACCTTTCCAAGAACAATTTTTGATCAGCCAACTGCTTTTTGTAGAATTTCATATGACCTACTTTACAACAATAATGCTATGTGATAGATTTTAGATTCTTTGAAGAATTGTGAAGTTTGTTCTATCCTTCTATATATAGCATAATTGTCTTTGTCTTTGTCCTTGGTACTTAATGTTTTTTCATGTTGGATGTGTCATTGTTGATAGAAAACTACTTATGTTAAAGGTCGGATAATAGTTAGGATTCAAACTACAATCATAAGTATTTTTTAATCAATTCATAATTCTATCTCTAAGCTTTCATTAGATAATTGTAACCTTAGCTCTCATCTTAGGACCATAATAAATATTCTATACAGGTAAATATAATTGTAACTAAAACCATAATCCTAGGTAAGTTCCCTAACATTAAATGATCGCAATCATTATAATAATCTTAAGCTTAGCCATCATGAAAACTATTAACATAACAAAATTGTAAACCATAACCTTGTCATAATCTTAACTTTGTTTCATCCTGAGACATGAACATGTATAATCCATAATGAGTTCATACTTAAAAATTTAGTATTTAATGTTTAATTTGACTTAAGTGTTTAACTTTATTTATAATCTAATTGACATAATTTTAATAAAGATATGTGCATTTATATAGATCTAGTTGATAAATTTTAGATTTAAATTTTATTAAATAGTAATTTTGTCATACATGTATTATGTTGTGATGTATTTTTGATGTGTTTTATGTTTTATGTTGTTTAAATATATATGCAAATTATATTTGATGAACCCACCGCTACCCCCTCCCCCTCCCATACCCCCACCTCTGCCACCTCCATCTCCACCTCCACCTCCACCTCCACCTCCACCCCCACCCACACCTCCAACACCCACCGTGGATGAGCTCCACGAGACTATGAGGCGTAACCTCAACGACCTCTTGAGTGATATAGAGGCTATTCGACGTGAGAGGCACCCCCCCCCCCCCCCCCCCCCCTCACCTACTACATCTTGCAGATAACATGCAAGGCGTGGTTGACTCCATTCATCATTTTTATTTAGACATCGATTCATTTAGATCATGGAGGGAAAGCATGCATGCCTTCTACTCTAATGGCTTATCATATAGAGAGGTTTATAACCTACATATAGGTAAAGGAAATTTTCAACATTATTTTGTAAACCCTAAGATGGGTGAACCAATTAGTGAGAAGAAGCCTCGCATTTCCATTAGGTGGTGTACACATCCGCGCATAGCAGCACATTTTTGGGAGTGGTGGTGGATGGTATTTGACCATCCACCACACGCTAATCATGAGATGCCCATGTACTTCTTTAGGAATTTATGGGCTGAGTTTGAGTTGGGTTTGAAACCCAACTATTTTGATATGAAAGCATTTCAGGGGGTTGGTAGAGGGATGCCTTAGGATAGGCCTGGGGCAAAGCTGAGTGACAGAACAAGAAACCGCAGGTGAGATGAGCCCCTTGTACCTCTTCCTGCGCCTGTTTTGCCTGCTCCTCACCATCATCATGCGATTTCATCTGCTTTTACCCATTTGAGTGCCCTTTCGAGCAATTTGGTACAGCAATGGACGTAGGTGGTACATGCTCCTCGACTTGGACATGTTTGTACTAGCTGTGGAGGCATATGCACAGGCCCCGAGAGCGATCCTGGTGTAGCACACGATGGCCATTATGTTGAGGGTGCATATTTTGATGATGATGTATATGCTTCCCGTGGTGATGGTAGTGACGAGATAGACGTTTCATCATTTGTTGACCTCATGCAGTAGGGAGAGCCTAGAGAGAGTCAAGAGCAGCAGGTAAAATTTTAATTTCAATATAAATATAAAGTGCACATAATTATTTACTTTCTACATATATGTGTAATTGTATTAACTATATTAATTTGTACTTTTTAAATAATAGAGGATGGATGACACTGTTCCTCCTAGGAGGCAGTATAGTCTTTTTTTGAGCCCTACAGATGTTGGCATCCCTTATACGGTATGCACTTTGAATTACACTGTAAAAATGTACATTCAAATTCAAATTTAATAACATGTGCTCATATGTTCTTTTTATTTGATTTTGTAGGGATTGTCTGGATCTACACATACTAATGTTAGTACAAGTCCTACTCCAGTTACCACTGAGGCACAGCCTCAAATACATGCGGTATGAACTTTTGACTGAAGAAAAATATTTTGCATTATTTTTATGTATGTAAATTATTATTAACTTATAATTTGAACAATTTTGACTCACATGTATATATATTTTATGTGTTTTGATTTTACGAATAGGAGCATGGATATCATACTCATCCATACAGGCCTCGGTATAGTCTATTTTCGACTCCATCTTATGATTATCGTTCTAGCATACCTGTAGACACATCTGTGACATTGGCTACCACTCAGGTATGATATATACATTATATATACATTTTTAATTTATAGTGTATAAAAAATGTAGTGTACAAATTATGTACTTTGTAATTATATTCATGTATATTTAATTTTGACTAAACGTTTATGTATCCATAATTTTAGGAGTACGTCACCACATGTGTTGCTGAGAGCACAAAATTTAGCCAGATGGAGGTACCTACATCGTCATTTGAGGTCAGTATTGTGATTTATGTACATAATGTATAGTTCATTATGCTCTAAAATCAAATTTAAAAAATGTATGTATTGTAAATTACAGGACCTCACCACTGCTGCATTTGGTAGTTTTGACAGTGTGCCTCCTCCCGTTACTGAGGGACACCCATCTCATGTGGTATAATTTATTTTATTAGGTAGTGAATATTTAATTTATTTGCAAGCTAGATTTTGAGACCCATTTCAATTAAGCAAGTACATGATGAGATGTGCCTCCTGTTACAGAGGGTGATACATCTACCTCACAGGGTGTCCGATATGATGAGATGACTCATATTACACATGATGATCCATCTGAGTCCTCTTTGCATGGAGCAAAGAGGACATTTGATTAGATAGATTAGGTCTTGTTGGCACCTATAGATTGTGTTTTTATGATGTATATATATATTATTTATGATGTATGTACACTTTGTGTTAGGATAGTTAAAACTGTATGTTAGACCATGTATTTTTTCACTTCATAGATCATGTTATGATGTATGTTAGACCATGTACTATTTTTTTACGATTTCTTATCATGCTTGTGTATGTAGTACATATATTACTATGTTTCACCATGTTTTAAGTATATTCAAACCATTTTCTTTATTCTGACATATTTTATTCATGAACATATGACACATTTTGTAAGTATATATGCAAGATGAACAATAATTTTAACTATCTATAGAGCATTATTGGATAAATATCACATCAAATTTATGCATTGAGATAATTCATACAAATAAAATTGACCTACTCGATTAAAAAATGTATTGATAACGTACCTAACAATGTATCATAAGTGATCTTAATGTGTTTTTTGGTAATGTAAGACTCATTATCACCTAATAAGACCTATTATGTGGTAGTAAACATATGAATACCTATCATAACATATAACAGACATCATGACTTATTAGGACTCCCATGTCCCCTTAAGACACACATGTATGGATAACGTACCTAACAATGTACATCATGTAAGTGATCTTAATGTGTTGTTTGGTAATGAAAGATATAATGAATACAATGAGTAATGATCTTTAAATTATCATGTGCAAGTCACTTGTTTTTAATATTACAATCAATAGTAATTTGAAACTTCAAACAAACATTAATTTAAACATGCTTGAATGTAAAAGTAATAGAACAAAATAGGAGGTCATTACTTAAATTGATAATTAATTTATAATAATTTATCAAGTGCACATACCTTTAACTTTCAAATAGAAGTAAACTCTCATTTTTGAATTAGTTTGTACAACATATTTCACAATATATGTAAGACAATGTCACTGATATATTTATAGTTCACTGAACTCATTTGAAACATAAAATTGGTTGAACGCATCTCTTCAAATGAGGTCCTGTAAAATAAAAATGTAAAACAAAAACACACATGTTAATAAACACATAAATTAATGTTCAAGGTATCTGAACTATGTAAATATATATATGTAATTTGTATGTACTTACTATGTGAAATTGCACAAGATGTTGATGTTCGATCCACTTTAACACTTAAATTTGCATAAATTGTAATTGAGACATGAATAAGAGGTATATAAGTTCTCTAAATTGGTATTGACAACACAAACATACATGTAATTAAATTATATAAGTACATATATATAAAAATAATACATTAATGAAAAAATTTACATGTGTTTGATTTAAATGTAGTCATCCCACTGTACCATCTGCATCCTCTCTCTTTTGCAATGCATCTGTGATTGTCTCATGCTCGTCCATTGAAATTGTCCATAATACCTTATTGGTGGGTCTCCCTTTGTACCTTTCTAATTTGATATTTGTTGCCACAACCAAATGAGAATAGTGTAAAATCTTCTTTTCGGTTTGGTAGTCTTCAAATTCTGGCAAACCATTTCTTCTTGTTAGGTATCTACGTAGCCAAGTGCCAGCTACAACAATAGACCCGATTGGATACTCAAAACCATCATTGTCTACTTGATGACATGTCATTTTTTTCTTAGGTTCCACAAATTTAGCTAGCCAATACTCAATCTGTTCATCATTATCACTAGGTGCAATAACAGCATAAACATGTCCTACAAGATAAGATAAAGTATAGAAACACTTTAATCACTCGTGTACATATGAAAATTATATAAATTGAAGCATGAGATCGCAAAAAAATCTAATTAAATTGTGCATACCAGGTTCTATGAGGTTTGAAATACGATCATAGTCTTCTGATGCAAAAGTAACATTCTGACCTTCATTTACTCTATCATCTTCAAAATTTGTGTCAGTAGGTGCTAATGATCGTTGTTGCCAATCTTCAACCCATTCTGTATTCTCACGTTCTTCCCATTCACCTGCAAGACAAAATTGACAAAAACAAGCAAGCTCCCTAATCCATATAGTCCAAGTGTTAGAATCTGAACTCCTAAATGAATGCCATTTAGCTGAACCACTAATTGTATCACAATCATATCTTGAAGAGATATTATTTTCTTCAACTAGGTAGAAGAAACGTTTGATTGTAGAGTTTTGACCTGATCCCGTGTATAAATATTTGTTACACCATTCAACAATCTCATGTGCATTTTTGAATTTAGCTCTTTCCTCAAATTTTAATTGCTCTTTACTAAGAGCTCTCTTCACACATGCACCAACACCATCATGTTCTCCTTTACCATGTCCAGCCTAAAAAAAACTCCACACATGTTGGATGCTAGTTTTCTTATGTGTCCTGCTCAACCAATAGAACATTCTAGCATTCTTGAATTGTCCTGTACAATTATCTGACCATATCCAATGTTGTGTCATTTGAATTTATCTCTCTTTTAAATTATCATAAAAGACCTTAAAACAATATTGGACAAACTTGGATGAATGGAGTTTATTATCACTTAAATAAAAATGGTACTCTCTCAATATTTTTCGATCCTCCTCTGTACTATTAGGTGCATGCCTATAAACTATATGAACATAAATTGTTACTTGCATTGAATTGTAATATTATGGTTGTACCTCTTCTTGCGGTGCAAGCGTGTAGTTCTCTGCAAATTCAACAATTGAAAGTATAGTACCAATTGGAAATGTATTCTTACATATGTGAAATTGTCCATCAAGCCATCTAGAATATTGAGAGTGTTTAACATATTTTGGTATGATCACACTCTTAAACTCATCCATAAATGCATTACAACTAACTTTATCTGTAACTAGATCACACCTTCTTCCAAACTTCCCATCCTTCAATGGATATTCAATAGTTTTGAATCCTTTTACCTCAACTAATTGTTGTCCAAAAGTAGTCAAAGCATTTTCATGCAAATATTCATCTAACAAAGAAAGATTGCCGCACATATCACATGTACTAGAAAGACATGCATTGAAAAGAAAGTATTGATCATTAGGTGGCTTACAAAACAAACCTGATATGAAATCTTTTATAGTTTGAGGTGGTATTTTTATACCACATTCTTGCAACATTTCTTTACTATGCATGGTACCACGTATAGATTGAAATACATCATAATGGTAACGAAATTGAATATGAGTTTTACAAAAACATGTGATTCTTTCCTTGTTAATCCTTACATACCATGGTTTACACTTTTCAAAAGATCTTTGACTAATGGTAATATTTAATACCTTACCATCTACAAATTTTTTAAACAATTCAGTTTGAGTCATGTCCAAAAGGTGTTTAGGATGGGGATCACATATTTTTCACCCAATTCTCAATTTAAGAACATCTCTTGAATTAGGTGATACTCTTGTATTATCATGCCAAAAATTTTCAATCAAACTTTTGATTTCACTAGTAAGTTTCATATCACATCTCGGGAGTTTACCACTAGAAGTCCATAAAATATTTGCTGGATCACATTCAAAGTTAACCCTTCTCTTTACAGCTCTTTCTAAAGTCTTATGATTCACATTAAGATATTCACTTATGTTGGTAATCAATCTTTTGTCAGATGTTGATTTGCTAACTAAAGCTGTTGTTATTGCTCGTCATGCTGCATTCTTATCTTTAGATCGACTTCTCTTTCTGATAACATCAAAGGCACTAGCAACAGTGGATATAACTTGTTTTAAAGACTCATTTTTATTCTTTGGTTTTGCATACATTCCCAACCTTCTCATTACTTTTCGCATTTTAGACATTTTATTTTGTTGCAACATTAGCTGACATTGAAACCCAAATTTTTTATTATAAAAAAAATGCCTATACAATCTATTAGCATGTGTCCTAATTTGTCTCCATGAAACCAATCCCTCAAGATTATCTAACACATCATTAGGAATATGAAAATTATGTTTAGACACTTTACTATCATCCTGACATGTTTGTTCAGTAGTTGGTGTTTCTATGTCTACATTCATGCAATTTTTATTTTCAGACACTTTACTATTTTCACTATTATTTGGGATTTGAATATCATTTTCAAATTTTCTTGGCATTTCTTTTGGGGTAGGCATTTCAATTGGAGTGTTTTGTGCATTATTGTTTGACAATTGCTTCTCATGAAGAAAATCTAAATCATTTAAATCGTAACCTGCTTCTAAAAAATCACCAATTTCATCACGAGAGAAAATTTGAGGGTTTGGAGACACACCTGTATTGAACGCATAATTAGAATGTGCAACTGAATTTTTTTGTATTGGGTTCTCTTCTTTGACTTCTTCATCCATCGTGGTATCTTCAATGTCTTTCCCCTTTGAAACATTGTTCAAGTCTCTAATTCTCTGTCTTCTCTCTCGTTGATGTTGTGCTTCATTCTCTTTATTTGTTGCAATCTCCTCATCTGTCAGAACTCTTTCTTTCTTCTTTCTTCATTGTTTTGATCCCATGTTTGCACCAGTTTTGAATTTGAATCAGTAGCCTGCAAATTGTATAAGAGGACAAGAAAATAGAATAAGCGTGATGAAATTCAGTGTTGCAGGTCGAAACTGTTGTTCAATCATTTCAATCATTGAAATTGGGTTGGTGGGGCAGCTTTTGGGACCCAACGGGTACATCAGAAATGGGTAACTGATTTCTTAAAAATTAGGCACCCGATTTTTTAAAACTCGGGTACCCGTTTACAAATCGAGTACCCAATTTTTAAAAAATTGGGTGCTCGATTTTAAAAAATTTGATATAACGGTTTAAAGAAATCGGGCACCTGATTTATGAATTACAAATCGGGTGCCCGATTCATGAGACATGAGCGGGAATTTGGCATGGCTTCTGACTTGGGGAAAGGCATGGCATATGCTTGGTCCCACCAAGGCATGTCTTTGTACTCCTTTTTTTTTCTAAGGCATTTAATTGACAATTTTTGATATTGTCATAATTTTTTTATAGTCATTCCTATTGAATTTTTTGATGAGACAAAAACCCATTATAGTTCTTGCTGTTCTGATTTCAAAAATGTAAATTTTATAGTGTTATTAGTTTACTTTCTATTTTTCCATTATTTATTAATCAAAACTATCTCCTAAATGTTTAAAAGTGACATTCACTAAAACTTTAATAAATTTTTGATTTTATAAATTTTCTTAAATTAATTTATATGTCATCAATCTATATACAATTCTTTTGATGTTAAAAAAAAAAAATTTGAAAAAAGTGAGATTTTGATCAAATTATGTGGTCCGTACACGAGAGGTTTTAAAATTTACCTTTATAGCCAATTAATAATTAATAATTAATAATAATAAAATTATTCAATAAAAAATTAAGAAAAAATATTGTCATCAATCTTAGGTGTATTAGGTAACTCCCTTTAAAAGGATTTGCAAAAATTCATTTATTTGTGTCAAATTATGGTGTTCGTACATGAGCATGGTATGGTCCTAAAATAGGCATTTTGAAAAAGTGGTTTTTAAAGATCTATACCAAAAAAATAATCTATCATATGGGTGCACAAATAAATTACATATTCAAAAACTAGATTCTGAACACTAAAAATTTTATTTCTGGAGTTTTTTAATATTCAATCTCTAAATACCTCAAATTTTGACATCAATTGACAAAAATTTTCAAAAATAGGAAAAACAGTTCCACTTTTTGGCCAAAAGTGAGACCCAACTTCTTGCACTGACCCCTTCATTTTGTGGTGTTTAAGATACTTTTTTGATACTCTGTTTGTCTTTGTTAAAACACTTATGAACCTATTTTTACCGAACCCTTGATGAACTTATGGGGTAGAAACTATGTCATCTTTTGCTCATATTATATCTAGTATGCAGTATTTCATATGGTTATCAAAATGTGTGTTCTTATGTTTGAATTTAATTTGATAAATGTTTATTTGAAAACATGATTTATGTAATAAATAACCTGTTAATGAAGAATGAAATTTGATTGGAGGGATTCAAAAGTTAGGCGTCAACAATATTCAAGGAGAAGCAAGCGCTAAGGAGCAACCATGGTGGAGAAAGTTGTAACGGTTCTAGAAAACATGGCAGCAAGTAAGGAGGAGCTATGAAGATTCATTGCCTTCTCTACATTTACTCTGTGGTGACAAGATGTTAAGACTTTATTATTCTCACCTTAAGCCATTATTTCTTCTTCCCACCTTCAGTTGTTCTTCCTATTTTCTCTCCTATAGATTTAAAGCTAGGACATTTACTTTTCTATTATGGAATAAAGTGTTGATCTCCTATATATGTAGGAATCAAGCCCAGTGTGTTAAGTTTTTTTTTAGCGAGTAAGAAGAAAAGTTCTGAGAGTAGACTATTAACTTTTATAGTTGTGTTTTACAGTTCTGTTTTATGTACTGAATATCTAAATGGAATGAAATAGTTTTATTTGGCTTCTATCCTGTGTTAATAGTTTAGAGAAGCCAACCAAGGGGGCCCACTTGGGAGGAGGATTAGATTAGGATAGAATAGATTTATTTTCAAGAATTAGTAGTATCTTAAGTAGAAGTAGTAAGTTCCTTCTTGTAGCATTGCACTCTGTGAATGTTCCTGTAGCATATATGAGAACAATTTTAGCAGATGAGCCAAGTTGGAATATTTGTTATCTTTTCCATTGTATTTCCAATATTCATAGAGTTAAGTTTTTTACCATCCTGCAGTAGCAGTGTAAGTTATTTTCCTTGCATTTTTACTTTCATGCAGCATAAGCTTAGTGACTTATTAAGAGACCTAATGCACATACCTTGCCGACCATTTCAAGTATATGTCCCTAGGTTGATAAGATTAAATGCACCTCATGGTGGGGAAAATAGTCCTTAGTTTGAATATATTATTCCTAAGCAAGGCCTAGTGCATGACTATGATACACCTATTGTGAGGCAGTTCATTTTTGGTGCCATTTCCATGGATTACTTCAAGCTAGGAGCCTTTTTGAGTCATAGTTTTTAGTTTGAGTTCTTTTTACCAGTGTGAAAAGCTTAATTGCATGCATTGATGAAGAAGACGATAAGATGAACATGGTAGATTTCTTCTACAAGGATTTGTTAAGTTGAATGAAGAAGTTGAAGAAGAAGAAGTTGAGTTACCTTTTGAAGATGCAAGTCCTATTTTTCCCACAACATCATCATCAAGATATGAACCCATAGATATATCTGGTCTTCAACCTTTCATTGAAGTATTGGCTAGTTTCCTTGATAACACTACCTTGAATCCACTAGTTGTTAATCATCCAGTGCCCAACATTCCTTTTTAGGAGAAACCTCAAAATCCATTACCACCAGTCATGGTACAACTTACTTTTCCATTTCCACTTCCAAGTCTTGTAACCAATGCCAATCTCAAGAACATACCTCCCACTACTCTTCCAAAGTTCTATGGCCTTACAACTGAAGACCCTGATACTTTCTTGTTTGAGTTTGACATACTTTGTCATAGTTTTGACTACAACACTGATGCCCCATAAGCTTAAATTATTTCCAACAACATTGAAAGAATCAACTCTACAATGGTTCATGGGCTTGGGAGCCAATGCAGCCAGAACTTGGGATGAAATGCAAGCTCTATTCCTAAAGAAGTATAAAGAATATTGCAAAGCATTTGGCACAAGAGGGGATGATATCTTTAGGATATCATAGAAGGAGGAGGAGACATTAGAAGACCATGTTTCACATTTTCTATATACATTGCAAAAGAATCTTAGCACATGTCTGAAGACTCACAAAAGCTAGTCTTTTTGAGAGGTGTGAATGATGACTATTTGGAAGCATTGGACCTGATGGCTGGTGGTGATATATATCAAGCTTCTTGGGATGAACTCAAAAAGATCTGTCAAAATTATTCAAGGTCAACTATGAAGAAAGGCCAAGGACTACTTTCTACAGTCACTAAAGGGATCAGTCAAGGCATTTCAAAGCTTGAGATATCCCATCTATTGTGAGATTTGAAACAAGACATTATTAATGATGTCGCCACATAGCTTGACATGATGACTACAAAGAAGAAGCAAGTAGAAGCTGAATTACAACTAGTTGAGTATTGTCCTCATTGCCAAAAGAAAAAGAAGGATTGCCAATGTAAATTGGTTGAAATCATGGAGAACCAACATCTTCCACTGAATACATCAAGATAGATGATGAGCAAGTATTCTTTGCTGCTCAATGCTGACCATGGGCCCAACGTCAAGGTATGCTTCAAGATTCCTTGCAAAGTTCAAATTCATATGGTAGTCAATGGAAAAATTGTAATACCTAAGGTCCTCCACAAAATCAATCCAATTGGAACAATGCTGGGCAAAATAACTCACAACAATCCCAATGGCCTCAGAATTCCCAACAAACCTAGCCTAATCAACAGAATAACCAATAGCCATAGAACCAACAGAACTATTAGCAAAACTAGCAGAACCAATGGCAACCACGCCAAGGGATCTTAATCATGGCCTAACCAAAATACTAGTGCTCCACAATTACCCCCTCCAGTTCAACAACATGTTTTAATGCCACCACCTACAAATCCTAGATCTCAAAAGCAAACATAATTACCAGCACAACCTCAGCCAGATCCGAATAGCCAATAACCACAACAACCCATGTATAGTGTTAATACCTAGCAATATCCTTCTTATGCTTTAGGTGTTGCAGATATACATCTAAGATCTAGAATGACTTTACTAGTGCTTAAACCACCACTTATAACTAAAATACCAGACTCTCCTATAGCATCAGAACCTTCAGTTTTTGAACATGTTGACTCAACTAATGTTACCTTGATAATGCCAGTTCAACCAACATTAGAAACTCCTTTTCTAGAACAATTGATACAAAAGAAACCTGAATTGTTGATCAATTGAAAAATATACATGTCCAAATACCACTGTTTCAAGCTATTAAGAACATTCTAGTCTATGTAAAAGCTATCAAGGAAGCTTGCTTGAAGAAACGTAGAAGGAAGAAAAAGGACCCCACCATAGTCTATGTTGTGGGACAAATGGTTGATATCATGCTAGGGAAAGTGATTACACCAAAATATTTTGATCCAAGAAGTCCAGTAGTGAATGTGAGTATAAAAGGTCAGTTTGTTAGAAATGCTTTAATAGATCTTGGAGTTGCTATAAATGTGATGACCAAGGATACTATGAAGAAGTTGCAAATTGATGGATTAAGGCCTACACCAACCATTCCGTAGCTTGCAGATAGTTCCATTATCACTCTTGATGGGATGATAGAGAAAATTGTTGTGACCTTAGATTCTTTAGAGTATCCTATAGACTTTATGATTTTGTCCCCTAAAGTCAATCTATTTGGTTATCCTGTCATCTTGGGTAGACCATGGTTAGGCACAACTAATGCAAATATAAGTTGTAGATCAAGGAACATGACCATATCAAATGGCAAAGCAACAAAGCAATTTGATTTATATCCTCCAGCCCAACCATTACCAGATTTGAGTACATTTGTTTGGCCAAATTTAGGAGATGAAGAAGAAGAGTTAAATTCTATAGTACAACTCATGATGTTGCATAGATAGTCTTTTCTAAAATTGCAAAAAGAAGATTTAGTACTCTAGAGTATTCTCACTAACACTTGTGTGGTAGAGAAAGATGTATTTGAAAGCTCTGTGTTAGAATTAATCACATATGAGGAATGTCATAAGAACTATACTTTGCTCAAAGAACCTGAAATTCTTTGTTCACTTCTCCCTTGTGAATTAGAAGTAAGTCCAATCTCTGAAGTTTCTATGATAGAATCCACTACTACTATTGAATTCACTAAAGGCCATGAATTGCGTGTTAATCCCAAATTAACATCCACACAGATGGAATAGTTAAAAGGATTGCTTTAGAGGCATGAGAAGGCTTTTGCATGGGACTATCATGATATGAAAGGATTGAGCCCTACATTGTGTACTCATAGAATATACATTAATGAAGGTTGTCTACCACTCTGTCAACCCCAGAGAAGGATAAATCCAAGCCTTAGAGAAATAGTCAAAACTAAATTGCAGAAATTGCTTGATGCTAGTTTCATTTATCCTATATCTTATAGTAAATGGGTATCACCTCTGGTTATAGTGACTAAGAAAGGAGGGAAATGAAGAATTTGTGTAGATTATATAGAATTGAATAAGGCTACTAAAAAGGATCATTCTTCTTTACCCTTCATAGATCAAGTTCTAGATACACTAGT
Source organism: Cupressus sempervirens (assembly GCA_028749045.1). Lineage (NCBI taxonomy): Eukaryota > Viridiplantae > Streptophyta > Pinopsida > Cupressales > Cupressaceae > Cupressus > Cupressus sempervirens. Next base: position 743,337,537 of record CM053789.1, on the reverse strand, counting down.
TGGAAAGAAGTATTTCTCCTTTCTATATGGGTATAGTGGTTATAATCAAATCAATATTACTCCTAAAGATCAAGATAAAACCAAATTTACATGTCCATGGGGTACTTTTGCATATTTTGGTTTATCATTTGGTTTATGTAATGCTCCTACAACATTTCAACAAGAAATTATTAGTATCTTTGCTGATATATCACATGATTGTATGGAGATCTACATGGATGACTTCACAACATTTGGAGTTAGTTTTGAAGAAGCAATGTTGAATATTGAAAAGGTTTTTGTGTGATGTCAAGAACATAATTTGGCACTCAATAGTGAAAAGTGTTTCATGCTAATGTAGGAGGGCGTGGTACTTGGTCATTTCATATCTACTGTAGAAATACAAGTGGACCTAGCTAAGATAGAGGTAATTCAAGCATTTCCCATACCTACAAAATCAAAAGATGTAAGATCCTTTCTAGGACATGTTGGATATTACAGGCATTTTATAAAATATTTCATCAAAATAGCTAGTCCTTTTTATAAGTTACTTACAAAAGAAGTTGAATTTAGTTGGACATCTGAATGTGATGAAGCCTTCCTATAGCTTAAGAAACTTTTGATAATAGCCCTAGTTTTACAATGTCCTGATTGGAATTTACCTTTTACCATATATACAGATGCCTCTAATTATGCCATAGGTGCAGTCCTAGCACAAAATCCAAAAATCTTGAAAATGCCATCTATTATATCAGTAAGAGTCTGCATCGCCCAAAGCTAAACTACACCATGACTGAAAAAGAGTTGCTAGTAGTAGTTTATGCCCTGAACAAATTTTGGCATTACATAACTGCTTATTCCATCTATGTTCATATTGATCATGCAAAAATCAAATATCTCATGAACAAACCTACTATAATAGGTAGGTTAGCAAGATGGTTACTATTGTTACAAGAATTTGACATAACCATAGTTGATAAGCCTGGGAAAGCCAATGTTGTAGTTGATTATTTATCAAGAATTTTTCATGGTGATACTGACACTACTCTGGTAGATGATGCATTTTTGGATGAGCATTTATTTCATATTGCTATTCAAATTCCATGGTATGTAGATATTGCTAACTATATTATAACCAATAAGATACGATCACATTTTTCTTATAAGGAAAGAAAGCTGCTTGTAGAGAAAAGATTTTTTTTCTCTTGGATAGATAATATTTTGTTCTATATTGGACCTGATCAAGTTATGAAAAGATGTGTGAGAGAAGATGAGACATATGACATTCTACATGCATGTCATAATGAACCATGTAGAAGAAATTTTGCAGCCAAAAGGACAGCTTTCAAAATCTTGACAACTTCTTATTATTGGCCTACACTTCATAAGGATGCAGTCAACTATACAAGGAAGTGTGACCAATGTCAAAGGATGGGCTGATCAACAAGAACAAATGAAATTCCTTTTAATCCTCAAATGATATTCACAACATTGGACAAATGGGGAATGGACTTCATTGGTCCAATTGATCCTCCATCCAATGGGAAGTCCTATATTTTAGTATGCACTAACTACCTAATTGAAGTTAAGGCTATGGAGCATGCTCGTGATGAAAAAGTTGTTGAATTCTTGTATGAAGATATTTTTACTCACTATGGTGTTCCCAAAGAGCTGGTTACTGACCAAGGTGCACAATTTACTTCCAACTTGATCTCAGAATTGATGAAACAGTATAACATCAGGCACCAAAAATCCAATCCTTATCATCCACAAGCTGATGGACAAGTAGAGGTTACAAATTGTGAGCTAGAAAATATTCTAACAAAAATAGTCCATTTGCATTGTCGAGATTGGACCAGCAGATTCAAAGAAGCTATTTGGGCTTATAGAACAACCTAGAAAACTACTATAGGATTCACACCATTTGAGCTCCTATATGGAAAGGTCACAATTCTTCCAATTGAATTTGAACATAAAACTCTAAGGACAGCCTTGGCATTGGATATTGACCTTCTTGTAGCATAAAGAGAATGCCTTTTGCATCTCAACACTTTGGATAAGATGCATAAAGCCACTTTGAAACATATTGAACTAGTACAAAAACAAAGGAAACAATGGCATGATTCTCCTATCATTAGTAAACAATTTTAAATTGGTTATTGGGCATTATTATATGACTCTCACTTCAAGGATATGCCAAGGAAGCTACAGACACGATGGTTAGGACCATATGAAATTAGTCATGTTTTTAAGAATGGAGTTGTACAACTAACCACAATTGATCAAGTGCCTTCCAAATTGTTAGTCAATGGTCACTGACTCAAGTTATCCAAAAGGCCACAAACAAAATCTAATTTCTTGTAGCAGTTCCAATAGTCAGATTCAAATATGACTCAAGCAACTCTTCCTATAGCCAAACATGTCAACCTTTTGAGTGTTGCTCTTCAACATTAGTTTTTAGTTTGCATGTTCATAATAATAACTTTATGTTCACATAAAGTTCACCTTCTATTCATTTTTTCTTTCCATGTCATATATTTATCTTCCACCCATCCACCTCATCTAATTTCTTAATCTTCCATCCACCCACTTTCCACATCATCAAATTTTCCATGTTTTCAATAAAACCTAGAAATACTAACGGATGTTGCTGCTGACATTATCTCCACCACCTTTTTGGTACATACGACAATCAACTCGATAGGTATAACATTTTCAAATTATCTTTCATTTATAAGTCCACAGATTTCATCAATTATATTTAATATTGCATGAAATATGTAATGGTGGCGTATGCTAGTCCCTCACCCATACTGATCTAACAAGTGAGGACACTTGTCTAAAATTAGTAGGGGGTAGGGGAAGTTCATACTATCCAATGACATGTCTGATTATCAGTGATGATTTTCTAAATCTTTGGATTACCCCTTATTAATGAAAATGTGTTGTCATAAGTACACAAAGTAAGGCTTTGTACTCCCTATTTTTGAATGATTTTTTGTGTCAAGCTATGATGTGACCTATTTTAAAAAAATTCGTCATTTGAACCCTATTTCCAAATGAATTCCACACAAACTTATGATTTACCTTCATTCAAAGCTTAAATCTTGTACATAACAATTTGTTATGGCAATTAATTGCTTCCTAAAGTAAAGCAGTGTGATGAGTCTGAGGAATAACATAGAGTTTGAAGCTTGAATTTAGAAAAAGGTGAGAAAATAAAGTAGCAAAGAAAGTGTTGAGAAATGGGTGGGAATTTTCAAAGGAGAGAGCTAGTAGAGCACACCATGTTGCTAACTGACGTAGAAGTTGTCAAAAGATTCAATGCTTGTAGATGGCTAGGTTATTGTTTAAGTTTTATAGCATATGATGAAGAGGTGGTTGTAGAATTTAAAAGCACATTCAACGAGGGTGAAGCTTCTATTTGGGGCTTAATAGTAGTTGCAATAGAGGAGCACATCACATAAGTAATAGGGTTACTTGCGATTGGAGAGCACTACCCGAGCACGCATGATGCTAGGTCAGAAAGGGCCCTATTTACTAGACCACATGACCCTCAATTGGATGTCATGAAAAAAGGATGTAAGAGGTTGTCATTGCTGCCACCATACTCTGAATTAGTGATGCACATTATCAGGTATTTTACTTGTGAAGGCAGATTTTCTCACTTGCATGGACACCATTTCAAGCTACTTAGTTGTGTGAAGCATAATATTGCTTTGAATATTTCAAATTTCTTGTATAATATGCTTTGCATTAGTGCGGAGGAGACTTAGAAAGGGAAAGAGAATTTTTTTACTCACCATGTTTTAATTAAGTTGTTAATAGAGAGGTCTCTTAGGGATGTATCCCCTTTAACATGGAATGAATTTGTGCAACTTAAAACCCTACAACCCCAAGCCGGTCCTAGCAAACAACATAGTGAGGAAAACATAGCTCCCAGTAGTGAGCTTGTAGAACAAAACATTCAAGGAGCTGAAACTAAAAAGACTCAAGGAAATGAACAAGAAATTGCCCCTATTCAAGAAAATGTGCCTCCACCTATACAAGAAATCCCTAAACCTACTACCAGCAAAGCTAAGAGGAGAAAAAAATTACTAGAAGAAACTTTTGTTTAGCAAGAACCAAGTCCTACAATTGTAAAACAAAAGAGAACAAAGAATGGTCCTATAGCAACTGATCCTATAGCAGTGACACTGAAGTAGAAAAGTAGGCAAAAGGTTGTAACACAGGAAGAGACCCCTGTAAGGAGAAGCCCTAGAATGAGAGGGCAGGTTTTTAAGGATCCTATGTTGTCTAAAACATCCACCAGGGAATATCCCATGCAAATTGTTTCTGATCATTCTCCCCCTCATCTTGAGATAAAAAATACTCCTGATAATCTTACTGCAGAGTGTGGAAAAGAAATTAAAGAAAGTATAGATGATACACCAGTAAATTTACTAGACACTTTTGGCCATAGGGATGAAACAATTCCTAAGTATGTTGATCTGAATACTACCTTAGTTATACATAGATCAACATGGATCAATAGTTTGGCAGAGCATCTATGGTAGGAACAAAGGAAGAAAAGGGATCATGAAGGAGAAGACAACAATGTTGTTACCCTATAGAAGCTCCTTTTTCAATTTTATGGACAATATTTATTTGCTAAAGCATTGTGGAAAGAAGAAAAGAAGAAGATGAATAAGATTATAGTATCACAAAATGAGGAAATTGCAGAATTGAAAGAACAACTAGAAAGACAAAAACAATGCATGGACCATGCCCTTAAGCTAGTTGATCAAGCCCTTGCTTGTAGGCCACTACCTAGAGTCTATGCTCTCTACTTGAAAGAGAAATTTCTTTTTTCTGAGTTAATGTTAACTCTCAAGAATGTGAATGTAGAGTTTAAGTTAGCACAAGAATTTTATGGGCTATATCAAACTTTATCAACAGTAGAACTTATTTTGTGAATTATATGTTCATAACTTTGTTATTCCTACAAAGATTGAGTGGAATCCTTTGCTTTACATAGGAGATGTACATTTAAAAGCTCTCATGTCATGGATGTCTAATGAAGCAAATTAAAATAGGTAGTTGAAAGACTATAGAGATGAGGAGAGAGTAGAATCTTTACCTTTGAGAGTAGAAAGTAATAAGCCAGAGGAGATGCTCTGGGATTGGTTTACATTGACCTATAGAAACAAGAATCCAACAATAAGAAAGAAGATATTTGCTGCTAGAACTAAGGTTTATGCTGAATATGAAAATTTACCCTACTTTGCATTTCAGAGAGCCATGACCGATGTAATGAGAAGGTTGGCAAGACTACCTAAATCTCTTAAGAAATCATAACCACACAGCCCTATTAACTTGGAAGTCACACTACATAGAGTTCCAAAATATTTAGAACTAGGAAAGCAACCAAGATTGGAGTTGTGGTGTCCTTTAACAATGCAACCTCCAATGTTCCTATGGCCCTTGTATGATATCAATGTTGATAGACTTGATAGGTTGTAGGAAGATCACTAGAGAGAAGTGTGGGAGAGAACTAGAGGATTTTACTACACTTCTAAGAGCAACAGAATGGGGAGGAAAGAAATTGGAAAGTTCAAGTCTCTAACAAGGAAGTGCAATGCTTGAGGACAAGAATTAGTTTGGCAGGGGGAAGATGATGAGACTAAAATTTTCCTTTATTTTGTAGTGTTTAAGATACTTTGTTGATACTCTATTTGTCTTTGTTAAAACACTTATGGACCTATGTTTACCAAACCTTTGATGAACCTATGGGGTAGAAACTATATCATCTTTTTCTCATATTATATCTAGTATGCAGTATTTCATATAGTTATCAAAACGTGTGTTCTTATGTTTGAATTTAATTTGATAAATGTTTATTTGAAAACATGATTTGTGTCATAATTAACCTATTAATGAAGACCGAAAGATGATTGGAGGGATTCAAAAGTTAGGCATCAACAGCATTCAAGGAGGAGCGAGCACTAAGGAGAAACCACGATGAAGAAAGTTGTAACTGTTCTAGAAAACATGACAGTGAGTAAGAAGGAGCTATGAAGATTCATTGCCTTCTTTGCATTTACTCTATCATGAGTGGATGTTAAGACTTTATTATTCCTACCTTAAGCCATTATTTCTTCTTCCCACATTCAGTTCTTCTTCCTATTTTCTCTCATATATATTTAAAGCTAGGACATTTACTTTTATGTTATGGAATAAAGTGTTGATCTCCTATATATGTAGGAATCAACCCTAGTATGTTAAGTTTTTTTTTCATGAGTAAGAAGAAAAGTTCTGAGAGTAGACTGTTAACTTTTACAGTTGTGTTTTATAGTTATGTGTTATGTGATGAATATCTAAATGGAATGAAATAGTTTTCTTTGGCTTCTATCCTGTGCTAATAGTTTAGAGAAGCCAACCAAGGGGGGCCACTTGGGAGGTGGATTAGATTAGGATAGAATAGATTTATTTTCAAGAATTAGTAGTATCTTAAGTAGAAGTAGTGAGTTCCTTCCTATAGCATCGCACTCTGTGAATGTTCCTGAAGCATGTGTGAGAATAATTTTAGTGGATGAGCCAAGTTGGAATATCTGTTATCTTTTCCATTGTATTTCCAATATTCATAGAGTTAAGTGTTTTACCTTCCTATATTAGTAGTGTAAGTTCTTTTCCTTGTATTTTTAATATCCTCCAACATAAGCTTAGTGACTCATTAAGAGACCTAGCGCATATACTATGCCGACCATTTCAATTATACGTCCCTGCATTGATAAGATTAAATGCACCTAATGGTGGGAAAAATAGTCCTTAGTTTGAATATATTATTCCTAAGCAAGGTCTAGTGCATGACTATGATACAACTATTGTGAGGTGGTTTAGGGCACCTCATCATTTATAGGTGAGGCTATGCATATGCCAATTTTGACTCCATATTTGGAGTCTGTGTGCTCAAATTTAACTCTTGGCACCAATTTTACAATTATAGGGCCCACTATAAATTGTACTACCACTACTTTTCCTCTGTCTATGCAAATCATTCTATTTAAGTGGTTTAAAATATGCATTTTGGATAGTATTTCTCAAGGCATTTATGTATATATGTGTATATATTTATATGTTTTGTTTATATTCTCTCAATTTTTAATTGTTACAACAGATCTTGAATTGAAGCATTTATACATTGAACAAATTATAAGTAATTGTATGTACCTCTGACAATTGAATGTAGTATGGTCTCATACATGGCAACATTGGATTAGATTCTTGTTGGTATTACAATTCCAAAAATCTATAGTCATACAGAGGAAATGTCTACTCTTATAATGAATTCTTTGTGAACGAAATAGTCCCAAATCAAATTCCCAAAACCATAATATGAATTTTAAGTTCCATAATCCCAAACCCAAGATTTGGAATGCCAATTCTCAAATTATATTCCAGCAACCAAACAAGCCCTAAGGTGCTAGTCATATGAAACTCATCAACGGGATTTCCATCCCTCAAAATCAAGTAATGATATCATGCTTTTTCTTGTAAAATTTTAGAGAATGGATAAATAATATTTAGGATATCGCTAAATTATATTGTGCAATATTTGGTTCGTATTTGGTTAACAAGAAAATTGAACTTATGATCAGACTTTTTTTTACAAATTCCAAAGTGGATTCTCAAAGGAATAGAGCCATATTAGGCATGAGGAGATCACTAGATATTTGTGCATTCCCTTTGGACTCAAGATTTCTCTACCAGACATGTGGAATTGGTTTCTTAGTAGACTTATGAAACTAGAATAATAGATTCTTATCTTTAACATGGAAAACACAAGTTGCAAATACAAATTTCATTGCTTCCTATGTTTATCATGCATCTTGTTGCATGTCATCATAGGGAAACTATGAATATTTGAACAAACTTATTTGAAAATTTCTTTCGTCTAAATGGGATGGCAATGTTAGATTTATTTTGCTTCTTCATCTTATTGCATTCAATCAAGGCTTAAGGGTGGGTTGGGGATTATCAATCTTAAAATTCATTGGTTGTGCCTTACTATAGGATAAAAGAACAAACCTATGTCATCTTTTGTGATATCCTAAGGGATTACAACTGAAATGATTATGGCCAAAATAGTTACGACCTAAACCCTATCGGTCATACATACATGGCACTTTCTTAGAGCAATATGGTAGGAAAGGTTACAACTAAAAGTGTTTTGGCTATGACTATTTCACCTGAAATGGTACAAGGTAATATATATACACCAAAATCACTTTTGAGAGGTCATTTTCACTATTGCAGTTTCTAGATTTTGGTGAGTGGGTTAGGATGTTTCAACCATAAGTGGTAGGTGGTTTTTTGTTTTGATTTTATTTATTTTTGTTATTTTTTTTTAGTTATTAAATTTTAGTATTACTTAAATTAATTATATTTTAAGTGTTTTAGTAGTTAGTTATTTAGATTAGTTAATTTTTTTATATAGTTAAATCATATGTTCGATAGAGTACAAAGTATGTATATTAGGAAATTAAATCTAAAGTCAATTTTAATTAAATTAACCATAGGTATAGATGTTGGAAATGTAATGTAAGCTAGGTAAGCAAGAGGCGGCGGGGGGGTTGAATCAGGAACCACTTTATTTAGTTCTCTAATCTACTTGCATGTATGAAACACAAAGGAATAAAGTAACAAACCCATAACACAATATTTGGTAACCCGAAAACCCTCCAAGTAGAAGGTAAAACTGGGGTGGGGATGACAGGCATAATGCTTCACTACTATAGTAATAAACTTGGTCTATTAAGTCTTAGAAATGATCACTTTTCATGATCTTACTTGGTTAAGAAGAATAAGGACTATTGGGTCCACTTTGTGAAAGGATTTATACAATACATTTAAATATGTAATCTATTAGGAGTTTCTGCAAAGGACAGCTAGGTCCACTAGGTTAAAGGATTTGGCATTGATGCACCTGTTAGGATGAATTAGTGAGTTGATATCTAAAATGCAACTATGATTGCTAATGAAGATCCTTTGAAGTAAACTGATCACCTAACTATGATATATGATTCTCTTCTTTTCCTTGGAATGCTTGTAGCCTTCTAGACAATCTTCACTTCTATATTTGCTAATGCTTGAATGATGATACAATGAATACACATTCTCTTTATTGGATAAACAAAATACCTTATGCTTATATCCACTCAAATAAATTCCTTCATAGGTTGGCTACAACATGAATAGTTTCAAAATAAAACACCAATTTGGCTCAATGCTATAACTTGGGTTAATGTCTTACTCGGGCAATACTAGAAACACTTGGTTACCACTGTCTCCTTGGCTAGCTTTGGCACTTGGTAGATACATGATGCTCATTTCACACTGATCACTCAATAGATGCTTCTAACTTGACTTGCACTACTCTTCCATCTTTATTATTACCTTGGAACAACATTGCTCTGTTGACTTAGTTCACATTGGAGCACATTGTGAACTATCAACTTGATTGCCACTACAACTTAGCTGACACTACAATTATCTACAAGGTTAACTTATTTTGTTGGATCCTTTGTGAGCTTAGATAATTCTACAAACTAGTAACTAGGTTGCAATTGTCCTTTCATTGTGACTAAGTATTTTGACACTTATTGACAATATATCTTGCAGGAGATTAACAATCTTCCCATTTGGCATTAGTGACAAAAATAGTTATCACACACAAGATCTAAAAATCCTTTTTTAGTTGAAGTTTCCCTTGGAATATGCCTAATGTAGTAGCTCAATTTGCACTGAAGTCTTTACAACTCAGTTTGAACTAAAAACTTTGTTTTTGGTTTTTCAAAATTGTTTTCTTTTCTTCTTTTTACATATCTTTGCTACTGTACATGTTGCCTTTTACATATATGTACATATAGGTAAAAGAACAAACTTATGTCACCCTTTTGTAAAGGAAAAGGCTAACAAAAGTATAACTATTCACCTTCAATGATATAAAACTGGTATTATTATTTTGAATTTAAAAATGAAGTAAACTAATGAAACGTGTAGAAATGGATGAAGTTTGGGATTATAATTTTTAATAATTATTTGAAACAACAATTGATAAATTTTCCTAATTTTTATAGATAATTTTTTAGTTGTTGGAAAATGTTGAAAATTAAGGATCTAGTTCCCACCACAAAAATATATGAAAATAAACTAATTTCCCTTTGATCTCGAACTATGATATAGATAACATATATAATTATAATAATCAAAACTAAAAATAGCCTTTACACTTATATTTTCTCTTTTATAATGATTCAAATTACAACTCACCTAAAATTGATAGTTTTCATCTCCCACCACATTTTTCAAAACCAATCTACTCTAACTAGGAGAAAAATTATACATTCTAGAAGACAACTCTCTCCTCTAGAACATAATATAATTTTTTTAAAAAATTGATATGATTTAATATTTTTTTGTTTCTCAAAAAATGACAACTTTTTGAGTGCTAAAATACGTGCTTGTAAATTTTTTTAATAATAATAATATATTATATCTAATTAAAGCACTATAAACTCTATATGATAATATTCTTGTCTTTGAGCTCTATAAAATGATGTTTATATGTTATTTAAAAAAATATCATAAAAAATAGTAAGAGTTATTGAAATGCCACTTTTCTGAAACAATTTTTTTTCTTTAATAATTGGACACAAACTAGTATAAAACATGCATTTAATAGACATTTCCAATTGGAAAAGTGTGACACCATATGTAACTTAGTTAGAATTAATTTATCTACATCATATGTTTGAACAAAATTGAATTTTTGATAGAAATACTAAAATTCAGTTGTTTTGATAAGTCAACCTAAAAGGTGACATAGCTTTGTACTTTTACCCATATACTTCTTCTATATGTTTTCCCCCTTTGTACACTTTCTTTCCCCCTTGTTTTTGTTACAAATGTCAAAATATTTACAAGTTTAACCCAAAATGAGAAAGAAAATCATGGTGTAGCTTCAAAATTATGGACAAAGTCTTGTCCCAGTTATCTTATAGAACCTTCAAAATATTTAGATCAATCTAAATCTCTATTGATAACTGATATATATGATCTGCAACTGATAGATTTGTGTCCTTGACTAATGTCCTTGCACAATCTATCATTTTCTACATTATTTCTATGTGGGGAAGTATCATACCTTGAATATTATTGAATGTTTCCTTTATTCTGACCTCTTCCCTTAGCAATTCTGCCTAAAGTTGGGTCAAAAATCTAGATTTTGCAAAAATATTGGAACTAGAGCTTGGATTAAGTGCCAACTAATTTGCAGTCTCCTACAAGTCCTTGTCAATCTTGGCCCCAATTTTTCCTTTGTTTCCTTGGTAAAGTTAGTGGAAACACTCAACTTTACAAATAAAGATACAATGTTATTTACAAATTTTCTAATGAGGATATAAAAGTAGATAATTCTACTTGATTAATTGTTATCTTTTGTGCTACATTTTCTAACATTTTATTCTCAAACTTTCTCTCAACTTTCATGAGACATTTTTCCTGCCCATTAGTATCCTCATTAAACTTGTGCACAATATCAATTAATTGATCAATTATGGGGACCTTTTCATTTAACTCTATAGATAGAGCATCTATGAATATTTCTTTGATGTCTTCCAAGACTTGTCTCGTATCTCTCTTAGTTCTTAGCATTCTTTGCTTCACCCTTTTCTTCCATAGCTATCCTAGAATGTCCATTTCTTTAGTTGATAGATTTGATTGGTACCAATTTGAGATTACAGTCTCCTCATCAAGATCAATGCCATCAACTATGTTCTTTTTTCCCTTTCTTTTTCCTCCTAAAGAAGGAATGATAGCTTTTCCTTTGTTAATCGAGTCCTTCTGTTGTTCTTGTTATTGTTGCTTGATTGAGACTAAGAGAGCCTGATGCTTCATTAGGACTGAGTCTTTCATCTATCCAAGTGCATATAATATATTGGTCTAGACTATCTTTCTTGGATGAATGGAATAGATGTAGAATATAAGTTTTATCACAACTCTAGTGGTCTCCTTGCATATTTATCCAGAGATGATTGAATCACCCAATCCATTTTCTTGGGTGTCAATAACCTCACTGAATTCACTAGAATTCTTTGGAGACATATTTACCCATTGCTTCTTTATTTTTCTTCTGATTGTATCATCCTTTTCTTTCTTTTCATCTTCAACTTTTCCTCTATTCATGTAGTACTTTTCTAGATGACCAAGTCCCTTTCACACATATCATCTTTTTGTAGGATCTCTTTTTCAGAGGTGGGTCTTCATGAAGTTTGGTCCAATGTGTGAAAAATATCCACATAAATAACATATGAACCAAGTGTTTTAATCCTAACCAAAGATAGCTTTAGCAAGTTGTTCAATAGGATTCTAATTCTTGGTTCTACACTCTAAAGATTTATGACCCTATTTGTTGCATGAGAAACATTTTCCTTCAAATTTGGTCTTCTTTATGCATTCACTTTCTCTATGCCCATGCTTGTTACAACTATAATATTTTCCATTAAACCTGAACTTTCCATTACTCAAACACTTGTTTGAAGTATGCCCTATTTTTCTACAAGGATTGCATGTAGGTCTTTTATTGTTTTGAGCTTCTTGTTGTGATGACTCTCCTTATTTAGTATAGCCCAATCCTTCTTTACCTTTTTGTCTTTTCTAGGATATCTTAGCTTAATAATTCATGCTTTCTTGTGAATTCATCATTCTTTCATTGGTTTCTTTTTTCTCTCTAAGATCATTCATGATTCTTTCATTTTCTATCCTCAAATGGATGACTTCTTGATTTGAATTGTTCAACTAATTTACCAAGTCTTCCTAATGTAGTGAAAGCTAGTGGATTTCATTGTCCTCTTCTTCTATCTTGGTGTTGAGTAGTCTTTTGTCTTCCTCTACCATTTTTTTGTCATTTTCAGCTTGGTTCTTTTGTTCAATGACATCACATGTCCTGACTAAATGAATCTCTTATTCTCTTTTCACTTTTCTAACTTCTTCTTAAAGAATAAGGTTCCTTCCAAGTAGATCTTCTATAGATACATCTACTTCATCTAAAATTTTCTCTTTGCAAATATCTCCAATCCTTTCTTCTATGTCGCAATTGTCATTCATCTTTTTTGCTAATTATTTTCTTCTTTTCAAGGTTTGGGAGACTTTCTCCTTCAGTTTCTTGATTTGTTCCATGGTCACATGTAGATCCAATTTTTCATTCTCAATGGCTTTCTTTAGCTTGTATACTTCCATTGCATCTAATTTTTTTCTCTCAAGATACTGAACTTTCTGATAAGAGAACATTTCTCTAAAACTAATTGTTGGAAATCTAATGCAAGCTAGGTGACTGAGAAGGGGCACAGGTGAATCAGCAACCACTTAAACTTCTTATTCTAAACCACTTTATTTAGTTGCCCAATCTACTTGCAGGCATGAAATACAAAATAGTAAAGTAACAACACCATAAAAAAATACTTCATAACCTAAAAAACCTCCAAGTAGAAGGTAAAACTAGGGTGGGGATGATGTTAGAAAAAATAGTCCACCAAGATAACTGGGGGGAGGGGAGATGTGAATCTATTATCCAATAATTAAAAATTTTATTATCCTTAAACAATCTTATCCATTCAACCAAAGTAAACAACAACCATAACAAGATGCACATAGAAATTTACACCATATATGTTAACTATGGAAATCCTTGATCAGAGGGAAAAACCTTGTGTGAATGATGCCCACAAGATGATGTACTAATATAAATATTCCTTGTTAGAGGATGGACCCTGTTAGGAGTCTATTACAACATTTAGTACATAGAGTCCCTATGAGGAGACTTTGAATCCCTATTAGAAGATTCCAACCCTATCAGGAGTTGTGCCAACCCTATTAGGAGTTGTGCCAACCCTATTAGGAGTTGTGCTAACCCTGTTAGGAGTTGTAGTAAAATGTATGCAAGAAGAGTCCACTACCCAAACATGCAATTTCAATTACAAGAAGAGCTCGCTACTCAAACAAGTAATATACTATTAAGTTACTCCTTCCTCTATTCTATCAACTTAACTGATCACTATCAAACCTTACAAATGAGGTCATGAACCTCAGATCCAAATATCAAACCTTAGATCACACAATAAAACCTTGGCAATGAAGTTTCCTTCACTTCCACTCTACTCTACTCAACTTTTCATTCCACTCTATGCACTTCTTACAATCCATTTTCTCATGTCATACTTGATAAATGAAGATGTCCTTAATTTGTACTAAATCCATAAAATAATTCCTTGAGTCAATTGTTACACCTTCTCAATTAATTATTATAGGACCACATTAAGAACATGTTACACTTAGCAATAACAATAATCTTGTGCCTTGAAACTTGGATAAATTTTTGTACACATAATATTGTGATGAGTGAGCTTAACCACGTCATCATCAATATGTCTTTTTCACATCCTCAACCTCAATTCTCATAATAATAATTCTACTAAGAGACATAACAAGTTTATCAAAACATGCCTCTATAAACTCTATCTTTGAACAAACATCACCAAAACTTACATAACATCTTCCGGACTTGACACTTCTTCACTCTACGTTAACTACATATACTAGATACTCATAAATATCTCCCATAACTTTGAATAGTGAAAATACTCAACTAATCATCCATACCAACTTGATCTTTCCACAGTTCTTCTGTCAGATACCACAGGAAATTGCTATGTTGATATCAATGACAAACTTAGTCATGAATGTCACATATCATCATAGTAACATATCTACAATACTCCCCCATATGAATATCATTAGAATTCATCCTTCCAATTGTAGACACCTAAAAACCTTTAGAAAGTAAAGTTTTTTTTATTTTCTAAAAAAGTCTTGATGACATCATCATTTATTAATTAATTGATTATTTAATTTATTTATTTATTTTTATGCCATTAAATTCCTTTATCTTAATTAGAAATATTTAATTAAGGAATCCCTCCCAAAAATGTTTAAATCTTATTTAAACATTATTTCCTTATTTATTAATTATTTAATTAATAAATTGACCAAAAATCCTAAAATAAATAAAAAAATTATTTTTTGTCCAAAACTTGGCCAATTTCCTTATGACCAATAACCTCTTCCAAAATCTTCTAATCCTTCTTTAATTTCGATTAAAGGCTAATCTCATCATTTCCTACCCCTAATCCCAACTCACAATATTTAATTAAGATTAAATATTAATCCTCATGTTTATTAAAAAAGTTTTAATAAATATCTCCTCAACCCAAACCCTTGAAATAAATAAAACTTTATTTATTTCCTAAAAATCTAATTTATCCTCATCCTAAGAAGTTCTAGACTCTTCTAGAAAGTCTTCATCCTCATCCTAGGAAATTCTAGACTATTCTAGAAAGTCTTTATCCTCATCCAAAGTCTAGACTCTTCTAGAAGATGTCTTTAAACCTAATCCTAATCCCCTCCTAACCTTGTCACATTCCCTAAACATGGGTTAAGAATTACTAACCCAAGCCAAAGTTAACAAATATCTCCTCCTTCACCCACC
Source organism: Cupressus sempervirens (assembly GCA_028749045.1). NCBI lineage: Eukaryota > Viridiplantae > Streptophyta > Pinopsida > Cupressales > Cupressaceae > Cupressus > Cupressus sempervirens. Next base: position 743,321,975 of record CM053789.1, on the reverse strand, counting down.
CTCATTAAATGCCATCCACTTGCCTATCCCTAAGCTAATCCTAAACCATCCTAATCCATCCTCTAATCATTTTCACAAGCCTAAACAAGCTTAAAACATTCCTAATCAAGTCCAAGTCAAAATTTCTCTCATCACCCTCAAAATATCTCAACCATAAAACTTTATGAAGTCCACTAGGTCATAAATGACTCTTACAAGCCCTTTTATTGCTCTTACAAGTCATTATGAGGGTCTTTATGAAGATTTTATCCCTTGAGCCTCCTTTGTTGACTCATCCTTCCCCTTTCCTCCATCCTCTCACCATGTGACATGTGTCACTCCCTGATTGGTTGTAAGGAAGCACAATCCATGTGCTCTCCTCTCATGCAATCTGAGCCTTCTATAACCTTTTTCACATCCTTGCATCCTAGCCCTTGATCCCTCAAGCCCTTTGCCTATTTGAGGAATCCTCTCCCAATTCATTTTAACACAATCCATGAAGTAAAGTTATAATGCTATTTTGAGAGCCAAATCCATACTAAAGCCATCTATCCACACCAAAAATCCACAATCATCCATTGAAGCATTTGGAAGCATATTGAACATACATCCTATCCATTTAGATAAAGCTACTCAACAAGAGAGCTTCTCATTGAGAGAGCTCATTAATGGCTCATATTTTCAATTGAGAGCTCATCTTAGTCTATCTTGAAGTTTATAAATTTTGTTTAGTTTGTAGAAGCTTTATTTAAATTTGGTTTCTATTAGCATACTAACATTGCTCATATACATTTTGGCACGCCCGGTGGGACCCCGCATGGGTCATCTTCATTAGCTTTTTTAGTCAAGTTTTGTATGTTATTTGCTAATTTTGGCTAATTTTGCTTATTTTTGTGATTGGTAGGATTGTATAAATTGGTTTTGTAGGTCCACATGAGCATGAAAAAGACAAAGGAACTCATAATGTATCTCATAGTGTTTGCAGATTTTTCAAGCTTATAGGTGGACAAAGAACTTGGAATTCTTCTTCCTCTTCTTGTCTATATTCTTCTTATTCCATCTACTTCTTCTTCTTCTTCTTGTGGGAGATCTTGGCCATTTTTTTTTTAAGGAAGCAAAATCATACACACTTCTTTTTAGTGCTTAAAATGAACCCCCAAATCATACTTAAATCCATTGAAAAATTAAAAATTTGCAAAAAAGAAAAAATCTTTTAACAAGTGAAACTAAACCAATCTAAACATTTGCTTGGAACATCAAGGTTTTAGATGCATTCATGCAAAATTAGGAACACTTCATTTTTGGGAATTTAAAAAGAACTTCAAGTTTCCATTTCAAAAGGTTCAAAATCAACACTAAGTGCACACTAAAGTTCTTTTTAAAAAATCTCATGAAAACTAAGAGTCCTAAATGGTTGCCAAAAATTTTCCTAAAAGCTTTTTTATTTGTTCCAAACAAATGTCTTATTGCAAAATCTTGAATGTTTCTTAGGTTTCCCATGCATCAAAACAATCTAGGAATATCATTTTTGGGCTTAAAATATGCAAACTAGAACACAAAATCTTGAATGAAAACCAAAGTCCAAAGAGTCATTTTCACTTTTGAGTCCAAAACAATCTTGAATGATCTAAGGTTAAAACAAAGCACTTCAAAGTTTTTAAAACAACACACAAAATCTCAATCTTGAATGCTCAAAGGAAAAAACTTGAATGTTTAATCACTTGTCTTTGAATGCATGTTGCTAAAATCACTCTTGAGTGCCATGGATTAAAATCAAAGTTTGTTTTTTTATGAATGCATGATTAAAACAACAAATCCAATCTTGAATGCCATAGATCAAATAATCATCTTTTGGAGCATAAAAAGAATTTACATTTTTGTAATCTTTTAAGTTATAAAAACAAATAAAAATGCTTTGAGTGAGTTTGTCGTTGGACTCACCCTCTTTAATCACCCATCAATTTAACCATTGGTTGCAATCTCAGTGCCATCTATGGGGATGGGTCCACCTAAGAGGGTGTTAAGTGCTCCACGCAAATCAAACTCCACTCACTTGGGTTTTTAGTGGTTTTTCTAAGTTAGAAAATTTCTTGAATGCGCATTAATCTCGCTCACACTTCATTTGGGCATAAAAATTGGACAAATCTTGATGTGGAGGGCCTCCGAGTGCGCGCTTGAAATCGAATCTCACACACCTTTGTTTTGGGCTTAAAATAAACTCACACTCAATCTTGAATGCCTTAAAGAAAAATCAATCGATACTTGACGTGGAGGGCCTCCGGGCGCACGGGTTTACCTTCTTGTTGACCCTAACTCTTCTTCTTGTTCGCATTCTTCGATCAATTTTATTTTTGTCAACGCTTCAAATTTGGAATAAATATTGTATCTTAAACATGAGTGCTTGCAAAGTCTAGATCAGAAAACTTAAGCGTTAGTTGGTAAAAGAACAAGCGTATTTTTTAGCCCAAGATCATCTAAGTCTTCTCTCCCCTTGTCGTCTTTTGAGGCCATCTTGGGTGCATAAGATTAGGATCCAAAATCTTGTGTTTGCTTTTTAGGAGGCTTGCTTGGGGATTTCATCACCCCTTGGGACGACCTCAACTCTTGTGTTCCGACGGAGTATAAAGATTGGGAGGTGAATCCAAAGACACCTCTCTTGGGATCAAAATTTTGTCACTCGGGCTAAGCCTCAAGGAACTTTATACCCTTGAGAAGTGAAAGAGGAGAAGTGGGTTACCACTCCTCTCGGCTGTGTGACATCTTTTTGGTTTCATTTACGGATTTGGGCCTCACGTACCTTGCGTATATCAAGGACTCCATAGCTAAACCAAATTTCATCCTTGTAGAAAGCTTCCTAGACTGTTGTTGTATTTGACGTGCTTGGTAAAAACTTTTGTTTGCTTGTTTGTTCATAGCTTTTGAATGAATATTTGCCAATTTTGGTTGAAATCCCAAAAAAGCAAAAATCTCCCAACTCAAGGCATACTTAGCATAGTCACTGCCTTATCAAAAAATTATCCAAGCTCCCCCGATGCAACCGAATCTATCTAGTTCTTTGCCTTAGAACAATCCCAAATCCAAAGTCCATCCAAATCATCCCCCCAGCCAGCTAGCAACCCAATCCAAAATCACCCAAGCCTTTAAAGAGTTGTTGTCACTTTGCTAGATTTTGCTATCCAATCAATCCTACCAATCAACCAATCTCACCAAGGTTATCCCTTTGATAGAGCATTTTCTAGGGTAATCCAGCTTTGTCACTTATATCCCTCATCACCTTGAGCTAAAGGTTGGGATCCACAAGTGGTCAATCTCGTGTCATACCATAGGATCACTAGTCTATCCTTAAGTTGACACAATCAACACAAATCCTGCACATAGGAAAGCAAAACTCTCACTTTTTGATAGCATACCCTTGAAGTCTTCCACCCACAAGACAGCCAAAAATCTCTAGCCAATCCTCCTTAGGTCTGTCATGCAACTTTGACTCTCCCTAGGAAACCTTTCATCAGCCAATCCAAAATCTGTGCTTAACCCAAATCCAACCATGAGCTTCCGTGTTCATCCATACACAAGACCCCATCCCCATCAAACTCATCATCAAAGCATGAAGTACCAATCCTATCATGATGTGTTTGGTCGCATTGTCCTTGCTCCCGCCACCTCCTATTCCAATGATGATAAAAATCTTGTTGACTATGACAGGTATATTGAAAGCCTTAGAAACATTCCCCCAAGCATCCCCCAAAATCCAAGAGTTATTCCAAATTATCTAGTCATGCCATCTGATATTCCAGCTTCCCCTCCATCACCCCATCAACCAAGCTTCCAATCTTCCACCGCCATCACACTAGCTATTCCTATCAATCCACCTCCACCTTTGACACATGAGTCTCCAAGGAATCTCCTAGAGGAAATACAAGAAAAGTTGCCTCCAACAGTCGATAAGCCATGTCATCTAATCCAACCATGTAAAGTAGTCAGTGATGAAGCTTCCCCATCTATAATATCACCTCCATATCCCATAGCTATCATCCCCATACCATCCATCAAATTGCTTAAAATCCTTCCACTTCTCGCAAGCATCAAAATCCCACCACCTATCAAATCCCTCCAAATCCTATCCACATCACCTCCAAGAATTTCCCAAATCTCTCGTAATGACCCTTATGCATCCATCTTCTACTCACCCATCTCCACTACTGAATCCCCCATCTATCCATCTGCTACCTTTGAAGAATCCATCCCTTCACCTCCTATCGCACCATCCACTCCAAACCAATCCTATCAAGATCCTGCCAAAAAGCATGTTGACATCCCCCAAAGCATAAATGAAGATATCATCATACCATGTCTTCCATCCATAGTGCAGTCACCATCTCCTCCATCTCCAAAACCTCAAGCCATATCTCCTCCACTACAAGATATCTTGTCATCCCACCAGCTACATCAAGATCCTATCCTTCCATCTCCCCTGCTCCATGCTTCCATCTTACCACCTATCCAAGCTATTCCACCATCTATAATCTACCCTCTTGGTTCACTTACATTCATCCACGGTGGCCCTCTCTCAGTAGAAGAATTAAGAACAGTATCTCCCCATTGCAATACACCTAATAAATCACTTCTACCATTTTTTGCAAGCAAAAAGTTTCCTCAGCTTGTTCAAATGCTCAATCGATGGCATTATCAAGGTCAAGGTTTTGGACCACAAGAGCAAGGAATTAGAGAGCCTATTATTGCACAAAAAAATCTAGGATTTCATGGTCTTGGATATGTATCCAAAGGCTCACCATCTAAAGGTGTTGGTACACAATACCCCCAAACCAAGCCTATCTCCAAGCCCACCATGCCAGCCTCCCATCACTCCTTCAAGAAATCTTATGTCATCCCCCCTCCACCATCTTTGCAACCCAAAACAACCTACCATATCCCCCCTTCATCCGCTAAATCCATTTTGGGTCCCTATGTCCCAAAATCTACCATCCTCCATCCTCCTATTAGCCATCATAAAAATCCTATTCCATCCATTCCTATGCAAGATCAACAAAGGAATATATCAGGGCACATCATCCATCATCATCCCCCTACATGCTCTTTCAAATCCTCTCCATCTCACAAAGCTTCTCCTAATCATCTTCCCAAAGCTTACCACAACAATGTAAATGCCAACTTCAAAATGCATAAAGCTAAAAATCCACATCCTAGGCAATCATATGTCTATTCTAAAAGACATACTCCAAAAAGGCAAAATCCAATCAAAGAATGCAAAACAATGCAAAAGCCTATGAAAAGAAAATCCAAAACCATGTGGATCCCCAAGAAAAAAGTTGAAACCCAATGCATAATGGCATCCACCATTGCTAATCCCCCATCTAGTGACTCATGTCCCCCATCTCCTAACTCCATCTTGGGTGCCTATATCCCCAAGCACGCTTCCACAAATCCTCCATCATGCCCGCATCTACCATCTATCCCCCATATGCTCTTTTCACACCCGTTCCAACATGTGCCAATGTTGCTCTTGCCAGCATCCCCTTCTCATGTTCTTTTCCAGCATTTTCATCCCTCCATCTCCTACCATCAATCCCATCTAATCTGATCTATTGCATAAATCACACATCCGGTGTACCAACGGCTAGCAACAAAATTGAACATTCCAACAACCAGTGAAAAATCCCAAAAAAGGTAAAATAGCTAAAGAAAGCCAAAATCATTCCAGCTAAGTCCAAAGTCAAAAAGTCAAAAAAGAAAAGAAAAATAAAGCGTCCACTGGTGAAAACTTGGCAATTCAAGCGCCTCGAACAAGTACCATGATGAAAACTTGGCAAACAAGCATCATGCGTAATCCCACCATCCCCAGCTTAGCCTATCACCCTCATGCTTTTGGTCATCTCTTGACATCCAACTCCATCTTCCAATCTATCCACCTATCCTCCATCCTCTAGCTTCCATCTCACACCATCCACTTATCTTATGTAGCTTCAGCCAATCATCTCAGCTATCACCCATCTCCCTAGCCCCTTCAGCTTTTTCCATCCTAGCTTCAATCCTATCACATCCATCATAAGATCTCCTTCCACATGTTATCTTCTGATTGGGGGCACTATATTCCTTGGAGATCTTGTCTTGTCCATCCTCCCTTGTCATTGATATCTACCTCTAGGCTATCCTCATGCAAACCCAATGTCATCTCCTTATATCCATCATAATCCTAGCTATCTACCATCCTATCCAGCCATCTCATCCTGCTCCTCTAGCTATCCTTGGTCACAAAATCTCTCATCATCATTGGATGCATCTTGTCAAATCCATATCTTTCGTTATCACCTCATCCTTAGCTTCTACCTCTTGCACCAAATTGAGCCATCTCGCTATCCTCTCATCCTGAGCTTTTTATCCATCTGTATCATCCCTATCATTGGTCCATTAGCTTGTACCATATCTTGATTAGCTCGCTTGTAAATATCTTGGTCTGTCAACTTGTACATCCTCTTTAGCTTAGTACCATTGCATCTATCCAGCATTCGTGTTAGTTCATCCTTGATCAACATCTTGCACCCATCGCACATCTTGGTTAGCTATTCCAATGCATCCTTTAGCTAGATTTCCTATCACCAAACTGTTATCTTTCTTAGTTTAGCTTGCTAGACGCATCACTCATCCAAATCCACCAGCTTAGGTGCTCTTCGATAGGTCCTTGCAGGATATAGCTTTCCTCATGTCTGATCTTGGTCCGTTAGTACCTCGTCCTACCCATCTCGTTGGCAAACGGTTCTCTTTTGGATTTTCGCTTTCTTTTGATTTGGACTCTTCCCTGTTGGGTCTTGAAATACTTTTCCAAGAAATCTTTTTGTTCCCTCCTCAAGGTTGCCACGATCTTCCATATCATGGTATGCTACGAATGGGGCACTCTAAGCATACGGTTTTGATCAAGTCTTTCGTTTGTTTCTTTTTTGCTTGTGGGTTACCCAGTGTCGGTTCCGCACTGCTTCCTCTGGGATTCATGTGTGATGCTCGGGCAACCCTTGCGTGTTTGTTTTGAGTCAGTTTGTCAGTCCTCTGGTTAGTTGGTGAAAAGGCTTTGATGTTCTTGGTAACCTTGGAAATTAACCAACAGTCCTATAGCAAATCTAGTGCTCAACTACATGGTGGTACTTCTCTTTGAAGTATCCCCCCCACTCAAAAAGCTTCAATGGTTTTCCTTCATCCCCATTATCCCCCATCCATATCCAGCATCCGTCTCTCCTACCCCAGCTTATGCATCAGTATCTCTTTGAATCACTCCTCACCTTTAGCTTTAGGGATCCACAATCCTAGTCTTAGGGATCCACCAATCCAAATCAATCCACCAAGCCTCATCTTTCGAGATCCACAATCCTAGTCATAGGGATCTCCAAAACCCATCTTTCACCAATTTGACTCTTTGAAATCCTATTGCATCAGCTTTATAATCCCCTCATCCATCTCTCTCTCCTGGATTCCTTTTTATAGCGCTCCGCTCCTTCATCCTCCACCTTCCCTAAAGTCTTAAGCTTGCTTCCTCTTGTGCATCTGACTCTCCTTTATCATTCTCCCATAGTGAGAGTTTGAGCTAATTCAACCCCTTCTCTTTTCCAATCTAAGTTTCTTTGCTCATCCGAGATTCTTGTATTTTTCAAGAAGCCACCGAGCCTCGCTTTCTCTCCCCGCTGCCTTCTTGAGGGGGCATCTCACAGTCCATTCTCTCCTCTTCTACTCTAGCCTTGGGCATCTTATTTTCTTATCTTTGATGCCATGCCACTTGCGGCATCACATCAAAGAGGGGCAAAATGTAGACACCTAAAAACCTTTAGAAAATAAAGTTTTTTTTATTTTCTAAAAAAGTCTTGATGACATCATCATTTATTAATTAATTTATTTATTTTTATGCCATTAAATCCCTTTATCTTAATTAAAAATATTTAATTAAGGAATCCCTCCCAAAAATGTTTAAATCTTATTTAAACATTATTTCCTTATTTATTAATTATTTAATTAATAAATTGACCAAAAATCCTAAAATAAATAAATAAATAATTTTTTGCCCAAAACTTGGCCAATTTCCTTATGACCAATAACCTCTTCCAAAATCTTCTAATCCTTCTTTAATTTCGATTAAAGGCTAATCCCATTATTTCCTACCCCTAATCCCAACTCACAATATTTAATTAAGATTAAATATTAATCCTCATGTTTATTAAAAAAGTTTTAATAAATATCTCCTCAACACAAACCCTTGAAATAAATAAAACTTTATTTATTTCCTAAAAATCTAATTTATCCTCATCCTAAGAAGTTCTAGACTATTCTAGAAAGTCTTCATCCTCATCCTAGGAAATTCTAGACTATTCTAGAAAGTCTTTATCCTCATCCAAAGTCTAGACTCTTCTAGAAGATGTCTTTAAACCTAATCCTAATCCCCTCCTAACCTTGTCACATTCCCTAAACATGGGTTAAGAATTACTAACCCAAGCCAAAGTTAACAAATATCTCCTCCTTCACCCACCCTCATTAAATGCCATCCACTTGCCTATCCCTAAGCTAATCCTAAACCATCCTAATCCATCCTCTAATCATTTTCACAAGCCTAAACAAGCTTAAAACCTTCCTAATCAAGTCCAAGTCGAAATTGCTCTCATCACCCTCAAAATATCTCAACCATAAAACTTTATGAAGTCCACTAGGTCATAAATGACTCTTACAAGCCCTTTTATTGCTCTTACAAGTCATTATGAGGGTTTTTATGAAGATTTTATCCCTTGAGCCTCCTTTGTTGACTCATCATTCCCCTTTCCTCCATCCTCTCACCATGTGACATGTGTCACTCCCTGATTGGTTGTAAGGAAGCACAATCCATGTGCTCTCCTCTCATGCAATCTGAGCCTTCTATAACCTTTTTCACATCCTTGCATCCTAGCCCTTGATCCCTCAAGCCCTTTGCCTATTTAAGGAATCCTCTCCCAATTCATTTTAACACAATCCATGAAGTAAAGTTATAATGCTATTTTGAGAGCCAAATCCATACTAAAGCCATCTATCCACACCAAAAATCCACAATCATCCATTGAAGCATTTGGAAGCATATTGAGCATACATCCTATCCATTTAGATAAAGCTACTCAACAAGAGAGCTTCTCATTGAGAGAGCCCATTAATGGCTCATATTTTCAATTGAGAGCTCATCTTAGTCTATCTTGAAGTTTATGAATTTTTTTTAGTTTGTAGAAGCTTTATTTAAATTTGGTTTCTATTAGCATACTAACATTGCTCATATACACCAATAATCTCCCCCTTTGGCATTGAAGGTAATATAGATGAAAAACATCTATTTCTAGGAACACCAATATTTAAAGAATGTTAACCGTTCTTTTCAAATCTCGTTCATCAATCATTCTCCCCAACTATTTTCTTATCCAAAAAATGCTATACTTGTTCTTGTTTGTTTTTACTTCTCTCCCATGATTCTTTTCATGCTAATCTTTTCCCTAATTGACATCAATGTCAAAATTTTTAGCATCCATCAAACTCTACAACAATTGATTCTTACTAGATCAAGTTTCCAAAGAAACTATTCAAAAACAACATCCAACAAGAGTCCTTGATGACTCTGTTTAGCACAAATACTCCCCCATATAGGAAGCATTGACATTTAGTCTAGGCAAATAATAGTGCTCTTTTACACTAGACTAATGAATCCTTGCATCTTCTACTTTGATGTAGGAAAGGACATAACTTTTAGCATACCTCGCAAATATTTAAAAGTCTCTTTGGGAAGAGGCTTAGCGAATATATCTACAATCTACTCTTTAATGCTCACATACTCTAATCTAATTTCCTTTTCAGCAACTTTCTATCTCAACATGTGATACTTGATAGAAATTTACTTGGTCTTCGAATGCAACATCAAATTCTTAGATGTATTTACTGTGCTTGTGTTGTCACAATGTATGACAATAGGTTTAGTAAATTCTATCCTTATATCCTTCAATATCTTCTTCATCCAAACAACATTATTACAATTATTTGTTTTTGCAACATATTCTACTTCTATTGTACTTTGTGAGGTACAATTATGCTTCATTCTTAGCCAAGAAACCAATCTTCCTCCAAGAAATAAGGCTCCACCACTAGTGCTTTTTTTGTCATCTGTACTGCCTACCCAATCAACATTAGCATAAGCACTTAGAGTGAAATCATTAGATCTATCATACCACAATCCAAACTCAAGTGTTCCTTTCAAGTATCCAAATATCCTTTTAAAAACTGCATAATGTACTTCTTTGGGATCAGCTTGAAATCTTGCAACAATTCCAACTACATTTTCTATATCTGGCCTAGTGTGACTCAGATATTGCAAACTTCCAATCATAGATCTATACTTCTTCTCAATCGTAGGTGTCTCATTCTTTGTAGATAACTTGTGTCCAATTACCATAGGTGTTCTAATAGGTTTACATTTTTCCAAACCAAACCTCTTTAGCAAATCCTTCAAGCATTTAGTCTAAGAAATAAAGATTCCTTCTTTATTTTGTACAATCTATAATCCTAGAAAATATCTCATTTCTCCTATCATACTCATTTCAAATTCTTTCTTCATTTCTTCAGTGAAATTTTCACTTTCCTCATCATTTCCTCCAAATATGATATCATCAACAAATATTACCAAAATAATTAGTCCATGATCAATTTCTTTCCAATAGAGATTACTATCTGCCATACCTTTGATATATCCAAGTTTTGTCAAATTCTTGTCCAACCTTGCATACCAGGTTGTAGGTGCCTGCTTCAAGCCATTCAATGATTTCTTCAGTCTTCATACTATGTCTTTGTCATTACTCAAAGAACAACCTTCAGGCTATTCAATGTATACCTCTTCTTCAAGTTCTCCATTAAAAAATGTTGACTTGACATCCATCTGATATACTTTTAATTTCTTGTATGCTGCATATGCTAAGAATAATCTTACTACTTCAATTCTAACCATAGGAGCATAGGTCTCATCATAGTCTATTCCTTCTTGCTTTGAGTAACCTTTATATACCAATCTTTCCTTGTTCCTTACAAATTCTCCTTTTTCATTCATCTTATTCCTGAATACCCATTTAGTTCCTATCACATCCTTGTTTGCTAGTCTAGGGACCAATTACCATGTCTCATTCTTTACTATCTAATCTAATTCCTCTTTCATAGCTTGTTTCTAGTGATCATCTTTCCATGCTTCATCTACATTCTTAGGTTCAACTTGAGATATCAAACATAGTTCTTCATTGACTCTACTTGTCATCCCATCTTTATCTTTTCTTCTGACAATTTGCTCGAGCAGATGATTAATTATCATAATCTTTCTTGAAGTAGGAGTTGTTATCTCAACTATTGGATCTACTAAAGGTTATGAGCTTTGTTGCTACCTTAACTCTCCTTCATTCTAAAAATCATAGTCAGTCTCAATAAATAATTCATTATTCCTTGGGTTAATAACAACATCATCATCTAAATTCTAATCAACTATTCTTTCTTATACCTTGAGTTTTTCATCAACTCCCACATTTGCACTTTCTATAATAGTGTTGGTTCTCTGATTATAACATCTATAAGCCTTTCTTTTCAATGGATAACCAAGAAACATGCCTTCATGACCAATATTATCATCTCTTTTGACATAATAGTTACTACCAAAAATTATGAAATACTAAACTGTAGGTGAGTGACCAAACCACAATTCATAAGGGGTCTTGTTTGTATCTTTCCTAACATGTACTCTATTCATATTCATGGCTTCTTTCGAAAACATCTTGGATACTTCATACTCATCTAAAATAGCTCTTGTAACTTTTGTTACTAATTTGTTTCTTCTTTCTGCTATACCATTTTGTTCAGGGGTTCTTGGAGTTGATAACTATCTTTTGATTCAATTTTCTTCATAAAACATGTTAAACTCATTTGAAGTAAACTCTCCTCCTCTATCTAATCTTAAACATTTAATCTTCATGCCTGATTCATTCTCAACTCTATTCTTGAATATCTTGAACTTATCAAATGCCTTAGATTTTTCTTTAAGAAATGCAACCCACATCATTCTAGAAAAGTCATCAACTAAAATCTAGAAATACCTTTCACCATAGAATCCTTTAGTCCTCGTACGACTGCTAAGATCTATGTGCAAAATCTCCAATTTTTTTGAAGTAGTAAAATTATTTTAGTTAAAAGAAGTTATGTTATGTTATGCTTCACGAAAACATACTCCTTGCAAATTATGTTAGAAGGTTTTACAATCTTAGGCAAATCTCTGACTACAAATATACCACTAGTCTTCAAAATGTTGTCAAAGTTTATATGAAAAAATATTTTATGCCATAACCAACTTTCATCTACCTTTGCAACCAAACATGTCATTTCAATAGGATTTGACTAAAATACATTACCTCTAGACCTGGTTAGACTATTCCAATTGCCTTTGAATCTTTGTCTCTAATCATGCACATTTTTTTTGTGAACTACAACTGATAACCTTTATCCACTAGCTATCCAACACTTAGAAGGTTGTGCTTCAAACCATCAAAAACATATAAATCCTCAGTGTTAGTTTTACCATCGAGAGTTATAGATCCAATACCTTTAACTTGGCATGCTGCATTGTTTCCAACTCTGACAATGCCTTCATCTTGATTTTTGAAGTTAACAAACTTGTTCATATCACTAGTCATATGATGTGAATAACCACTATCAATTATCCAATCATATTTATTTTCAACTTGTGATACCAAAGCTACTTTCTTCAGGATTTCTTCTTTGATTGCCACAAAATCCTATTTCATCATCACTAGCATTTATTGCTTGTTCATCAAATTTATCTTCTTCATTTTCATATAAACACTCTCGGTATCTTCTAGATTTTTAATTTCCTTTATACTTTTTCTCTCTTTTAGGACACTTACATGCATAATGAAAAAATTAATTGTGAGTCCAACATTTAAAGATTTTCTTAACATCTTTTTCTCTTCTAACTAGAAGAGTGACTCCTTCAATCTTTCCATCCTCATCAGATCTGCATTTCTAGAAAAGTCTCCTCTAAAACTTGTGCTCCTTGATAAACTAGGTTGAATATTCAAGGCACTAAATTTGTTTCTATTCTACTTAGTTCTCCAAAATTTCTAAGCTCATTCTCAACTGCTTCAAGTCTTCCGACCAGTGTCTCATTTGTGAAACATTTGGTACAAGATATCAATGTTTGTATCATTTGAACTATTGAATTAAATGGTGATGTTAAATTCTTCAATATATTCCATATGACCTCATAATATTCTTTATTTTCTCCTTGAGATTTAATACCTGTAGTGATTTCTGATATTCTACCTACATATGATCTTATAGATTCATCTTCTATCATTTTAGTATCTTGAAATGCACAAATCCAATTTTGTAGCCTCAATCTCTTAGAATGTTCATCACCTTCAAAACTAGTTTCCAAAGCTTTCCAAATCAAATGTGAAGTAACAAGTGACTTTACCTAATTTTATTCAATTTTAGGAAGTGCAGTCAATAGTGCTTCTCTATCTTTCATGTCACACATAAAAACATATCTTTCTTCCTCGGTACAAGATTCCAAATCTTTCTCAGCAATGATTTTCTTTGATGTTTTTGTCAAGATCCAATATCCTAGACCCATATACAATGGATTTTTCTTCATCCTTTCCTTCTAGCTATCATAATTTGTTCCATCAAACTTCGGACTATCATGCTTTCCATGGATCTCCCAAATTTAAACTTTATCTTCAAGGACATGATGCTCTAATACCAATTGCTAGAAGCAATAGTCCACCAAGATAAATGAGAGTGGGGTGGGGGTGATTTAGTTATCTAATAATTAAAACATCTATTATCCTTACAATCTTATCCATTCAACCAAAGTAAACAACAATGATAACAAGATGCACATAGATAATTACACTAGATATTTTAACTAGGAAAACTCTTGATCAGAGGGAAAAACCCAATGGGAATGATGCCCACAAGATGATGTACTAATATAAATATTCCTTGTTAGAGACTGGACCCTGTTAGTAGTCTATTACAACATTTAGTACATAGAGTCCCTGTTAGGAGACTTTGAATCCCTATTAGGAGATTCCAACCCTATTAGGAGTTGTGCCAACCCAGTTAGGAGTTGTAGTACAATGTATGCAAGAAGAGCCCACTGCTCAAACATGCAATTCCAATTACAAGAAGTGCTCACTGCTCAAACAAGTAATATACTATTAAATTCCTCGTTCCTCTATTATGTCAACTAAACCAATCACTATCAAACCTCATAGACTATTTCATGAACCTCGGATCCAAATATTAAACTTTGACAATGAAGTTTCCTTCACTTCTACTCTACTTAGCTCAACCTCTTACAATCCATTTTATCATGTCATAGTTGATAAAGGAAAATGTCTTACCTTTATACCAAATCCATCAAACAATTCCTTGAGTTGGTTATTACACCTTCTCAATTAATTATTATAGGACCACATTAAGAACGTGTTACACTTAGCCATAAAATTAATCTTCCACCTTGCAACTTGAATAACTTTCCATACATCTAATATTATCATGAGTGAGCTTAACGACATCATTATCAATATATCTTTTTTACGTCCTCAACCTCAATTCTCAAAATAACAATTCTAATAAGAGATATAACAAGTTTACCAGAACATGGCTCTATAAACTCTATCTCAAAGAAGACATCACCAAAACTTACATAACATCTTCCAAACCTAACATTTCTTCATGCAACATTAACTACATATACTACATACTTCTAAGTATCTTCCATAACTTCAGATAGTGAGAATACTTAACTAGCCATTGATACCAACTTGATCTTTCTGCAATTTTTTTGTCAGATACCATAGAAAATTGCTATGTTGATATCAATAAAAAAAATCATGAATGAATGTAACATATCATCATAGTAACATATCTACAATACTCCCTTGTAGGAATATCATCAACATTCATGCTTCCAATAGATGAGACCCACAATGCTTCACTAGTGTAGTAATAAAGTTGGCCTATTAAGGATTACAAATGATCACTTCTGATGATCTTACTTGGTTAAGAGAAATAAGGATAGTTACGTCCACCTTGTAAAAGGATTTATATAATACAACTAAGTATGTACTCTTTTAGGAGTTTCTGCAAATGACTGTTAGGTCCACCTAGTTAAAGGATTTGAAACTAATGCACTTGTTAGGATAAATCACTAAATTGGTCTCTAAAATGGAACTTTGATTAATGATGAAGATCCTTTGAAGAAAACTAATCACCTAACTATGATAGATGAATCTCTTCCTTTCCTTGGAATACTTGAAGCCTTCTAAACAATCTGCCCTTCCATATTTGCTAATGCTTGAATGATGATAAAAATGAACACACATTCTCTTTATTAGATTAAAAAAATACCTTATAACCATTCAAATAAATTCCTTCATAGGTTAGCTACAACATGAATAGTTCCAAAAAAATTACCAAGTGAACTCAGTATTGTAACTTGGGTCAAAGTCTTACTCGGGTGATATTGGAAACACTCGGTCATCGCTATCTCCTTTGCTAGTTTTGGCACTCAATAGATACTAGGTGCTTGGTTCATATTGATCACTCGGTAGATACTTTTGACTCAGCTTGTACTACTCTTCCATCTTGATTATTACCTTGGAATAAAACTTCTCTATTGACTTGATTCACATTGGAGCACGTTGTGAACTGTCAACTTTGTTGAGATTGTAATTATCTACATAGTTAACTTGTCTACTTGGATCCTTTGTGAGATCAGTTAAAATTGCATACTAGTAACTTAGTTGTAACTATCTTTTCATTATGACTAAGTGTTTTGATAGTAATTGACAATATATCTTGCATGAGATTAACAATACATTTTACATCTAGATAACTATAGTATTGTTTAACTAAATGACTACTTAATCGTAGGTATAGAATTCACATCAAACTTACAAAATTCAATTTCAAACCTAGATAGCTAAATTAATTACATTTTAGAAAACATTAACATAGTAAACTTGTATAGTTATTTATATATCAAACATTCTTAAGATATCTAGAACTAACATGTAGTGAAACATCGGGTAGAACTAACCTAGAATAACTTCTAGTTGTTCAAACTTGGAAACTTAAAACTTAACCAATTTCAAAAGATATATATAAAACAACTTATATCTACATCAAACTTAGAAAACTTGTTCAGACCTATAGCTATAAATTAGCTATATTTTTAAAAAAATTAACATAGTAAACCTATACTTTAACATGTAGTCCAAAATTAGGTAGAAAGTTAACTAGAACAACTTTGTTTCAAATTAATTTCAAATTTTCTTTTTTGCACACATACATGTGCATGTTTTTTTTTCACATACATGTGCTATACATCAAGTTCATATATAACATTTGGGTTAAATAAAATGGTCTATATTTTTTTGTTTTTCAAATTTACATGTATGTATGTGTTTTAAATTAAATTTAACTTTCAATTTTATTTTTATTTACACAAGTATCTTTATGTGTATATATGCATGTGAAGATCAAGATCTTTATCATATATGCTTGTATCTTTTCTCTGCATTTATAGACATATCATCTTTGTATATCATACATTACAGGATTTGGTACTAGTGGTGCACCTACATCCTCAAGGGAGGGTAGTGTTCAAGGAGGGGTTGTAGTGCTAAGTTAGGTACAACATGTAGATTGACATCATCTAATAAGGAGAGAGAAAAATTATTTAGAGATATGGTATCTAGGCTATCTCATGCTATTGAGTTCTTAAATTCTACACTTTTGGCATCTACCACCCTCCCTAATAGGGAGAAGATTACTACTATGAGAGATTATTTGTGTTGTATGATTTAAACAATTGAGTCATACAACCCATATGATGATATTCTAGTATTGAGAAATTTTACTCTTCTCTTTATTGAAGTATCACTGGTACTCTAAAGTATAGAAAGATTGATATAGAGGTCTCCACTACTATTGTGAAGAGCATATTTTCATTTCATACATACAATTCTAAGGTTAGAGCTTATTCACCTATGATGTGTATAGGTTAGGTTATTGCACCATTTATACCTCATTGGCTAGCTGCACATCATAGGTGACCACAGAAGGATGATTTTCCTCTCTATTTCTAAAAATAATTATTTGCAGAGTTTCATTTACATCATGATGTAGATTATAAAAAATTTCTAGGTCATGTTGGACAATGCCTTAATAGACTATTAGAAATATTTAGACCTATGGACACCCTTTTGGCCATTAATAAATGGGAAATGGAGTGTCCAAACCTTTTGGTCATGTTGAGATCTCCATAGATGGTTCCTACAGGTATCATTATTCTAGATGATATAGTTAGGACTCAGATGTTTTCTATCATTTTCATAGTTGCTACATAGTTACAAGAGATTTCTTCATATCGATGTGGTAGATATATGTTATGATCTCATTATACCATTCAAATAGCTACATCCTCTAGCATAGCAGTTGATGATGCATATGGGATAACAGATATAACATCTCCATTAGAAGTTTCTACTATATCAGATCTGGATGAATTGCATCATATACCATCCTATTTAACATCTAATTCTCTTGGTTCATATTAGGCATGATTGACAGTCATAGGGATTCCTCTTAGTGACATTGGTGGAAAGCTCAACCATATTCTCTCATGCATAGAAAGATCATAGGTTTCATAGAGATAGGAGGGTATGTTCATCTTACATTGGTTTTGACTAATGTGTGTCTATACACTTAAGTCATCTACTTATTTCATGGTGAGTAAGTAACATATGTTGAGCATAACACATAAGATAGTGCATTCTAAGTAAATAGTGAGTGCCAAGTCACTCAAGTGCTGAGAATATAGTATGTACTAAGGGATTCAAGTAATGAACAAGTAGCACATGTTGAGTCACTTAGATGTCGAGTGACAACACTAAAGTTACAGTTAGTATCGAGCACCAACGACTTGAGATGCCAAGTAATATAGTTTTGACATAGTTGTTTTCATTGGCAGAAACTACTATGTAAACCATTTTTGAGCCAACTTAAGTATTGTTTTATGATTTTTGTTGATAAGGATGAATCCTAATTGTGAATAGCTATGCATGACATGCATCCACTTAGAAATGGAGAAGGTTTAAGTGGAAATATGGATGAATCACTATCATTGATTCATACTTAACCCTAAATCACCCAAGTCCTCTTAAGGAAGATGAACTCTAAACTTTAGAGATGGAAGAAAGGAATGCTAAGTAGAATTGAAGATAATTTATATGCATAAACAGAGCATTCCTGGTGATTAAGGTGTTATAAATTGAGTTACATTGTAGAACCAATTAGAAGGAGAATAGAGGAAAATAGAGGTACATCTGATCAGAAAGGATCAAGCACACATCAGTTTACAGTTGATTTGGCATCAAGAAATAGAGTGTTAATCATAGGATCATTGCTAAGACATTTTAACAAGTAAATTAGTCAAATCTCTTAACAGAGTAGTCCTAACATGCTATTGTAAATCCTTTAATAGGGTGCTTAATTCATTGTAAGTTAAAGTCCTCTTGCTAGGTACACTTTTAGTAGGGCTTTCAAATCCTTTAACAAGGTAAGATCTAATAATATTGTAAGCCTTTAACAGGGCAGAGCTTTCATAGGGTAGATCATGTTTCATGATAAAAAAATTGTAACTTCATTAGATACACTTTATTACTATAGTAGTGAATATTTGTGGGTGTCATCCTCACCCTAGTTTTATCTTGTCCTTGGAGGGTTTTTGGGTAACCAAATATCTTGTGTTGTACTAGTATTGAATATTTACTTTTATTCTATGAATATATATGCTTAATTTGCTATTTCATTTTTATGCATAGACTATAAGATGGATGTGTGGTGAATAGCTCTAGAGGTTTAAATTTTTAAGTGTTGATTCACCGCCACCACCCCCCCCCCCCCCCCCCCCCCCCTTAAAGTTTACTTCCTATTGTATTTCCAACAATTGGTATTAGAGCCTAGTTCTCTAAAAGAAAAGCTTTGCAACTTTGAGGATAGATCTTGGAGATGGAAGTCTAAAAATTGGGAAAGACTATTGAGAACTAGACAATTGAATACAACTTGTTCTACATCAACTGAATGAAGCAAGACATGAGTTAAAGAGATTATTGAAGAGAAGGAAGGAAATTTCTATTCAAGAGAATAACACACAATACTAAGAGATTAAAACTACTAAATTGCTTCTAAATGGAAACTCCAATGCATTTGATGCAATAGTTACAAATGTAATGGAAAATAATGGAACCTTATTTGAAGAGGTCAGAAATATAAAGAGAGGACAAGAGATTCGATAAGTATTTCTATGTGAAGTGACCAGGTACAAAAAGAAATCTGAAGA
This sequence comes from Cupressus sempervirens, assembly GCA_028749045.1. NCBI lineage: Eukaryota > Viridiplantae > Streptophyta > Pinopsida > Cupressales > Cupressaceae > Cupressus > Cupressus sempervirens. The sequence goes on along the minus strand of CM053789.1, from coordinate 743,302,531 downwards.
GGAAAAAATCATGATTGGAGATGACAAAAGGATTTTAACCAAAAGAATAGAAAAGAAAACATCAGAGGTAACTAGGATTGCTAACATGCAATTGGAAAACTTGAGTCAAATGATGACTACAAATCATGAACTAAATGCAATGGTTATTGAAATCACAACAATGAAGTTGCAAAATGAACAACTAAGAAATGACCTGAAAAGAAAAAATAAGTTTGCTAATAGTTTCAATAAACTTAGTGAAACCATCAAATAATTTGAAAATTTGATTAGATCCCCTAGATCCAATAGTGATACTTCTAGATTGGGATACACTAGTACTAAAGAAGGAGAAACATCCAAAATTTTCAAAGAGAGAAGTAACAATAGTAAGAATTCCAAACCTACTTGTCATGATTGTGGTAAGATAGGTCATTCTGCTAGTGTTTGTAGGAGCAAGACTACAAATCAGAATCCTAAGCAGAAATACATGGGTTGCTGCCATAAACATAACAAACAAGGACATTAAGCATATGAGTGTAGATCCAAGCCTAAATGGTCATCAAACAAGCAGGAAAAGGTAAGGCATAATGGAAACTCTTATAATTGGGATTATAAGACAAGGTATAGTTGTCATTACTGTCAAGAATATGGACATGTTTCTAAAAATTACATAAGAACATGTTTCAGAAGTGACTACAATAGATGGTTAAGTCAAACCACATGTTTTAGTCATTTGAAGACTAGTCATGTAAGTAGAAATTGTCCAACAAGGTCAAATGCACCAAGCAGTGAGTTCAACAAAGGCAAAGAAAAGGCAGATGTTGAGAATGTCAAAGATGAGATGAACAAGAGATAGAAGAGAAAGGAAGATTGTAGCACATCAAGTGTAGGAGGGATCACTTCACCCAATGGGTCATGTGATCACACCTCCTCCAATTAAGTATTCAAGATGTAAGTGAGACTAATATCTAAAAGTTTGATATACTTTACATCAGTTCCAACGATTTAGTGCTGAAAAGATTACATAAGAATGAAGAAAGATGCAAAGTGTTGTTAAGAATCAAGAAGAAATCTTTTAGTGTTGCTAGTTTTCATGTTGTTGCCAAGCGTGAAAAGTTTCACTATGGTTTTCAAGTGAAATATTAGTAGATGTCGAGCTATCAAAGTTGTTAGTGTTGACCAAGCTCCTAGGGGTTGCCGAGTGGAAATGAAACTTCATGGAAGTCGAGTGAGTTGAAATATTTATAGAAGCCAAGCTTACAATAGTGTAAGCACTAAAGAATTAATTGCAAGGTTTTGAGGTTTATATTATCAATTTCTACTCATTTGAACTTGAAGGAGAGCACAAAGAGATAAAGGAAATAGAGAAAAAATTTTGAGCTTTTGCAAATAGATTTAATAGTCAATCAACACCATCACTATATAATTGTAAAGGTATTTATCTAGTGTCAAGTTACGTAGTTTGAATTTTTGTAAAACCAAGTTTTATGAAATGGTTTCTAGTTCATTAGTAGCCAATGTTGTGGAGTGAAAGGAAGTTTTTAATGTGTAATTGATAAGTAATATTAAGATTAAACAACCTAATTTTAAAGCCATACCTAACATAGCTTTTAAACAAGATCCATTTGATGCATTGTCAATGATACCACCATAAGTCTTAGTGATCCAAGATGTTAGATGTTGTTGTAAATATAAGGTTGGAAGCATAGGAGACATGGAAATTAGGAATACATTTGGGAAATTATGTGAAAATGGAGTGTTGAAGGACAAATTCAAAATTATTGAGAAGAAAGGGCTAACTTGTGCCCTAGATTTTCCTAACATTTTCAAGACATAATGGATAAAGATAGTTTTGTGTAGGGTACATGATAATTCTATTTTTTTAGAGAATTGATTGGTGAAAATCACCAAGAAATTTTTTTATAGGGTTATAGGGTATCCAACCCTAGGTCAAACAAAGACATTGAGAAGTAAAGCAAATGAGGTAACTGAAAGGAATACAGGGATAGGGTGGAATAATTGAGGGGTGAAAATAGATACAATCATAGATCCCCTAATTGCATTTGCAATGAGGGTAATAGCACATACATTCTATTGATCTAGTAGAATTAACAATGTTCCATGTATTTTAGTGGATGTGGGATATAGAATACTGATGAAAGATCATACTTATGATCTTGCTGAGTTGTAGTTGGAACAATTGATTGAGAATTTTGGAGCCATCAAGAAGACCAAAAGTGCATAATGCAAATTTGGATCTATTCTTGTATGTATATTCTTTTATGTAAAGAATACATTTCCTAATTTTGGTAAAGTTGCATGGAAGGTAAATAGATCTATTGCAATAGAAATAGGTGAGCTTGTTGAGCAACTAGGCAATAATTTCAAGTCAGTCATGACAAGCCACTTTGAAGACTTCAAGCAGTCAATGAAGAAAAGATTAAGGATACTAGTTTCACTAGTGGAGAAACATTTTGATGATGTTTTCTTCCTAGTTGACACTGACTATACATATGTCCAAGCAATAGTTCCTAAAGTTAGACGGTTAAGACCATTGGGATATGAAATCAACATTGATGAAGCCTTTGCAGTAATAACAACATTACTTGTAGAAGAAGTGGACAAGGAGGATACATCTTTTGGGAACTATGATGTGGCCAAGTCAAAAATCATAATGGACTTGAAGACTACTTTATCCATTAGAAAGAAGAATAAGATGGTAAAGAAACTAAAAGATAAATTTGGTGAATAGGTAGAAGAACGTGATGATAATGATGATGGTGAAGAAGTGAATGCACCTTCCCAAGCATCACTTGCCATCACCCAAGGTCAAGGAGAGGACCAAAAAGAAGAGGAAGTAGGAATTATAGGAGGTGCCAATGGAGAAGAAGCCAGTGAAATACCTACAACTATTGGACAAAAGAAAAGAAAAGCTAAGGCACCTGCAGTAAACAAACAAAGAAGGTTGCAAAACCTACTCAGCCTATAGTACCTACAACTAGGACTAGCACAAGGGCCACTACACAAAAGGCTAATGAAGTAGCCATGGCAATATAGAAAAGATCTATTCAAACTAGAAAGGGTGAAGAATCTCAGGAGAGACCGAGGAGAAAATATGTTGCTTTAGCTGAATTTGACAAAGAGAAGATTGAATCTGATGACAACAACTAGTTTGAAGTGGTAAGTCAGAGTTCTTCTTTAGATTTAGATAATCTATGTGAGAATGTTAGAAATCCTGTTGATTTATCTGGATTCTTTCACATTGAGTTTTATAATCTTGGGAAGATTGAAAAGAATCAAGTTGAAGAGGCATTATATGCCATGATAGCAATATTTTAAAAATGCTCCTCTTGAACTTTCCAACTCCATACCCACGAGTTTGTATGAGAGAGTTGAGCAGAAGTGGTACTATAGCCTAGATATTGAAAAATAAATAAGAGAAACAACACTTGCCCAGGTAATGATAGAAATAAGTAAGGGTGCAATGGAAAAAGCCGTTAAGAAACATATTGGAAAATTTACACCAAAATATAGGGCATTCATTATATTACATAATAACATAGAGGATGGTGTACAAAAGACTACTTTGATGTGGAAATCACTATATGGTTTAACAACATCCCAGGCAATATTGGATGCACATATTGAGGTAGGTGAAGAAAAAGAAGGATAAAAATAAGATGGCACTAAACAAGATACAGTTGAGGGAGACACAAATATGAACATTGACACACATGCACCAACTAAGGAAGAGTAGCCAGCATAATAGAGTGTAGCCAAGTGCCAATCCATCACATGAGGTAAATAAAGAAGATGACACTGTAAAGATAAAGGATGTTTCTAATTCTATCACTCAGAACATCAATCCCCTCACAACAAATGATTTAAAAAAGATAGTAGTGGAATCTACTACCCAAGCTAAATTTTGTGAAAATCTTGTACTGGTGAAAGTTGATGAGATTGAGAAGACATATAAGGTATCTATAGGGGGGGTATTATAGAAACAGGTTACACCTACAACCCCTCCTCAATTCAAAACAATACAACCTACATTTCCCCTTGTGGTATATCAAAGGAAGGAGACAACTACTCCTACCATCAGTATAATGATACAAAGTACTTTAGTCTTAGTCACTATAAAGGAAAGTGTACATGATAAAGGTGAGATAGATGGAGAGCAGAAGGATGAGATAGAAAAGAATGAAGAGACTCAAATTCAAATAGGTCAAATAGATACTCCTACACCTACAACACATAATCAAGGTGTTACTGATAATATGGAGGCAAAGAAGGACACACTTGAAGAATCAAGTTTGACAAAAAAGTCAGAGGAGCAAATAGTAATACAAACATTGGTAATATTACCAAAATTTGCTACTCCTCCTAGTCAAGTTCTTCAAAGGTTGAGCATAGAAGCCAAACCATTACAATCCTCAAGGCCAAGTCCAAGTACATCCAAGGGAGCTGAAATTACATCATTTTTTGATGCAAACTTGGATGAAGTAATTGACTTGCCCAAATTTGATTATGCAACCATTACTATTGAACATATGGGTATACTCTAGGAAGCTCTAGCAAAGAAGAAGACTCAATAATTTCTTAGACATGAGCATAGGTAAAAGCAAGTTTTGATTGATATGAAAGACATTTTTATTGATGCATTCAATCTACCAACTTCAAAAGATAACAAGCCCATAATTGAATAGTTAACCAACTTAGTGGAGAAGCTTAATGATATAAACCTAGATTCTAATGTCAAATTACTTGAATGGTCTAAGAGAAAGCTCCAAAAATAGATTGATGAAAAGATATCAAGTGCTATTTCGCTAACACAGGTTGAATTAGCAACCAAAATAGAAAGTGTGAAGAAGATACTAGAGAATATTTTCTCTTTGTATACCAAATTGATTGGTACTACACACTTCAAAAGGGAAGTTAGGAGTCATCATAAACCTAGAGAGCATGATGGACACCAAATTTTCCAACCCAAAGTGAGAAACACTTCAACACCCTCGTACATTCCTAAAGCTAGTTAGAAATATTACACATAGATGTAGCCAATATCAGGGCTAATCTGATATGCATCTAGTTGATGTTGAATCTATACATAGAGATACTACACAAGAAACTAGCCTATGCTAAAAATCTCATGAAGAAATACTCTCATCTTTCTACACATGAAGGCTTAGTCCACCTTTTTGTCAAGCTAGCTATTAGTTTGTGGTAGCTGATCAGGAAAGTACTATAAATACTTCATAAATTCTATTGGGTTGACATGTAATTATTAATTATAACCCTAAAGTGGTAAAAATACTTGTATAAAAGGGCTTAGGGTTATGGATTATTTCATAAGGTGATACAAAAATTGGTTATTTTTGTAGTATTGAGTTGTAAGGGATTATGGATTGTAATAAGGTCGTAGTCACTGGATTGTAAAATATTGGACTTGCTATTTGGTGGACATAGCCGAGAGTTTGGGTGAACCATGTTAAATCTTGGTGTCTTGTGTTCTATTCTATGTGATATATTATTTTTTGATATTGGTTATATTTTCATGTGATTGTTATTTTTGTCCATGGTTTCATCCTAACAAGTGGTATTGGAGCAAGGTTATTTTTCAGTTATCATCTATAGGAGAGTCTCATGATTGAGTGGGAGTGATGGAAAATGAGGGCAAGTTGATTGTTGATAGGTTTAATGGGAAAAACTTCTAGTTATGGAAGATGCAAATGGAAGACTATCTTTATTAGAAGGATTTATGGAAGTTGTTGGAAGGCAAAACCAAGAATCAAGGATCTATATCAAATGATGAATAGGATCTTTTAGACAAAAAGGAACTTGGAAGAATTCAATTATGCATGCCACCATTAGTGGCATTTAATATTACAAAAGTAAAGACAATAGAAGAATTGATGCAAACCCTAGCAAAATTGTATGAAAAGCCCTTTGTTTCAAACAAGGTATTTCTCATGAAGCATTTATTTAATATGAAAATAGCAGAAGATGGATTTCTCGTAGATAATTTAAATGAGTTTAATACTATTACTAGTCAGTTATCTTTTGTGGGTATCAATTTTAATGAAGAAATTAGGGCTCACTTGATTTTGTTTTGTTTTCTTGAAGGCTAGAATGGCTTGGTAATGGCTATGAGTAATTTTGTTCTTGGATCTAGTACCCTAAAATTTGATGATGTGATTGGCATTGTTTTGAGTGAGGAAACTTATAGGAAAACCTTAGGTGGATCTACATCAGGAAGTGCTTTGAATCAACAAAGTAGGGGCAGAATGACTAAGAGAGGAAGTAATTCCAAAAATCATGGGAAATCAAGAGGAAAGTCAAAGGGGAGGAGGTCTTAATCAATAGGACCAAACAAATGCTAGTACTATGGGAAACTAGGGCATAACAAGAAAGATTGTTGGAATCAAAAGAAAAATGAAAGAGATAAACCAAATGGAGACAAGGAGCCAAATGTGGTAACAAGTTCAAAGAGGATGCTTTGCTTTTGTCTTTAGAAAGTGTTGATGATTCATGGGTTTTAGATTTTGATGCTTCATTTCATGCTACACCTAATAGAGGTTATTTCATTGATTATGTCCAAGGGGATTTTGGACTTATTTATTTGGGGGATAATGAACCCTATCAAATTGTTGGAAAGGGAAAAATTAAGATTACATTGCAAAATGAGAATCATTGGCTACTACATGAGGTAAGATATGTTCCAAGACTTAGTAGGAATTTAATTTCAGCAGAGCAACTTGGTAATGAGGGTTGTATAGTTATTTTTAATGATAAAAATTGGAAGGTGTCAAAAGGTTCCCTTGTAGTAGCAAAAGGTGTGAAAGTAGGCACCTTATATCTTTGTATAGGTCATATTGTTCCTTCTACTTTAATTGTTTTAGAGAAAAGTAAATGTTCAAGAACAATTGTTGTAGTTAAGTAGGGAGAACAAATAGATGTTGTAGATTTTGACACAACTCTGTGACACAACAGACTTGGGCACATGAGTGATAAAGGTATGAAAGTACTTCATTCAAAGAAAGTTTTACCAAGTTTAAAATGTGCTAATATGAATTTTAGTCAAAGTTGTCTATATGGAAAACAAAAGAGAGTGATTTTTGTGAAGACTAGGAAGGAAAATAAAATGGAAAAATTAGATCTTGTGCATACCGATGTATGGGGACTAGCTTAAGTATCTTCCTTTGGTGGCTCTCATTATTATGTTACATTTATTGATGGTGTAACTAAAAAAGTATGGGTTTATTTCCTTAGATAGAAATCTAATGTATTTCAAACTTTTAAGAAATGGAAATGCTTGGTTGAAAATGAGACTAGTAAAAAATTAAAATGTCTTAGATCTGATAATGGTAGTGAGTATTGTAGTCATGAATTTGAAGATTATTGCTCCACTAATGGTATTTGTAGATAAAAAACTATTCCAAGGACACTACAGGGAAATGGAGTGGCTGAATGCATGAACAGGACTATAATGAAGCATGCAAGGAGCATGAGGTTGCATGTTGAGTTGCCCTTACACATATGGGAAAAGGTTGTCAATACTCTTATATATTTGATTAGTAGAGGTCCCTCTACTCCTTTGCACCATGGTATTTTAGAGGAAGCATGGATTGGTAAGAAGGTGAGTTATTTTTTTCTCAAGACCTTCGATTGTGAAGATTTTTCTTGCATAGGTTCTAAAAATAGAAAACAACTAGAAGATAAGTCAAAGAAATGTGTATTTGTTGGATATGGAATTAATGAATTTGGTTATAGGCTTTGGGATTTTGAAAAACATAAAATTGTAAGAAGTAGGGATGTCATATTCAATGAGAAAGTGTTGCACAAAGATCTATTGCAGCAACATGAGAAGAAAGAAGATGATTATGTAGTGTTGGATGATACTCCAAAAGATGATGTTCTAGCCATTCCTCATGATGTGCAATAACTGAAACAAAAAATACCACACACACTAGTGAATGTTAGATGATCAACAAGGAAAATTAGACCTCCAAAAAGATTGTCTCCCTCTTTGTATTCAATTTTACTTATCAATGTTGGTGAACCTAAATGTTATGATGAAGCTATGTAGGTAGATACTAAGATTCAGTGGGAGTTTTTAATGAAAGATGAAATGGACTCTTTGCTGAAGAATAAGACATGGGATTTATGCAAGTTTCCTATAGGTAGAAGGGCTTTACAAAATAAGTGGATTTACAGGTTGAAGAGGATGGAGGTAAGAAAAGATCTAAAGCTAGGTTAGTTGTGAAAGGATTTGTATAAAAAAAGGGCATTAATTTTGATGAGATATTTTCTCTTGTTGTTAAGATGACTTCTATCCATACTGTTTTAAGTCTTGTGGCTACTGAAGATATGAATTTATAGTAGCTTGATGTTAAAACAACCTTCCTTCATGGTGATTTGGATGAAGAGATATATATGGCTCAGCCATAGGGTTTTGAGGTCAAAGGTAAGGAGAACTTAGTGTACAAATTGAAGAAAAGTTTATATAGGGTTAATCAAGCACCTTGGCAATGGTATATGAAATTTGATAGATTTATGCATGAGCATGGATATAATAGGTGTCATTTAGATGATTGTGTTTATTTTAAGAGGTTGGATGCTGACAACTATATTATTTTATGTTTATATGTTGATGATATGCTTGTAGCTGGGTCTAACATTGATCATATTAAGAGGCTAAAATTCCAGTTAACACATGCATTTTCTATGAAGAATTTGGGAGCAGCAAAAAAAATCCTTGGTATGGAGATTTTCTGAGATAGGAAGAACAAAAAATTGATGTTATCTCAGGTTGGTTACATTGAGAAGATGTTGCAATGTTTCTCTATGGAGAATGCTGAAGTTTTCAACACACTTTTACCTAGTCATATGAAGTTGACTAAGGAGATGTATCCCAAGACACAAGAAGAGGAGGATAAGATGTCCAAGCTACCCTATGCTTCAGCTATAGGAAGCTTGATGTATGCTATGGTATGTACCAAGCTAGATATTGCATATGTAGTGGGAATTTTTAGCAGGTATCATGCAAGAATTAAACATTGGAATGTAGTCAAATAGATTCTCAGATATTTGAGGGGAACATCCAATAAGCGTTTACACTTTGGGGGCTCTACTACTAATTTACAAGGTTATGTTAACTTAGATTTGGTAGGGGAATTGATACCAAGTAGAGTACTATAGGTTATGTCTTTACTGTTGGTGGGGCAGTTGTGAGATGGGTTTCTAGGTTACAAAAGATTAATGCTCTATCTACTATAGAGGTAGAGTATGTTGCTATTATAGAGGAAACCAAGGAGATGATATGGCTTTAGTTCTTCTTAGAAGAATTGGGACATCCTCAGAAGGATAAACATTTGTTTGCAAATAGTCAAAGTGTAACTCATCTTGCAAAGAATTCAGCTCTACATTCAAAGACCAAACACATAAAGTTGCAGTACCATTTCATTCAGTCAATTTGGAGGATGGAAAATTAAAGCTAGAAAAGATACATATAGATGAATATCCAAAAGATATGTTTACAAAGGTAGTAACAAGGGAGAAGTTGAACTACTCTTCAGCTTCAGTTGGTCTTCTCTATTGAACATGAATAAAAGAACAGCAGAGTCCAAGATGGTTTGATCTAGTGGGAGCCTCATGGAGTAGCAGCATAGCTATAGGATTAGTCTCCAAGTGGGAGATTGTTGTTTAGTGTGAAGTCTGATTGATCCCCAAGTGGGAGATTGTTAGTTTATGGTGACTAATTAGGAAAGTACTATACATACTTCATAAATTATTTTTGGCTGAGATGTAATTATTAATTATAACCCTAAAGTGGTAAAATTACTTGTATAAAATGGCTTAGGGTTAGGAGTTTTTTCATGAGGTGATGCAAAAATTTGTTCTTGTGGTAGTATTGAGTTGTAAGGGATTACGAATTGTAATCAAGTTGTAATCACTGGATCATAAAATATTGGACTTGCTATTTGGTGGATGTAGCCCAGGGTTTAGGTGAACCACATTAAATCTTGGTGTCTTGTGTTCTTTTCTATGTGATCTATTATTTTCTAATAGAAGTTATATTTGCATTTGATTGTTATTTCTATCCATGGTTTAATCCTAACACTGGCCATCCAAATTAAGTAATTGGAGGTAGCTTGTGATAACTGGGATGCAACTCTAAAGGTTATCCTTGAGATCCACAAACCTTTTTTGGACAAACACATTATTATTGTATAACTTATTGAAATAAGTGTCAAGAATAAAGGGGGAGTAATAATGAGAAAGAGTATGGGGGAGATAGAGACGGAGCTAATCATATAGACAATCTACTCAATAGGAGAAAGATTTTGTACAAAGTATAGCACATAACAATCAACTCAGAGGGAGTTATGAAATTGAAATTTTGAGGTATGACTGATAAGTCATGTGTTGCCAAATTTTGATATTTTGAAATCTTTTGTATAGAAGCCGAATAGATACTAGTTATCTATGTTATGCTCATAAGGATAAGATCATTAATATATGACTACTTTTTTTTTACACTCATGTCAAAGTGGGAGATTGTTGATCTCAGCTTGGTTTTGACTAATGAGTGTCTATAAACTTAAGTAATCTACTTAGTTCATACTGAATAAGTAACATATGTTGAGCTTAACACATAAGATAGTGCATGCTAAGTAAATAATGAATGTTGAGTCACTCAAATGCCGAGTAGATAGTATGTGATGAGTGATTCAAGTGTCAAGCAAGTAGCGCATGCTGAGTCACTTAGATGTTGACTGCCAACATTGAAATTATAGTTATTGTCAAGCACCAAGGACTTCAAATGCCAAGTAATACAATTTTGACATAGTTTTTTGTATTGGCACAAACTACTATGTAAACCATTTCTAAGCCAACTTAAGTATTGCTTTATGATTTTTGTTGATAAGGATGAATCTTAATTGTGAATACCTATGCATGACATGCATCCAATTAGAAATGGAGAAGGTTTAAGTGGAAATATGGATGAATCACCATCATTGATTCATACCTAACCCTAAGTCACCTAGGTCTTCTTAAGGAGGAAAAATCCTAAAGTTTTCATGAATGCTAAGTAGAATTGAAGAGAGTGTGCATGCACAAATAGAGCATTCATGGTGATTAAGGTGTTATGAATTGAGTTGTTTGCACAAACTTCTATGTAAACCATTTTTGGCATGACTTATTTTTTTATGATCTTTGATTATAAGGATGAATCTCAATTGTGAATCATTATGCATTAAATGCATCTAATAAGAAAAAGAGAAGGATTAAGTAGCAATATGGGTAAATCACTATCGTTAATTCATACCTAACCATAAGTCACCTAGGTCTTCTTAAGGAGGATAGACCCTAAACTTTTTATGAATGCTAAGTAGAATTTAAGAGAGTGTGCATGCACAAATAGAGCATTCATGGTGATTAAGGCGTTATGAATTGAGTTACATTGCAAAACTAGTTAGAAGGAGAATAGAGGAAAGGAAACAAAGGACATCATAGGTACATCTAATTAGAAAGGATCAAGTACACATCAGTTTAGAGGTGATATGACATCAAGAAATAGAGTGCTAACTATAGGATCATTGTTGAGACATTTTAGCAGGTGAATTAGTAAAATCTCTTTAGTAGAGTAGTCCTAATAGGCTGTTGTAAATCCTTTAATAGAGTGCTTACTTCATTGTAAACCTAAGTTTTACCTTCTCCTTGGAGGTTTTTTGGGTAACCAAATATCTTGTGTCATACATGTGTTGAATATTTAATTTCATGGTATGATGATATGCTTAATTTGGTATTTCAGTTGTATGCATAGATTGTGAGATGGATGTGTGGTGAATAGTTTTAGAGGTTGAAAGGTTTAAGTGTTGATTCACCCCCCGCCCCCCCTCTTGCTTAGAGTTTACTTTCCTATTGCATTTCCAATTAGGTATTCTAGCACCTTCTATAGCACCTGCTCCTACATAGGGCCTTACAACACCTAGCCCCTCACCTAATTAGGATCCTATAGCACTTCCTACAAAACCCCCCCATAGTCAGGCGCCCACAATATGAAAATGTCTACTTACCATTATGCATTCAAACAAAACAATCAACTTAGACTAGGACTAGGCTATTTTATCACTAAATGATTTAGATATCAGTCAGATTGGTAGAGTATTACATGATGCTATGGTAAATATATTTATATGTTTAAATTTATTTGTTACTATAATTTACACTTATAAGTTTACATGTACTTGAGCTTAAATACATGTACCTAGAAGCATACATATATTCTTGATCTAGTCTAACTTGTGTACATACATGTGTGTTTGAGGGTCTTAGTGATAGTATCTTGCATTTTGGTGATCTTTAGACCCTGATAAATCCTAGATGGTGTAAGTCATAGGTATGTTATAATTTATATATATTTGATATATACATGTGATATAATACATGTACATAATTTTATAACTCTAGATTTTTTTTTTAAAAACTTTTATTTGAAACAAGGTTCAGACCTAGATCATAGAACCTTTTGGGGTCATGGATCAGTAGGGTGATGTGGTTGATCTACATGTATATATAGTGAGCTTGTCTTATTTGAGATGTATATTTCATTGATATGGATAAATTTTACATATATGTTATTTGGATATATTTGATATGGACACTTTGATGTTTTTATGTTATTTGGATACATTTGATATGGAAACCTCAAAGTTTTTTATGTTATTTGGATAAATTTGATGTGGATACCTTGATGTTTTTTTATGTTATTGGGATACATTTCATGTGGTATTTTAGAGACATGTTATATGGTATTTTGGATACATTTTATGTGGGTACATTACTTCATAGATGTGTTATTTTGTAGATGTACATGTTATGTTCATGTCTATGTAGACAAGGGAATTTAATCACTAAATGGTCCTAAGAAGTTGTCCTAATGGGAGGTCCTAAGGGGGGGTCCTAATGGGATGTCTTAAGGGGTTTTCTTAAGGGGAGGTCCTAAGGGGAGGTCCTAATGGGATGCCTTAAAGGGATGACTTAAGGGGATGTCCTAAGAGGTTGTCTTAAGGGGAGGTCCTAAGGGAAGGCCCTAATGGAATGTCTTAAGGGGTTGGCTTAAGGTGGAGTCCTAATGGGATGTCTCAAGGGGTTTTCATTGCAAGTGTAAATAATTATTATTTATGCTTTACTTAAGTTTACTTAGGTTAAATGCATTATTTTATTATTTATTAGGTTAGACACCTTGGAGTATGCACACTCATATGAGTTATCGCATTGACAACATAGGAGTACACAACTTAATTTAGCACATGGTGTCTACAACACTAGAGTATGCATAAACAACTAAGTCATCATGTAGAGAATACAATTGTTCACACTATTATTCTAGCACATGTTGTCTACAACATAATTGTATTTTCTCCACCTTTGTAGGCTTATCCTCTCATCATCGCACTAACTCTTGTGCTTAATGGAGGATAACCCACACCTGGTGGATATGTGCTTGATTGTATGACTTATCATGTTGCTAACTCCTAGGCATTATAGATGCATCATAAAGGCCTATATATATAGGCACCTCTATTTTACTATACAATCAATTAAATACCATATCATTATTCTAATCATACTCTATTGGTCTTTTGTGATAGTTATTCTGCTTCTTGGTCTTGGGTGAATTTTTCCTAATGCAAAGTCTTACACAATATTAGATCCATAAAGGCATCATTTCATAGCCATTGGAGATTGATCTTGCTTCACCTCTTTGAGGACACCTCGACTCAGATCTAGAGTATCCATAGAAATTGGGAGCACCTAGAGCCAATGCAAACCTTGCCATTGCATCTGGAGCATCAATTTGGTGAAAATTAACTATAAATTTTCCTATGCTGAGCCAAAGTCAATTTTGAGGCCATTTTTTTTGCAAACTGGCACCTGAAGATCCTAATTTGAAAATCCACTATGATCTATTAGATCTAAAATCTATCTTGTTTCAGATCTGTAATTAATTTTTCTCTACAATTATTTTTCAAAATTGTGTATTTTTCAAAAAAAAATTGGCTAGTAAGGCCTATAGAGAATTTTTTTTTGCAGGACTCAGGTGGTGAAATCCTAGCCCTTGCAGGAAATATTCTGTGTGGTGACAGTGACATATTCCTCATTTATATTGGTAGAGGAATCCATAGTCCAATGACATCTATCATTTACCAGTAAAGTTTGCAAACAAACTAGCAAAAATACCCTTTACAGTTTCTGGCCAAGAACGGAACCAGCTAGTAGCTCAATTAATTTGGGCAGCTTTGTTTGGTTTACCCCTGCAGGGTTGTTTATTTATACACCTACTAGGGTGTTTACCCACTCAATGTGGGATTAATCTCCCAATGTTCTTTGGTTCCCTTTTTAAAACTTACCATCAGACTCTTATTCCCTCTGACTCCCATGCATAGACACATGACATCTACCCAAATAGACACATAGTAGTGTCCAAGTCCATCTACATGGTTTCAAGTCCACCTAAGCATTATATAGTTAGCTCAAACATGCATGGACGTCTTGTACCACCATCTTAGCTGAGGAGACATGACATTTTTTTCTATACCATCTATATAGTTTTGTACTACCAACTCATCTACTAACATCATCATCAGTACTATTGACAACAATAGTGACATCATCGAGTAGGGCCAAGTTCGGTGACATTATCTTTTTGCTAGCCTAAATTTGATGATTGTATGACCATTTTCCACTAGAAAATTTGAACTACTATGATAGCCATTTGGACATCAAATTCAACCTAATGTTTTTTTGATCAGACCCCTTTCTAGATTCATTTTTTATTCAAGAGTCTGACTTTGTGAGGCCATATCTTAGTCATCCAAGCTCCAAATTAGGTGCAATTTTTTTTTATATTTTAGGTAAAATCTCCTAAAATTTGTAATGTTATAGTTATTTTCTACTTTTAGTGTATGAACTTGTCAGAAATTGCAATTTTTGATGACTATACCTATCTAGTCCTACATTTTGCAACTTTAATTACTTTGAACAGGCTCATCTGGACTCAAAATTAGGTTCTATTTTTTTTGAAAGTGTATTATTTTTTGTTTTCTTTCTATATATATAATTAGATTATAGGCTTGTGTGGACAAAAATATCACTTTCAAAATTAGGTCATTTTTTGCATTGTAATGCTTTGATATAACTTTAGAATTGTTGTATATCTAAGATACATTGTAATGTTCTAGTTTTGAGCTACAAAAGGAGGCTATAAACAACTAATCAAAATACCACTAAGGACAAAATTGGAAAGTGGCTATTGTAAATGCACTAAGTATAAAGTGCCAAAATCTTTCACTTGGGGGGGGTTCTTGATTGAGTAAGGAGGGGTGATGTCTCTTGGTGTTCTATTCCTCTTTTTCGGTTGTTATCTTTCATTTCTTACATCATGGGAAATCTTAAGTTTCCAAAATTAACACCACATAACTATGCTACATGGTCTATTCAAATGTGGTATCAATTAATGCATAATGAAGTCTCTCAATATGTTGATGGTACCCTTCCTAGACCAGTAGCTGATCAAGTATCTAAAAGTGAAATTACTACTTGGGAAATGGTAGATAGGAAAGCCCTAGGTGATATTATGTTGGGGTTTGAAGCTAAGATCTTCTATCAAATCAATAAGTATAAGACATCTAAGGATACTTGGGATGCCCTCAAAACCCTATATGGTAAAGTGTTTGAAGAGGATGCTTACAAAATAGAAGATGAGCTTGTCTCCCTAGATCATAAGACATTTGATTCTATACATGATTTCATCATTAAGGTGAATGAATTAAGAATGAAGCTTGATGATTGTGGTAGTCCTGTTAAATATAAGTTAATCTGTCTCATTCATAATAAGATGTTATCTGAGTACTCCACATTTGTTTCTTCTTACAACACCACAAAGACTACATTAGGGGCTACCTATAAGAAAATTACTTTTGATGCTTATGTTCAACTATTGGAGGATGAAGAAAAGAAGTTGCAATCAATGGGAATTATCAAGTCATCTAAGTCAATGGCATTGGTGGCCAATAATGAGGATTCTCAAAATTTAGTTGCTTGAACTTCAAACAAAGGAAAGGGCAAGAAGAAGAAGTGGAAGAATAACAAACAAGAGGGTGCAGAAAAGACAACACCACCATAAAATCAACAAGGCATGTCTTCCTCGAATGCAAACAAGAAGGGTGACACTAATAAGGAGAAGAAAAAGTGTTCTTATTGCAAGAAGTTGGATCATGATGAACATGAGTATTATCATAAATAGATTAATGAGTTGAAGAACATCATGAAGAAACACAATGTTTCACTTCCTAATTCTTATAAGGAGAAAGGAAATTCATCCTCAAATTCCAAGGGAAAAGGGAATGCTTTACTAAAAAACACTATTAGTTAGGGAAAATGGATCATAGATTTAGGTGCCACAGACCATATGGGTGCATCAAAGCAATATTTTTCTTCCATGACACATTTTGAGGTACCAAACATCTTTGTAAGTGATGATACTAAGGTGGAAGTTGAAGGTAAAGGTGAAGTTAAGATGAACAATGGAACATTCAAGGATGTTCTATATGTTCCTAACCTTACTTCTAATCTTATTTTAGTCTACCAAATGACTCACTATGGAGGTGGAAATAAAGTGGAATTTCTTCTAGATTCAGTGGTAGTGAAAAGCATTAAGGATGGCTCAATAATTGCAAAAGAAGAAGCCAATCATGATTCAAGGCTTTATACTTTCTCCTTCTTTGTGCCTACATCAAATGCACAAGCCTTGTTGTTACATTCAAATGTAAAAAGTAAGTTGTGGCATGAGAGATTTTGACATCTCAACTATAGATATCTTCAATAGCTTAGCAGAAAGAATATGGTCAATGGTCTACCTCAAATTCAGTTCTTAGAAGGTGTTTGTTCAAGTTTCTCACTTGTGAAACATCTAGAAAAGTTGTATGAAAAGGGGATGTCTTGGAGAGCATAATATTTTCTTGAGTTGGTTCATGGTGATGTGGTGGGACCATTTCCAATGCCATCATTTGGGAAGTCATGCTATGAACTCACCGTCATAGATGACTACACTTGCTTTACTTGGGTTTTCTTCATGGCTCACAAGTGAAGTGTATGAAAAATTTCTCAGCTTCAAAGCTCAAGTGAAAAAGTAGTCAAGGAAATTCATCAAAGTTATTTGAATAGATAATGGGAGGGGGGAGTATGTGAACACAAGACTAATAGACTTTTGCACTTAAGAGGGTATTGATCTTTAACATCCACTACCATATACACCACAACAAAATGGTGTTAGTGAAAGGAAAAATAGAACTCTCAAAGAGATGATCACTTGCATGTTATTAAACAAGTCTCTTGATCAAGTCTTTTGGGAACAAGTGATCAATTGTACTAAGTATATTTAGAATAGAAGTCCTCACAAAGCTTTGGATGGTGTAACTTCTTTTGAAGCATGGAATGATAGGAAACCTATAGTTACACACTTCAGAGTCTTTGGTTGTCCAGTATGGCCCAGAATTTCTCCACAAAAATACAAGGCATTGGAAGCTCAAAGAAAACCTTCACATAGGTCAAGTATATTCATTTGTGATATCTCTTGGGCATGAGGGATTTTTCACTAGGGGGGGTCACATGATCCTTCTCTTCTATATTGTACATATCTCTCTTTTTGGAGGAGGCTTTTTCCCATGAGGTTTTCCCTCTTTCTCTGGTTGTAGAGAGATTTCATGCATTTTAGCATTTCATTTTACTTGGGTACCTAACATGGCCTAGTAGCTGGGACCCATTATGCATTTCATCTTAGCTTTTTTGAGCTTAAGTGCATTTCCCTAAGTTGCACTTAAGGGGGGTGTTAGTGTAAATAATTATTATTTATGCTTTACTTAAATTTACTTAGGTTAAAAGCATTATTTTAGTATTTATAAATTTAGACACCTTGGAGTATGTGCACTCATATAAGTTGTCATGTTGACAACACAGGAGTACACAACTCTAATTTAGCACATGGTGTCTACAACACTGGAGTTTTCATAAACAACTGAGTCATCATGTAGACAACATTGTTGTTCACACTATTATTCTAGCATATGTTTTCTACAACATAATTGTATGTGCTACACCATTGTAGGCTTATCCTCTTATCCTAGCATATATCCAAGATCCATGATCCAATTTATACAAATTTATAAAACATATATAAAAAATGATCTATATAGTAAATATGAAAGTATGAGAGTTGTATAGAAAACAAGTACAAATAGCTAAACTAGAGCTCCACAAACATTGTATTGTTATGATCCTCTCTATTTTTTATCATCTCTAGAAAATTTTCATGTTCTTCAATAGAAAATTTCCACTTTTCATTTTTATGACATCCTCTTCTTTGCATTGCATCAAATTGCAACTCTATAGCTATAACATGGTTACTGCAATGTAAAAAAAATCTCCACACATCTATTAAATAAATTCAATACCACTATCGATTATCATATTTTATTGATAATATGATCCTTTAACAAAAATTGATTCAATTGGATATGATTGTCCATCAACATCTATAGTTCCTTCTAGAAACTTGTGTTTTACTTTTGTGCATCTAAGAAGATAATAGTCTACATATTTTGCATTATCTACAAAGGCTTGGACTGCAAAATAATCTCCTGCATGCACATAAAAATAGATGTGTTTATAAAGTGAAAAATTAAATATATAAATTTATTTTGATGAACACACACACACACACACACACACACACCCCACAAACCTTCCATAACTAAATTAGAAACATACCCATAATCAACTCAATATATAGAAGCATGAATGCCAATGTCAATGTCAGCATCTTCAAAAGGAGGCTTTCTTAATATCGCCTTCAAATCGCAATGTGAAACATATCCATTCGTGATATTTTCAAATACATTCAATCAATTTTCCTTAATGCAGTCATCACAAAAACATGATTTCTCTCTTACATTAATCATTGGAGGTTTGTGGTATCTTATAATCACCACTTGATGTAAACATCTAATACTAGAAATCATTTGGCAATTGTAAGGATTAGATTGATCTATATCTATTACAATTATGAAAAATAATTATCACATTTCAAAATAAATATAATTATAAACTCAAATTTTAAGAATATTATATATATAAATATATTATCTTTCACTTCCCAAAAATAACATTCTTATTGTATTTGGTATCTCGAGTAGCAAAATGATCTTTGCAACATTCAATAATTTCATTCATATTCTCTATCCTATTATCCAAATGTGTAGCATGCATATATCTTTCACTCCCCAAAAATAACATGCTTATTGTAGTTGGCATCTCGAGTAGTAAAATGTGTAGCATGCATGCATGTTTGTGTGTGTGTGTGTGTGTGTGTAATGCTCCGCCAAGGGATCCAAAGAATTAACCTACAATTTCACTATGTTTAGTAGCATTTTTTATTTATTTTTAAATATGAAAGTAAATACCACATATAACTTAAGCACCATAACGGAAGCAATAACAATGTCCATCTAAAAATAAACATAACATACATAACAGATTACATTCTTTAAGGATCCCTTAACATTGAATTACATCTCAACCAACTAACAACCACATGAAATAATAATGTTAAGTCCAACGTTTATACATTACATTTCTAAATGCTCAATCATTCACTGTACATGTCATAGGGTATGAAAAGCTTAAAAGAATATACATATGTGGAATAAGGTACATCATCCTATTCTAATCCATGATACATCAAAGTAAAGATAATCACATGATACACATGATACATCATCATAGAAGATATAAACATCCATCATAAAGATCAAACATAATAAACTAAGTGCACGGTTCCTCCCAATTGTTAATAGCATCATTAGACCATTGTGGGCCCTACCCATCCCTCCGTGTGTAACATTCCAAATCACTGAAGAGATCATCGGTATTAACATAGTAGGAATGTCACTCCTAATATATACTATATCATATATAGAAAGTAATCTAACATGTAAATATAAGCATAAGATAACATCATCTAACATATGCTAATCATCAATGAAAGGATACATATCCACCATCATAAAGGATGCATCAGCCATGATGTCTCAATGAATCTCAAATGATAAGAGTGGAAAAACACTACCACCCGACTGCATGGTACCTTAGTGGTCCACTCCCACCGTGCTGAGGAGTTAATCTCAAGTCCAAAACAGGCTATCCAAAACACATAGCATAAATCTTTATAAGTCTAGGAATCCTAAAAGTATACTAACTCAAAGGTTCCAATCACAAAATTGACATCTAATTCCCAGAGGTACAACAATGACTTGTAGGAACCTACTATGCAAGGAGGAAAGTGTCATTGCATAGATCATGTACAAGTTACCTTGGCAGTTAGCTAAACTCCATGGGTCCATACTGATCCTCATGCGACCACTAGTATCCTCTCATACTGACGAGGCATACTATGGAATGCAAGGTTGCAACCATGCGTTCTCTCTACTCCCATCCTAGTCTGTACAAGCACTCAAGGCATGGGCGAGAACAAAACAATTATCTTTTTAGGTTCATTTAGTTAGTATTAGGTGTGAATGTTTTCACTTATTAACCAACTTACAATGAGTTACCCTGGCAGCCTCTTAGGGCCCTGGCCCCCATTGCAAGCCACTTCCTGACACTACAAGAAGATAACCTACCCTAAGCTCATGGAATCATAAATCTCCAAATCATAAAAGATAATCCATAATAAGAACATCAAATCTCCATGAGCAAGCATCCATAGAAAATCATGACCACAACAGCTCTCTATTGGCAACTGAAGTATCGTTGATAATCAATAGTATCCCTTGGTTCTCAATAACCAAAATATATCTCAAATCATACTGATTGAAGACTCCAAAATGGTTGAGTCAAACATGTCACAACATGACATCATAAATCACATTTTAGTCCCATCATGGCAACTAGAAAATAAACCAAGGATAATTGATCGATGACTCAAAAATGACTGGGTCAAGTGTCTCAGAAATAAGAATCTCAACTATAACAATCAGTAATTACAAACATTACATAGAGCATTCCATCACATAATCGTGGTTGGGTTTATAAAGATCGAGATTAAAACATCATCATGACATCACAATCACATAACCTCCAAACCTCTGGTAGATGTCCTATAACTGGTCAACACTAGTCAACCCAAAACCCAAAACAATAGCATAAAGAATACACAATGCAAACACATGTTTTGGTTTTGCTAAATTTACACCATTGAATTAAATGTAGAGGTCTCAGTTTATGTTTCCAAGTTTGGAGAATGAATGGAGGAACATTTTGTATGTTTTTCCCAACCCATGTATTGTATTGACTGATAATGGTTTTTCCCTCTAACTCTTAAAATCAATTTTCTAATGTTCTAAATATCTTTTATATACACATTTTGACGATAATGACCCCCATCATTTTCAAAATAATAATTGAAATTCTTTTCATATTCATTTTTCCAAATTAAAAAGATTAAATTGAACCTATATTGCTCAACTATAACATTATAAAATAATTTTTTATTTAAGAATTACTCTTTAAATTCCAACCATTTATCAATATATTAATTATTTATTATTAATAATGTATATACATATATATACTTATATATATATATATATATATATATATATATATATATATATATATATATATATATATATAGATATATATATATATATATTTATTTATTTATACATATATATAAATACATATACATATATCATTTTAGAAAAATGAATTATATAAAAAATTGAATTAACAAAACATATGACAACCGCACATTACACACGGTGAGTTTAATAAATACCGGTCACAATTATGTATGCATCCTGCGGATCGCAGCTACACTGCAGTCGCAGGTACACTGTAGACTGCAGGTACTCTACGGTACTGTAGTCCGTGTGGTCATAGCCATCAGCGGGGGTGGGGAAATAAGTCCCTCCCGCCCCATTCCAAATTTTAATATTTTTTTCATAACATTTTTTAAATAAACATTATCATGCGCGAATACAAATCGCGATGTAATTTTAATGAGATTTCACTGCGAAAATTCATTCGACTTTTAATTGAATAAATATATATATGTATATATACATATGTATGTATATGTGTGTGTGTGTGTGTGTGTGTGTGTGTATACATATAGAGTTTTATCAAATATCACAGCATATAGACACGTATACATACATACATACATATATATGTGTGTGTGTGTGTGTGTGTGTGTGTGTGTGTGTGTGTGTGTGTATGCAAATTTGAAAATATAAACATATATATACACAATTTATTTAAAAATTGCAATTTTTAGAATTTTCCTATAAGCTATTTGATCTCTAAATTTACCCATTAGTTTTCTAATGGATTTGGCTACAATTTCAACCCTAGCCCCGTGTTCTTTTCAGATATATGCATATAATCAATTTTATCTACCCATATTGAAAATGCATACAATTTAAATAGGAAAATCCTCAGAAGACATATGGAAGACACAAAGAAGATAGGAAGTGCAAGATGTGGAAATGGCATAAATAAAATCACAAGAATCTACCCAGATTCTGATGCTAATTCGCTCTTCCTCAGAAAATCCGCAGAGCAAGCTCCTTCCTTCTTCAGAGTTTCCAAGTCCTCCAATGCTCCAAATGCTCTCCAAATGCTATGTCTAAGCTTCTAGGAATGCCTGAATATAAAAGGCTCTTAGGAAACACCTAGAATGTCTCTAGAAACAGCTAGAAGGTGTCACCAACTAAGCATGTGTCTTTTCCAACCTTCAAGATGAGTCATAAGGTTGTAGACACCATGTGCTTAATTGATGCACTAACTCCCGTGTTGTTGACATATGAGAAATGAAAAAGGTGCATTAACTCCTAGACAACCTTATAACTCTAATTTACTTTTTATAAAATTTCTATTTAAATTTTTATAACTTTCATTTTAATTTTTATAACTTTTATTATTATAATTTTTTTATTACTTTATTAATATTTTATAATTATTATTAATTTTAATATTCTAATTTTCTTTTATTTAATTCTTTTTCTCAATTAATTCTCATTTAATTAATTATAATCAAAATATCAAAGATCATGATATTTTATATTAATTTTCTCAAATAATTAATTTATTAATTAAATCTATTTATTAAGACTTAATTAATAGAAAATTCACCATAGACCTTCAAGATAAAATATGAAAACTCATCATAGAACAATTCACACAAAATCAATCTAAAGGGTTAAAAATCACGAAATATGTCATCCGACACATTCGGTGGGTAAAATATCTAGATACTTGTCCTACCTCACTAGAACAAATGGTTTAAGGGTTTGGGATTTGGACTTGAGAATTTATCTCCTTTCTCTTATCATTGAGATAGTATAATAGGGTACGCTCATCCTAGCAATTCAAGGAAGTCAATACCCGGTACCTGCAACCTGCAAAAAAACCATGCATGTACATACAATATATATATAATGTTAAGCTAAACATGCAATGGCAGGAAGTGGTCCATCGTGTAGATCTCCACTAGCAGGTGACTACGACTCCCTTCCTCAACCATATAAAAAATGTCATACAATATGAACAAACATGCACACCATACACATGCAAGTATGGGGTAAGTATCCATAGTAAAGCACATGAGATAATAAACCATCTAACTAATCATCATTAATAATTGAAAGCAATATAATGATCATCATGCATACATGAAATGTAAAGTCTAAATGATCTCATCATAAATCAACTGAATCCATAACATAATGTCTGATAGTCTCAAAAAAATACCACTAATCCATCAACATAAAACTAGTCTAACATAGTCTAATAATAATAGAAACAATATGTCCAGAAAGATGTGAATGTGGGCAGGCACTACATCCACCCCCCCTTGGATTAGGCTTACTCCTGGAAGCCTACAAACAATTAAGGATATAACTCCCGTAATCTAGCTGCATCCTCCCATGTAGCTAAAGAATCATTAGTAGGGTCCCATTGGACCCTTACCTACTCGATGGTTTGACCCCTAAGGGTCAACTCCCGCTGCTCTAGAATACGAACCAGCTTTGAAGCTAGCTACCCGTCCTCTACCTACAATGCATTCCAATCAAGAACATGTACAATATTAGGAATATACTACCAAAGTACTAAAACATGGAAAAAATCATGAATTGGAGCTAGGTTGGGCAGTAGAGCAAGTCAGAAAGCAACCGGGCCAATCCTCTCAAGAATCTCAAATGGTCCTACAAAGTGAGGTGCTAGCTTAGAACCCTTTTCATATCAAATCAGACTCTTTCATGGACACACTCTCAAGAAAACCTTATCACCCATAGCAAACTGCTTATCAGTCCTATGAGCATCGACATACTTTTTCTGCCTATCCTGTGCCGTAGTCAAGTACTCACGGATCTACACTACATATTGCTCCATATCACGAAGCATCTCAGGACCCAATAGGATGTAATCCTCAAGACTGTCCCAACTCAATGGTGTATGACAAGGACATCCATATAATGCTTGAAGTGGTGTCATGCCAATAGAACTATGATACCCGTTGTTGTAAGCAAACTCCACTAGGTAGAGATAGTCCTCCCAATGTGTCTGTCTATCCATTATGTACATCTGTAACATATCCTCCAAAACCTGATTCACCCTCTCTGTCTGACCATCAGTCTCTAGATGATATGTCAAACCGAAGTTTAATTGCGCTCCAAGCTCATGCTGCAACGATGTCTAGAATGTAGATGTGAATATAGGATCCCTATCAGAAATGATCTTTCAAGGAATACCATGTAATCTCACAATGTCATGCATGAAGACATTGGCTACAGAAACTAATGTGTAGGAAGACTTGATCGATGAAAAATGTGCCACTTTAGTCAACCGATCAATGGTGACCATGATAGCATCATGACGACGAACAATCATAGGTAATCCTACTATGAAATCCATGGAGATGATATCCCACTTCCAAGAAGGAATGAGATTTGGCTGCAAAATTCTATTCGAGTGCTGATGTTCTGCCTTAACTCTCTGACACTCAAGGCACCTAGCCACAAAATCAGTAATATCTCGCTTCATCCCAA
This sequence comes from Cupressus sempervirens, assembly GCA_028749045.1. Lineage (NCBI taxonomy): Eukaryota > Viridiplantae > Streptophyta > Pinopsida > Cupressales > Cupressaceae > Cupressus > Cupressus sempervirens. The sequence goes on along the minus strand of CM053789.1, from coordinate 743,277,377 downwards.
ACCAAAAGAACAAACGTCTCAAATCAACATGCATCTTCTTGACAGTTGGATGTGTTGAGTAAGGTGTACGATGGGCCTCTACTAAAATCAAGGTTCGAAGCTCATCCAATAATGGCACATAAATCCTCCCCAAATGTCTCAAAAGACCATATAATTCTCAAACATAGCTTACAAACTTACCTTCCAAAGGTCTTCCTGAATCCATCTCTTTGCACACTTCCTGATACCAAGAATCTATAGCAAGTGCCTGAAGAATTTGACTCCTCAAATCCACACTAAGAGTCATAGATGATAACACATGTCTCCTATGACTCAAAGCATCTGCCACCACATTCTCCTTTCCCAAATGTACTTAACCTCAAAATCATACTCACATAGAAATTCCATCCATCATCTCTGGCGAGCATTCAAATTAGGCTGAGTGAAAATGTATTGAAGACTACGATGATCACTGTGTAGCTCAAATCTATGCCCCAACAAGAAATATCTCCACCTTGTCAAAGCATGAACTACTGTTGCTAACTCAAGATCATGCATAGGATAATTTAGCTCATGATCCTTGAGCTTGTGTGATTCATATGCAATCACCCATCCATTCTGCATCAACACTACCCCAATCCCTTCAAGAGAAGCATCTATGCACACCATGAAATCCTCTTCTGGATCAGGTACGGCTAAAATTGGTGCACTAGTCAAAAGCCCCTTGAGCTTCTAAAAAGCTTCCTTACATTTCTCTATCCATATGAACTTCTTTCCTTTCCTCTGAAGAGAAGTGGTAGGATGTGCTATCCTAAAGAAGTTTTGGACAAATCTACGATAATAACCAGCTATACCCATGAAACTACAAATCTCTGACACATTAGTCAGTGTAGGCCAATCTATTATCACCTGAATCTTTGTAGGATCCACTGAAATACCATCACCTAAAATGACATGCCCTAAATACTGAATCTCTGATTTGAAGAATTCACACTTAGCTGCATTAGCATAAAGCTGATTCTCTCTCAAACACTGCAATACCAACCGCAGGTGTTCCTCATGCTCCTTCTGAGTCTTAGAATATATCAATATGTCATCAAGAAACACAAGTACAAACCTTTCCAGATAAGATCGGAACACACCATTCATCAAACTCATGAAAACTGATGGAGCATTAGTCAACCCAAAAGGTACCACTATAAACTCATAATGCCCATAGCACATTCGAAAAGTGGTCTTGTGAATGTCTACTTCCTTAATGCGAAGTTGGTGGTATCCTGACTTAAGGTCAATCTTAGAGAATACTGTAGCTCCCTTGATCTGATCAAATAAGTCATCAATCCTAGGCAAAGGATACATGTTCTTAATAGTCACCTTATTCAAATTTCTGTAGTCAGTACAAAGATGCAAAGAATCATCTTTCTTCTTCACAAAGAGCACTGGAGTTCCCCATGGTGATACGCTAGGTCGAATGCTCCCTTTGGCTAGAAGTTCCTCTAGCTAAAGATGTAACTCACCCAATTCCTATGTAGTCATATGATAAGGAGCTTTAGAGTTAGGCTCCACTCTAGGAATCAGATCAATACTAAAATCAATGTACCTCTTTGGAGGCATGCCTGGAATCTCACTTGGAAAAACATCTGCGTACTCCTGTAAAATCAGGTGATCTAAAGTCTTCCTCACGGGATCTTCCTCATCAAGATTATTTACCATAACAAAAAATATATGACATCCCTTACAAAAACTCCACTTCATTTTCATAGAAAAAATCATTTGTAGAGATATAGGCCTCGGTATCCCAACTATCTTCACATCATTCCCTTGGTCATCTTGGCACATAATAATCTTCTTCCTGCAATCTATACTGGCTCTATGAGATCCAAGCCAATCCATGCCTAAAACCACATCATAGGAACCAAGGGGTATGACTTGAAGATCCACTGCAGTATCAAAGCTTCCTAAGCTAAGCCCGCACTTATGAACTACAAAATTTGTTCAGACCTTAATGCTTGAGGCTAGCTCCACTTGCCAACCTTGAACTTGCTTCACCACATCCAGCTTTCACTTAGAAACTATAGATGGTGAAATAAATTAATCTGTAGCTCCTGAATCGAATAATACTAAAAGAGATATACCTCGAATAGCACCTGTGGTCTCAAACACTATTCCCTGATGATCTTCCTGATGGTGATCTACTGCTACAAATACTCTATGAGCTCTACTTGCATCACCAAATGTAGGCTCTGAAACTATAGGCCTAGGTCTTGAAAACTAAGGTGCTTGTTGTGGAAACTGAGATGCATAATGTCCAATTTGTCCACATGAAAAACATTCTATATTTCTTCCAGATCCTCTACCCATAGGTGGTACATTTGATTGTTGGCAACTGTTCCTGCTAACAAAAGATTGGCCACTCTGAGCTGGCTAATTGGACTAATTTTGTTTATTGCATTGAGTATTGTAGTTTTTCTTGGAATTAGAACCTTTGCCACAACCTTGAGCCTGAGAATTCAATCCCTTCTATTGCTATGTCTGTTGAGACTACTAGTAATACTGTTTCCCCTTAGAGAAAGAAGACTTCTCGTTACCACCTGAATTGTAGTTGCCTTTAGATCTTGATGCTGCTGGCACTCCTACAAGACCTCCTTGACCAAGGTTGACACTTTGCTCAACAAGGATAGCTCGATGTACTGCATCCTTGAGGGTTTTTGGCTCAAATACCTTGACACCCTCAATTATATGGTTATTCAAATCCCTAATAAAGTGTTGTGTCAACTGAGCTGAATTTTCACTGAACCCTAAAAAATACATGAGCTCATTAAACTTATGCTCATACTCAGTCACTGACATAGTGTACTACCTGAGATTATGAAACTTATCAACCCTTTTCTATTTCCATTCTTCTGGTAGGAATCGTTCACAAAAACTCTCTAGGAATAGTTCCCACGTGACACTACTCATATCAATTCCTAGCTTCTTCTCCTCAATTTTCCACCAAGTGGCCCCAAAATTCTTCAATTTAGTGATCACAAATCTTGCCTTAACATTGTTGTCAAAATCCTGCATGGAAAAAATCCTGTTTAGGGAAATAAGTCACTGTTTGGCCACATAACCAGAACCTTTCCCATTGAAAGGCTTAACCTTGGATCTTGAAAGATCCTTCATCTGAGTGGACACAATGGACCTCTGACGATCCTTCTGAGGACTCCTAGATCTAGGTCTATGCTCTTGTTCTATCTGATGAGCTATGGGCTGATCTTGAATAGGAGGTAGACATTCCAGAATAGTCTGCATCATCTATCTCAAATCAACCTCTTCAGACTCAGCTTGGTACTCTCGATGGCTCTCTTCTTGCTACCTACTAACGTGCTCTCCTCTGCTCTCTGTATGAGCTGATCCCTCATGGGAAGACTCATGGACACTGATAGCTCTGCCACGACCATGACCTCTACCATAGCCTCTACCATGGCCTCTAACAGAAGACCTAGTCCCAGATACCATCCTAAAACAGTAAAAAGTACTATTACAATCAAAAGACACATGTTTGCAATAGACTAAGTTCAATTTCAGTTTGTCTATGTTTAAGTTTAAGTAAAATTTTTAGTTTTGAAACTAAGTGTTGAAGTATGAAAAATATACAAGTAACAGTTCAGATTTTGTTTCAGTTCACCTAGTTTCAAGTTGAAGAGATACTCTTTAATAGTTCAAAGTTCTAGTTGTTCCAAAATATACCCAGAGCTCCCAATGTAGAAACTCAGGCTCTAATACCAAATGTAATGCTCTGCCAAGGGATCCAAAGAATTAACTTACAATTTCACTAAGTTTGGTAGCATTTTTTATTTTTTTTAAATTATGAAAGTAAATACCACATATAACTTAAGCACCATAATGGAAGCAATAACAATGTCCATCTAAAAATAAACATAACATACATAACAGATTACATTCTTTAAGGATCCCTTAACGTTGAATTACATCTCAACCAACTAATAACCACATGAAATAATAATGATAAGTCAAATGTTTATAAATTGCATTTCTAAATGCTCAATCATCCACTATACATGTCATAGGGTATGAAAATCTTAAAACAATATACATATGTGGAATAAGGTATATCATCCTATCCTAATCCATGATACTTCAAAGTAAAGATAATCACATGATACACATGATACATCATCATAGAAGATATAAACATCCATCATAAAGATCAAACATAATAAACTAAGTGCACGGTTCCTCCCAACCATTAATAGCATCATTAGACCATCATGGGCCCTAGCCATCCCTCCGTGCATTACATTCCAAATCATCGAAGAGATCATCGGTATTAACATAGTAGGAATGTCACTCCTAACATATACTATATCATATGCAAAAAGTAATCTAACATGCAAATATAAGCATAAGATAACATCATCTAACATATGCTAATCATCAATGAAAGGATACATATCCACCATCATGAAGGACGCATCAGCCACTATGTCTCAATGAATCTCAAATGATAAGAGTGGAAAAATACTACCACCCGACCACATGGTACCTAAGTGGTCGACTCCCACTGTGTTGAGGGGATAATCTCAAGTCCCAAATAGGCTATCCAAAACACATAGCATAAATCTCTATAAGTCTTGAAATCCTAAAAGTATACTAACTCAAAGGTTCCAATCAAAAAACCAAAATCTAATTCCCAGAGGCACAACAATGACATGTAGGAACCTACTATGCAAGTGGGAAAGTGTCATCGCATATATCATGTACAAGTTACCCTGGCAGTTAGCTAAACTCCACGGGTCCATACTGATCCTCATGCAGCCACTAGAATCCTCTCATACTAACGAGGCATACTATGGAATGCAAGGTCACAAACATGCGTTCTCTCTACTCCCATCCTAGTCTGTACAAGCACTCAAGGCATAGGCAAGAACAAAACAATTATCTTTTTAGGTTCATTTAGTTAGTATTAGGTGTGAATGTTTTCACTTATTAACCAACTTACAATGAGTTACCCTGGCAACCTCTTAGGGCCCTGGCCCCCATTGCAAGCCACTTCCCGACACTACAAGCAAATAACCTACCCTAAGCTCATAGAATCATAAATCTCCAAATCATAAAAGATAATCCATAATAAGAACATCAAATCTCCATGAGCAAACATCCATAGAAAATCATGACCACAATAGCTCTCTATTGGCAACTGAAGTATCATTGATAATCAATAGTATCCGTTGGTTCTCAATAACAAAAATATATCTCAAATCATACTGATCGAAGACTCCAAAATGGTTGAGTCAAACATGTCACAACATGACATCATAAATCACATTTCAGTCCCATCATGGCAACTAGAAAATAAACCAAGGATAACTGATCGATGACTCAAAAATGATTGGATTAAGTGTCTCATAAATAAGAATCTCAACTATAACAATCAGTAATTACAAACATTACATAGAGCATTCCATCACATAACCATGGTTGGGTTTATAAAGATTGAGATTAAAACATCCTCATGACATCACAATCACATAACCCCCAAGCCTCTGGTAGACGTCCTATAACTGGTCAACACTAGTCAACCCAAAACCCAAAACAATAGCATAAAGAATACACAATGCAAACACATGTTTTGGTTTTGCTAAATTTACATCATTGATAAATGTAGAGGTCTCAGTTTACGTTTCCAAGTTTGGAGAATGAATGGAGGAACATTTTGTATGTTTTTCCCAACCCATGTATTGTATTGACTGATAATGGTTTTTCCCTCTAACTCTTAAAATCAATTTTCTAATGTTCTAAATATCTTTTATATACACATTTTGACGATAATGACCCCCATCATTTTCAAAATAATAATTGAAATTCTTTTCATATTCATTTCTCCAAATTAAAAAGATTAAATTGAACCTATATTGCTCAACTATAACATTATAAAATAATTTTTTATTTAAGAATTACTCTTTAAATTCCAACCATTTATCAATATATTAATTATTTATTATTAATAATGTATATACATATATATACTTATTTATATATATATTTATACATATATATAAATACATATACATATATCATTTTATAAAAATGAATTATATAAAAAATTGAATTAACAAAACATATGATAGCTGCACATTACACACGGCGAGTTTAATAACCACTGGTCACAATTATATATGCATCCCGTAGATCGCAAGTACACTGCAGACCATAGGTACTCTGTGGTACCGCAGTCCGCGTGGTCATAGTCGTTGGTGGGGGTGGGGAAATAAGTCCCTCCCGCCCCATTCCAAATTTTAATATTTTTTTTCATAAATTTTTTTTTATAAACGTTATCATGGGCGCATAAAAATCGCGATGCGATTTTAGTGAGATTTCACTATGGAAATTCATTCGACTTTTAATTAAATAAATATATATGTATATATACATATGTATGTATATATATATATATATATAAAGGTATATATGTATATGTGTGTGTGTGTGTGTGTGTACATACAGAGTTTTATCAAATATCACAGCATATAGACACGCATACATATATATATATATATATATATATATATATATATATATATATATATATATATATATATGCAGATTCAAAAATATAAACATATATATACACAATTTATTTAAAAATTCCAATTTTTAGAATTTTCCTATAAGCTATTTGATCTCTAAATTTACCCATTAGTTTTCTAATGGATTTGGCTACAATTTAAACCCTAGCCCCGTGTTCTTTTCAGATCTATGCATATAGTCAATTTTATCTACCCATATTGAAAATGCATACAATTTAAATAGGAAAATCCTCAGTAGACATATGGAAGACACGAAGAAGACAGGAAGTGCAAGATGCAGAAATAGCATAAATAAAATCAAAAGAATCTACCCGAATTCTGATGCTAATTCGCTCTTCCTCAGAAAACCTGCAGAGCAAGCTCCTTCCTTGTTCAGAGTTCCCGAGTCCTCCAATGCTCCAAATGCTCTCCAAACGCTATGTCTAAGCTTCTAGGAATGGCTAAATATAAAGGGCTCTCTGGAAACACCTAGAATGTCTCTAGAAACAGCTAGAAGGTTTCATCAACTAAGCATGTGTCTTTTCCAACCTTCTAGATGAGTCATAAGGTTGTAGACATGATGTGCTTAATTGATGCACTAACTCCCATGTTGTTGACATAGGAGAAATGAAAAAGGTGCGTTAACTCCTAGGCAACCTTATAACTCTAATTTAATTTTTATATAATTTCTATTTAAATTTTCATTGCTTTCATTTTAATTTTTATAACTTTTATTATTATTATTTTTTATTACTTTATTAATATTTTATAATTATTATTAATTTTAATTTTCTAATTTTCTTTTATTTAATTCTTTTTCTCAATTAATTCTCATTTAATTAATTATAATCAAAATATCAAAGATCATGATATTTTATATTAATTTTCTTAAATAATTAATTTATTAATCAAATCTATTTATTAAGACTTAATTAATAAAAAATTCACCATAGACCTTCAAGATAAAATATGAAAACCCATCATGTAAAGTCTAAATGATCTCATCATATATCAACTAAATCCATAACATAATGTCTAATAGTCTCAAAACAATACCACTAATCCATCAACATAAAACTAGTATAACATAGTCTAATAATAATAGCAACAATATGTCCAAAAAGATGTGAATGAGGGCAGGCATTATAGTGCGTGTGTGGGTGTGTGTGTGTGTGTGTGTGTGTGTGTGTGTGTGTGTGTGTGTGCGTGTGTGTGTGTGTGTGTGTGTGTCTAGATCTAGAGAAGATATATCTCATATGTATCAAGAATACACTAAATGTATATGTACCTAGAAGTTCATGTTTTCAAAGTGCACACTTATACATGCTCTGTCTCCATCATGCTCCCCTTTTCCATGTCCAATATCAAAGAAGTTCAACAAAAAGATAACATTTCTTCTAGAATGTTGCATGGCTAACTAATTAAGTTCTTTTGCATATTTAAATGTCTCGTGAACATGGAATGAAATTTTTTTTAAAATTATATAGATCATATTGAAATATTTTTAGAAATCAAAATAAATTAAATAAAGTTAAATAAAAATGTACACATGTACACTAACCTACACAACAATCAAACCATCTCTTATGCTCTAAAAACATTATTCCATGATTTCTAAGATGTTCGGAGAACATTACAAAGGAATGAGCCACATAACTCCTATTATGAACTCTATCATTACTAATATGAACCTCCTTGATGATAATGCATTCATTTTTGTCTGAACTTTCTATCTCATCCATCTCAAATTGTGCATGTCTATAAGTCACTTGCACAAATATTGCAACTTGTTCAGAATGATACTATTGCCCTTGAAGCTCTCTTTGATGTGAAAAGGTATAGTTCTCAGAGAAATCTATGATTGAAAGAATATAACCAAGTGGGAAACATTTTTTTGAATAATGAAATTGTTTAGCTTGCAATCGCGTATTTTGACAATGTTGGATATGTGGATATATCAATGGACAAAAATTTATCATAACTTCATCATATTGCTATTCACTCTCCTTCAATAAATTTTTTTTGGATTCAACTCCTATCTTATTTTTCTATGTCTCATAATCATATCTCATCCATGAAACTACTTTTGATTCATTAATATTCTCAATTTCTAGTAGAAATTTATATAAATCTCCACAATCTACACATTGATTTTTGGTGCATTGTAATTTGATCTCATATAAATATTCTAATTTATCACATATTATAGACTTCACAAATTGTGTCATGCTGCTAGCAATGGCCAAATTTGGATCAAGTACCACCACAACATTTTGATATAATTGCAAGTGTAGACCAAATTCAACATGTTTTTGACAACAAGTTTCATGTATCTTATTTATGCATACAAAGGATGGACACAAGCTCTCAAACATTCTTTGACATATTCTCACATTTGAAAATTCTTGCCTGAATGTTTGAAATAATTCACTTTGTGTTATATCCATAAAATGTTTTGGATGCTCAATTGTCACCCATGTCTCTTGATCTTTAATTTGTATAGTATCACATCTATTGGAAGAAACACGAGAGGATGTGGTCCAAAATTCAATCACCTATCTTTTTACATCTTCAAAAAAAAAAAAATTTGAGGAACTCTACAAATATTCACCCAATTATTCTCAATGTTTTCATCTCACATATTTCTCCTCCTATTGTATCTTCAAGAAATTCTTCTAGATATATGTAGTAAATCAAAAATTGCATGTACTTTTTTTCTATGTGTCAACTTTTGACTAGATATAATATTCATCAATGCTCTACGTGTAGTGCTCAAATCACCTTCATGAGTTGTGTTGTCAATTTTTTTATAAGTAGTTTCAACTATTGCTTTATTAATATTATGTGCCTGGTTTTTCCTATTACCAACACCAAAAAACTCCAAAATAGGCCTCATATCTTTTCTCCTAAATAACTTGACAAATAATTGCACCTTTCCAAATATACATTTATTTTTGAGATATTCATCCCACATGTTTTGGCAATGCTTTTAATAGTGTTCTCTTTTACCATATGTTTAGATGAAATTTGACTAAAAAGTAGGTCCTCATCCAAGTCCATCAAATTTCCTATGCCTAATAATTTATTTCTATCATTAGAACTACCAATTTGTTCATCTTCTTGAATGTCATCCTCTTCATGAATCTTGTCCTCTTCGTGAATCTCATCTTCTTCATGAACTTTAGTAGGTTGGTTTTGATTACATTTTGTATGACCTTTCATTTTGTCATGCCTTATTCTATCATATTTCCTTGATCTAGCCTTTTTATTGCCCTTTGAATACTTTGATCTACAACTTTGTTTTTTAATTTAGGTTCTACTAGAAATATAATTCAATGATTCAATATAGAGCATACAAATAACTAGGTAAAAAAGCATACCTTATTGATGATCCTTTGTAGTTGTTGTTAAACTCCACAAAACAATTGATAAATACGGCTTCAAAAAATATTTATTTCTGAAAATGTTACTTTATATTTTTCTATTTACTATATATATATATATATAATATGAAACCACAAATTTGACCACTAGTAGTTGGGTTTGGCTAACATAGGTTATGGCTGAAATAGTTATGATTGAAAGGGTTTTGAATGTAATTGTCTATGTACCAGCCACACAAGCAAAAAATGTAATTTCTCTAAACTTTTCACTTTCAAGTATGATTTCTCTTTACAAATTGATCTTTCTTCAAAAAATAAAAATACACTTTTGTATGTCTTTGAGTCAAGACTATGGTCATATAAATTTTATAGTATTTTGAGTAGTTATAATATGTTTAATTTTAAAATATTACAAGTAGGTATTTTAAGATTCAAGAAAATGTCAGTTCGAGAAAAGAAAAATATAGTAAATAATTTTCAAAAATAAATAAGTTATGTGTACCTCTAGAGGAGAGAGACATCTTTTGTTGGCATAAATTTATTTTCCATTAGTGACAATACACATAGTTCAAACCGAGCACTGGCAACACAGTTCAAACCAAGCACTAGAGACACAGTTCAAACTGAGCACTGAAGACACAGTTCAAACCGAGCATCAAAGACTTAGTTTTAACCAAGTGAAGTTGCACTTAATGTCAACTGAGTAAAGTTGCACTTAGTGTCAACCGAGTAAAGTTGCACTTAGTATTAACCGAGTGAGGAAGTACTCAGTGATAATCGAGCTTAGGAGGTTATCGAAGAAGTTAGTTTCCACTGAGTGACACTATATCTACTGAGTCACCAATGGTTACCGAGTTCTAGGCAACATTGTATGACTAGTATGAACCGATCCCCTACCTCTATCGACTGCATGACGATGCCGAGTAACGTAGTGGATGTCGTGTATCAAAAGGTCATCAAGTCTGTCTGAAGAACTCGAGTTTATTTCACTATTTGGCCGACTCAGTTATATTTTGTTTACTTGTTTTTGGCTGACCTTGCATGAATAATTATTGGAATGATATATATATATATATATATATATATATATATATATATATATATATATATATATATATATATATATATATATATATATATATATATATATATATAATGTATTATATCGTTCAATAGAAACATACAATTGACACATTCAAGAATACACAAGAGATAGAATATTGCAAAAAGGAGGGACATAAGCTATGATATGCAAATTCATCAGCAGAAAAGAATACTCAGCAAGGTCTACCAAGAGCATAAATGATTTTATCAATCAAAGAAGGTGATCTACAATAAAAAAACTCAGTCAAATTGTAAGTTGATCTGTTGGTTCATCCTAATAGGTGAATCATTTTTGTAAATCCGTTATGAGGGTAGACTTAACCGTCTTTATTCAAATCTCCTAACAGAGTGCATACTTGTAAAGTATGTTTGTAAATCCTCTAACCAGGTGGATCTAGCAATCATATGTGCTCCTAACAGGGCAGATCATCAGAAGTGATCATTGTAAGCTTTAACCGGCCAGCTTCATACTGTAGTAATGAAGCTTTGTGGGTATCATCCCCACCCCAATTTTACTTTCTATTTTTGGAAGGTTTCTGGGTCACCAAATCTCTGTGGATATATAGTTTAAATGTTTAATAGTTTTTTATGCAGTAGGATAGATGAGTAAATGTTGTGTATGGTTGACTTAAAAAGTTTTATTGTTACTGATTCACCCCTCCCCTCTCAGTAACATATTATATCTTGAATATTTCCAACAATTGGTATCAGAGCCTTTTGGTTCTTAGGAAAAAGTTTGACAGCTTGAGCAAAGATCTAAGTTATGGAGATATTCAGACTGGAGAAAGTTATTGAAAATGAAAAGTTAGATCTAGAAATGGCCATGGTTCAACTCAAAGAAGCAAAGGAGCATCTTTCTCAATCCCTAAAAAGAAGAAAGGAACTTGCAAGACAAATGAATGACCATCACTATGTTGAAGAAAAGATTGAAGATTTGTTACCATCAAGTAGTTTAGAAGAAGCTGACAAGGCAATCAAAGAACTTCTAGAAAATAATGGATCTCTGCAAGAAGAGGTAAGAAAGCTTAAAAGAGAGCAAGAAATACAGTCAATTAGGCTATGTAAAGTTTTGGAAGAAAGAAACAAAGCACAAGAAGAATTGGAAGATAAAAGCCATAATCAATCCCATTAGCATGAAGACCTTATAGACCAACTCTCTAATGCAAATGAAGAAATCAGGATTCTCAGAGTACAAAATGAAAGTCTACAGAATGATTTAAGAACTGAGAGACAAATCAATGAAAGCTTGGAAAATGATCTAATCTCTGAAAGGCAAGTCAATGAAAGAATAATGAAATCACAAGCAGATATGAATTAATCAAATCAACAAAATGAGGAAAATCTTTATAGACATAAAGGTAAAGCCGGTCTTGGATACAAAGAAGAAGGTGAATCCTTCAAACAAGGTGAATAAAGGAATCAAAAACCCACTTGTAATCACTGTGGCAAGTTAGGTCATACATCAAACAAATACTAGAGCAATGGAAAAGCAAAATTCAATGGTAAATGCTTCAATTGCAATCAGCATGGTCACAAAGCAAATAAGTGCAAGGAAAAACCAAAATTTGAAGGCAACTATCACAAATGAAAAAAACATGGTCACAAGGCATTCCAATGCATATCCAAATCATTCAATGCAACTGAACAACTTGTCAAAGCCATATTTGGATAGGACTACAACACCTGGTGCAAATGTCACTATTGTGGAGAATATGGACATACTGGCATAAATTGTGCAAGACATCACCTAAGGAAGAAGGACACTACTGTAAGGAACTACACATGTACAGAACTTGGTCATATAGCTAGAAATTGCATGAATATAGAAAGAATTGAAGATGAGAAGAAAATCAAAGTAGACAACATTCGAAAGCAAATGAGGCAACAGTGGATTCCAAAATCTACCAAACAAGATAAGTCAAGCAATAGCAATATCACTCAAGAAATGAGTGATTCCACCATCTCCAATTAATATTCATAAAAGAAAGTATGGAACTACATCCTTCAAGAATTATCCTGAATAGTTCCACAAGAAGAAAGATGATCAAAATAGTATTTAGATACACTTTGATCCTAGTCTTAACCAAGTTCGATCGGGTGTAATAAAGTTTCATTTACCAAGTTATATCAACCGAGCAAGGTAGGTTCGTGACCTTACTAAGTTAGGTCGGCACATCAATGTTTTCTTTTGATCACCAAGTTGATAGTATCTACTGAGCCAATGGATGACAACCTGTCATTTCATCTACCATCGTACCAAGCATTTATGATGAGTGTTTTGTCAAAAAGGGCAAAATTTGATCTCATTCTTTACTACGAACTTTGAGCTAAGTTATCTTTTGCGATTCCATAGCAAGCCTAAAGCAATTTTGAGAAAAAAAAAATTTTAAGTCGAAGAATCTGTTCATAATTTCTCTTCACTTACCGAGCAATAATGGCATTTCGAAGTAGCAGCTCCAAGGAAAAGAGAGGCTCAGGAATGCTGGTTAAAGGTGTGGAATGGAAGGCGCCAAACTTCAAATTGGCACCAGCAATTGCAGAATCGCTTGACCCTAATGGTGCTCTGTCTCGAATTCCTCCAAAGGTACTCCTTATAAATGGCATTCGCTCTCATTTCAAATGTTCCATTCAAGAACTTGGAAACCTAGAAATTGATAATGCCCTAGGAGAAATGAGCGTAGATGGAAATTTGAAAATCGAGCATAAGCATCTTGAAACAAAAGGGTTAACCCACATTTTACATTTGCCAATAAATTTTCAAATTAAATGGGTTAGGTATGTACTCAGTCGAGTTCACAACGGGAAATTGTGGTTAGAGCAACCAGTGCTTATCACAAAGAAAATGATCAACAAGATTACTGGCCTTCCCATATTGAGCAAAGCTAAGACTACCAAAACCCTAGGTCAGGAAGAATTACAAAGGCTAACCCAAGAAGAATGGGATGGTAGAGGACTTAAGCTTAGTATAGTAACTGACGCTGAATTAAGATTTGGTATTCACATCATTGTTCATAAAATTTACAGTTCCAGCCGTCCAAACAGTGTACCTTGCGAAGCAGTAGATTTAGCACATAAGGTAGTAAAGAAGGATGTTGAGTTTGATCTATCTAAATTTCTTTTGTCTCAACTTAACAAAAATATGGAAAGCATAAGGACTTCAAAGAACAATTCTTGCAAATTTGGTTCACTTTTGATCTGTTTATTTTTCTATGTTCAAAAGTCTTTTCCATCAAAAGGATCAATAGTATGGAGAAAAGATATTCCCGTTCTTTATCAAATAAATGAGCTCATTGCAGAGTTAGGAGAAAACTTTGACATTGTTTTGGATAATTACTTTGAAGATTTTAAGGAAAGAATGATCAATAGGTTTCGGATTCCACCAAAATTGGTTGAGGAATATAAAGAAGATGTATGCTTTATGGTAGATTGTGACAAAGTATACATATAGGCAGTCAAGCCCCGAGTTGCATGGGTGAAACCTCTTCCTTATGAGGTTAATATTGATGAAACCAGAGATATCATAGAAGCACTGGTGAATGAACCAGTAGACCCAAAGCAACCAGTCTGTGGAACTTATGATCAAGCTAAAGCTAGAATTGAGCTTTCAATCAAAATCCCTCAGGTCATTAGCAAAGGAAAGAGGAAGATTGCAAAGCTAAAAATAGAACTTGGTCCTCTGATGATTACTGAAGGGAAAGGAGAAGATGATGAAGAAGAAGAGGAAATCAAGTCAGAAAAAGAAGAGGAGCCTCAACGGAAGAAAGGTAAGGTGATTATCACCAAACCTAAAAAGCAAGCTACTGCAGTCTTCTCCAGGAGAACAAGACAGGGGAAGAAGGAACTTGTATTTGTCAAGCCTCCACTCACATTTGAAGGAAGGTTGAAGCAATTAGAAGAAGGTACTAGCTTCACAAACTTCAAAGCATTGAAGTTTGAGACAAGAACAGAATAGGAGAAAATGCAGAGTGAGGAGTTGGTATTGAATAAAATGGGAAGATGGAAATACTCTTCAAACAAGATTGCCTCTCAGATCCCTAAAGAGCTATTGGAGAGGTTGCAACCAAGATGGGAAATTGCAACCAAAACTATCAAAGATATCTTTGAGAAAACCCTGAAAAATCTCCTGCCGAGTCTCACTGATGCAGAAGTAAAGAAATCACTGAAAGATCATGAAGGTAATATGATGATTAGATTCCACACTTGTTTGATATTAATCAAAGACATTGAGCATGTTGTCAATGATGCAACAAACATGTGGAAACATGTCTATCATCTACATAAATCCAGTGAGGATATTGTTGAAATCAAAGACAATGACAACAATGATGATGACAACATTGAAGATATTCCAGGGGATCTGCATTCAATGATGATAAATGTTGAGGAAGAATTCAAGGAAGATGAAATGGAGGAAGACGACAAGGAAATGGAGGAAAAAGAAGCTGATCAAGCTAAGGAGGAAGATGATCTTGTAAAACTTGCAGCCAAAGTCATTGCATCTCTTCCTCACTCTCCACCTAAAGTAGCTACATCAACTGCAGAGATAGCCTCTACTAGTGAGATTGTGTGCACAACAGCTTCATCAATTGCTCAATCTTCACCTGTCTCCTCTCAGCTCTGGGCACCATCTATGCAAGTGTCTACCACTTCATTAACTGAGCTGCAGCCATCTTCATTAACCAAGGCATCATCAGCTACAACAGTAAGTCCATTAGGCATATCAACTTCTACTGCAGAGTGTACAGTAAGTGTACCCACTAGTACTTCAATTTTGACAACTTCATCTGCTCCAATTTTTACATCTGTTAGTTCTCCCATACCAACCTGTACATCAATCTTGGGAAGAACATCAATTTTTGATACTGTTAGCACTTCTCTTAGTTTTCCTCTAGCTAGTCCTATTCCAGTTTTGTTAGCCAGTCCAGCCTCATCAACTATTGTTTCAGATTCAAAGGGAAAAGGTGAAGTAACTGCAGGAAAAGCAAAAAGATACATGATTTCCAGCAAGGCAGTGGATGAGGAAATAGACTTGGATAAGGACATTATAATTCTTGAGATAGATTTGGATAATTCATCAGTTGATGAAATGAGAATGATCAGTCGGCTATTAGATCAGAAGGCAAGGAAAAAACAACTAAGGCATGAGAGAGACCAGGAATATAGTATTATTGAAAGTGCTAAGAATATTCTAACAGAAGCTATTGGTGTTGAAGTAGATTCTACTCAACACATTTTGAATCAGTTAGAAGAGGTTGTATATAAATTCAATGAGGATACCTCCGGCCAAGAAAAATTGATTGAAAAGGTAGAGAAGAAATTTGACAATAAGGTGCTTGAGCACATTGCTCAGCATATTACATTAAAACAGGTAGAACTGTCTACAATTTTGAGTAATTTTGAACATTCCTTTAATAATGTAACTTCACTTTTTGGAAAACTGTGTGATGTTACCAAGTATACTAAGGAAATCAAAGAAAAGTTGAATAAAATTGATGAGGATATGAAGGTCAGTGCACAAATGTTGCAGCTTGACCACAGTTCAAGTTCATCCCATCATCTCAAAATAAGATTTTTGTCAGAGAAACAAGTAGAATTGTTGAGACAGGAAGCAAGGATCAGGTGTACTCTGATTAACATCCAAAATATGATCCTTCCTGTCATGGACACAATGCAAAAGCATATTGCCCATTCCAAAACATTGATTCATGAAAAAAACTTCTCAATTGCAGATCATATGATTGAACTCTCTGCAAAAGTTCAAATAGCACTCTCCACCAGCAAACTTTTGCAAGAAAATTGGGATAAGACATTGGCTCTTATTCTCAAGGTACATTCTGAGTTTATCTCTCATTTTGGACTCTCTATGTAAATACATATTGTTTAATTTGGCATTATTGTCAAAAAGGGGGAGATAGCACACTCCAAGAGATACTTGTGCAAGAAATATGTGTAATGACTTGTAAATACTATGCATATTGTATGGGGGAGATACATGTAAGAAAGATATGTGTAATAACACTTACAAAGATCAATTTTGAAAATTCAGAACTCTATGTCAATTTTTGCACATAAACATTGAACCATAATTTTTTTTTTCCACTAATGCCAAAGGGGAGATTGTTGGCATAAAGTTATTTGCCATTAGTGACAATACACACAGTTCAAACCGAGCACTGGCAACACAGTTCAAACCGAGCACTAGAGACACAGTTCAAACCGAGCACTGAAGACATAGTTCAAACCGAGCATCAAAGACTTAGTTTTAACCAAGTGAAGTTGCACTTAGTGTCAACTGAGTAAAGTTGCACTTAGTGTCAACCGAGTAAAGTTGCACTTAGTGTGAACCGACTAAAGTTTCACTTAGTGTGAACCGAGTAAAGTTGCACTTAGTGTTAACTGAGTAAAGTTGCACTTAGTGTCAACCGAGTAAAGTTGCACTTAGTGTCAACCAAGTAAAGTTGCACTTAGTATTAACCGAGTGAGGAAGCACTCAGTGATAACCGAGCTCAGGAGGTTATCGAAGAAGTTAGTTTCCACCGAGTGACACTATATCTATCGAGTCACCAATGGTTACCGAGTTCTAGGCAACATTGTATGACTAGTATGAACCGAGCCCCTACCTCTATCGAGTGCATGACGATGCCGAGTAACGTAGTGGATGCCGTGTATCAGAAGGTCATCAAGTCTGTCTGAAGAACCTGAGTTTATTTCACTATTTGGCTGACTCAGTTATATTTTGTTTACTTGTTTTTGGTCGACCTTGCATGAATAATTATTGGAATGATATATATATATATATATATATATATATATATATATATATATATATATATATATATATATATATATATATATATATATATATAATGTATTATATCATTCAATATAAACATACAATTCACACATTCAAGAATACACAAGAGATAGAATATTGCAAAAAGGAGGGACATAAGATATGATATGCGAATTCATCAGTAGAAAAGAATACTCAGCAAGGTCTACCAAGAGCGGAAATGATTTCATCAATCACAGAAGGTGATCTACAATAAAGAACTCAATCAAATTGTAAGTTGATCTGTTGGTTCATCCTAATAGGTGAATCATTTTTGTAAATCCATTAATAGGGTAGACTTAACCGTCTTTATTCAAATTTCCTAACAGAGTGCATACTTGTAAAGTATGTTTGTAAATCCTCTAACCAGGTGGATCCAATAATCCTCTGTGCTCCTAACAGGGTAGATCACCAGAAGTGATCATTGTAAGCCTTAACCAGCCAACCTCATACTGCAGTAACGAAGCTTTTTGGGTATCATCCCCACCCTAGTTTTACTTTCTATTTTTGGAAGGTTTCTGGGTCACCAAATCTCTATGGATATATAGTTTAAATGTTTAATAGTTTTTCATGCAGCAGGATAGCTGAGTAAATGTTGTGTATGGTTGACTTAAAAAGTTTTATTGTTACTGATTCACCCCTCCCCTCTTAGTAACCTATTATATCTTGAATATTTCCAACAATTTTTAAGAATATTTAATTTGTTTTAAAAAAAATTGTAGATTTGATAGTAAAAGTTTGGCAGGAATAAATTTTTTTAATTTTTTGATAAGTTTGACTTTGACCACTTATAACTTGTAAAATATAAATCCAAAATCATTTTTTATATTTGTTTCCACTAGGTATACATGTCAACTATAATATATTACAGAACCAGACCAAAACATGGTCATTTGGCGAGAACAAAACTCTATATTTTTTAGCATTTTAAAAAACTTCAAAAATAGACTTTAAAATTTTTAAAAATGATAAAATTTTCACTCAATTGTTTTTTTTTTAAGTATAGATGTAAGCTTCATCCAATTTTAAACATTTCATTACTTTACATCATCTTCAAATTCTAAGCACAAATGCACCTTTTATGTCATTAAAGTTGAATAGTTTAAGTTTTGATATCTTTTTCCTTTATAAAAGGTGATACAGGTTTGTACTTTTTCCATAAAAAATGGATAACAAGAGTTGCTAAAGGAGATGAACCATGAAAAATAATTGTGTGTAGCCAAGTTTTGCAAGCTTTTGGGGCAAAAATGGCAAATAGTCAATTGGCTTGACAAGGTTATCATAGCTCTATTTTTTTAAATGGTGTCCTTACCCCTACAATCCATTTGGAACATTTGAAAACATCTTTGTCAATTTCTTCATTGTAATGATTCTTCTTTGCAACATGGTGTCAACTTTACATCTTCATCACTTTGGAACAAACTTGTTCAATACTATAATCAATCACTGGCTATTTATTTTATGAAGCATGCCTCTTATTTGTTCGAGAAAGGTGTATGACACTTTAAGGACATTTGCAAAATTAGTATTTTTGAATGGGCATCAAGGCTAAAGATTAAACATTAGTTTGATCTAGATAACAAGCATAATTTTTCTATCATATCTGTGCTGTCATTAGTTCCTCTCAAGTTATCCATTAAAATTTACACTCCAAGAAAAATGCAATGTTTTGAAAGATTGGAAATGATCTTCTTTATCTTAGTTTAACAATCTTCCATGTAAGAAAGTGTATTTGCATTCCTTACCTAATTGGTTTATCCTTCCTCATCTCAATAAAAAATGGAAATATAGATTTAGTGTCAATAGATGGATCAACATGAGTGCACAAGTTTGGAAATCCAAAGATGATAATTTAAATTCTCAATTTTTGGCTGGGAAGGTTTCACACCATTCATTTCCTATAGGTGACAATTTAATATACACTACAATAAAACCAATTATCCATCCTTTTTGTATGTATACTGAAGATATGAAATGTATATATTTTGGGATTGTCCCTTCATTAAAAAATAATAGAATGTTAACTTTAAAAACTTTCTACCTTTTTTTCACTGTAAATGGAATTGGAAGACAACTCTATTTGGCCTTGGCATGTATAAGGATAACATTGTTGATTCTATTAGGAAAGTTATTCAAAGATATATTTTGAGAGCTAGATGCACTATTATTTTTTAAAAGAATTATTTTTTAGGAAAGGGACATCTTATTGTTGTATTCTAATATAGCTTTTTATGTTATTTTTCAATTGTCTCAAATTTTAGATTTATCTTAAAGGAATCTTTTAGCCATGGCTAAAATTCAACAAATTAAGGGCCATGTGAATCATCTTCGGTGTAATTGTCATGTGGATCTTTTCAAAGTGTTTTGTCATGTATTTTCATTGTAATGCCCATTGTTGACCAATTTTGCAAGTGGCTTTTCATGTAACATTTGCATTGTACTGACATTATTGATTTCTGTTAAACTATGTATCTCTCTTCCACCTATCTGGCATAGTTGTTATTCTTTATAACTTTTCCTTGATTTAATATAAAAATAAACTTATTAATGACATTTCTTATTTGGGTAAAAGCACAAATGTGTATCACCCTTTTATAAAGGAAAATCTAACAAAAGGATAACTATTCAACTTTAATGACATAAAATTGATATTATTATTTAGAACTTAAAAAAAAAAGTAAACTAACGAAATGTTTAGAAATGGGTTAAGTTTTTATATTATTATATTTAATGATTATTTGAAACAAGAATAGATATATTTTCCTAATTTTTAAGGATGATTTTTTAGTTGCTAAAAAATGTTGAAAATGAGGGGTCTAGTTCTCACCACAAAACTATATAGAAATAAACCCTTTCTCCTTTGATCTGGGTTTATGTTATAGATGACATATATAGCTAGATCAATCAAAAATTAAATTTGTCTTTTGACCTATATTTCATGTTTTATAAAAATTTAAAATTTCAACTTACCTAAAATCGATAGTTTTCATCTCCCACCACATTTTTCAAAACAAATCTATTCTAACAAAAAGGAAAAATTATTCATTTTGGAAGAGGACTCTCTCTCTCCTCTAGAATGCCATATGCTTTTAAAATTATTTTTATAAGATTTATTATTTTTTCTTTCTCAAAATCAACATCTTCTCAAGTGTTAAAATATGTACTTGTAGTATTTTTTAATTACAATGTACTATATATAAGTAAAACACTATAAACTCTATATGAGAATATTTTAACCTTTGAGCTCTAGAAAATGGTCTTAATATGCTATTAAAAAAATATCATTAAAAATTTAAGAGTTATTGAAACATCAGCTTTCTAAAATAATTTTATTTCTTTAGTAGTTGGACACATGCTAGTATAAAACATGCATTTAATAGATATTTCCAATTGAAAATGTGTATGAAAATATATATAATTTATCTATCCAATCAATTTATCTAGATCATACATTTGAACAAAATTGATTTTTAGATACAAATACTCAAATTTAGTCATTTTGATAAGTCAGCCTGAAAGATGACACAACTTTGTACTTTTTCCCATTTACATGTGTTGTAAGGGTAAATGTAGCAACTTAGGTCTAATTTTGGGAGAATTTTTCTTGAAATTAGAAATCATGCTAGAAATTTGTATGCATTTTGAAATAAATAGTTATGCCTTTATAGTTGAATGTTTGATCTAAAAGTTAAAAATGTGTATTCAACTTTGAGCACCTAAAGCAAAAACATGTACCCATTTAGAAAATCATGTATAACATTTTTAAGAGTTTTTATTTGGATAACTAAACAATGGCAGTAATGACCATGAGGGCATTTTCATATACATGCCCATTCAAGAACATAAATACTAGCCCTTATCAACATTTATTTTCACTTGCCTAGTATACACATAACTTATTTATATTTTTTGTTTCTTGGTGGGAAATCTATAGTTTTAGTACAGTAAAATTAGTTTGATCAATTTACATTATTTTTAAGTTACATTTCAATGTTATATTATTTAATTTTTATGAAATCAAATCCCTAAACCTTTCTTCCCCTCTCTCTTTTCCTCCCCTCTTCCTATATCTCCCTATCCTATTATCTCTACCTCTCTCCTAATTTCATAGATAGTACATTATAGATATGTTATGAATTATATTATATAATTCATTACATATGTCATGCATTGTATATGTAATGCATTATATATAATACATTATATGTAATTCAATATGTTTACAATGTCTTACATATGTTACCCCCTCCTGAGACTTGCTTCTTGTTAGAAGTTTAAATTTGAAAATTTGGTTAACAATGGTCTCATTTTCAAATAATGTTAGGATGGGAAATTATTGTCAAAAACCCTAGTCATTAAATGTATAAGTTTTATCCTTGTTCTATTTTCAAACCTTTTATCTTAGGTATTCTTTATTGAAGGATAATCTTATTAAGTTTGTTAGATCCTAATTTTTTTGTGCTTTATGTCACCTTTGTCATGAATTAATCATAGAAGGTCTTTCAATTTTAATTTCTCATTATCATTTTCCTATAGTGGACCCTTGATCTAAACTAATCTTACAACCATCAAATCTAAGTTAGATCCATTGTCATTACTTTATCTCTATTCAAAAGTGGAAGGTTTTTAAGTTTTGCAACAAGGCAAGGTTACAACACGCGTCTAGTGGGGCTAGAAAAATGTAGTAGTTTGAATGTTGAATGAGAACCATCAGATCCATATTAGATCGAGGGTTATTGTATACTTGTTAAAAGAAGATGTGTTGAGTTTAACCAAAGAAACATAGCAATAGAATGACACATGGATACATTGGGGCAAGAGTTCTTGCAATTTTCAAATGGCTGATATCATCAAGGTTTAATAGTTGTCACATTTTTGTTTGGTCATAGCTGAGGGTGAGAAGGCATTTGAGATTTATTTCAGGCATTGATCAGATTGAAGATCAACACATGTCACATAGTCACTATGAAGAAATGCCCAATCTTTAACCAATGTGATAAATCTATTGGTGGGCCTTACCCTATAATGAAGGTGCTAGTTTTCATATCATTGATCTTTCCCGGATTGACAATTGTTGTAATGTCACAAATACAGGATGCATGTAGTTTAAAAAAAGTGAAAAAGTGACAAGATGATGTGTGTCCTTGTCAACCAAGTTATATGATATGCCAAAAAGATGTCTTAACCATTCAATGTGAAGAAGATCGATGCATGTTGTTATGTTGTAAAAACAAGATGTAAGGTCTTTATAAAAAACAACTTTGTGACATGAGGACATCTGTCTAGGGTGGGCCAACCATGAAGTAGAACAATGAAAGGAAGAACCCTAATATGTGTTGTCTGATGCAAGATAGATTCACAAATCTCACTTTGTCTCTATTCAAAGTAGAAAGGCTTTTAACCAATGTGACAAAGAGAGAGTGTGCCATGTGTCTAAGGTTTCTTGATCAATATAGCAAGGACTCATAAAAGTGAGGTGTCTTTTAACTAGCAAGATACAATTGGTTTGGTTGCCACATCAATAGGTTGAAAGATGACTCGGCAAGAAAGTTCAACTAAGACTATCAGATGTGTTATGAATTTAGAATCTATTTTGAAATTACTTTTAATGCATGCATAGTCATCCTCTAAAGGATATTAACGAGGAAGTTAATTTTCCTCATGTGAGCACAATTTTTAAAAAAATAATGCACACATTGTTTCTTGTTCTGCAAATAAATGATTGATGATCAGAGCAGAAAGAAAAAAGAATTCAATGTGAAGAGACTATGAATTATTGTGAAAAAGGTGAATTATTACAACTAGGAAACCAAAAAAGTTATCTTAGTAAGTTCTTAACCCTTTAGATAGAGAAATTTTTCTGTGTTAAGATTTTCCTACTTTGTGAAGATGCCACCTCAAAAGGGATTTTTCTGGGAAGGTAGACTACCAACACAAGAATGTTCATGATGATTTTATGGAACAATTGAATGCTTCATGGTGATATTTCTTAAACCCCTAGACTAAAATTTGATGATAGTTTGTACAAAAAGAGAAATATACTAAAGGATGTGTAGACATCCATCGATGGCCTAAAATTATTTAAGAAATGGTTCTCTCAAAGGAAACATGACACACCCCATAGCAATGTGTTGGAGTTTGATGTAAGAAAACTTATTGTACCTAGGGTATTCATGAATGTGGATTTATTAACCATGATTTCTAGGAGATATGATCTCATGCTACGATTGATAAAAAATAATTCTTGGGATGGCCTTTTTAAGGTGACAAAAAAAGTAATTAGGGAAGTATTCATGTTAAACCCTAACACTACCTTACACAAAATAATTGGTTTTGGGAATTTGCAGGCAAATTATGATGCAAAAAGTGTTGCTAGAATGAGTGTTGATAGTCTTCCTTTGAGGGAGTATTCTAAGAATTGGGCAGCATGTAGCATGATTGATATGTTGCATTCATGACTAGGTTTTTCATTGATGACAACATAGTACGGTTTCTATGAAGAATGTTAGAGTAGTAGATATAGATCAAGGTCCTATAGAAAAATAATTGATGTCTAGGTAAAGAATTGTTAAGGACATTCTCTACATTGTGTCTTAATGTTGAAGACATACAAATGTTATGTGTGATTTACAAAGAGAAGTATATAGATAGGGTTCCTAATAAGTAGTTCCAAATGATTGAATCATATCTCCTAACAAAGATAGAATCAAGATATGAGAAGTTATATAGTGACAAAGGATAGTCTGATGATAAGGTCAATGAATACATAAGGTATAGGGTCACATGTGAGAAAAGTTCTCAAGATTGTGAGCTAAAAATGTTGTGTGATTGAGAACTAATAAAGTATCCTAATGTGGTCCTATTATAATGAATTGGAAAACCTTAAGGCTAACTTAATGAATTTTTTTGATTAAAAGATATAAAGGAAGGATATTTTCCTTTTGGTAAAGTATGGATGCATGTGTTGGATGCTAAATATGATTAAGGAGTGTATTTACAAGAGTAGAGGATTTGGTAAATACAAGTAAGCAATCCAAGGGATTATTGGATGCAAAGTTGGTGATTTGGTATCAAGATTAGAAGGAGAAGAGAAATTTGGTTGATAGGATAGAGGAAGAGGAAGCTAAGTATAGTTCATTTCTACTATTCTTCAAGAGCATTTTTATAAGGTGGGGAATTTTGCTTTCATTACATCATCTACTTAAGAGCCTCTACTAAAAAAGTACTTCAATCCTAGTGCCCATGCATTATATGTCTCTTTGTGTAAGGATTTTTGATGTAGTAGCATCCTAGGTTGATTTATTATCCTACTCATCTGTGTTGATTCTGCTCATTGCTACCAAGTTGTGGTCATTGCCAACTTGTAGTCATTATCAAGTGCCACTAATTATTTAGTATTGACTAAGTTGCAATTTTCCCAAGTCATGTTAACATTATAGTTCATATTATATCTCATTCATTCTATTAATATTGAGCAGGTTGTTTATTGTTGGTTGAGTTATCTAGTTTGACTGAGTTATTCAGTGTTGGCTGAGCCATCTAGTTTTGGCCAAATTATCTACTGTTGGTCGAGTGTTTCTTCAAGTGTTGAGTGAGCCTATTATTTTTATGATGCTTGATTCCTTCATTGACCAATTTGTCTCTAATTGGTTCTTAGTTTGAGCTGTCTGATGTATTTAACTTTGATTCCAAATTTAATGCTCAGATCTTATCTTGGGATGTGTGAAAACCATTTTAAGGTTGGCTTTTCTATTATGTAATTATCTATAATCTCTATAAGTTATTTTGACAAGTATAATAATGACATTTAGGTTCAAATTAGGTAGTCACTTAGAGAGTATATATGGGATGCGAAGTAATTTGAAGAGCTTAGAGAGTTAAGAGATGATATTGTTGAAGTCATGAATCTAAAGCTAGATCATGAATCTTAGAGTTATATTTTGTAATTGGTTCTAGAAGGCCTTATAGCTGGACATGTATGTTGATAAGTTGATGCATCAATAAAAGTCTCTCTCTCTCTCTCTCTCTCTCTCTCTCTCTCTCTCTCTCTCTCTCTCTCTCTCTCTCTCTCTCTCTCTCTCTCTCTCTCTCCCCATTGGTGTTGTTCTTTGTGTATTTTCATCCATTTCATTTACTTGGCAAGGTGGTTGGATAGTTAGGTGTGCCATTGCCCCTAGTTGTTCATAACTCTCCTTGCATTAGGTAGTATCAAATTTTGAGGTTCATCTTTGTGCAGTTTGGATTTTTTATATTTGTAAGTTGAATTTGGTTGTAGGGTGGAAGATCTATGGATTTGAGCTATAACTTGTAGAGGGTTACAATCTTGTACAAACTTGTTTGTAAAGATGGTTTGAGGTAGAAGAAATTATGACACTACTATTATGGATATGTTAAGATAAATTACATCTAGATTAGATGTTGTTTAGATAGCCCAAAGGAGAGGAGTGCATCTTGATGATGTGAGTGATGATGAAGTTGTAGCACCAAACCCTAATCTCAAACCTAAGGAAGATCAAGATGAGGAAATATTTTTAAGAGTATTTCCCAGGGCACATTCAAAGCCTACTATAGAAGTTGTTCCTTATGATGGAAAATTGGACACTATTTCTATTTTGGATTGGATCTCTTATATAGATAATTTCTTTGAGTTTGAAAACACACCTAATAATAGGAAGGTGAAAATTGTAGTCACTAGGTTGAAAGGTTATGCCTCACGATGGTAAGAGCATTTGCAAATTTATTAACAAAGGTGGGGGAAAAAAAAGATTGGGATTCGGCTGAAAATAGTGACCAAAGTGAAGAAGAAGTTTATTCCTACTAATTACCAAGTTATCTTGTTGAGGAAGATGCAAAATTTGAATGAAAAGGACATGAATATGAAGCAGTATGTTGAGGAAATAGATATACTGGACATTGTTAATCTCAAATTGGTTTTAACTAGTAAGTGTTTATACACTTAAGCTATTTACCTAGTTGATTCCGAAAAAGTAACATATGTCATGCACAACATATAAGTTAGAGCATGTTGAGTCACTCATGTGCCAAGTCACTCAAGTGTTGAGAAGATAGTATGTGCTAAGTGATTTAGGTGCTAAATAAGTAGCGTATGTTGATTCATTCAGATGTTGAGTGACAACATTAAAGTCACAGTTAGCACTGAGCACCAGGGACTTCAAATGTCAAGTAACACAGTTTTGACATAGTTGTCTATATTAGCACAAACTGCTATGTAAACCATTTTTAAGATGACTTAAGGATTGATTTAGGATTTTTTTTTGAAGGACAAATCTTAAGTATGAATCCCTATGTATTACATGCATCCAATTAGAGAAAGGGAAGGTTTAAGAGGAAATATGGGTGAATCGCAGCCATTGATTCATACCTAATCCTAAGTCACCTAGGTCTTCTTAAGGAGGACAAGCTCTAAATGTTCTAAGGTGAGAGAAGAGCAGAGAAGGTGAGTTTTCATGCACAAAAAGGACATTCATGGTGACAAAGGTATTATGATTTGAATTTCATTATAGAATTAGTTAAAGGAGAAAAGTGGAAAGAAAATAGTGGATAGCAAAGATACATCTTATTAGAAATGATCAAGTATACATCAATATAGAGGTGATCTGACATCAAGAAACATAGTGCTAATCACAAGATCATTTTTAAGACATTGTAATAGGTGAATCAGTTTTTCATCTATTAATAGAGTAGCCCTAATAGGTTGTATTGAAATCTTCTAATAAG
Source organism: Cupressus sempervirens (assembly GCA_028749045.1). Taxonomy (NCBI): domain Eukaryota; kingdom Viridiplantae; phylum Streptophyta; class Pinopsida; order Cupressales; family Cupressaceae; genus Cupressus; species Cupressus sempervirens. The sequence goes on along the minus strand of CM053789.1, from coordinate 743,249,769 downwards.
GTGCTTACTTAATTGTGAGTTAAAGTCCTTTAAATCAGGCACACTTCTAATAGGGTGTTCAAATCCTTTAATAAGATAACACTTAATAGTCCTTGTAAGCTTTTAACAAGGAATATATTTCACAGGGTAGATCATGTTTCACAATCAAACATTTTAACCTTCACTAGATACACTTTATTACTATAGTAGTGAAGATTTTTGGGTGCCATCCCCACCCCAATTTTACATTCTCATTGGAGGGTTTATGGGTAATCATATCTTGTGTCATGCATGTGTGAATGTTTACTTGTTCAACATACTTTAGATGTATATAATTTATATGGTATTTTATTTTACTTGTTGAATTATGATATGGATGTATGGTGAATGCGTGTATGGGTAAAAGTTTGAAGTAGTGGTTAAACACCCCACTCCCAACACCTCCCTTTCCTATTGAAATTCCAAAAATTGGTATTAGAGAAAAGTCCTCTAAAAGTAAAGCTTTGTAGCTTTGAGGAAAGATATTGGAAATCGAGGTCTAAAATTTGGGAAAGATTATTGAGAACTAGGAGATTGAAATACAACTCATTCTACATCAGTTGAATGAAGAAAGAGATTATCTAAAGAAATAATTGAGAAGAAGGAAGGAAATTGCTATTGAGGAAAATGACACACAATACCAAGAGATGGACACTACTAAAATATTTGTAAATGGAAACTCTAATGAATTTGATGCAACAATTACAGATCTAATGGAAAAGAATAGAACCCTAGCTAAAGAGATCAAAAATATAAAGATAAAGCAAGAATCATAAGCCATATTGTTATGTGAGGTGATCAAACATAAAAAGAAAGTTATGGAAGAAAAGGTTATGATTGAAGATGACAAAAGAGTTTTGACCAGTAGATTTGAAGAGAAATTGTTAGAGATAAATAGGATCACTCACATGCAATTGGAAACAATGAATCAAGTCATGATTGTTAATCATGAAATAAATAGTAAAGATATTGAAATCACAACACTAAAGCTGCAAAATGAATAGTTGAGCAATGATCTAAAAAGGGAAAAGGATTTTGTTGGAAGTTTCAATAAACCTAGTGAAGCCATCAAGTACTGTGAATATGAAAAGATCCCCTAGATCTAATAATGATACTTTTGGATTGGGGTACACTAGTACTGAAGAGGGAGAATCATCCAAAAGCAGTGAAGAAAGAAGTAACAAAGCTAAGAACTCCAAACCTACTTGCCATAATTGTGGTAAGATAGGTCATACTACTAATGTTTGTAAGAGCAAGATTGTAAATTTGAATATTAAGAAAAAGAACATAGGTCACTACCACAAGTGTAACAAAAAAGGTCAATAGGCACACAAATGTAGAATCAAGACTACGTACACTCAAAGATTTAAAGGATACTACTATAACTATTAGAAGTATGGTCACAAAGCTTTTGAATGCAAATCCAAACCCAAGTGGTCATCAAACAAGAAAACAAGGGTAAAGAATAAAAACAACACTTATAATTGGGATTATAATACAAGATAGATTTGTTAGTACTATCAAGAGTATGGACATATTCTTGAATTTTGTATTAGAACACATTTCAGAAGTGATTACAAAAGGTGGTTGAGTTAAACTACATGTTTTAGCTATTTGAAGACTAGTCACATAAGTGAAAGTTGTCCAACAAGGTCAAAGGCACCAAGTTGTGAGTTCAATAAAGGAAATGGAAAGGCATATATTGAGAATGTCAAAGATGAAATGAACAAAACATGGAGGAGAAAGGAAGGTTGTAGCACATAAAGTGCAAAAGAGATCACTTCACCTAATGGGTCAGGTGATCACACCTCCTCAAATTAAGAAATCAAGAGGTATGTAGGACTGATATTTATAAGGATATACTATACATTATTTCCAAGGATTTATTTTTGAAAATATTACATATGCATGAATACAGATGCAAAGTATTGTTTAGGAATCAAGGATAAATCTTTAAGTTATGTCAGTTTTCATGTTATTGTCGAGCATGGGAAGTTTCATGTGGTTACCAAGTGAAATGTTAGTGGATGTTGAGCTAGAAAAATTATTAGTGAAGGCTAAGCTTGTAGTGGTTGTTGAGCATATGGAAAAACATATGGATACCAAGTGAGCCAGTAAATCCAACTAAAGTTGAGCTTATAACTGCATAAGTACTTAGCATTAAATGCAATGATTTAAGGTCTATTTGATCAATTTAGGTTCATTTTACATCATTTGAATTTGAAGTAGAGCACAAAGAGCTAAAGGAAATATAGAGAAATTGATCTATAAATTTGCAAGAGATTTAAAAGGTTGTTTGACACCATTCCAATAGGATTCACAAGGTATTTATCGTGTACTGAGCTACGTAGTTTTAAATTTCACAAACCTTAGTTTCATGTAATGGCATCTAGTTCTTCAACAGCCAAGGTTTTGGAGTAAAATGAGGTTGTAAATTTTCAATTGATAAGTAATGAAATTAAATAACTTACTTTTAGGGCCATCCAAGATATAGCTTACAAATAGGATCCCTTTGGTGCATTATCCATGATACCATCTCCAATTTTGATGATACAAGATGTTAGAAATTGTTATACATGAAAAATTGAAAGCATAGGTGATATGGAAATTAGGGAGATATATGGTAAACTACATGAAAATGGAGCATTAAAGGATGAATTAAAAATTATTGAGAAGAAATGGTTTACTCGTGCCCTTGATCTCCCAAACATATATAAGATAGAGTAGATAAAAAATGTTTTGAGTAGAATTCATGAAAACCCTATATGGCTAGAGAGTGGACCTATGAAAATCATCAAGAAGATTGTACATATAGTAACAAGGTATCCAATCCTAGATCAGCCCAAGACAAGGAGAAGTGAAGCTAAAAAAATAATTGAAAGAAACAGAGGGGTTGTGTGGAATGAAAGAGGGATGACAATCTATACAATCACAAATCCCCTAATATATTATGTAGTGAGTGTTATAGCACATGATTTTTATCAATCCATCAAAGTAAATAGTGTACCCTACATTTTAGTTCACATAGTTTATAAAATAGTGAAGAAGGATCATACTTATGATCTTTCTGAGTTGTAGTTGCAACAATTGATTGAAAATTTGGGAGCTATAAGGAAAACCAAAAGTGCACAATGTAAATTCAGATATATTCTTGTATGTATTTTCTTTTATGTACAAAATACATTTCCCACATTTTGTAAAGTTGTATGGAAAGTAAATAGATCTATTATAGTCCAAATAGTTAAATTTGTTGAGCAACTAGGTGATAACTTTGAATCTATCATGACAAGTTATTTTGAGGATTTCAAACTATCAATGAAGAAACTACTATGGGTACTAGCCTAATTAGTGGAGAAACATTTTGATGATGTTTGCTTCCTAGTTGACACTAACTTCACATATATTTAGGTAGAAATTCCCAAAATGAGATGGATAAGGCCATTAGGATATGAAATAAATGTTTATGAGGCCTCTCTAGAAATCACAACATTACTTGCAGAGGAAGTAGATAAAGAAGCCACACCATTTGGAAGTTATGACTTGGCCAAATCAAAGATTACAATGGAATTAAGGATTGCTTTAGTGATTAGGAAGAAGAAAAAATTGGTTAAGAAACTGAAAGAAATATTTGGTGAAGGATCTGAGGAAGAAGAAGAGGAAACACAAGCTCAAGCACCATTGTTATTAACACAAGGTTAGGGAGAAGACCAAAAAGAAAAGGAAGTAGAAATTGCAAAAGGTGTTGAGGAAGAAGAAGCTAGTAAAGCACCAACACCAACTAAGAAAAAGAGAAAAGTAAAGACAAACATAGTGAACAAACCAAAGAAGGTTGCTAGACCTAATCATCTGAAGCCTACAACACCTACCACAAGGGCTAGCACTAGAGTCATTGCACAAAAGGTAAAGAAGTAGCCAAGACTATGGAGAAGATACTTGAAGCTTAGAAGATAATATAAATCTAATAAAGAGAATAAAAAGTCAGATGACAATAGTTAATTTCAAGTGGTAAGTAATAGTCCCTCTTCAAATTTAGACAATCTATGTAAGAACATTAGGAACAATGTTGATTTATCAGGTTTCTATCATATTGAGTTTGACAATCTTGGGAAGATTGAAAAGAACCAAGTTGAAGAGGTAGCATATGCTATGATGGAAATATTTTAAAAAGAATATAGTGTACAAGATACACAAGTACTACATACCAGCCCTACATAGGAGACAAGTGTAAATATTGAAACTATCAAAGTTAAGAATGTCTCTAAGACTATTGCTCAAAACATCAATCCCCTCATAGAGGATGATTTGAAAAGGACACTTGTTAAGACCACTCTCCAGGCCAAACTATGTGACAATCTTGTATTGGTGAGAGTAGATGAATTTTAGAAAACAAATACAATAACTATAGGGGAGGAAGTGAAAACCCTAGACACACCTTTAGTCACTCCTCAAGCCACAAGTGTACAACCTTCACAACCAATAGTGGTATATCAAAGGAAGGAGACAACAAGTTTTACTATTAGTACACTTATGCAAGACACTCTAGTCTCAATGAATGTGCAAGAACTTGAAAATGTCATGGATGAGATAGTTGGAGAAGACAAGGTAGAGACACCAGAGAATGAAGGTACTCAAGGCCAAATAGGTCAAGTAGATACACCTGCACCTCTAGTACAAGATCAAGGTGTAGTTGGAACTATAGAGGAAGAAAAGGACAATACTAAAGAGTTAAGGTTGACATCAATGCTAGAGGAGAAATAAGAAATTCAAGCACTAGTGACATTACTAGAATCTGCTACTCCTATTTGAGCTCTTTAGAGGTCAGGCATAGACACTACACCATTCTTATTTTTAGGGCTGAATCCTAGCTCGTATAAGGTAGAAGAGGTAACTACATATGATGTTGGTAGCCTAGATGAAGAGATTGTATTGCCTAAATTTGATTTGGTAACAATCATAATTGAGTAGATGGGTATATTACAAGAAGCCCTAGCAAAGAATAAAAATCAAGAATTTCTTAGAAGGGAGCATAAGTAGAAGAAAGCTTCGATTGACATCAAAGAGATTTTCATAGATGCATTTAATTTGCCAACTCCAGATGAAAAAAAGACCATCATTTAGAAATTAACCAAAATAGTGGAAAGGGTGACTAACATAGACCTGGATACAAATTTAAATCTACTTGAATGTTTTGAAATGAAGTTTCAAAACAAGGTGAATGAGAGGATATCAAGTGCTATTGCACTAACATGGCTTGAGCTAGAAACCAAGATAAAGAGTGTGAAGAAGGTACTAGAGACCATTTTCTCTTTGTACACCAAATTGTGTAATCCTACTCTCTATACACAAGAAGTAAGGAATCACATCCTGAGTTTGAAAAGCCATATGTAGTCCTCTAGCACTACTTTTCCCATGTCTCTAGCTCAAAGTGAGAAACACTTTAGATACCTCTTGCAATCCTAGATTGGGTTAGCATCATTACAAGTAGATGAAGCCAACATTAGGGCTAAACTAATCAACATCTAATCAACGTTGACTCCACACATGGAGATATTGCACAAGGAGCTAGGTGATGCCAAAATTCTTATGCAAAAAGATCCTTATCCTTCTACAATGGAAGGCTTAGTCTACCTTGGTACCGAGTTGGCCATCCAAATCAAGTCTTTGGAGCTAGCTTGTGAGAATTGGATGCTGCTCTAAAGATTATACTTGAGGTCCATAAATCTTTTCTAGACAAATACACTATTAGTGCATAACCCATTGACATAAGTGTCAAAAAGGGGGAGTAAGAGTAATGGTGGAGAAAGCAAAGTGACTAGAGAAAAGAGTGAGTGAAACCAAAGGGGGAGCATGTGAAACAAAATGAACAATATCAGCTTAGACAAAAATAGAGAAAGAGTATTAGTTTATGCAAATATGCTGAGTAGGAGAAAATACAAAGTACAAAATAGAACTGAACAATCAACTCATGGGAAGTTTTGAAATTTTGAGGTATGACTAATACATCATATGTTAAAAATTTTTGATATTTTGAAATTTTGTATAGAAGTCAAATAGATATCTATGTTATGCTCGTAAGGATAAGAACATTAATGCATAACCAAGTGTTTTTGACACTCATGTCAAAGAGGGAGATTGTTAATCTTGGATTGGTTTTGATAGGTATCTATACACTTAAGTCATTTACTTAGTTCATGCCAAACAAGTAACGTATGCCGAGCACATCATATCAGTTAGAGCATGTCAAGTAAATAGTGAGTGCCAAGGCACTCATTTTCCAAGTCACTCAAGTGTCAAGTAGATAGTATGTGCTAAGTGATTTAGGTGTTGAGCAAGCAATGTATGTCGAGTCATTTAGATGTTGAGTGATAGCATTGAAATCATAGCTAATTCTAAGCACTAGGGACTTCAAATGTCGAGTAACATGATTTTGACATAGTTGTTTGTACTGGCACAAACTACTATGTAAACCATTTTAAAGCCAACTTAAGGTTGATTTATGATCTTTTGTTGATAAGGATGAATCTTAAGTGTGAATCCCTATGTATTACTTGCATCCAATCAAAGAAAGGGAAGGTTTAACGAGCAATATGGGTGAATCATAGCCGTTGATTCATACCTAATCCTAAGTCACCTAGTTTTCTCAAGGACAAACCCTAAATGTTCTAAGGTGATAGTAGAGTAGAGAAGGAGAGTTTTCATGGACAAATAGGAAATTCATGGTGACCGATAAGGACAAATCTTAAGCGTGAATCCTTATGTACTACATGCATCCAATCAAAGAAAGGGAAGGTTTAAGTGGCAATATGGGTGAATCATAGCTATTGATTCATACCTAATCCTAAGTCACCTACATTTTCTCAAGGACAAAACCTAAATGTTCTAAGGTGATAGAAGAGTAGAGGAGAGTTTGCATGCACAAATAGGAAATTCATGGTGACTAATGTATTATGATTTGAATTTCATTGTAGAATCAATTAAAGGAGAATAGAGGAAAGGAAATAGTGGACAATAGAGAGACATCTGATCAAAAAGTATCAAGTGTACATCAGCATAGAGGTGATCTAACATCAAGCAACATAGTGCTAATTATAAGATCATTCCTGAGATATTCTAATAGGTGAATCAGTTAAATCTCTTAACAGAGTAGTCCTAATAGGCTGTATTGAAATCCTCTAACAAAGTGCGTACTTAATTGTGAGTTAAAGTCCTTTCAATTAGGCACACTTCTAACAAGGTGTTGAAATCCTTTAATAGGGTAAGACCTAATACTCTTTGTAAGATTTTAATAGGGTAGACCTTTCACAAGGTAGATCATGTTTCATGATTAAACATTGTAACCTTCATTGGATACACTTTATTACTATAGTAGTGAAGATTTGTGGGTGTCATACCCACCCCAATTTTACCTTCTCATTGGAGGGTTTCTTGATAATCATATATTGTGTCATACATGTGTGAATTTTTACTTGCTTAACATACTTTATATGTATATGATTTATATGGTATTTTAGTTTTCTTGTTGAATTATGAGATGGATGTATGGTGAATATTTTTATGGGTAAAAGTTTGAAGCATTGATTCAACCCCCCCCCCCCTCGCCCATCCTAGAGTTTACATTTCCTATTGTAATTCCATTAGACATGTGGATAATGATGGTAAGAAAGTTACAAGGTATCTAAATGGATTGAGATCTAGGATTCAAGATGAGATAAGTTTTTTGAAATTGGAAAGTATGGAAGAAGTATATCGACACACCTTGAAAGCTAAGGAGATCTTGACAAAGAAGGATTAAAAAATACAAAGAGGTAGACATGGTAGATTCTAGAGAGGAAGTGGTGGATCTTATGGAGAAGGTGGACAATCTGACAACTTTTTGTATGATGAACAAAAATATGACTGGAAAAGTGATAACAAAAGAAAGAATGGGTGGAAAGGTGGCAATTCTTACTGAGGAGGTCCTAGTTATTACTAAGGAAGAGGTTCTTCTTATTCTAGAGGTGCTTTTCAAGGTAATTATTTTAGATGTGGTAAAGAAGGGCATGAATTAGTTGAGTGTTGATCCTCTAGTGAGAATGAACAAAGTAAGAAAAATATTGTGATTCAAGGAGACCTTGAGGGTTCACCAAGTGGACCTAAAACTAGAGAAAATCTAATGGTGAGAAGAACTTTGTGTAATAAGGGAATTGATGAGGAAATTGTCCTAAGGAGAATTTTTTTCAAGATTAGATGTAAGATAAATGGAAAATGTTGCAAAATGGTAACTAACAGTGGAAGTTCAACAAATTTGGAATCAAAGGAGCTAGTTAGAAAGTTATAGTTGCATAGGCTGAAGCATCCTAAACCTTATCATGTTTCATGAATGAGGTATGAGCATAAGATATTTGTAAGTGAAAAATGTGTTATGAAGTTCAAGATTGGACATTACTTTGATGAATTTTGTGTGATATTATGCCTATGGATTGTTGTCATATTTTTTCAGGTAGACCTTGTCAATATGATAGATATGTTGTGTCTAATGGAAGATTGAATCAATATACTCTTTGGGTGAATGGAAGGAAGCAACTATTGTTGTCTTTGATTGAGTCTCATGATGCAATAAATTGTACTATTGTGAGAATTTGCATGGTTAATGGAAATCATTTTGAAAAGTAATTAAAGGAACCAAATTTGTTTTGTTATAATTCTTAAGGGACCAAGTTGTGGTAGTAGCAAACGAGTGATGGAAAATAGTGATGAACAAGTACCAGCACAAAAAGAAAGGTTGTTGAATGAGTACAAGGAGATTCCTACTGAAGATATACCTAGTGGTGTACCGCTAGTAAGAAGTATAAGTCATTGTATCAACTTGATTCCTAGATCTAGTTTGCCAAATAAAGAACCATATAGATTGACACCTACAAAGAATAAGTTACTTTTCAGACAAGTACATGAGTTGGTGAAGAAAGGTTTGATAAAAAAAAATTTGAGTCCATGTGTTATATGTGTTGTATTAGCACCTTATTAGAAGAATGGAGAATAGTGAATGTGTAATGATTCTAGAGATATTAACAAGATCATAGTGAAATATAGGTTTCTTATTCTAATGATTGATGGCATAATAGATTTTCTAAGGGGAGAAAAATATTTTGCCAAGATTGATTTGAAGAGTGGTTATCATCATATTAGAATCAAAGAAGGTGATGAATGGAAGATGGCTTTCAAGACAGAATATGGTTTGTATGAATGGTTGGTAATGCCTTTTTGTTTGATTAATGAAGTTCTCAAGAGATTTCTATGTAAGTTTTTAATTTTTTATTTGGACGATGTTCTGATATTCAGTAAGACTAAGAAAAACCATCTTTAGTATGTTAGACAATTATTGTAGAGATTGAAAGAGGAGAAATTGATGATTAACTTGAAAAAATGTTCTTTTATGCAAGAGGAGATTGTGTATTTGGAATTTTTGATTTTAGCTGATCATTTGAGAATGGATCCTGAAAAGGTTAAAGAAAATTTGGAATGGCCTACACCTAGGAGTGTGGGTGAGGTAAGATCATTTCATGGTTTGGTTAGTTTCTACAGAAAGTTTATAAAGAATTTCAATTTTTTTTGTAATGCTATGAACGAGACAATGAGAGGAGATAAAAAGGATTTTAAGTGGACACATGGAGATGATAAGAGTTTTGAGACTTTAAAAAAAAAGGTTGTTGAGTTACCAGTATTAGATTTTCCTGATTTCAATAAGTTATTTCAAGTTGAATGTGATGCAAGTGGTAGTGCAATAGGAGTTGTGTTGATTCAAGAAGGTAAACTTGTTTCTTTCATTAGTGAAAATTTGAATGATGCTAAAAGGAAGTACTACCTGTATGATCAAGATTTTTATGCTATTGTGCAAGCCTTGAAGAAGTGGAGACATTGTTTGATTCCTAAGAAGTTTGTGTTGTACAATGATCATAAAACTTTATGGTATTTGGGAAGTCAACATAAATTGAATCAAAGACATATAAAGTGGGTTGATTATTTGTAAAGTTTCACATTTTTGATCAATCATAAGAGTGGATTTACTAATAGAGTTTTCTTATGCATTAAGAAAAAGTTCTTTGTTGATCAAGATGAAGGTTGAATTTCTTGGTTTTGATGAAATGAAAGAATTGTATAGTATTGACCTTGATTTTCTAGAGGCATGGAGAGAGTGTAGAGCGCCAAATCTATCAGATCACATGTGTAATTATGATGAGTATTTTATTCAAGAAGGTATGTTGTTTAAAGGAATTTAGTTATGTATACCAAGAAGTACTATGATCTAGTTAATTTGATTAAGGAAAAACATTGTTGTCGAATGGATGGACATTTTGAAATTCTATGATAACCCCATTCTAAAATAAGATTCAATAATATGTAATTATTATTATTATTATTATTTAAAATTGAGATGATAAAATGAATAATATTAATAATGAAATAATCAATGTTAAATATATAGAACATAAATTGAATAAATTATATTAATATACTATATATTATTAAATAAATATGAAAACAAATAAATATTAAATAACATATAAACAAAGGAACATTGAAGTACATAAAAAATATTAAATAATAAAGAATCATTAACAATTATTGACCAACATAATCCATGTGGAAGGTTCATGTCACATAAGACTCACTCATATAAATAAAAGGAGATAGACAAATGAATAAGGAAAAAGGCATAAAAAATGTTAATTGAAAAAAAAAACCCACAACATATAATATCATTTGAAAATGTGAACATGAGGGAACATTATTAAAGGAGACTCTCACGTGGTGTGTAAACAAATTAAAGTAGCATTTTTACTTTAGTAAAAGGGATTACAAGAAAGTCAAAGAAGGAGGCATCTAAGGGGATAGTTAAGGTAAAGAAAAAGGTATTTAAACTATTTATTTTTAGATATTTAATAAATTAGTTTATGCATTAAATATGTTTATTTAATATTATTAATAAACTAGTTAATATTTGAAGTATAATGTAATAAAATAATTTATGAACATATATGTAAAATATATATTTGTATACTCATTTATTTATATATGTATATATTATGAAATTAGTAATTAATATAATAAAATATTAAATGAACATAAAATTTATGATCCAAGTACAACATGGTGGAGGGAATTCATTATGAATTTTATAAATTGATCCAAGCACATCTTGGTGGAGAGCATTCATTTTGATTGTCATAAATTGATTCAAGCATGTCTTGGTGGAGGGAATTCATTGTAAATGTGATGAATTGATCCAAGCACGTCTTGGTGGAGGGAATCCATTGTAAATGTCATAAAATGATCCAATTTAATTTGGGGGAGGCCTATCATTACGAATGTCATGATATAATTCAATAACTTGGCAAGAAGCATTCGTTACGAATGTCAATCATTTCAAATTTGATAACTTATTGCAGATATGAAATATTTTACTAGACTTATTATGAAAATCATCAATTTCTTATGGTCATAAACTAACCCTAATAGTGGGGACATTACAGTGGTATCAAAGCATGATCTTCCCATCCTATTGTTGGAAATACAAGAGGGGTAATTGAGAAGGGAGGGGTGAATTAGTTACTACTAAAATAAGTCCCAAATCCCTTACATGTCAATAAAAAGCATAAACTCTACTGAAACTTTTGTTGCTCGGTTAACTCACAGGCACTCTGTTAACACGAACAATATGTTGTAACTCAGCAAGCATGAAAATATCAACTGTTACTTAGAAAATACTGAACATGCAAATCTAAAGATATTATCTATGATTAATCTTAATTAACTTAATTTCATACACAAAATAAATAGCATGAACACAAGTGACACTAAGATTTAACATGGAAACCCAATTTGGGAGAAACCACCAATTGCAAGTAGTTACTATTGTTCACTCTTTTGAAGTGAGCCCTATTAGGAGCCAACCTTGTTAAAGGTTTAAAAACACACTATTAGGTGTGACCTTGTTAGAAGATTTAATCACCCTATTTGGAGTGGCCTTGTTAGAGGTCTTTAGACACTTCAATCTAGAAATGTCACCTTGTTAGAGGTTGTGGCAAATAGTTGTTAAGACAACTCCATTAAGAGATTTGATACACTGCTATAATGATCAGAGAGTACCAATGATATGACCTAATTGCTAATACAACTCTATTTCTGATTTAATATCTCAATTCTAGCTCAAATAGTTGATCCTTCCTAATCGAATGTATATTTGCAAATCCCCAAGGATATTATTCTTAAATCCTTCCAAGTCACTTCCTCCAAGCATCTTCTTGTATTCAACACACTCTCACACACATTCAATCTTCAACTTGTCCTTATACTTATATCATATGCATTTTCAATTCAGCTTGAATACAACTTAGAATAATTAATATTCATCTCCTCAATTAGCTAGATCCAACAAAAAAATCCATTAAACTCAATATGCCAAAACTAAAAAATACTTTGTTAGCCAACCTTGCTCAGTAGATAAACACTAGAAATATTTTCCTATGTTAACCAAGTGAACTCAATTAACTCTACGTCTTTGAAAACTCCCTTTGGTAACTGAGTGAGCTTGGTTAACACTGGTTCCATCCAACTTTCCTTTGTTAACCAAGTAAGCTCAATTAACACTCAACTTTGACAAACTTCTCTTTGACACCCAAGTGAACTCGACATACACTATCTCATGAACTTGGAAAACATTGGAATGCTTGAAAGACATAGGAAACTATCTTCATCACCCAAGTGAGCTCAGCATACATTAATTGGTAAAGATATGACATTTTGTGAAATATTAAAGAAAATATAGAATTAATCGATTATTTTCAACAATCTCCCTCTTTGGCATTGATGGAAACATAGCATGTCATAATACAATGAAATTTTAGATCAAAATAAAGTAATAAAATATCCTTAGTTTTATTTTGATTCTCATCCATGAGAACTCCCTCTATCAGTATGAACTCCCTCTGACTTCAGTGTCTCCCTCTGTTAGCAAACTCTTATGTCTTCAACATCTTCTTCTAATAGGAAACTCCCTCTCTCTCTCTTTGATATGAAACCAAGTTCTTCTTCTTTCACATCTTCAAACAAAAATTTTAGTGATATGACAAAAAAAAACTATCTCCCTTTGACATCTTATGCTAATACCAATGTACCTGATGTATAGATTCATATGCAATCTTCCCTTTCATTACTGCATCAACTAGAATGATATTCAACATGCTTTAGTTGATACATCACTAAAATTTATTACTAATCTTCAGAGAGGGGAATAATACCTAACTTATTTCTTAGATAAAAGAATGCATCCTTAGGTAATTACTTGGTGAATATGTCTACAATTTGTTCTTTAGTATTCACATATTCCAATCTCAACTCTTTTTCTTGCACCAATTTTCTTAGGAAATGACATTTTATTGCAATATGCTTCATCTAGGTATACATCACAAGATTATTTGATATATTAGTTATACTTGGGTTATCATAGAATATAACCATTGGATCCATGATTTCTACCTTCATACTTGCCAATAGTTGCTTGAACCAAACAACATTGAAATAATTAAGTGTTGCTACAACATACTCTACCTTTGTTATAGACTAATAAATGTAATTTTTCTTCTTACTTACCCAAGGCACTAGTCTTTTATCAAGAAAAAACACTTCTATTAAAAAATATCATTGAAAGAATTAAGAGTTATTGAAACATTAGGTTTCTAAAACAATTCTATTTCTTTAGTAGTTGGACATAAACTAGTATAAAACATGAATTTAATAGATATTTTCTATTGGAAATGTGTGAAAACATATATAACTTAGCTATAATGAATTTATCTCGATCATATATTTGAACAAAATTGATTTTTAGATACAAATACTCAAAATCAGTCATTCTAATAAGTCAACCTGAAAGGTGACACAAGTTTGTACTTTTACCCATTTATATATGCATTGCAAAGGGTAAATTTTGTTGGAAGATTTTTGGAAGATTTGTTTGATGATATGTTACATTCATGAGTGAGTTTTCCATTGATGTCAACATAGCATGTATGATGTCTTCTATGGTATCTGATAGAAGAACATCAAAAAGATTAAGTTGGTACAGATGGCTAGTTGAGCATGATAAAGACCTAAGCTTATGGGACATACTTTGGAGTATCCAGTATATGCAATAACATTAGAAGTAGAAAGGTTAAGTCTAGAAAAATTTATGTTAGTTTTGGTGATGTCTGTTTTGAGATAGTGTTTCCAAAGGCATATTCTAGTCAACTTTTTATATCTCTTAGTAGAGTTGGCATCTTGAGGATTAAGGTTGAGGACATGGAGAAGACATGTTTTAGATGGTATGGCTAAGATTTCTTATCATAATAGTGTGTGTATAGAAATGTATTCAAGTTTTAAGGTGGAAGATTAAGGTTATCACTAAGTGTAACATGTTCTTAATGTGGTTCTCTAATAATTAATTGAGAAGGACTAATAGTTGACTCATGGAATTGTTTTATGGACTTGGTGTAAAGGAAAGACATTTACCTTTATCATTAGGTGTGTTGATATGATTGAATGATCAATGATAAGAAACTGAGAGTGTGGAATGTGAAGTTGAGCAGAGCAGTGCAAAAATGAAGGAAACTTCATTGCCAAGGTTTTGATGAGTGACCCAAGGTTTGGTATTTGGATTTGAGGCTCGTGACATGGTCTACAAGGTCTAACATTTATTGGTTTGGTTGACAATATAGGAGAAAGGATAGAGGAAAGAACAAGATAATAGTAAATTACTTGTTTGAGCAATGAGCTCTTCTTGTAGTTGAAATTGCATGTTTGTGCAGTGGGCTCTTCTTGCAAACAAGGTTGGAATGTCCTAGTAAGGATTCAAAGTCTCCTAATAGGGAGTCATTGTACTAAATGTTGTAGTAGATTCCTAACAGGGTCCATCCTCTAACAAGGAATATTTGCATTAGTACGTCATCTTGTGGGCATAATTCCTATTGGGATTTTTCCTCTAATCAAGGGTTTCCCTAGTCAACATATCTAGTGTAATTGTCTATGTGCATCTTTGTATGGTTGTTGTTTACTTTGGTTGAATTGTTAAGTTTTATGGAACAAACCATGATAGCTAGAAGGAGAAGATGATGACAAATTTTTTGTGTATGGGTTCGAGATATTAGATCTTGAAAAATCAACGAAGAAAATCATTGAAGAAAAGGAGTTGGAAAGTTGCTCCAAGGTAGAAAGAGATCTTTTCATGTGTTACATGAGAGCTAGGGAAGCACTATTAACTGCACTTCTTGAAAGTTAGTATAATCGGGTAAAATCACTTACTATTGCACATTTGATTTGGAAAGCTTTGGAAAATAGTTTTGAAGGTGATGCACATTCTAAGAAGTTGAGGCTACAAACTTGGATTTGTTCATTTCAAGATGCTAAGATGATGGAAGATGAATTTATAAGAACATATATAGGTGGGATATTAGAAATTATTGTAGGTATTGAAGCTCAAGGAGGAACAAAATAATATGATGAGGTTGTATGGAAGATATTCAAGACTCTAACACCACCATTTAAGTTTGTAGTTTAGATGATACAGTTGTTGATATCATGTACCAAACATTTCACAAAGGAGGCATTTCTTGGAAGACTCAAAGTAGTTGAGAATGAACTGAGATAATCTGAAGAATTGAACACAATAGAGTTAGACTTCAGTTCCTTGAATATTCAACCTAACCTATGAAGGATCACAAGTACTAGAGGAGATTTTGCTAGTAGCAGTAGATCTAAGGAAGACAAAGAGATTGATGAAGTAGTAGCCTTTCTAGTAAGAAGAGAAAAAGGAGGTAAGAAAAAAAATTAATGTTGGACTTGTGATGAATATGGTCATTATGCATATAAGTGTCCTAAAAGGGAGAAAAAGTATAAGGGAAATCATAAGCCTAGAAAAGATATTGATTGTTTATATGCAAATGAAAATGATGATTCTAATGAACAAGCATTAAGTGCTAGTGATGATGAAATTGGATTTGTGGAAATAAAAGAAGGTAGCTTTAGTATCATAGGTTGAGAAGAAATCTAATTGGATAATTGACAGTGGTTGTTCACATCATATGACTAGCGATATGAACAAGTTTTTTGACTTAAAAGTCAGGATGGAGGAATTGTTAGAGTTGGAAACAATGCATTATGCCAAGTAAAAGGTATTGGATCTATAACTCTTGATGGTAAAACTAATACTAAGGATGTATACTTTGTTAATGGTTTAAAGCACAATATTTTGAGTGTTGGACAACTAGTAGACAAAGGTTATCAGTTGTAGTTCATAAAAAATACATGCATGATCAAAGATAAAGATGGAAAGGTAATTGGAACAGGAACCAGATCTAGAGGTAATGTATTTCAGTTGAATTCTACTAAAATGACATATTTGGTTGCAAAGGTAGATGACAGTTGATTATGGCATAAGAGATTCTATCATATAAACTTTGATAGTATTGTAAGGACTAGTAGAATGTTTGTTGTTAGAGATTTGTTGAAGAATGTAAAGCCTACTAACACAATTTGCAAGGAATTTGTTTTGACAAAGCATAATAGAACTAGATGTTTTTCATCTATGTTGCCATCAATGCCAAAGGAGGATATTTTTGGAAGGATTTTAGAAGATTGGATTGATGATATTTTACATTCATGACTAAGTTTATCATCAATGTGAACATAGCATGTTTGATGTCTTCTGTGGTATTTGACAAAAGAACAGTAGAAAGATTAATTTGGTATGGATGACTAGTTGAGCATGATAATCACCCAAGGTTATGGGAGATACTTTGGAGTATTTGGTATATGTAGCTAACATCAAAAGTAGAAAGGATAAGTCTAGAAGAATTTATGTTAGTTTTGGTGATGTCTATTTTGAGATAGAGTTTACAAAGACATGTTCTGGTAAACTTGTTACATCTCTTAGCAAAGTAAATATCTTGAGGATCAAGGTTAAGGACTTGGAAAAGATGTGTTGAGAATGATGTGGCTAAGCTTTCTCATCATAATAGTGTGTGTAAAGAAAGTTATTCAAGTTGCAAGGTGAAAGATTAAGGTTATCACTAAGTGTAATGTGTTCTTAATGTGGTCCTATAATAATTAATTGAGAAGGACTAATAGCTGACTCAAGAAATTATTTTATGGACTTGATATAAAGGAAGGAAATTATCCTTTATCATGAGGTGTGTTGATATTATTGAATGATTGATGATAAGTAGTAGAGAGTGTGGAATGCAAAGTTGAGAAAAGTAGTGTGGAAGTGATGGAAACTTCATAGTTGATGTTTTCTTGAGTGGTCCAAGGTTTTTTATTTAGAACCAAGGTTCATGACCTAGTCTACAAGGTCTAACATTGATTGGTCTAGTTGACAAGATAGAGGAAAGAAGAAGATAACAATAAATTACTTTTTTGAGTAATGAGCTCTTCTTGTAGTTGAAATTGCATGTTTGGGCAATAGGCTCTTCTTGCATACATTATAACACAACTCCTAACACGGTTGGAATCTCCTAACAGGGATTCAAAGTCTCCTAATAGGGACTCTTTGTACTAAATGTTGTAATTGACTCCTAATAGGGTCCATCCTCTAACAAGGAATATTTATATTAGTACATCATTTTGTGGGCATCATTCCCACTGGGGTTTTCCCTTTGATCAAGGGTTTCCTTAATTAGCATATCTAGTGTAATTGTCTATGTGCATCTTTGTATGGTTACTATTTACATTGGTTGGATGGTTAAGTTTCTTTAAATAAGATAAGTGTTGTAATTGTTGGATAATTGATTCACCCCCCCTCACAACCCCAAACCCCACCCCCCCCCCCCCCAACCCCCCACCTCTCAGTTATCTTGGTGGACTAATATTTTAAAAAAATTAGCAACATAGGTCTAATTTTTGGAGAATTTTTCTTAACATTAGAAATCATGCTAGAATATGCATTTTGAAATAAATGATTATGCCTTTACAATCGAATGTTTATTGTGAAATTTAGAAATGTTTAAAACATGTACCCATTCAAAAAAGCATGTATAACATTTTCAATAGTTTTTACTTGGAAAGGATTGTGTGATTTATGTTTATAGTGAATAGTGGTGGTAATGACCAGGAGGGTGTTTACATACACATATGCATTCAAGAACTTAACTAATAGCCCTTGTCAATATTTATTTTCACTTGCCTCGTTTACATATAACTTATTTATATTTTTTGTTTCTTGGTGGGCATTCTATAGTTTTACTAGAGTCAAATTAGTTTGATCAAAATATTATTTTTATTTTACATTTCAATGTTATATTATTTAATTTTTAAGAAATCAAATCCATAAACCTCTCTCACTCTCTCTCTCTTCCTCCCCTCTACCCTACCCTACTCCCTCTCTTCCTGTATCTCTCTATCTTTTTATCTCTACATCTCTCATTATTTCATAGGTACTACATTATAGACGTGTTATGAGTTATATTAAATAATGCATTACATATGTCATGCATTGTATATGTAATGCATTATATAATATAGTATACATAATTCAATATATTTACAATGTCCTGCGTATGTTAGCCCCTCCTAAGAGTTGCTTCCTTTTAGATGTTTAAATTTGAAAATATGGTTAGTAATGCTCTCATTTTCAAATAATGTTAGGATGGGAAACTATTGTCAAAAACCCTAGTCATTAAATGAATAATTTTTATCCTTGTTATGTTTTTGAACCTTTTATCTTAGGGTATTCTTTTTGAAAGGAAAATCTTATTAAGTTTGTTATATCCTAAATTTTTTGTGCTTTATGTCACATTTGTCACAAATTAATCATGGAAGGTCTTTGAATTTTAATTTCTCATTATAATTTTCCCACGGCGGACCCTTGATATGAACTAATCTTGCAACCATCAAATCTAAGTTAGATCCATGGTCATCACTTTGTCTGTGTTCAAAAGAGCAAGGTTTCTAAGTTTTACAAGAAAACAACGTTACCACATGCATCTAGTTGTGCCAGAATAATACAATAATTTGAACATTAAATGAGCTCCATCAGATCCTAATTAGATTGAGGGTTCTTGTATACTTGCTAAAAGAAGATGTATTAAGTTTAACCAAACAAACATAGCGTAAAAAAGAAACATGGATATAGTGGGGCCAGAGTGCTTCCAAGTTTCAGAAGGATGTCATCATTAGGGTTTAATAGGTGTCACATTTTGATTTGATCATAGCTAAAGCTAAGAAGGATTTTGATATTTATTTTAGGCATTGATTAGATTGAAGATCAACACATGTCACATTGTTGCTATGAGGAATGCTTAGTCTTTACCAATGCAATAAAGCTCCTAGTTGTTGACATTATAGTCATGCTTGTTATTAGTGATATACACTTATTCAGATTGTGAGTTCATACCGAGCATATTGTACAGTTAACAATGTTAACTAAGAATTTTAGTTGTTACTAAGTTCTACAGTTGCTACTGAGTCCTTTGGACAAATTTCAATTTGCATTGAGCAGTTACTACAAAGGTGATGATTAGCAGTGTAAACTGAGCATCTTAGTGTATTCTAAGTTAACTAGTGCAAACTAAGTTGTGGAGTATTTATTGAGCTTGATTTGATGTGATGTGAGTCTAGAGTTGACCAAGCTACTCAGTGTTAACCAAGAGACTCAGTTTATACCAAGCTTACAGTGACATTGTTTATTGAGCTATAGAATGTAAATCAAATGATTTAGTTTATATATAGAGTTTCATAGTATTCACAAAGTCACTAATGCAAACCAAGTTCAAGATCACTTGGAAGTGATTAGTATGGACTAAACTTCTATGCTTACTAAGTGCATGATGATGTTGAGTATCAAAACCTCACTAAGTTAGTCTTCATAGCTTGAGTTTCTATAGTTTGGCTAACTCTGTAATATTTTTGTAAACTTGTATTATGGCCAACTTTGTAACTATGCAAATAGGATTGATATATATGTAATTTACTGTATCACATCCAAATCATTGAATGGACAAGAAATGTAATCATAATAGAAGATAAAAAAAGTCAATTACAAAGGCTACAACAGTATAAGGAGTAGCAAAGATTCATCTATCACAACAAGGTGATTTGTATAGTCAGAAGAATCTCATTCAACAAACCAAGTTGCAAATCAAAGATCAACTACTCTTTCATCCTAATAGGTGGATCAGTCAAATCCTTTAATAAGGTAGATCTAATAGTCTTATGTAAATATCTTTATTGAGTGCATACTTCATTGTATGTTTGTAAATCCTTTCACAAGGTGGACCTAGTAGTCCTTATTGCTCCTAATACAGTAGATCATCAAAAGTGATCATTGTAAGCCTTAATAGGCCAACTTTATACTGTAGTACTAAAGATTGTGGGTATCATCCTGCCCTAGTTTCACTTTATATTTGGAAGGTTTCTAGGTCACCAAATCTTGTGTTAAAGTGTTATGTATTCTTTCATGTTTTCTGTTTCTCATGCATAAAATTAGATTAGAATTCACATAATGCATTAATTGGAAATTGGTATAAAAATTTTATAAGTTACTAATTCACCCCTCCCCTTTCAGTAATTTATCCTATCTTAATATTTCCAACAATTTGTATCAGGGCTTTATGGTTCTCAGAGAAAAGTTTAATAGCTTGAGCAAAGATCGAAGGCAATGGAGGTATTCATACTTGACAAGACTATTGACAATGAAAAGCTAGATTTGGAATTGGCCATTGGAAAACTCAAGAAATCAAAAGAGCAACTCTCCCAATCCCTAAAAAGAAGAAATGATCTTGCAATCCAAATGAATGATTCACTCTACATTGAAGAAAGAATTGAAGACACCCTTTCAAGCAATTTAGATGAAGCTGATAAAGCAATCAAAGAACTATTGGAAAAGAATAGTACTCTTCAAGAAGAAGAAAGAAAACTAAGAAGAGAACAATAAATTTAGTTAGTAAGATTCATTGAAGTCATGGAAGAGAAAAACAAGATAAGAGAACAGATAGAAGGAAAGAACAATGAAATTCAGCAACTATCCCTTCAACAAATAGACTTCATTGATTAGCTCACCAATGCAAATGAAGTAATCATGAACGTAAGATTAGAAAATGAAAGATTGAAGAATGATCTAAACATTGGAAGACAAACCAATGAAAGAATGATGAAATCCCAAGGAGACATGAATTAGTTAAATGAGAAAAGTCATTTCAGATAGAAAGGTAAAGCAAGAATTGGATATATAGAAGAAGAGAATCATCCAAGCAAGGAGCTCAAAAGAATAAACCTATTTGTAGTCACTGTGGTAAGATAGGCCACACATAAGACAAATGTTGGAGCAATGGAAAAGAAAAATTCAATCAAAAATGTTAGAATTGTAATCAACATAGTCATAGAGCTAATGAATACAAATAAAAACCAATATTTGAAGGCAAATGTCACAACTGTAAGAAGCATGGGCACAAGTCATTAGAATGCAAATTGAATCTAGTAGAAAAAATTGTGAAAGCTATATTTGGTTGGGACTATAATACTTGGTGCAGATGTCATTATTGTGGGGAATTTGGATACACTAGAATAAATTGTATAAAGCATCACATGAGGAAAAGAGATACTACCAAAAGATGTTTCATTTGTATAGAACTTGGTCATCTTGCCAGGAACTATATGAATACTAGTAGAATAGAAGATGAAAAGAAGGAAAAAACTAATAACATCAGAAAACAAATGAGACAACAATGGTTTCCAAAGTCTATCAAGAATGCAAGTCCATGCAATAATGATCAAGTCACTGAAGAATTGGGTGACTCCGCCATTTCCACTTGATTTCTTAGAAGAGAACTAGTACTAGGCTACTAAAGAAGGCATCTAAATTAGTTCTAGTTGATAGGACAAAAGAACCATATCAGCATTCAAGATGCAAAGGAATCATTCTGTAAGAAATATTGGTTACTACTGAGTTACCTTCCTTACTGAGTGAGGTCAAGAGTAACTAAATCTTATGTAGCTACCAAATGATGGAAGACTCTACCTAGTAATCAATGCTAGTAAGGTGGATGACAACTTGTAAATTTGATCTAACATTCATATTGGGCATTTATGGTAGAATTTGATAAAAGAAATGAAATTGAATTCATTTTTCCACCGTGAATATTTTAGAAAATAGTGTAGAGTGATCTTCAAGAGCATTCAAGCGATTTGAGCGAATTATTACCAAAATTTTTTAAATTCTCTCAAACCCTATTGAGTGAAGATGGCAACCACTAGTAGAAAAGTTAACCAAGGTTTAGATATGTTTTTCTGTGGTGTAGAATGGAAGGCACCAAATTTCAAGCTTACCCCTAATGTCATTGAAACCCTAGATCTAGGTGGAGCATAGTCTGAAATCTCTCTCATGGTATTGTTGATCAATGATATTTGTTCTCATTTTAAATGTTTGATTCAAGATATTGGTACACTAGAAATGGATGAATGTTTAAAGGAGTTATGCATTGATGGTATGTTAAAATGTGAGCATCAACATCTTGAGGCAAAAGGTTTAACCCATATTCCTCACATGCCATGAGACTTCCAAGTGAAATGGATTGGGTTTATCCTCAATCGTGTGCACAATGGTCATCTATGGCTAGAGATACCAATTTTTATTACCAAGAAGATGATCAATAGGATCATTGGTCTACTAATGTTATCTAAAGCCAACATGAAAAAAACCCTAGGTTGGGTCAAACTAGAAAATAAAACCCTAACCGAGTGGGATGGTAGGGGAATGAAGATTAGCATTATCACTAACATGGAATTGAAGTTAAGTATTCATGTCATTACACACAAAATCTATAGTTCAAGTAGGTTGAAGAGTGTGTTGTGTGAAGTCATAGACCTAGCATACAAGATAGTCAAGAATTACCTTTCTCTTGACCTTGTCAAGCTACTGTTGAATTAATTCAACAAGAACATGGAGAGCATCATGACATCAAAGAATAATCTATGTAAGTTTGGCTCTTTATTGACATGTTTATTCTTTTATGTTCAAAAATTATTTCCATCAAAAGGTTTTTTTTTGAAGGAAAAATGTGCCAATACTTTATCAAATAAATGAATACATTGCTAAGATGGGAGAAAATTACACTAGTATCATGGATAATTATTTTGATGCATTCAAGGAGAAAATGAATAACAAATACTAGATTTCCAAGAAACTAGTTGAGGACTATAAGGATGATGTTTGTTTTATGGTGGATAGTGACAAAGTATATGTTTAGACAATTAGATCTAGAATTGCATGGGTGAAACCTCTAGGATATGAGGTAAATATTAATGAAACATAGGATATAATTGAGGCATTGATAAATCCCAAAGTAGCATATTTTGGCACATGTGATGAGGCTAAGGCTAGAATTAAATTAGAAATAAAACTCCCTCAGGAGGTTTAAAAAGGAAATAAGAGGATTGAAAAGTTGAAAACAAGTTCTACTCTCTTTTTGACCAAGGGAAAAGGTGAAGATGAAGAACCAGAGGATGAAGAATTAGATAAAGAAGAGCCACTAAAGAAAAAGGGAAAGGTAATCATTACTAAGCCTACAAAGACAACCACTACAGTATTCACAAGGAGATCCTCCGGGAAGTAAGTAGATGGCATAATCTTCAAGAGGTTCCCACCAACATTTGAAGAGAGGATGAAAGTTTTGGAATCAAGTTTTGGAATAAAAAACTTCAAAGCATTAAAATATGAGACTAGAATAGTTGATGAGTAGAAACAAATTGAAGACATGTTGATATCCAAGATGGGTAAGTGGAAGTACTCTCCTCATCAGCTCACTTAGCAAATTCCAAATGCTTTAATGGATAAAATCAAGCCAAGATGGGAACAAGTAATGAAAATTGCAAAAGATATTTATGAGAAAACATTGAGACAACTCATGCCAAATTTGAATGACAAGGAAGTGAAAGAATTTTTAAAGAAAAATGAAGAAAAATTAACTTTAAGATTCAATACTTGTCTTATTTTGTTGAATGAAATAAAGCACGTTGTGAAGAATGCAACAAATACATGGAAGAATATCTATCTTCTTCACAAACCAAGTGATTTTCCAATTAGTATAAGTGACAAAGATGATGAAGAAGTAATACATTTTGATAATGAGGATGATGAAGAGGAACAATAGCATGAGGCTACTAAGGAAGGTACACAAGATGTTGAGGAAATTGACCCAGTTAAGATTCTTGTAGCTTTTATTGCCTCACTTCCTCACTCTCCAAGCAAAACATTAACAACACCAAGCATGGAGATAGTCACAGTAGGATTGGTTGTGTCAAGCACTACCATCACAAGCATTCAATCAATCTTTGCACTAGTCCAACTCAACACATCACTGACTGAAGTACCAAACACTTCATCTACCGAGCTGCAAATTCTACCCTCTACTTCAATTTTGGCTACAACAGGTATTTCCACTAGTATTTCTACAATGAGTGCAATATTATTTTTGTAGCAAGCCCTACTATTTCTACTATTATTTCCATTTTGAGTACACAAGCAATAAGTGCAAGGATAGTTGAGAGCAAGCCTCAACTAAGCACAACATTTTTGGGCAAAGGAAAAGAAAAGGAAGAAGATATAGATCTTGATGAGGAGATTGTCATTCCCAAATGGGGCATCTCCAATCTAACTCAAGATTAGATGCAAAACTTTGGTGAACTTATACAAAATAAAACCAAGCAACAAAGGCTAAGAGAAGAAAGGAATAAGGAGTTCAAGATCATTGAGGATGCCAAGAACATTCTAGCAGAGGCTATAGGTATAGAGATTGATACTTCTCAACCAATTTTGTATCAATTGGAAGAGGTAGTCTAGAAATACAATGAAGATCTAAATGGAT
The DNA here is from genome assembly GCA_028749045.1 of Cupressus sempervirens. Lineage (NCBI taxonomy): Eukaryota > Viridiplantae > Streptophyta > Pinopsida > Cupressales > Cupressaceae > Cupressus > Cupressus sempervirens. Next base: position 743,224,879 of record CM053789.1, on the reverse strand, counting down.
AGGATAAATTATTGTAGAGAGTAGAGAAAAAGTTTTGAGAATAAGGTTTTAGAACTTATTGCTCAACAAATTGCAATTCACCAAGTAGAGTTATCTACTATTTTGGGCTCTCTATAAGCTTCTTGTATTAACGTATCATTAATTTTTGGTAAGCTATGTGACACATAAATTTTATAAAAGAAATAAGGAAAAATTGTCTAAAATTAATGAAGATCTGAAGGCAAGTGCACAACAATTGTAGCTTGACTTAAGTTCTAGCTCTACTCACTTCAATAGAATTAGATTTCTAATAGGTATGTAGGTAGAACTACTCAGAGAAGAGGAAAGAGTCAAATCTACATTCATAGATATCTAGAATATGATTCTCCCTAACATGGATGCACTGTAGAAGCATATTGTATATTCAAAAACCCTCATCCATGACAATAATTTCTCTATTGTAGGCCACATGATTGAACTATCAACACAAGTGCAAGTTGCATTGCACACATTGTTAGAAATGTTTTAGAGTAACTAAGAGGAGCAAGGGAGGGGGGGCATGGGCATGAATTAGTTATTCAAGGTCCAAATGTCCAATTCAAACTTTTCATCAAGTAATGTGTGCCCATTAAATTGCTCATTCATCCAAGCTTTAAACATTCCTACTTAGCAAGTTACTATAAATCAACATGCAAGCATAACACATGAAAAATCAACACATAACATAGTGATTTATGTGGAAACCCAATTTGGGAAAAACCACTAGTAACATGCTACTCAATTCTCACTCTTTTGAAGTGATTCCCTATGAAAGGCTTGTCCTGTTAAAGGCTACAAGATAGTGTTAAATGTGACCTAGTTAAAGGATTTATCCACACTATTATAAGTGGGCCTAGTTAGAGGACTTTAGAACATTCACTTGGAATGTCACCCTATTAAAGGATTTAAAAATAGTTATTAAACCGACCTAAGTCCATAGGATTTTCCTTTATCCTAATTGATACAATTACTACAAAGTAACAATAAGGGGTTTTAACCTGATTACAATTCACAACTTATCTTCCAAATCTTAGATCACTCTTATAATCATCACATTGCCTAGCTTTCAGTCTCTGCCACTCTAACAACTTTCCCTCCTTTCAAGATTTTTCTCCTTGAGCCTTCATGCTTAATGTAAAAATGCAATCATCTCTCTCTCTCTCTAACCACCTATAGAAGTAGAGTCTATGTGCTCTACTCTTCCTTGTCCTAGATGTCTTCTCCTTGACACCCTTTGACCATTTCACAATTTGGCACTCCAGCAGCTCTTGCTTCTTGGTTTGTGACTCCTTAAATAGAAGTCTAGAATTACTTTTCTCACTCGATCCTTTGCTCCTTTGATTTTGGTTTGAATGGATTAGGTAGGATTCATTGAATCTAACCCACATCTTATTCCTTCTAGAAACATCTTGAAGAATCCTCTTGAATTCTCCCAAAAATAGTTTACATAAAATTTTGTGCCACCAGCTCATCATCCTTATCCTCCAACTAGTTCACAAAATTCAAGGTAACAACTCTATTAGCTTAGATTTGGCAAATCTTCAACTTTTAAAATAATGTAGTAGCTCGAAACTATTGAAATTCTGGTGCTCAACACATATTGTGTTACTCAGCATCAACTATTTTTTACTGATGCTCAACACCTAAAGTTCACTTGGCACCTACTAAGATTTTTCTGACACTTGGCTCCTTCTATATCACTCGGCACTTGAACTCCACTTGGCACCTACAATTTACTTGGCACCTAAAGTTTACTTGGCATACACTAGATTTTGCATTTTCTTGGCTCTAATTAAAAATTTGCTCAGCTTGAACTAGCTTGCTCGGCATTCACTAATGAACTTAGTTCAAGCTCTATAATCAACCTTGTTCCAACTTACATGTGTAGTGTGGCCAACCTCTATATCTTTTAGTATGTTATCAATACATCATTTAACCATTGTCTTAACTAATCCTTGCACTTCATTTCAATATCATAACTCAACCTTTCCCTTGCATGCTCTTGTTACATCTTGTTGATTAAATCCTCTTCATCAATCAACTAAGTGATAGTACTCGGATCTTACAAGAAAATTTCATTCCAGAAAATATCAGGTTTGACATCAATGAAAAAACAATGATTGAAAACATTCTCTATCAATCAACTTCCTTCTTTGCAATAATCTCCCTCTTTTATCTTCAACAATGATATTTTAAATCATATTTCCAATAATCTCTGTCTTTGGCATTGATGGAATACCAAACTAATTTACCATCAGAAAAAACTATTTAACCAAGTTCTCAAAATGCAAACTAGGTTAAAATAGTAAGTCAAATGCCAAAAAATAAATATGTGTTACCATCAATTTTCACTTCTCCCTTCTCTGATCTGCTATGCTGATTACTTTACTTCTACTTCTCCCTCTTAACTAATGTTTCCTTACACTTTGTTTTTGTACTGCTCCTATCTTCCTTTTACATTATTTCTCCCTCTCTCTATTTAATATTTCTCCTTTGACTAGTTTCTTGCTATTTCTCTTCTCTTCTCAAATGTTGTTTGATTAATTTTTTCATATCTCTCCATCTTTCTCTAGATTTGACAATCTCCCTATTTCTCTAGATTTGATTAGTTTGTTGACAATCTCCCTCTTTGACAAAAATTCCAAAGACACATTACTTCATCATCTTATCATGAAAATATGGCATCTTTTGGAACTTCCAATTTCTCCCTCTTTCTCTTACTTGTGATTATTTTGGAACTTTTTCACTTTGATTAATTCAAGCATGAATCCTAAAGTATCATTTATATCAATTTATAATATATCACCAATTAACTCATTTGATGCAGGGAAATATTTGTTGTTGCTTAAGTAGCCTTAGCTAGGGGTTATCACCACTAACTTACCTCTAAGATATTCAAAAGCATCTTTAGGTAATGCTTTTGTGAAAATGTCAGCAATCTATTCCTTTGAACTGACATATTCCATTTTCACTTTCTTGTCTACCACCAATTCTCTTACATAGTGATACTTAATTGCAAAATGCTTGGTTTTTACATCCATTACAAGGTTCTTTGATATGTTGATGACACTTTTATTATCACAATAAAGTATGATAAGATCATTTACCTCTTCTTTCATACCTTACAACAAATGTTTGATCCATACAATATTAGTACAATTGATAGCAGCTGCAACATATTCAGCTTCTATTGTGGACTATGAGGTACAATTTTTTTTAAAATTGGTCCAAGTGATCAACCTTCTATCTAAGATAAGTGTTCCTCTACTAGTGTTTTTTCTATCATTGATGTTACCTCCCTAATCTGCATCAGTGTAGGCTCTTAACTCAAAATTTTCACTTTTCTTTTAGTATAAATCAAAGTCATCAGTTCCTTTTAGATACCTTAGTATTCTCTTTACTACCATCAGATGGTTTTCTATTGGATTTGCAAAAAATCTTGCCACTATTCCAACTGCTAATGCAATGTCTGGTCTACTATGTATAACATACTACAACTTTCCAATCATTGATCTGTACATTGTCTGATTCACTTTAGCTGACTCGTCATTCTTGGATAACTTATGTCCTATTACCATTGGTGCACTAACTAGTTTTGAATCTTCGAATCCAAATTTCTTGAGTATCTCCTTGATGTATTTGGATTGGGTCACAAATATGCCATACTTCAATTGATGTACTTGCAATCCAACAAATAATTTTATTTCCCTAAACATTGACATCTCAAACTCATGCTTCATTTGATCAAAAAAAATCTTTGCATAGGACTTCTTTTCTTCTGAATATTATATCATCAATAGAGATTTCAGATATCAAAATCTCTTTACCTTATTTCTACTTTGATGTATAGGTTGTTGTTGTCATATGTTCTCTCAAATCCAGTCTTCACAAAATATTTGTGCAATCTCTCATACCATACTCTAGGTGCTTGCTTTAGACCATAGAGTGCCTTGTGCAATTTGCAATCCATATCCTTGTTCTTGTCATCGAAAAATCCTTTTGGTTGTTCTATGTATACTTCCTCTTCCAGCATACCATTCAAAAAAGTAGACTTTACATCAATTTGGTAGACTTTGAAAGCTTTGCAAGTAGCATAAGCAAGTAGTGTCCTTACTCCTTCCATTCTTGCAATAGGGGCAAATGTTTCCCAATAATCCAATCTTTCTTGTGCATAACCTTTGCAAACTATTTTGGCTTTGTTTCTAGTTATCTCACCATTCTCATCAAGTTTTTTTCTAAACACCCATTTGGTACCAATTACATTCTTATCAGCTAGTCTAGGAACTAGGGTCCAAGTTTTCTTTTTCCTCAATCTAATCTATCTCTTCTTCCAAGGCTTTATACCAGTCATCATCTTGTAGTGCATCTTTCACTATTTTAGGCTCAACCTTGCTCGGAAAACATAATTCATTCCTTAGTCTATTCCTTGTCATAGGTCTAGTATCCTTATCACTAATGATTTGATCTACAGGGTGATGTCTCCTTACATACTTGGCTAATCTTGATTTTGTCCTTCTTTCCATGTTTGATCCTTTAGCTTCAAATTCATTTTGTTCTTCTTCATCTAGTACTTCATTGTCTCTTTCATGTGAACTGATTTCAGAGTTAGAATGTGCAATTTCTTCATTTTGCAACTCATCTTTTGAATGTAGCTCAACATTCACTGTTTCAAACTCGACTGATACTGAAATTTGTTGCTGATTTCTAACTTGATTGGTAGCATCATTTTCAATAGTCTTTCCTTCATAGAAGTATTAAAAAATCTATAATCTTCTAATTTCTTGGATTCGTCAACTTGGGCTTCTGCATGCTCATCAAAATTTACATTCACTTTCCACTATTTGGTTAGTCTTGCTATTCAAACACTTATATTCTTTGCTTCTAGTGGAGTATCCAAAAAATATGCCTTCATCACTCTTTGCTTCAAACTTTCCATTTCCAGTATCCTTAAGAATATAGCATTTACAACCAAATACTTTGAAATTTTTTACATTAGGTGAGTGACCATACCATAATTCAAAAGGTGTTGCATTTGTTCTTTTCTTGACTTGGACTCTATTTAGGGTGTAAACAACAATACTTATAGCTTCTCTCCAGTACTTTAGAGCAACATTTTTCTCCATCATTAATGTTCTTGCATAGTCTATCACTGATCTATTCCTTCTTTCAGTAATACAATTCTGAGATGGAGTTGTTAGTGCTAATGTTTTTTTTTGATACTTTTTTCATTGGAGAATATTTCAAATTCTTTTGATGTAAACTCACCTCCTTTGTCTGACCTCGGGCACTTCAGACTCTTTCCTATTTCCTTTTCAACTCTGGCCAAATACCACTTAAACATTTGAAATGCATCAAATTTTTGCTTCAAAAAGATGACAATCATCATCCTGGAATAATCATCTACAAATAGCATTATGTACCTCTCTCCTAGGTAGCTTTGTACTTCTATTGGACCACATAAGTTTGTATGGACTAGCTCTAGTACTTCTTTGGAAGTGTAGGTTTTTCTTTCAAAACTATACTTAGTCATCTTTCTTAGTTGAAATTGTTTGCACATTGTGTTTTTAGGTTTCTTCAGTTTAGGAAAACCTCTAACTTTCTTCTTTTTGTTGATGCTAATCAAATTGTCAAAATTAACATGACATGGTCTTTTATGCCATAGCCACATATCATCAAATCTAACAACAAGGCAAGTTGCATCTTCCATATCTAGGTAAAATAAATTACTCCTAGTTTGTTCACCTTTTTCTATCAGTTTTCCATCACTATCATAGAGTTTTTTAGTTTTGTTTCCAAATTCTACTTTGCAACCTACATTGCCTAACTGTGATACACTCAACAAATTATAGTTCAATCCTTCAACATAGTATTCATTATCACATAAAATTTTCTCAACAAGTTTAATTGAACCTTTCCCTCTGATTTGACATGGACCATCATTTCCAAATCTAATATTATTTCCATCATACTGAGTAAAGGAAATAAACTTACTTTTATCTCCTATCATGTGATGTGAGTATCCACTATCTATCATCCACTTGTCGTTCTTATTCACATAGGTTACTAATGATGCTGCTTCATCTCCATCCGATTCATCCTTCATGGCTACATAGAATACTTCATCATCATTCTCATCGAAATCTTCTTCAACAATGTAGCATCATTTTTCTCCATCTTTGTAATCTCTGTTATCATCTTCTCTCTTGTTCTTGTACTTGTTTTCTTCTTTGTACTTTTTCTTCTATGTACACCTTGCAGCAATATGTCCTACTGCATTGCAATTGAAACATATGATAGGCAGCTTACCTTTGAATTTACCTTTGCCTCTATGGAATCTTCTAGCCAATAATGCTTCCAACTATTCCACATCTTCCTCATCTATGCTACCATCACTAGATGCATGTTTTCCTTTTCTACTCTTCATCGTAGATTTTACCTCCTCAGTGTCTTTCAATGTTAGCTTGGCCTTGAAAGTAGAATCAAGGTTCTTAGGTTTATAGTTATCAAAGTTGGACAATTCAAATGCAGTGACTCTACCTACTATACCTTCAAAGGTTAGTGTGTTTCCTTGTACACACCTTAGCTCTTGGATGGTTGAAACTCTAATAGCATAGATAGGGAGTAGGGTTCTCAAGTATTTTCTATTGACAATCTCTTCTTCTAATTGACTACCCAAACTTCTTATTGCACTTACTACTTCTTTCATTCTGGAACCATATTGAGCAGCATTTTTACCTTCCTCCATTTTCATGTCATCAAAATTTCTTCTAAGGCTTTCATTCTTTGCTCTCTAAACATTTTGATCTCTTCCATAGATATATATTAGGGCTTTCCACATTTTGAATGCAATTTCCCATCCTTTGATGTCATCAAATTTAGCATAACTTAGTGCAGAGGCAATCTCCAGCATTGTCTGATTGTGCTCCTTCCTTTTTTTTAAAATCATTTGTAGAGAGGGATCTAGCAGGGTCTAAATATTCCACTCCAATTAAAGTTTTTACATAGTCACCTATTGATCTAAGGTGCAATTTCATCAGATTGTTCCATGCAACAAAGTTGTCTTTATTGAGCTTGGGAACTTCTCTCTTAGACATCTTGATCTTCCTGCTTCTAGTACCTTGAAACTAAATCAGCAGTTGGCTCTGATACCACTTGTTAGAAATGTCTTCGAATAACTTGGGGGGGGGGGGGGGAGTGAATTAGTTATTCAAGTTCCAAATGTCCAATTCAAACTTTTCATGAAGTAAAGTGTGCCCATTAAACTATTCATTCATCCAAGCTTTAAACTTTCATACTTAGTAAGTTACTGTTAATCAACATGCAAGCATAACACATGAAAAATCAACACATAGCATAGTGATTTATGTAGAAACCCAATTTGGAAAAAACCACTAGTAACATGCTACTCAATTGTCACTCTTCTGAAGTGATGCCCTGTGAAAAACCTGCCCTGTTAAAGGCTACAAGACACTATTAAATGTGACTCGGTTAAAGGATTTATCTACCATGTTAAAAGTTGGCCTGGTTAGAGGACTTTAGATCATTCACTTGGAATGCCACCCTATTAAAGGATTTACAAATGGCTATTAAACCAACCTAATTCCATAAGATTTTCCTTTACCCCAACTAATACAATTCCTAGAAAGTAACAATAAGGGGATTTGACCTGATTACAATTCACAAATTATCTTGCATATCTTAGATCACTCTTTAACTCTTAACATTGCCTGGCTTTTAGTCTCTGTAGTTTTGATAGCTTTCCCTCCTTTCAAGCTTTGTCTCCTTGAGTCTTCATGCTCAATGTATCAGTGTAATAATCTCTCTCTCTGACCACTTATAGAAGCAGAGTCTTTGTGCTCTATTTTTTCTTCTCCTAGATGTCTTGTCCTTGATACCCTTCAACCACTTCACAATTTGGTACTCTAGAAACTCTTGCTTCTTGGTCTATGACTCCTTAAATAGAAGTCTAGAATTTCTTTCCCTGCTCAATTCTTTGCTCCTTTGATTTTGGTGCGAATGGATTAGGTAGGATTCATTAAATCTAACCCACATCTTGTTCCTTCTAGAAACATCTAGAAGAATCCTCTTTAATTCACTCAAAAATAGTTTACATAGAATTCTTTTCCACCAGCTCATCATCATTATCCTCCAACTAATTCATAGAATTCTAGATAACAACTCTGTCAGCCTAGATTTGGTGAATCTTCAACTTTTAAAATAATGTAGTAGCTTGGCACTATTGAAATTATGGTGCTTAGAACATGCTATGTCACTCGGCATCAACTAAATTTTACTGATGCTCGACACTTGATGTTCACGTGACATCGACTAATATTTTTCTGACACTCAACTCCTTCTATATCACTTGGCACTTGAACTTCACTCAGTACCTAAATTTTACTCAGCACCTAAAGTTTACTTGGCATACACTAGATTTTGCATTTTCTTGGCTCGAACTGAAAAATTTTCTCAACTTGAACAAGCTTGCTTGACATTCACTAATGAACTTAGTTCAAGCTCTGCAATCAACCTTGTTCCAACTTACACTTCTATTGTGGCCAACCTCTGTATCTTTGAGGATGTTATAAATACATCATTTAACCATTGTCTTAACTGATCCTTGCACTTCATTATAATATTATAACTCAACATTTCCCTTAGGTGCTCTTGTTACATCTTGTTGATTAAATCCTCTTCATCAATAAACTAAGTGATAGTACTTGGATCTTATAAGAAAATGTCATTCTAACAAACAACAGGTTTGACATCAATGAAAAAATAATGATTGAAAACATTCTCTATCAATCAACTTCCTTCTTTGCAACAATCTCCCTCTTTGATCTTCAACAATGATCTTTTCAATCAAATTTCCAATACACATAAAGGGTCTTGCAGGAGAATTGGAATAGGACTTTGGTGCTCATACTGAAGGTACATTCACACTTTTCATGTCATTTTGGCATTACTATGTAAACATATAGTATAAATCTTTGGCACTAATTCAAAAAAGGGGAGAAACTATAGAATTTATAAGAAGAAGCTTTAAAAAGATGTAATAAGGAGATAAAAGGGGGAGAAGATGAGAAAATTTTGGAAGAAAATTGCAAATAGCAGAATAAATGTATATTGTATGTATTGTATACTATATATTATGTATGGGGGAGCATTACCATGTACAAAAATGTATCCTTTACAAAACCAAATTTGAAAAATCTCAAAACTAGTATACTCTACTGAGTTGGATATATAAGGTAATGAATAAAGTTGTTGTTGAACATTCTTGAATTTAGTTTTAAATGATGAGTGTTTTTTTCATTATTTCCAAAGGGGGAGATTGTTGACATTATAGTTATGTTTGTTATTAGTGACATACAATTATTCAAATTGTAAGTTCATACCAAGCATATCATATAGTTAACAATGTTAACCAAGCATTTTAGTTGTTACTATGTTCTAAAGTTGCTACCAAGTCCTTTGGATAGATTTTAGTTTGCACTGAGCAATTACTACAAAGGTGATGATCAATACTGTAAACTGAGCATCCTAGTGTATACCAAATTTACCAGTGCAAACTGAGTTGTGCAGTGCTTACTGAGTTCATAGTTAATGTGATGTGAGTCTAGTGTTGACCGAGCTACTTAGTGTTAACCAAGAGACTCAGTTTATATCAAGCTCATACTGGCAGTGTTTACTGAGTTATAAATCATGATCAAATGATTCAATTTATACACCAAGTTTCACAGTATTCGCTGAGTCACTAGTGTAGACCGAATTCAAGACTACTTGGAATTGATCACTATGGATCGAGCTTCTACATCTATTGAGAGCATGATGATTTTAAGCATTGACAATGGATGTCGAGTATCAAAACCTCACTGAGTTAGTCTTTAGAGCCTGAGTTTCTACACTTTGGCCAACTTTGTAATATTTGTGTAAACTTGTATTTTGGCCAACTTTGTACATAACTATGTAAATTGGAATGATATATATGTAATGTATTGTATCACATCCAAATCATTGAATGGAGAAGTAATGTAATCATAATAGATGAGCAGAAAAGAAAATTACAAAGGTGTCAACAATATAAGGAGAAAAAAAGATTCATCTATCATAGTAAGGTGATTTGTACACTTAGAGGAATCTCATTCAGCAAACCAAGTTTCAGATTAGAGAATAGTTATTGTTTCATCGTAATAGGTGGATCAGTCAAAACCTTTAACAAGGTAGACCTAATAATCTTATGTAAATCTCTTTACCGAGTGCATACTTCATTGTATGTTTGTAAATCCTTTCACAAGGTGCACCTAGTAGTCCTTGTTGCTCCTAATAGGAAAAATCATTAGAAGTGGTCATTTTAATCCTTAAGATGCCAACTTTATACTGCAATACTAAAGCTTGTGGATATCATCCCCACCTCAGTTTTACTTTCTATTTAGAAGATTTCTAGGTCACCAAATCTTGTGTTAAACTATTATGTATACTTTCATGTTTTTAGTTTCTCATGCATAAAATTAGATCAAAATTCATATAAAGGATTAATTGGAAATTGAGATAAAAGTATTATAAGTTACTAATTCATGCCTCCTCTCTTAGTAACTTAGCTTTTCTTGATATTTCTAACACTAGTGGGCCTTACCCTATAATGAAGGTCCTAGTTTTCATACCGTTGATCTTTCCTAGATCGATGATTATTGTAATGTCACAAACACAAGATGCATGCAATTTAAAAAAAGTGAGAAAGTAACGAGATGATGTGTGTCCCTATGAACCTAGATATATGATATGTCAACAAGATGTCTCAACCATCTGATGTAAAGAAGATTATTGCATGTTGCTATGTTGTAAAAGAAAGATGCAAGGTATTTAACCAAAGTGACTTTGTGACATGAGGATACATGTCTATGGTGGGCCAACCATGAAGAAAAACAATGAAAGAAAGAACCCTAATGTATACTATCAGATGCAAGATAGATTCATGGATCTCACTTTGTCTCTATTCAAAGAAGCAAGGTTTTTAACCAAAGTGACAAAGTGAGAGTGTGCCGTGTGACCACATTTTCATGATTAATACAGCAAGGACTCATAAAAGTGGGGCATCTTTTAACTAGCAAGATACAATTGGTTTGACTACCACATCAATAGGTTGAAAGATGACTCAATTGTGAAAGTTCAACTAAGACTACCAGATGTATTATGAATTAGCAAACTATTTTAAAATCCTCTTATAATGCATGCATAGCCATCCTCTAAAGGATATTAATAATGAAGTTAATTTTTCCCATGTGAGTGAAATTCAAAATATAATGCACACATTGTTTCCTACTCTACAAATAAATGATTGATTATCATAGTAGAAAGAAAAGAGAATTAAGTGACAAGAAACTATGAATTATCATGAAAAAGATGAATTATTGCAACTAGTAAACCACAAAGATATCTCATTAAGTTCTTACCCTTCAAATAGAGAAGTTTTACTATGTTAAGATTTTCATAATTTGTGAAGATGCCAGCTTGAAGGGATTTTTCTTGGAAGGTAGACCACCAACACAAGAATGTTCAAAATGATTTTCTAGTATAATTGAATGCTTCATGATGATATTCCTATAAACCCTAGATTGAAAGTTGACAAGGGTTTAAATGGCAACAAAAATATACTAGGGGATGCATAGACATCCATCAATGGCCTATAATTATTTAAGAAATATTTCTTTCAAAGAAAATAGGATATGCCCCATAGAAATGTATGGGAGTTTGATCTAAGAAAATATATTGTAAATGGGGTATTCATGGATGTGGATTTATTGCCCATGCTTTCTAGGAGATATGATCCTATGCTATGATTAGAAAAATTCATTATTGGGATGACCTTTTTAAGGTGATAAGAAATGTAATTAGGGAGGTATTCATGTTAAACCCTAACACTTCCTTACACAAAATGATTGATTTTGTGAAGTCGTAGGCAAAATATGATGCAAAAAGGGTTGCTAGCATGAATGATGATGGTCCTCCTTTGGGGGAGTATTCTAAAGATTGGGGAGCATCTAGCATGATTGATATGTTGCATTCATGACTATTTTTGTCATTGATGAAAAAATAGTATGGTTTCTATGAATACTATTACAGTAGCAAATAGAGATTAAGGTTGTATAGATAGATGATTGATGTTGAGGTAAAGTGTGGCTAATGACATGCTCTATATAGAATTTTAATATTGGGGACATACAAATGTTATGTGTGATTTATAGAGCATAGTATAGAGACAGAGCACCTAATAAAAAGTTTTTGATGATTGGATTGTATCTCCTAATAGAGATAGAATCAGGATATGTGAAGTTATACACTAACAAAGGATAGTCTAATGATGAGGTTAGAAAGTGCATAAGGTATGGAGTCACATGTGAGAATAGTTCTCAAGACTATGAGTCAACAGTGTTGTGTGATTATGAAATAATTAATTAGGAAAGTTTCAAGGCCAACTCAATGAATTGTTTTGAGGAAAAGATATAAAGCAAGGATATTTTCCTTTGGGTAAAATATGGATGTGTGTATTGGATGCTAAATGTGATTGAGGAGTGTAAACAAGAGCAGAGGATTTGGTAAATACAAGTAAGCAATCCAAGGGATTATTGGATGCAAAGTTGGTGATTTGGCATGGAGATCAAAAGGAGAAGAGTAGTCTGGGTGATAGGACAAAAGAAGAGGAAGCTAAAGAAAAATTCATTTCTATTATTCTACAAGTAATAATACAAAGATCATTTGGACAATGGATTTATTGTTCTTGCCCTTGAAACTATTTGTATAGTGAGTCAATTTTTTTTCTACAACTCCTAATAGGGTTGGAATCTCCTAACATGGGTTAATATGTATTGAATTTTTTTATTCAATCCTAACATGGTCCATCCTCTAACAAAAAATATTTATATTAGCACATCACCTTGTGGGTACATCCCCACTGAGGTTTTACCTCTAATCAAGGGTTTTCCTAGTTAACATATCAAGTGTTATTGTGTATGAGTACCTTGTTATGGTTACTGACTATATTTCTCATATGGTTAAAGATTAATAAGGCTGATAATTATTGTAATAGTTGGATAAATAATTAACCCCCCCACCCTCAGTTATATTGGTGGATTTTATCTTCCAACAATTGGTATTAGAGCCTCAAGTCCTTGAAGATAAATCTTAATAGCTTTGGGAGATCAATGGTGAGTCACTTAAGAAAAGATAGTCCTAAGTTTGAGGGAATTAACTATGATAAATGGAAATTTCTATGCATAGGTCCAAAATATTGGATTTTGGACAAAGAGTGACAAAGATATTGTGAAAGAAGAGAAGCTTGAAGAATGCAGGGAAGCATAAAGAAATTTTCTTATGTGTAATATGTGAACTAGAGAATCCTTACTAGTAGACCTTCCTGAGAATTAATACAATCAAATAGAGTTACTAGAAACATTTTATCATATTTGGAATGCTTTAGAATCTACTTTTTAAGGAGACAAAAATACACAAAGAGTGATATTATAGAAATGGATATGCTTGTTTCAAGATGCTAAAATGTTGGAAGATGAATCATTGAGAAGAGATGTTGGTAGGATATTTGAGATTGTTGAAGGAATCAAGTCATTTAGTGGATCTAAAGAGGAAGATGAGATTTTTAGAGGAACGAAATGGGTATTCAGAAACAAGATGAATGAACAAGGTAAAGTTGTGAGAAAAAAAGATAGACTAGTATGCAAAGGTCATTCACAAGAAATAGAAGGATAGATTATGAAGAGATATATGTCCACATAGCTAAAATGGAAGTAATGATAATGTTTTTGTCTTATGCAGCAAGTAATAAGTTCAAAGCGCATCATATGGATTTCAAATCAGCCTTTTTCAATTGAGAACTCGATGAAGAAGTTTACATTGAGTAGCCTGAAGGAATTCCTTTGCCAAAAGAGAAGGATATGGTATGCAAATTGAAGAAATCTCTTTATGGTCTAAATCAATAACCTAGAAATTCATATGCAAGATTGGATAAGTATTTGGAAAATCTTAGATTTGCAAAAGGTATGGTAGATGCTAAGTTATATTTGAAATAAATTGAGAATGACATGTTAATCATTGTGAAATTTGTTGACGATATAATCTTTAGAGGTAATGATGAGGCAAGTGATAAGTTTTCTGAAGAAATGAAGAATGATTTTGAGATGAGCATGATTGGTGAAATGAACTATTTCCTAGGTTTATAAATTGCACAAAACAATGATGGTATTTTCATTTCACAAGCCAAGTATCTGAAAGATTTGTTGAAATAATTTGGCTTGGAAAGTTGGAAGATTGTTGGTACACAAATGGTAATTGGTCACTAGTTATCTAGCAAAGATAACATGCCTACAATTGAGAAGAATAAGTACAAATCAATGATTGGAGGTTTGCAATATCTAACTTACACTAGGCCAGATATAGAAAATGTAGTTGGGATTGTAGCTAGATTTGAAGTCAATCCTAATGAGTATCGTTATGCAATATTCAAAAGAATATTCAAATATTTGAAGGTAACACCTAATTATGTTGATGTGGATTGAAAAGGTAGTATGGATGACAAAAAAAAACACTAGTAGTGGAGCATTTTTCCTTGGAGGAAGATTGGTTTCTTGGTTGTGCAAGAAATAATATTGCATTTTATGGAGTACAACTGAAGTAGAGTATGTAGCAACAATAAATAATTGTAATGAAGTCATGTGGATGAGTAAAATGTCGAAGGATATTGCAATAGAGTTTTTAGAACTTATTATCATATATTGTGATAACACAATTACAATGAGTATGTCTAAGAATATTGTATTGAATTCTACGACTACTCATATTGTTGGAATTCTTTAGAATAACAATGGGAGGGGTGCAGGGGGATGGGGGGTGAATCAGTTATCCAAGGTCCACATGTAAAAATAAATTTTTCACAACTTAGTGAACCCATATCCATAAAACATATTCATCATGCATGCATTAGTTCATACAATCACTTAAACTTGTAGGTTACTAGCAAATCAAGTTTGTATAAATGTAAGCATGAAATATAATAGATTCAATAACATATTTGACACAATGATTTTATGTGGAAACCAAATCTGGGAAAAACCATTAGTAACATGTTACTCATTCTCACTCTTCTAAAGTGATGCCCTATGAAAGGTCAACCTTGTTAAACATTACAATGCACACTGTTAAATGTGACCTAGTTAGAGGATTTCAATCACCCTATTAGGAGTGAGCCTTATTAGAGGACTTTAGATCATTCACTTGGAATGTCACCTAGTTAAAGGATTTACAAATGATTGTTAGGTCAACCTTAATCCAAAGAATTTACCCTAGATTAATACAACGATTAGAAAGTAACGATAAGGCTTGATTTGATAATAACTTACAACTCACATTGCATATTACATATCTCTATTTTAGTCCTCCATTCTACTTAGCTTTCACAAAATTCAACTCTAATAGTTTGTTCACCCTTCAGGAATCCATACCCTAAAGCCTTCTTTCTTTTCTTGCCTACATCAATATCTTCTATTTGGTCACTAATTGAAGCAATACCTTATACCTCTTTTCTTCATTAGGTTCTTGCACGTGAAAAACTTTTCTTCTAACTAGTCCTCTCTATAAATATAAAATTAATATCTTTTTCAATTCAACCTCTATTGTCCACTTCAAGGTTAGGTAGGATTTGGTAGGATTCAATGAATCTAACTTTCCAAAAATTTCTCCTTCAAGTACGTCTTTGCATTCACCTCAAAATGGTTGATCTTGAATTCTATGCCACCATCTCATCAAGCTTATCTTCCACATAGTTCACACAATTCAAGAAATCAAACTTGTTGTCTTAGATTCATTGAATTCATGATCTTTCTCATAATGTTTTCACTCGATATTAATTTTTTTTTCATGCTCAACACATACTGTATTACTTGGCATCCACTACCAAATCACTCATCATATATTAAATTTTGACTTTTCTCCACTCCAAGTGATTTTATGCTTGTCTTGCACTAACATTTCTTGGTACCTACTGTGTAGATTGTTAATCTTGGTAAACTCAATTCATTTTACTTATTCTTATGAACTTAATCAGTATATCCATCCTTTACAACATTAGGTAGATAATTAATGCATTATAATATCACTATCTTAACTGA
The DNA here is from genome assembly GCA_028749045.1 of Cupressus sempervirens. Taxonomy (NCBI): domain Eukaryota; kingdom Viridiplantae; phylum Streptophyta; class Pinopsida; order Cupressales; family Cupressaceae; genus Cupressus; species Cupressus sempervirens. The sequence continues at coordinate 743,208,683 of CM053789.1, read as the reverse complement.
TCTTTGTTTTGGAATAATAGATTCAGTAACTAAGAGGGGGAGCTAATTAGTTATCACAAAAAATTATTTCATAGATCCCTTAGATGTCAACAAAACTACTTACTACTGTCACTTGGTAAACATATTGAAAAATGTTGTAACTCAGTAAATGTAGTGTATGTTATACTTTAGTAGATCTTAACATTAATAGTAATGATTTGGAAACATGAGTGAAAAGAAATGGACACAAGAGACACCAGATTTAATGTAGAAACCCAATATGGGAAAAACCACCAATGTAACTAGTTACTATTTTTCACTCTTTTAATGTAAGCCTTGTTAGGAGCCAACCTGGTTAAAGGTTACAAAACACACTATTAGGTTTGACCTTGTTAGAGGATTTAATCACCCTAATAGGAGTGGCCTTGTAAGAGGTCTTAAAATAATTCAATGGAATTTTCACCTTGTTAGAGGATTTACAACTGTTAGTTAAACCAACTCTGTTAAGAGATTTTGGATCACTGCTACAATGGTAAGAAAGTAACAATGAAATGACCTTAACGATATGCAACTGAATTTTTGATTATAGATCTCTATTCTACTTCACATGAGATCCTTCTTGATCGAATATTACTTTGCTGCTCCACAAGGTTATCTGACCATCCTTCAAATTGGTTCACACACTTTCCTTTTCAATCAATACACTTACATACTTGCACACACACTAGAATCTCCTCTTGACCTTTCATATATACCATCTAGATTATCTAGTTGGCTCATTTACAAATTACAATGACCAATAAACATTACCATAGTTGGCTGCTTGAAATAGTAAAACTTCATAACCCAAATCAACAAAATACTTCATTGGTTGACCTAGCTCAATAAACACTGGTCCTAACATGATTTTTTGTGTTGACCAATAGACGCTTGGTTAACATTGCAAACTTGAGAAAAATCCTTTGGCAACTAAGTTAACTCAGTGAACACTAACTTTGACCATCATTCCTTTATTAATCGTGGGCACTTAGTTAACATTGCTTCCTTCCATAATTTTCTTTGACACCTGAGTGAGCTTGATAGATACTATCTTCACAGAGTAATCTCTAGGAATGCTTAGTAGACATGAAAAATTGTCTTGCTAACCAAGTGAGCTCGGTATGCATAGAATAATAACTAATATGACATTTGTGTAACATCAAAGATAACACACAATTAGACAATTGTATCTAATGATCTCCCTCTTTGGCATTGATGGCAACACAACATGACATAGCATGACGAAATTTGAAAATAAGATTTTTTTTGATAGAAAGTTTTTCCCTCTTTGATTTTTATATCACAAGCTTCTCTTATGCAATAATCTCCCTCTATGAAGGAATTACATAGCTTCTTCTCAAAACAAATTTTAGAAAGATATAACAATAAACTCTCCCTCTTTGACAACACATGCCAAAGACAACACATACCAAATCAGTAGCAATGTACCTTGAATACTAGTTCTTATGCAATGTTCTCTTGATTATGATTCATTAATTAATAGATCTTGAACTAGGTTCCTATTGATGCATTACTAAAGCTTTACTTAGTGAGCTTCAGATAGGGGAATGACCCCTAGCTTACTTCTACAAGAATGCATCCTTAGGTAATGGCTTGGTAAATATGTCTACAATTGGTTCTTTTGTATGGACATATTCCAATCTAATTTCTTTGTCATGCATCAATTCTCTGACAAAATGATATTTTATAGCAATATGCTTGGTTTTGGAATACATCACTAGATTTTTAGATATGTTAATTTCACTTGTATTATCACAAAACATGACAACTGGTTCTTTGATCTCAACCTTTATACCTTCCAACAACTATTTAAACCAAACAATATCGGAAAAATTTACTACTACAACAACATATTCTACTTCTATTGTGGATTGGGATGTGTAATTTTTATTTTTACTTGTCCACGATACCAACCTTTTACCAAAAAAGAATTTTCTACCACTTGTACTCTTTCTGTCATCAATATTTCCTGCCCAATCAGCATCAATAAACACTTTTAGGTCCAAATCTCCTCCAAGTTTATACCATAGACGATAGTCTTTAGTACCTTTCAAATATCTAAAGATTCTTTTGATTACCATCATATGATTTTCTCTAGGTTTAGCTGAGAATCTTGCTATTATACCAACTACAAGAGAAATATTAGGCCTTGTATGAACTATGTACTATAATTTTTCAATCATTGATCTATAAAAGGTTTGATCTACCTCTTTTGAAACATCATCTTTAGTAAGCTTTAATCTAGTACACATGAGTGTTCCAATTGGTTTTGAATCTTCCATACCAAATTTCTTGATTATGTCCTTGATATACTTAGACTGAGTGATATAGATATCATTCTTGCTTTATTGTATTTGTAATCCAAAAAAGAATTTAATCTCATCAAACATATACATTTCAAACTCTTTTTTTCGTTTTCTCTAAAAATTATTTACATAGATCATTATTCCCAACAAATAAAGTATCATCCACAAATATTTCTACCAATACAATCTAGTTCACTGGTCCTTCCTTGATGTACAAACTACTATTATCATTAGTTCTCTAGAAACCAATATGTATAAGGTAGTTTTGTAGCCTCTCATACCATGCTCTAGGAGCTTCTTTCAGGCCATACAATGCTTTGTGTAATTTTTAGACCATGTCTCCTTGTTCTGGATCAACAAAACCTTTTGGTTTTTCAATTTACACTTCTTCATCAAGAATAACATTGAGAAATGTAGATATAACATCCATCTGATATACCTTAAATCCGTTATGTGCTACATATGCAAGTAAGGTCCTAACACCTTCTAATCTTGCAATAGGAGCAAAAGCCTCACCATAATCAATGCCTTCTTCTTGAGAATAGCCTTTACATACCAATCTAGTTTTTTTTCTTGATACCTTACCATCTTCATTCAACTTATTCCTAAATACCCATTTTGTTCCAATCATATTTTTATCTTTAGGCCTAGGTACAAGAGTCTAGGTTTTGTTCTTCTCTATTTTCTCTATTTCTTCATTCATAGCCTCAATGCAACTTTCATTTTCCAATGCATCTTTAACATTTCTAGGTTCAAAATTAGCAAGTAAACATGTACCTTTTAGATTACTTCTTGTCATAGTACCTTCTAATTTATCTCCAATATTCTAATCTGGTGCATGATGTCATCTAACATACTTTCCCAATATAGTTTCTTTTCTTTTTGACTAAATTTCACTATCTTCATTGTAAATTTCAACTTTTGACTCTAGTTGTTCTGCATGTGGTTTGGGTCCTTCAAATTCGGGAGGCATTGGCTCTATAGCTTCAAACTATGACTCGATTTGAACTTCTTGCAACTCGGTGACTAAGGAAGACTCAGGAGTAGAAGTATCCTTATTGATAGATGTGTCTAGTAATGTATTAGGTTCAATGTAAACAAATCTCCTATAGTCTTCTGGTTCTTTTTTGCTTTCTTCTTCAGTCTTTTCTGCAAACTCATCAATTATCACATGTGCACTTTCTATGTTTTTATGAGTAGATAAATTCAAACATCTATATGCCTCACTTCTACAAGAATATCCTAAGAATATACCTTCATCACCTTTCACATCAAATTTTCCTTTCCTAGATTCCTTCAAGACATAACATTTACTTCCAAGTTCTTTCAGGTAACTTACATTGGGTATGTAGCCATACCATAATTCATATGGAGTTTTAAATGAGTGCTTCAACTATACTCAGTTTAAGGTATGAACTACAGTGTTGATAGCTTCCTTCCAGTATTTGATAGAAATGTTTTTTTCAATCATCAAAGTTCTTGCACAATCCATGATGGATATGTTTCTTCTTTCAGCTATTCCATTATGCTCGAGAGTTCTAGGAGATGATACCTATCTTTTGATTCCTCTTTCAATGCAAAAATTATTGAATTCATTGGATCTTAAGAATTTTAATATTTTCCCTGTTTCTTTCTCTACTCTTGCTAGATACCATTTGAATTTCTCAAATGCTTCTAATTTTTCTCTAAGATACATAATAGTCATCATTCTTGCATAGTCATCAACAAAAACAATAAAGAATTTTTCTCCACTATAGCTTTCTATTTAGTTAGGTCCACACAAATCAGTATGCACAATTTCCAAGATATCTTCAAATTGATAGTTTTTTCTTTTAAAACTAGTCTCTCCCATTTTGCCAATCTGACAATTCTTGCATAAACCAACATCCAGTTTCTTCAAACTAGGAATTTCTCTCACTTTTCTGAATTTTTTTATTTTCACAATGTTATAAAAATTTACATGACATAACCTTCTATGCCATAACCAAAATTATTCAACTTGAGCAATAAAACATGAGCAATCACCAAGATCAAGATAAAACAAGTTACCTTTTGTTTGTTTGCCTAATCCAATCAGTTTTCCTTTCTCATCCAGCAATCTTGCCTTACCATGCATGAATTCAACCTTGAATCCAATGTTGATTAGTTGTGCTACACTCAACAGATTATTTTTTAGTCCTTCAACCCAATAGGCATTGTCACATACAAGTTCTTTAGTTAATGAGATTTGGCCTCTCCCTTTTATGCAACAAGGTTCATTGTTTCCAAACTTTACACTACCACCATAATAGTCTTCAAAATGTTCAAACTTTGTTTTATTACCAATCATATGATGGGAACATCCACTATCTATGATCCATGTATCATTTTTTCTCACATGAGAGATAAGTGCCATCTTATCTTCTTCATCATTAGATTCACCTTTAACAACAATGTATACTATTTTCAATCTTCACTATTATCAGAATCTTTAGCCATAAAACAAGTCTTCTTACCTTTGTCATTGAATGATTTGTGATTTTTGAAATCCTTCTTGCAGTTGCACTTGTGACTTTTCTTTTCATCCTTGCTTTCTTTTTTTGAGCACCTGATAGCAATATGACCAATTTCTTCACATGAAAAATAGATTATGGGAACTTTATCTTTGTATTTTCCTCTACCTCTAGAATATTTTCTTGCAACTAAAGCTTCAACAACTTCAAGATCACTATCAAAAATTTCCCCTAATTCTTCTTCACTTTTTGATTGAATGTCCTTTATTTTTTTTCCTTTCTCCTTAACTGAAAGCTTAGCCTCAAATGCAGATTTAATATTCTTGGAAGTTGGAACATAATTGTCAAAGTTATCTTGCTCAAAGGATATCAATCTTCCTACTAAGGTATCCAAAGTTATCTTATGATTTGTCACACACCTCCTTTCTTGAATAGTAGCTACTCTAATAACATAGATAGGAAGCAATGTTCTAAGAACTTTACTTACAATAGTTTCTTCCTTGATATCTCCTCCAAAAGCTTTAATTGCAATGACACTTGCTTTGATTCTTTCAACATATTTGGCAATATTTTCATCTTCTATCATTCTCATATAATCAAACTATTCTCTAAAGCTTTCAGCTTTATCTCTCCTCACATTGTCATCACCACCATAGATTTCCTTTAGCATGTTTCACATTCTAAAAGTGGTTTTGTAGTCCTTGATATCATCAAATTCCTCATAGCTAAGAGCAGATGCAATATCTATCATCATGGTGTTATGGTTCTTTTTCTTAGCAATATCTCCAATAGATAATATACTAGTAGGAGTTGTGTATTCTTCATCAAGATATTTGTACCTTGAATCACCAATGGAAGCTAGATGAAGTTGCATTAGTCCCTACCATGCTCAAAAGTTTTCTCTGTTAAACTTTGGAATTTCTCTAGCTTTGGAATTTCTTTGTTGTAAGAAATCCTAATATTTAGCTTAGGTCCTTGAAACCTTTCCTACAAGCACCAAAAGCTCTGATAACAATTGTTGGAATAATAGATTGAGTAACTGAGAGGGGGGTCAATCAGTTATTACAAAAAATTGTTTCACAAATCCCTTAGATGTCAACAAAAATACTTACTGCTATCACTTGGTAAACATACTGAAAAATGTTGTAACTTGGTAAATACAATGTATGTTATACTTTAGCAAATCTTAAACATTAATAGTAATTATTTGCAAACATGAGAGAAAAGAAATGAACACAAGAGACACTAGATTTAACATAGAAACCCAATATGGGAAAAACCACCAACATAACTAGTTACTATTTTTCACTCGTTTGAAGTGAGCCCTATTAGGAGCCAACCTAGTTAAAGGTTACAAAACACACTATTAGGTCTGACCTTATTAGAGGATTTAATCACCCTACTAGGAGTGGCCTTGCAAGAGGTCTTAAAATAATTCAATGGAATTGTCACCTTGTTAGATGATTTACAACTGGCTATTAAACCAACTCTGTTAAAAGATTTTGGATCACTGCTACAATGGTAAGAAAGTAACAATATTATGACCTAAATGAGATGCAACAAATTATTGATTACAAATCTCTATTTTTCTTCACACTAGATACTTCCTAATCGAATATTACTTTGCTGCTCCACAAGGATATCTAACCATCCTTCAAATTCACTCACACACTTTCCTTTTCAATCAATACACTTGCATAGTTGCACACACACTAGAATCTCCTCTTGACTTTTCATTTATACCATATAGATTATCAAGTTGGCTTATTTACAAATTACAATGACCAATAAACATTACCATAGTCAGCTAGAATGAATACTTGAAATAATAAAACTTCATAACTCAAATCAACAAAATTCTTCATTGGCTGACCCAACTCAGTAAACACTAATCCTGACATGATTTCTTATGTTCACCAATAAACACTTGTTTAACACTGTGAACTTGAAAAAAACCTTTTGGCAACCAAGTTAATTCAATGAACACTAACTCTTACTATCTTTCCTTTGTTAGCCATGAGAACTTGGTTAACATTGCTTCCTGCCATAATTTCTTTTGATGCCCAAGTGAGCTCGGGAGACACTATCTTCTCAGAGTAATCTCCAAAAAATTTTGGTAGACATGAAAATTTTTCTTGCTGACCAAGTGAGCTCAATACACACAAACTAAAAAATGATATGACATTTGTGTAACATCAAAGACAACACACAATTGGACAATTGTATCCAACACTTTGTACTCCTTTTTCATACTTAAACTCAACCTTTCTTCTAGGTTCTTTTGTTACCTAATTTGATGAAATCCTCTTCATCAATAAAGCAAATGATTGCACTCAAATCATCTAAGTAATTTTCTTACTAGCAAGTACCAGGTTTGACATCAGTGACAAAATAATGATTGAAACACATTCACATACTTGTATGAATCTATTTTTAACAATCTACCTCTTTGGTATTGATGGAAAACTAGTTTAGCCAGTTCAACCAACAGTAATACCAAAAAGAAAATAATTCCTTATATTGAAATCTCTCCCTCTATCAACAAATTTCATCTTCTATATAGGTTACAAAATTTTGTTTTGATCAATAGAAAATCAACTCATCCTTATGACTCCCTCTTGATCACTTCTTATATCTTCCTCAACACTATCTCCCTCTAGGTATATTATTCCACATATATCTCCCTCTGAGTATAATATTCCACAGATATCTCCCTCTAACTATAATATTCCACAGATATCTCCCTCTTTGATAAAAATGAGAAAGAATTGTCATCTTAATATGTAGATATGAATAATTTCAACTTCTCCCTATGTCACCTAGCTTGTGACTGATTTGTAGCTCCAACTCTTTAATTACTTTTGGTAGCTCCTAAAGTAAGATCCACTACTTCAATGTGTGACATATGTCAATCATCTCATTTGATGCAAGGCACTTCTAATGCCTCTTAAATAGCCTTGGATAGGGGTATCACCCCTAGTATACCTCTTAGATACTCATGAGCACCCTTAGGTAATACTTCTATGAAGATATTAGCTATTTTATCTTTTTCTTAAACATATTCCATCTTCACCTCTTTATCTTGAACTAACTCTCTCAAGTAATGATACTTGATTTCAATGTGCTTAGTCTTTGTATGCATCATAATATTCTTTGATATATTTATAACACTTTTGTTATCACAATAAAGTATCACAATTTTAGTGATTTCCTCCTTCATACCATGGAGTAGTTGATTGATCTATATAATGTTTGTACAATTTACTATAGCAAAAACATATTCAACTTTAGCAGTAGATTGAGATATGTAGTTTTGTTTCTTGCTAGTCCATGTAACCATCCTTTTTCCTAAGAAAAATGCTCCTCCACTCATTATTCTCTTAACAACCATCAAATGATTCTCCCTAGGATTAACAAAGAATCTTGCAACTATCCCAATAGATAATGCAATATCAAGTCTTCTATGTATTGCATATTATAATTTTCCAATCATAGACCTATATAATATTTGATTCACCTCGACTGAACCATCATTCTTTGACAATTTATGTCCTATCACAATAGGCATACTTACTAGCTAGGAAACTTCCAATCAAAAAGTTTTGAGTATTTCCTTTAAATATTTTGACTGAGTTATGTGTACACCATATTTTATCTAATGTACTTGCAAACCCACAAAGAACTTTATCTCTCCAAACATAGAAATCTCAAATTCTTTCTTCATTTCATTTGCAAAAGCTTTACATAAAGTATCTTGACCTCCAAATATGATATCATCAACCAAAATTTCAAATGATAAAATACCTTTGTTTTTCTCTATCTTCAAGTATAAATTATTGTTATTATTAGTCCTCTCAATTTCAGTAATCATAAGATAATTGTGAAGCCTTTCATACCATGCTTTTGATGCTTGCTTCAAATTATATAAACCTTTGTGTAGTCTACATACCCTATTTTTGTTGTTAGCATCAACAAATCCTTCTGGTTGTTCTATACAAAACTCTTCTTCCAATATAGCCATTCAAAAATGTAGATTTAACATTCATTTGATAAACTTTGAACCCTTTGTATGTAGATTAAGTAGGAAAAGTTCTTACTCCTTCCAATCTTGCAACATGAGTGAATGTTTCTCCATAGTCTATCCCTTCTTCTTGTGCATACCCCTTGCAAGTTAATCTTGCCTTATTCCTTGTGACTTCACCATTTTCATCTAATTTGTTTTTGTATACCCACTTGGTGCCAATCACATTTTTATCTTTTGGTCTAGAAACTAAAGTCCATGTCTCATTTTTTTCAATCAATCCACTCTCTTCTTTCATGGCATTACTCCAATCTACATCTTCTATGGCATGTTTCACTATTTTAGGTTCATGCATGTTAAAAAAATATGTATCATTTCTCAACCTATTCCTTTTCATTGGTTTTTCATTTTTATCTTCAATAATTTGTGTAGTAGGGTGATGTCTTTTGACATACTTTGACAATCTTAGTTCCACTCTATTTTCCTTATTTGGTCTCTCAACTTCTGAATCACTATTTACTTCTCTATCAAGTACTTCAACATCTCTTTCATGTACACTAATCTTGGAATCAGAATGTGCCTAAACTTCATTCTATAACTCAGCACCTAATTTTAGATTGGTTCCTAAATGCAGCTTAGCATTCATAGTATGTGTCTCGGTAGTCACTGAAACTTGTTGTTGATTTGCAACAAGTGATTTACAACATCTTCATTAGTAGGCATACCTTCCTAAAAGTATAAAAATGATTTGTATTCCTCTAGTTCCTCCATAGGTTCAGCCTCATGTACTTCTATATATTCATCAAAATTCATATTTTCACTTTCCATAACTTTGTTAGTGTTAGTATTTAAACACTTATAAGCTTTACTTCTTGTGGAATAGCCAAGGAATATACCTTCTTCACTTTTTGCATCTAGTTTAGCATTCCTAAAATCTTTGAGAATATAACACTTGCTTCCAAATACCTTAAAATATTTTACATTGGGTGACTATACATACCATAGCTCAAAAGATGTTGAATAAGTACCTCTCTTGACTTGCACATGGTTCAAGGTATAGATAGTTGTACTCACAACATCTCTCCAATATTTCAAAGCAACATTCTTCTCCATTATGAGTGTCCTAGCATAGTCCATTACAAATTTGTTCCTCCTTTTAACAATTCCATTTGTGGAGGGGTTCTAGGGGTAGATGTGTTGACAATAGACTAATAGTGGTATGTAATTATTGTCATTAATGGAAACACATGATGTACATGTTGACAAGAAACCTCATAAATAAAGATACTTAGTGTTTGGTAATCAAAAAATTTTCTAAGTATAGAATTTGTTTTATAGCAGTCTATTGTTTTTTTTATAACTTTTTGTAGATGTCATATTATGACAATCAGAGTTACATAGAGATAGTATACATGTTGGTGATGACTCCAAAGTATATATTGATCAGTTGAAGGAAAAGATTGATCATCTGGAATCAAAGCCTAAATATATTGAATCTAGACCTAGTGATGATGACTATTCAAAGTTGAAGACAAAGTAAAAAATCTTGAAGCATGAGTTGAAGATTACAAATCTGAAGTTGACTTTGAGAAATGATCCTAGCAAATTTGAATCTAATTTGAAGATTGAAAATGTAGAATTGAGAGCAATTCAAGCAAAGAAAACATGTGAGTTTAAAACATTGAAAGAACATCATGAAGAACTCCACAAGTACAATACTTTTTTGAAATGTGAATTTAAAACATAGTGCAAACAACTTGAGAATCTTTATTCTAGCAAAGAAAAAATTGATGATTCAATATCTATATAGAGATCTTCTTATGACAAGACTGGTCTTGGTTATCTAATTAACATGTCTACAAAGAAACCTGAGATTAGATTAGATTTGAAAGAAAAAGGAAAATTTGATGACAAGATTGAATCTAGTCAATCTTCTAAGAAACCTAAAGAAGTTGAGCAAAACAAGGAAGTTGAAATCTTGGATGAACCAAAGCAAGTGGAAACTCCTAAGACAACTAGGTATGAATTTAGAGGTAAGTGATTTTTATGTAATGAAATAGGTAGAATGAAAAGAGATTGTACAAATAAGTCATTTAATCATATTAAGGACTTTTATTGTCATAATTGCCATGGTATGGGTCATAATGAAATTCATTGTAGGAAACCTAAATATGATAATGATAGAAGGAATAGTAGAATGTCTAGAAATACTAAGCCTATAGATAGAAGATATATCATGTATTATAAGTGTAACAACTTAGAACACATTGCTTAGAATTGTTATGCACCTAATGATCAGTAGAATCCTAGAAGTAGAGCACCTCTATGTAAATTATGCAATAACTTATGAAACATAGTGAGGTACTATAGAATGGACATAAAATTTGGAGATAGAAGGAACAATGGAAGAAAATTTAGAAACAAAAGGAATGATAGAAGGAACCATGAAAGGAACTCTGGAATGAACAGTGAGGAACAAAGAAACATTGTGAGTGAACTTTGAGAATAACTTAATGAAGAATTCATGAACGGAACAAATATCTCAAAAGAAAAGTTAGATGATGATAAGATAGGAAGATCAAAATTAGTTGTTGAGTTTGATTCAATTAAGTTGAATTAAGCTTGTTCATAGCATTAGAATTTGAGGACTTCATTCAGAGACCAAATTAGAGGTAGCAAAGTTGGAAAAAGGTGTATCCAATTATATTGAGATGGTACCCAAGCTTGCTTGTGATTTGGAGCTAATCTAAACAAGTTATGAAGGAATTCAAAGTTACTGGTATTATAGTAAGAATTGATTATGTAACAAAAATGAAAAGTATGTTTTTGTAGAGAATTTCATGATGTGAAGTCCTTAGGATGTTTGTCATGATGGAAGTAGGCTATAGTAAACCTTGGGTGACATCTGAAGATCAAATAGATGAGTTTGAGCAATTATGTGATTACAAAATGTAATTGACAACTTTTTCATATTTGTGAAGTATGCAATTAATGCAAGTTCAAGTTGATGGATAAAAGGAGTACAAAATTGATTTTACTTCATTGCAAACACATTCAAAGTGAAGAGCATTCAAAAGAAACTTGTTTATGTGATTTTGAAGCAAACCCTATTTTAAGAAAGAGGTACTTTATCATTTCCCTATAAATTTGTTTGGTAAAATATATTGTGATAAGAATTTTGGATATGTCAGTGGTACATAGTGTTGAGAATGAGGATATACCTAAATTTAATATTATTTTTGTAAAACCTAACAAAGGAAACCCTAACTTTGTGCTTTCTATCACTCCGAACAACATAATTTACCTTGAAGATGCAGAAAATTATTTGAATTGCAAGTTTGAGTCAATTGGTAGTGAATATATGAATAAAGATATGGAATTTTTCTTTAACCATGACATGACAATGAAGCCTAGATTTGAACATTTAAGGGAATTAGACTTGTTTAAGTATCATTTATACCGTGAGCTAGATCTAGATGAATGGACTCAAATCATATTGAGTAGGATACATGATAGAAAAATGTGGATCAAAGATAATAGAAAAGACATTTTTTTGAACCTTATACATGAGGTAATTGGTCTTAGCAAACAAGGTAGTGTACCTATAGGAGAGAAACTAGTAACAAAGAAAGTGGAAAGTTATACTAAGGCAATATATAATGGAAAGGCTATGGTAATCAGCTCCATCAAGAAAGATGATGTGAGATTTCTTAGGAGAATTATTCCTTATTCAATTTGTGCAAGTTCTAACATAGATGAACTTTCAATAGGATTTATATATGTAGCATATAAGATATGTGTTGAGAAAGAGCAAGTAAATCTGGGTGAAATACTAAGGATGAAACTCTTGGAAAACCTTCAAAAGATTAAGCTATAGAAACTTAAAAATAGTTTCTATAGAAACTATTTAGTTTCTATCGAAACTAATTAGGCATGAAAAATTCAGCCTAAATAGTTTTGATAGAAACTAATTGAAAATAGTTTCTATCGAAACTATTAAAAAACTTTTGATAGAAAGTTAGTTTCTATCGAAACTAGTAAAGTAGATGCATTTTTCAAAGTCTATAATATTTTCTATCATTTTCATGGCTTCCAGGCTCTATTTCTAGGTTTAGATGGAGCACTTAAGATATTTCATTTTTCAGGACACATGTACTTGGAACTAGCTTTCTAATGACTATGGATTTGATATATTTCAAATGGTTTAAGTATACATTTTTTTATGTTAATTGAATAGAGGTTTGTTATCAAAAATAAACCTATATATTGAACGCTCATGGAAAAATAGTAACTAAGAGAATACATTTTTTTTTAAATAACTACAGTCTCTGTATTTGAGTCCTCTTTCATTCAAAAAAAGAAATTTTGAAATTGGATAAATCTATAATAAGTTACATGTGTCAAAATCCATGTATGTCCAAATTAGTGTTAGATCAACTCTAAACTCTGATAAAATATGAAATACTAAGGATAAAGACATCAAATCACCTCTACAATTTTTCTATGGATGTGAAAAAGCTTAATTCGAAAGAATCACATTGATATCTATTGTAGAAAAAAATTTATGTGTTAAAAACAATGTCACTTTTTAAAAATCAAGTTTTTGATAACATAGCAATTTTCATGGGAGAAAAATTAATTCAATCAAATAAATTCATAAATAAAAATAAAAAATATATTTAGAATCTACACAAAAAATCCTAAAAGACTCTAATTTACTTCATCTTCAAATTCCTTACCTTTAAATGGTAATTTGCATCTGAATGTGAAAGTTTTCTTGAAAATGCACAGTTCAATGTCAGTTTTGGCAAAAAAGTGTAACCCATTATTGTGGGTCCACCCATATTAAGAGAACCAAGAATGGTGTGTTTAGATTCCAATCATTGATAAATCACATATTATTTCATGTACTGAAGAGATTTCCCTACTTGTTAGCAACAGATATAATGAGTAGTGATAGATGCACTATGGAGAAGATATCAGAGGTATGCAAAAGACACCTTGCATATAAGATATTGTATAATGGAAACCTAATTATGGGGACTTTTCAAAATGAGATGAAAGAGAGATTTAGGATTTCACCAAAAATTGTGGATAGATTCAAGGAGGATATATGTATTCTAGTTGATATAGATTATACATACACTCAAGCAGTGGAACCTCAGGAGACATTTCTTGATCCCTTGAGCTATGAGTTGACTGATGATGTTGTAGTTGGTTACATTGATTTGTTGTTAAATTCTAATAGAGATAAAGTAGAGTATAGATTTGGCATGCATGATCAGATCATCTAGCATGCTCATCAAGTAACCATGGAGAAAGCATCTCACAAGAGGTTGAATCAATCATAAAGAAGGCACTATCAGAGGCTAGCATGAGAGAGAGTGAATCCAAGGCCATGAGAAATAAAATGAAACAAGATGTACTAAACATAAAATCCTTGTTAGTATTAGTTTATAAGACATCTTCGAGACAAAGAATTCCATATGCAGTAGTGTCCAATGTTTAGCCTAGTGAGCATAAAAGAAAATTAGAGAGATTAGTTGAAGCAGTGTTGAAAAAGACTAAGAGAGTCAAACAGATGGCCACATGACCTCGTAAGAGGTAGAAAACATTGTTGATAATTGATTCAAGAGATGAAGAGGTTGATGAACAAGAAACTAAGCAAGTAGGAAAGGTGACTCCACCTAAAAAAGTAGTAGGAAAACCTCGACAACCCTAGAAGCTAAATATTGTGAAGATTAACACAATAATTTCCAATGAGGAAAACTTTGTTTAGATGAACAAGCTTTCTGATTTATATAATAATTTTGATAAATATTAGATTGATATATGTACTATGATATATATCATAGCAAATGATCTAATTTTGAAGGATATTGAAGGAGTAGTGAACCAGAAAGTCTATGAGAGACTTATATATTAGAAGTCTCCTCCAAGAGAAGAAGACCTTGAACTTCAAAAGTCTATGCTAAGGACTATCTGCAAGATTGATAATGAAGGTCAAATAAAAGGATTTTTGAATAACCTCACTCCATACTTGAGGAATGAATTCATGTCATTTTTGTTTACGGTTGGTTAGAAGGACAAGGTGAGAAATGAGACTATAGTAGCTATTAGTAAGATGTTGATAGAGTCACAAGTAACATCTCCTGCAGCTCCTAGAGCCTCAAGAGTATCAATAAGTGGCAACATTATGAATATTGATCAAACCAATGTTACTCTTAACCTTGATGATCCCAATCCATTTGGTGGTTTGGAACCAAATGTACCAGACACTGAAGATATTGAAGAAAAATTTAAACAACTTGAGGAAGAGAAAATGCTACTAGAAGAAGAGAAGAAGAAGATAGAAGAAGAAAAGCAACAATTGCTTGAGGAAGATAGGAAAAGAAAGGAAGATGAAGACAAGAAAAGGATTGCAGAAGAAGAGAAGAAAAGATCAAAAGAGAGAAAATAAAGAGAGGAGAATTAAAGAAGCAACAAAGAAATAGAGGGAGGATGTGACTAAACCATCTAGTTCATATGTACTGCTCTCTCTTGCAAGTTTGGATACTAATGATGATGATTAAATATATATAATCTCATCCCTATCCAAACTCATACAAAAGAATAAAATAGTGAAAATTTTGAAGAAAACTTTAATGAAAGTGATAGATAGATTGCACAACACTTTTGCAGTTTAGCATGCTAAGTCAGATCCCAAATAGAGGGTACAAGTATTACTAAATTCATTTGATGAATAGTTCACAAATCTATTGAATTTTGTAGAGCCAAAGGCTCAAATTTCCCATGATGCTAACATATTTAGCACCATCTACCAAAACATTAAGAATGACTTGGTCAATCTTGATATATGCATAAAAGAACTTTGAAAATGCCAACAGGAAGGGAAATATTTTTATGTGAAGTGTACTTTATCATAAAAATTGACTAAGGACTTGGATAGTTAGATAGAGACAAAGATGAATGAGCTAGAGGCTTTATCTAGCTAGATCCAACATCCATCTAGCAAAGTTGATGATTTTGAGAATCAAGTTGCCCATGTTCACAGTGAGATCAAGAAACTAGAACTTCAAAATGAAAAGATATTGAAGAGAATGTATAATTTTAAAGAGTCTATTTATCTAAAATTATCTTATGTTTAGAAGTAGCTAGAGGTATTTGTCAAGGCCAAGGCCACATATACAAACTTTTTCTATTTTGATATCAATGCAGTTGAGATTGCATCATATGCATTATGTACAATTTTCACATCAGCTAAGTCTACCAAGGAGACATGGAAAAAAGGTATGGAAAATCTAAAGATCATTTTGATGATTGTATGAAGATTATTTCATCATAATGGAAGACAATAGTTTCATTAGTTTTGACAATTTTTGGACAGAATCTTGACATTTTGACCTTTGTCATTGATGTCAAAGTGGGAGAGATTCATTGGAAAATTGTATACATGAGATTTTTGGGAGAAATAAATGCCAATATTGTAAAAGTGTAAAGAATATTGTAAGAGGGAGCACATATGTAAAGTTAAACAAGCTGTAATAGATGTAATGTTTATTTTGATAGTTTTTTTTGTCACTTAGCCAATTTTCCCTAGTTGTTGCCATCAATGCCAAAGTGGGGAGATTTTTGACAATTGTCTAATAATGACATGTAATTTTTGTCATTAATGAAACACATGATGTACATGTTGAAAAGAAACCTTAGAAATAAAGATACATAGTGTTTGGTGATCAGAAAATTGTCTTAAGTATAGAATTTGGTTTACAACAGTGTATTGTTTTGTTTATAACATGTTGCAGGCATCATACTATGACAAGAAAAGTTACATGGAGATAGTATACATGTTGATGATGATGTATATAACCTCATAAGTTTTTACAGACTATACACAATAGATTTAATCATGTTTTGATGAAGCAAGACAACAAAATTGAAGGAAAGAATTATTTTGTTTACAAAACAATTACTTGTCCAATTAGCACCGACATCCTAGATGTTTACTCTAACTTGAAAAAGTCAATTGTGGAAAAAGTCAATTGTGGTCTTAGCTGACCTAGGAGTATTTTATACATAAAAGCATGGTATTTGTGCAAAGGACTTCTTGCAATAACAAGAGAGTTTGTGAGATTGTAAAAGAATTATGAATTGTTAATTATGATGAGAAAACTTTTGTGAAAGTGATATATGTGAAGTTTTATAAGAGCTATCTAGTGATCTAAGATAGAGCTAAAGATCAAAGATTATACAAGGAAGGAAAATAACAATAAATTACTTATTTGAGTAGTGACCTCTTCCTATAGTTGAAATTGCATGTTTGGGCAGTGGGCCCTTCTTGCATATATTATACTACAACTTCTAATAGGGTTGGAATCTCTTAACAAGGATTCAAGGTCTCCTAACAGAGACTCCTTATATTAAATTTTCTCATTGAATCCTAATAGATTCCATCCTCTAACAAGAAACTTATATATTAGTATATTAGCTAGTGGGTGTCATCCCCACCGAGGTTTTCCCTTGGCCAAGGTTTCCCTAGTTAACAAAATATGGTGTTATGAGTTATCTTTGTGAATTGTTGCTGTTACTATTTAGCATTACTTTATTGTTTTGTTATGCATGGTTTAAAGTAAGTAATAATATCCAATTGGTGACTAATGTTTGTAGATTACTGACTCACCCCCCACCCCCCCAGTAATCCCTATTTCTAACAAGATATATGTCTTTTGATTCCTTTGTCATTACAAAAATTCTCAAAATAATTTGATGTAAATTCTCCTCTTCTGTCAGATCTCAAACATTTCAAAATTTTACATGTTTCCTTCTCAACTCTTGCTAAGTACCACTAAAACATTTGAAAAGCATCAGATTTCTATTTCAAAAACATAATTTTCATCCTCCTCAAATAGTCATCAACAAAAAGCATAATCTAATTATCAAATTTTGAGCTTTTCACATCAATTGGCCTACACAAGTTAGTATGAACAATCTCAAAAATTCCTTTAGAGGTATGAATTATACTCTTAAAACTTGTCTTAGTCATCTTGCCTAACTGACATTGTTTGTAAATTATATTGTCAAGTTTCTTCAACTTAGGAAAACCTCTTACTCTTCTCATGTTACTGATACTAACCAAGTTATCAAAATTAACATGACATAACCTATTGTGTCATAGCCATGCATCATCAAATATTACAACTAGACAAGCATCATCCATATCAAATATAATAGATTACCTCTAGTTTGATCACCTTTTCCCATTAGTTTTTCATCAATTTCATATATCTTATCAATCTTTTTAACAAACACAACCTTACAACATGAACTATTTAGTTGTGACACACTCAACAAATTATAGTTAAGTCCTTCAACATAATAAGCATTGAGATATTAAATATTTTCTATGAGTTTGATAGAGCCTTTTCCTTTTATCAAATAGGGTCCATCATTACCAAACCTTACACTATTTCCATCATAATAATTCAAGGTAATGAACTTACTTTTATGTCATGTGATGTGAACACCCACTATCAATGATCCATCTTTCATTCCTTTTCACATAAGACACTAATGTAGTTGCCTCATCCTCATCAGATTTATCCTTCATTGCAAGATACACCAATTCATCACCACAATCATCAGATCCATATTTAGTTTCCTCTTCAATAATGTAGCAATATGTCTTGCCTTTATCTTTGTAATATTTGTTGTCCTCATCTCTTCTACTTTTGTATTTATCTCCACCTCTGTAGTTGTTCTTCTTTGGACATCTAGCAACAATATGACCAACCTCATTGCAATTAAAATACATGATAGGTAACTTACCTTTAAAATTTCTTTTACCTCTATGAAATTTGCTTGCCAATAGTGCTTCAATTTGTTCTATGTCTTCCTCATCTATATCACTATCAGTAGAAACATATTTTACCTTTTTCTTCTTCTTATTATTAGGTTCCTTAAATGTTAGCTTAGCTTTGATAGAAAATCCAACATTGTCATATTTAAAGTTTTCAAAATTAGATAGCTCAAAAATAGTGAGCCTACTTGCTAGACCTTCAAGGGTCTGATTAGAACCTGGTATACATCTCAATTCTTGTATTGCAGAAACTCTAATAGCATAGATGGGCAGCAGCATTCTTAAAACTTTACTTAGTACAGTCTCATCATCTATCTTACCAATAGTTCCTCTTATGGAATTAACGACATCTTTTACGCTAGACAAATATTGAGCAACATTCCCACCTTCTTGCATTCTCATATCATCAAACTTACCTCTAAGAAATTTAGATTTGGCTCTTAAAACAATTGTCTCCTCCATAAATAGTGTGAAGAGCATCCCACATTTTATTTGCACTATCACAACCCTTGATATCATCAAACTTAGCATAGCTTAGGGAAGAGGTAATCTAAAGCATTGCCTAGTTGTGTTCTTTCTTCTTTTTCAAATCTTTAGTAGTTAGGGCTCCATTAGGATTGACATGCTTTGTGATGATGGTAGAGTGTGCATGATCTCCAAGACCTCCTAGGTGTAGCTTCATCAGACTTTTCCATGCAGGAAAGTTATCTCTATTAAGCTTGGGTACCTCTTATTTTGACATCTTGATCTTTTTGCTTCTAGTACCTCCAAACTAGTCCTCTCAAGTAGACCGCTCTGATACCAATTGTTAGAATTCTTTAGAATATCTGAGAGTGGGGGGTGAATAAGTTATCCAATGTCTAGCTATAAAAATAAGTTTTTTTCACTACTTAGTGAACCCATATCCATAAACATATTCATCATGCATGCATTAGGTCATACAATCACTTAAACTTGTAGGTTGGTGTCAAATAAACTTCACATAAATGTAAGCATGAAACATAATAAATTCAATAACATATTCGAAACAATGATTTTATGTGGAAACCCAATTTGGGAAAAACCACCAGTAACATCCTATTCATTCTCACTCTTCTAAAGCGATGCCCTATGAAAGGCCAACCTTGTTAAAGGTTACAATGCACACTATTAAATGTGACCTGGCTAGAGGATTTCAAACACCTTGTTAGAAGTGAACCATGTTAGAGGACTTTAGATCATTCACTTGGAATATTACCCAGTTAAAGGATTTACAAATGACTGCTAGGTCAACCTTAACCCAAATTGTTTTCCCTAGATTGATACAATGATTAGAAAGTAACAGTCAGGGTTGATCAGATAACAAATTACAAATCACTTTTCATATTACAGATCTCTATTTCAGTCTTCCATTTTTCTTGGCTTTCACAAACTTCAATTTTGATAGCTTGTTCACCCTTCAAGCATCCAAACCCTTAAGCCTTCTTTCTTTGCTTTCTAATAGTAGTCTCTTCTATATGGTCATTGAATGAAGTAATACCTTAGACCTCTTGTCTTCCTTAGGTTCTCACACATGATAACCTTTTCTTTGAACTAGTCATCTCTATAAATAGAAAATTAGGATCTTTTGTAGTTTAACCTCTATCATCCATTTTAGGGTTAGGTAGGATTAGGTAAGATTCAATGAATCTACCCTTCTTTTTATTTTATTCCCTTCTAGAAACTTCTCCTTCAATCCTCTTTGAATTTTCCTCAAAATGGCTCATCTTTAATTCCATGCCACCAGCTCATCAAGCTTATCTTCCACATAGTTCACATAATTCAAGAAATCAAACTTATCATCTTTGATTCATTGAATTCATGATCCTTCTCATAATATTGTCACACAGAATTAGCTTGGTTCTAATACTTGGCACATACTGCATATCTCAACATCTAGTACCAAGTAATTCAACATACACCAAATTCTGACTTTTGTCTGCTCCAACTAATTTTCTACTTAGGTTTCACTAACTTTTCTTGGCACCTATTGTGTTGATTGTTAAGCTTGGCAAACTTAGTTTATTTTACTTGTTCTTATGAACTTAATCAATATATCCATCCTTTACAACCTTAAGTATATAATCAATGCACTATAACATCACTATCCTAACTGATCTTTGTACTCCTTTTTCATACCTTAACTCAACCTTTCTTCTAGGTTCTTTTGTTATCTCATTTGATGAAATCATCCTCATCAATTGAACAAATGATAGTACTCGACTCATCTAAGCAATTTTCTTACCAGAAAGTAGCAAGTTTGACATCAGTGATAAAATAATGAAAGAAACACATTCTCATACTTGTATCAATCTATTTTCAATGGCATATATCTATTAAGTATCATGTTTTGAGAGAGAAAGTGATAGAGAAAGAGATCAGATTGGAGTATGTTGGTATGAAAGATTAGATTGTGGACATCTTTACAAACCCCATTCCTAAACATACATTTGAGTACTTGAGAGGTATGCTTGGGGTTATGCCCCTTCCCAATTTAGAGTAGATGATGTAGAGATTGCATTAGTCTAGTTGTACAGAGTACTATTGTTTGACTGGATTGAATGCTTATGCAAAATTTATGGGAGAGTATCTAAGATGAGAAGAGTCATCAAGGACTCTTGGTAATCAATCGTGGATAGTTTCTTTAGACACTTGATTTGGTTAAAGATTTGGATCTAATGATTGACATAGTGAAAATTTTTGTTATTGATCTTAATGGGGGAGAGAAGTGTGCATGAAAAACATCTCCTTAGTATGTATAGGGGAGAAGATCCTTTGATGGAGGATGGGTTGATGTATGAGGGAGAGAGAAGATCTCCTATAAGAGAAAGTATTTTTATTGATGATGAGGAGTAACCTTTAATGGGGGAGACGCTAGGAGATTTTTAAGTGTTTGGACAACTATTGTCAATCCTAAAGAAAGAAATTTAGAATGAAGTATTATTCTAGAAGATTTAAGATTTGATTGATGAAAAGGATTTGAAAAGAAGAGAAAATTAGTAATAGTTGCAATAGAGTATTGTTTTTCCTATTATTGGAACATCAATGTTTCCATCAATGCCAAAGGGGGAGATTATTAGCATGAATGTTGATGGTATTTATTTTGGGGAGTATCCTAAGTATTGGAGAGCATGTAGCATGATTGAAATGTTGGATTCATGACTGGGTTTGTCATTGATGACAACATAGTATGGTTTCTATGAAGATTGGTAGAGCGGAAGATAGATTTATTGAGGTTCGAATGATAGATGATTGATTTTTAGGTAAAGTTTTATTAATGAAATGTTCTACATTGTGTCCTAATGTCAAGGTTAAGTGCACATGAGGTAATTCAAAGACATACAAAAGATATGTGTGATTTATAGAAAGTAGTACAAAGATAAAGGAAGGATATTTTCCTTTTGGTAAAGTGTGGATGTGTTTGTTGGATGCAAAATGTGATTGAGGGGTATAGAAAAGAGAAAAGGATTTGGTAAATGTGAGTAAGTGATCCAAGGGAATCTTGGATGCAAAGTTGGGGATATACTATTGAGATCAAAAGAATAAGAAAAGTTTGGTTGATAGGATAGAGGAAGAGGAAGATAGAGCACAATTTATTTCCATTATTCTACAAAAAATAATATAAAGATCATTTGGATAGTGGATTTATTGGTCTAGCCCTTGAAGCTGTTGGGACAGTGGGTCCATCTACCTTGTACAACTCCTAACATGGTTGGAATCTCCTAACAAGGACTCAAAGTCTCCTAATAGCAACTGATATGTACTGAATTTATATATTGACTCTTAATAGGTTCCACCCTCTAATAAGGAATATTTATATTCTAGTACATCATCTTATAGGTACCATCCCCACTAGGGTTTTCCCTCTAATCAAAAGTCTCCCTCATTAACATATCTAGTGTTATTGTTTATGAGTATCTTGTTATGGTTATTGATTATATTGCTCATATGGTTAAAGATTAATAAGGTTGATAATTATTGTAATAGTTGGATAATTGATTTACCCACCCCTGCAACCCACCCCCCCCCCAACTAGTTATATAGGTGGACTTTATATTCTAATAATTAGTATTAGAGCCTCAGGTCCTTGAAGAGAAAGCCTATTGGCTTTGGGAGATAAAAAATGACTAACTTCAAAAAAGATAGTCCTAAGTTTAATGGAGATAACTGTGACAACTGGAAAGAAAAATATGAAGACTCATCTTCTATGCATGGGTCTAGGATATTGGCTTTTAAAAAAGAGTGATAAAGATATTGTGAAAGAAGGGAACCTTGAAGAATGCAATGAAGTAGAAAGAGATTTATTTATGTGTAATATGAGAACTAAAGAATCCTTACTAATAACTCTTCCTTAGAATGAATACAATCAAATAAAGTCACTAGAAACATCTTATTAGATTTGGAAAGATTATAAATGTACTTTTGAAGGAGACAAAGATACATAAAGAGTAAGATTACATAATTGGATATTCTTGTTTCAATATGCTAAAATGTTGGAAGACAAATCATTAAGAAGCTATGTTGGTAGGATATCTAAGATTGTTGCAAGAATAAAGTCATGTAGTGCGTCCAAAGAGGAAGATGAGATTGTGTGGAAGATTTTGAAAACTTGGACACCACTTTCAAGCAAGTAGCATAGATGATTGAGCTTTTGATATCCTACACTCAAAATTTTACCAGGGACACTTTGCTTAGAAGATTAGAAGCTCTAGAATCAAGTTTGAGATAGTCTAGAGAATTGAAAAGAGTGGAGACAATGTTTAGTGCTCTAAGTGTTTGTCCTTGCTTATCTAGAAGCACAAGGACCCATGGAGATTATGCTAGCAGTAGTAGAACTAGATTTGAATAGGATAGAAAGATTGAAGAAGGTATAACCATTCTTGTGAGAAGAGAACTAGATGGTAAGAATTTTCTCTAATGTTGGACTTATAATGAATTTGGTGATTATGAATCAAAGTGAACTTAAAGAAATAAATAGTACAAGAGAAATTTCAAGCCTAGAAGACCTAGAGATTGTTTGTATGCTAATGAGGATGATGAATATAAAGAAAGAGTTCAAAGTGAAAATTATGATGAATTAGGATTTGTGTCTATAAAAGAAGAAAATTTTGTAATTGAAGTTAGAGAAGAAAAGACTCTAATTTTCCAAGTAGAAAAGAAATCTAATTGGATCATAGATAGTGGATGTTCACATTATATGGCTAGTGATCTGAACAAGTTTTTTAAATTTAGAAATCATGATGGAGGTATTTTTAGAGTTGGTAACAATATGGCCTATCACATCACAGGGATAAGATCTATTACTCTTGATGGAAAGAATGACATTGGTGATGTTTATTTTGTTGATGGTTTAAAGCATAATTTGTTGAGTGTTGGACAACTCATGGATAAAGGTTATTAGTTGCAATTCATAGAGAAGACATTGTTGTAAATATAAGAGGAGTAACTAAGAGGAGAGGGATGAATCAGTTACTATAAAAATATTTCCCAGATCCCTTTAGATGTCAGTACAAAATAAACTCTGAAAATTGAATACTACTGATGCTTGACAAACTCATAAAATGTTTTTGATTAGGAAAACAGGTTTTACAGGCATCCTAAAACCCAAAGTTTTACAGCAGAAAAGACAGAAAAAAAGCTGCCTCAAAAGGCCAAAAACAAAAAGACCCAAAGCCTGAGAAACAAAGGCTAGGAACAGAGCCTGGCGGGCAGACTAGTGTCCCTTCTTTTCCATTGCCTATAGGGTTTCTGTAGCATCATTTTTCTTCTGGTTGGCCTCTTCCTCCTGGATCATGGGGAGGAAATGCATCTGGTCCCCCTGACTTTCCTAGATTCCAGTCTCTTTCTGAGGATCTTCCCACCCGGTTCCGTGTTCTGTACTCTGCTCCACGTTCCCCACAAGATCGGCATTGGTCAGATAGTCTCCCAGATTAACAATGTTTTCATTCAAGGTATGGAGGGTATCCACAATCTGTTTAGTCACAACCTGGTGGATGGAATCCAACCTTTAGACCTTCTACTCGAGCTGGGTGATTATGTCCTCCTAATTGTCTCTAGGGTCCTGGCTTCTGTCTTTTTCCTGGCTGCCCACCTGGTCTTTACTACCTCTAGTCTCATGATCCTTGACATCCCCCCTGTTGTTGGTCTGGTTGGACCTGTCCTTCAGAGTCTCAATTTTTTGAAAAAGCCACTTAATGGAGAAAAAATTGTCAATCAAGCTGTTCTTTGCATTGTTGAGAAAGTTGAAACCCATTTCACAAACATTGTCAAAGAGAACCAGAAGAGTCGGGTCAAGGAGCTTGTCATAGTGGGTGCTACTGTCGAGATCCCCCAACACCTAGATTTTAGTAGGTTCTCTAACAATGCCCATACTAACACTATCCATATTGAAATGTTGTAACTCAGTAAATATTGAATATGCTTAGTAAGTACTTAGCATGAATATCTTAGATGTTATCTTTGATTACCATTATCTTAGCTTGGATGCAAAATCATAAAAGAAAATAGCATGAATACATTTAACACCAAGATTTAATATGGAAACCCAATTTGGGAGAACCGCCAATTGCAACTAGTTACTATTTTCACTCTTCTATAGTGAGCCCTATTTGGAGCCAACCCTGTTAAAGGTTACAAAACACACTATTAGGTGTGATCCTATTAAAGGATTTAATCACCCTATTAGTAGTTCCCTTGTTAGAGATCTTTTGACAATTAAATAGAGCTACCAATTTGTTAGAGATTTTTAAAATAGCTATTAAGACAACTTTATTAAGAGATTTAGATCGCTGCTACAATGGATAGAAAGTAACAATGAGATGACTTGATTTCTAATGCAACTAAATTGCTGATTATAGATCTCTATTCTAGCTTGTATTTTATCCTTTCTAATTGAATATATCTTTTAGCTTCATAGGGATATTATTCTTATCCTTTTGATTTGCTTCCTTACTTCATCATTAGATCTTCAAAATCTTCCATGCATTCACACACTTACACTTTCTTTCAAATTCTCAACTTGAACTTATACTTATATCATTGCTATTGTCAAGTTGGCTCATATAAAACTTGGAATAATTAATATTCATCTCCTTAGTCAGCTAGAACCAATAGATAAATGAATTAAACTCAATATGCCAAAATAAGAAAATCCTTCATTAGTCAACCCTGTCCGGTAGACACTAACTTAGAAACAATTTTCCTATATTAAGCAAGTGAACTTGGTTAACACTGTATATTTGTGAAGATCATTTGTTTCTATTCAAAATTTCCTTCATTAACCAAGTGAAATCAATTAACACTCATCTTCTACAGACCTTCCTTTGATACCCAAGTTAAATCAGTAGACACTGCCTTTTGAACTAGGCAAACACAAGAATGCTCGGTAGACACAAAAAAATTTCTTCACTACCCAAGTGAGCTTGACATGCACTGACTAATAATGATATAAAAAAATTTTAACATCAAAGATAGTACACAATTAATAAATTATATCCAATAATCTCCCTCTTTGGCATTGATGGCAACACAACATGTCATAACATAATGAAATTTTTGGAATAAGAATAAAGTAAGCAACATATCTTTAGTTTTATTCTGATTCACATCTATGAGAAAATTTTCTATTAGTATGAACTCTTTATATGTTTAATTTCTCCCTCTATCAGAAAACTTTTTCCTACAACAACTTCTTCCAAGTTCATGCTCCCTGTTAGACATCTCTATGATAGCATACTTCTCCCCTATACATCAAACTTCTCCTAATTAAAATTTCTTATGAGATATGATGGTAAAATTCTCTCTCTTTGACAACATATGCCAAAGACAATAATTGTGTTATTATCAATGTACCTTAAGTACTTATTCATTTGCAATATGCCCTTGTCAATACTACACCAATTGATTGATCTTCAATAGGTTCCAGTTGATGCATCACTAAACTTCATTTAGTGAGCTTCAGATAGGGGAATGACCCCTAGCTTACATCTTAGATACAAAAATACATCCTTAAGTAATGTCTTGGTGAATATGTCTATAATTTGTTCTTTTTTATTTACATATTCCAATTTGACTTCTTTATTTTGCACTAATTCTCTTAAAAAGTGATATTTTATAGCAATGTGTTTTGTTTTGGTATGCATGATTGAATTCTTTGATATATTGATTGCACTAGTGTTATCATAGAATATGAGTACTGGATCTTTGATCTATATCTTCATTCTTTCCAATAGTTGTTTCAACCAAATAATGTTAGAAAAATTAACTATCTACTACAGATTGAGAGATGTAATTTTATTTCTTTCTTGTCCAAGACACTAGTCTTTCACCAAGAAAGAATGCTCCACCACTAGTTCTTTTCCTATCATCAACACATCCTACCCAATCAGCATTAGTGAACATCTTTAAGTCTAGATTGTGTCAAAGTTTGTACCATAAGCCATAGTATTCAATACCTTTTAGATATCTCATGATTCTCTTGATTGCCATTAGGTGATTTTCATTGGGATGAATTGCTAATACAATATCAGGCCTTCTATGCACTACATATTGCAATTTTCCAATCATTGATCTATATGTGGTCTGATCAACTTCTCTTGAATCATCATTTTTGGAAATCTTATGTCCAATAGACATAGGGGTTCTAGCTAGTCTTGAATCTTCCATTCCAAATTTCTTTAGTATCTCCTTGATATACTTAGATTGAGTGATGTAGATACCATTTTTGTTCTATTGAATCTGCAATCCAACAAATAATTTTATCTCTCCAAACATAGACATCTTAAATTTTTTACTGATTTCTTCTAAAAATGCTTTCCATAAATCATCATTTCCTATGAATAAGGTGTCATCAACAAATAATTCTACCAACAAAATATTCTTATCTGATCCTTCTTTGATATACAAACTATTATTATCATTTGTTCTTTGAAAGCCAATATGTATCAAGTAATTATAAAGTCTTTCAGATCAAGCTCTAGGAGCTTTCTTAAGACCATATAATGATTTGTTTAATTTGCAGACCATGTCTCTTTTGTTAGGATCTACAAAACCTTCTATTTTCTCAATGTAGACTTTCTCATCAATAATTCCATTTAAGAATGTAGATTTAACATCCATTTGATACACTTTTAATCCTTTGTATGTTGCATATGCTAGTAGTGTTCTAACACCTTCTAATCTTGCAATAGGAGAAAAAGTTTCACCATAATCAATACCTTCTTCTTGAGAATAGCCTTTGCACACCAATCTTGCTTTGTTTCTAAAAATCTTTCCATTTTCACTAAGCTTGTTTCTAAACACCCATTCTATGCTAATTACATTTTTATACTTGGGTCTAGGAATGAGTGTAGGAGTTGAGAATCTGACTCTGATAATGCACCAAGATCACCTACAATGCAAATAGCTTGCTGAAGAGAAAATTAGGGAGCAAAGAGCTTGAAGCAAATACTACACAAGAATATTTCACAATAGGAAATTAGAATTGCTATGTGAAATGGAATGGAATGAATTTACAATGAGTGAGAGACCGAATAAAAAGGCCTCATGAAAGCTTGTAGAACAAGCTAGAATGAGGTAGAAGATAGGGTTGACAACTAAGCACACATTCACAAAAGGTGGAAAAGATAAGTATGCTAAAGGGAACAAATTCTTGTGTTGTCAACAACTAACCTCAACTACATGCATTAACCTAAGTAAGTTTAAGCAATAGAATAAATAATTAACAATTAATTAATTATTTACTCTAACACCCCCCCTTAAGTGCAACTTAGGGGAATGCCTTAAGCTCACAAAATGAAGGAAAAAATGCAAAATGGGTCCTGGCAACAAGGCCATTTTAGGTACCCCAATACAATGCAACTAAATGCAACCTCTATAAAATAGAGAAAGAGAGAAAACCACTTGGGAAAAACTCTCCCCCAAAAAGAGGAAAAAAAACAACATGCTGAAAAAAAACATGAAGTGAAGGAAGGAAGGCCTCAACCAATTCCCCTAAGGACAACTTTCGTAAACCCAAGCATTGACCGTAGCTAAAGAAAGCGAGGCAACGCAAAAGGTTTAGTGAAGATGTCTGCAACCTGACCAGTGGTAGGAATGTACTCCAATGCAATAACACCATCCTGAATCAACTAACAGATGAAATGCATATGCAACTCAATGTGCTTGGTATGATGATGTTCCACCGAGTTGTGTGAAATGTGGATGGCACTCTGATTATCGCACCACAAAATAGTGGGACGATCACAAGGAAAGCCAAACTCAGTCATCAACTAACAAAGCCATAAAGCCTCTTGAATAGCAAGAATTGTGGCCCTGTACTCAGCCTCTATAGATGAAAGTGCACGAGCATGCTGCTTCTTGCATGACCATGTGATGGGACCGAAGCCAAGGAAAAACACAAAGCCTAAAGTATCATACATGAGTATGCCCTAAATGTCACGCAAAATATGTTTGGCAGCTTGCCAATGACTCTCATGAGGGTCCTGAGAAAATCGAGAGACTAGGCTAACCACAAAAGAAAGATCAGGGTGGGTGTGAGTCACGTATAATAGGCTGCCAACCAACTATCAATACAAAGTGGCATCCACTATGGGTGAGGAGCAGGAGGTATCTACAAAGTAACATCTGACTGAAATGGTGTAGAAGCAACCTTACAATCAAGCATGTGGAAGTGACGAAGCATGTCAAGAGCATACTTTTGCTAATACACAAAAATGCCAATAGGAGACTGATGAATCTAAAGACCAAAAAAGTAGTGTAGCAAACCAAGATCAGTCATCTCAAACTGGTCCATCAGTGCACGCTTAACATCCTGGAGCATGGATGAAAAACTACCTGTAAGGATAAGATCATCAACATACAAAACAAGAATCAAAATCTCATCACCAAGATGTTGAATGTACACTATGGGATCAGAATGGTAGCAAGTGAAGCCCATAGACAGTAGAAATGAGTCCATCTTCTCATACCAAGCCCCAGGGGCTTGTTTGAGACCATACAATGAATGTCAAAGCTTGCAAACCAAGGTGGGATCTTGTACAAAACTTGGAGGCCGCTCCATATAAATCTCCTCAGTGATATCACCGTGCAAGAAGGCACTTTTCACATCCATCTGATAAACTAACCATCCCTATGAAGTTGGGAGGGATAAGACAAGGCAAATAGAATTCATCTTGGTGACAGGAGCAAATGTCTTGAAGTAATCAATACCCTCGACTTGCAAAAAACCCTTCCCAACAAGATGAGCCTTATACTTATCAATGGAACCATCAGCAGCATACATAGTGTGATAAATCCACTTACAACACACTAGCTTTCTCCCCTTGGGAAGAGAACAAATATCCCATGTGTGGTTCTTCATCAAAGAAGAATATTCCTCCTCCATTGCACTATCCCATTTTGAATGTCCTATCTCCTTTGCAAATGTCTGAGGATCAGTACTAACAACATGACTGAGTAGACTAGAACCTACAGAGTGAGAACAGGTGCAATGGGAAGTGGATGGGTCACCAGCTAGAGATCCTGCAGCCTCAATAGTAGCTTGAGCTCATTTAGGCATCTAGGGAGGATCTTGTGGTGGAGGTATATTGGGATCACCATGAGCATCATCCTCATCATTTGTGAAACAAAGTAGAGATGAAGAGGGAGTAGTTGGATTTGGAGGAGGCGTTGGAGGTGAGGAATGAACTGCAAGAGGGCTCTCATCAAACTGGACATCCCATAAAAGTAGGACCTCTTTGGAATTAGGATCAAACAACTTGTAAGCCTTTACATCCTCGCAGTAGCCAAAAAAAAATTAGTGGTTGGCTCTTCGATTCCATTGCTTTCCTCTGAGAATTAGGTACAAATGCATATGTCATACTCCCAAAAACTCTGAATGATGACACATCAGGCTTGACATGGGACTAAGCCTCCTCAGGAGTCATATGTCAAAGTGCCTTGTGAGGCATCTGATTCTAAATGTAGTTGGCACAATTGACTACCTCTACCCAAAAACATGAATCCATGGACCTAGACTAAATCATGCAATTTGCCATCTCCCGAAGGGTTCTATTCTTTCTCTCAGCCACACCATTCTACTGAGGAGTGTAGGGCACTTAAAGTTGATGCTGAAGACCATGCTCATAACAGAAGTCTCTAAAAGCCTGGTTCACATACTCCCCCCCATTGTCTGTGCATATCCATCAAATAGAAAGTCTAGACTATTTCTCTACAAATGCCTTAAAAAGTTGAAATGAGTCGAGGACATCAGACTTGTACATAAGAAAGTACACCCATGTGCATCTGGAGAAGTCATCAATGAATGTAAGCACATATCTAGCACCTAAAAAAGAAGGAGTAGGAAATGACATGAGGTCACTATGAATCAACTCCAAAGGTGCTAAAGCATGAGTGGCTCGTCCATGTGGAAAAGAATCCCTATGTTTCTTGCCAAGTGCACATCCCTGACAAACACCATCTAGACAGGAAATCTGGGGAAGCCCAAGAACAAGTGCCTGTGTGCTCATCTGTTGAAGATATTTGTAACTAACATGCCCAAAATGTTCATGCCAAAGTCTACTTACTAAATCTGCATGTGCAACTAAGCATGAACCTGTGTCATCAAAAGACTCAAATCCATCAAATCTGTAGAGGTGTGATGCAGAGTAAACACTCCCAATGGCCACGATCATCTCTGGATCATGCAAGTCCTGAATAACCACATCATGTGTGAGAACTTGACTATCTTCCCAGAGCCAGAGTGGCAAATCTGATAGATAGACAAAAGGTTCATCAAAATATCAAGAACACAAAGTACATCCTGAAGAGAGCCCCCGACCAAGGCAACAGTGCCAGAACCCAAAGCTGAAAGTTGTGAAGAGTTCCCAAATACAATCTGTGTGGTGGTGTAAGGAGCAAGTGAAGTGAGCAACTTAGGAGTGTTTGTTAAGTGGTGAGAAGCCCCGGAATTAAGAATCCACAAAGGCACTGAAGTCGTAGCTCATGCAGAAAGAGCATGACCTTTCCCTACAGGTGGAGATGAAGACTGAGGAGCTAAAATGTGATGCTCCTTCATGGCTTCCTCTAAAGCCTCTAATAGTTTCCAACACCTAGAAACTGAATGTCCATCTTTCCCACAAAAGTTGTAGTTCTCACTCGATTTCTTCTTGGTCTTGGAGGTAGACTCACCCGAATTTGAAGAATCTTTACCCTTGGGAGGGTTTGGTGGAGGATTAGCTAGAGGCTTAGGATCAAATTTTGATGTTTCTTTCTTCGATTTTCCTTTCTTCTTTGATTTCCCCTTAGAATTTTGAGCAACCAAGGCTTGGATGGAAGAGCCAGAGCTAAACACCTGTTGGAGCTTTTCCTATTCCCTAGTCAACCTATCACAAAATGTCTCAAATGTAGGCATCCTATGTCTATCTCCAAGGGCATCCATGGTGGAGTAGAAAGTAGAAGAAAAAACTTGATACTGCCCATTTAGCTTTGAGAGTATCAAAAATATGCACTCATCATCATTTTTGTTCTTCGCACATCCCTGTAAAACTACATGTAGGGATTTGAATTTCATCAGAAAGTCCTCGATGGTGAGAAAGTTTCTTGATGACAAAGAAGTCAATTCTGCATCCAACTGAAGTGCTTGAAACTCATTCACCTGCCCAAACAAAGTCTGAAATTTCTACCAATAAGCTCATGGAGTAGTCAAACCATCCAAGTGAAATAGAAAACTTTCTGAAATGTTGAGTGCAATTAGTCCCATGGCTTCATCCATTTTGTTCTTGTGTTGTAGAACCTCAAAAGGTTGTGTAAGAGTAGGCTAATTTGCATCTAGACAAGACCATAGACCTCTTGACATGAGAAGTCTAGTCATTTATGATTTCCAAGTGTGGTAGTTGTGTGGCGTGGGGGTCACAGATGGATCCGCCATTGAGAGAAAGAATGAGACAGAAGTAGAAGGGTCTTAACTAAAGTAAATTAGAAAAAAGAAAGACACCCCCCCCCCCCCCCCACAAACGTACAAGAATATCTCCACTTGTGCCGCCCTGCCGCATCTCCCTATGTGATAGTTTGTTATTTTTCGTCAGTGCCAGTGTGTTCACATGTCGGTGGGTCCATTAGCCACATAGTCAGCAGCCACATGGAGTTCAGTCAATGAAGCCAAGTTTGCACTTTGTCACCCATTTTGTGAGTGACACGTGGCAGGGTTTCCATGTGGCACTTTGCCACATGGCTCCTACCATGTCAGCCATATGCCATGTGGCATCCATGTGGCACAGCCACGTGATAGCCATGTGGCCTCTTTTTTTGCATAAGGACTCATAGGTCATCAATTTTGAGCTCATGAAATGCTAATTTCAGCATGACGCTAGTGTTGCATCATCCTTACTTGCACTCTCCTTCTAGGTCCTTTTTTACCTACTTGTGGTTTGTTGACCATAACTTTTGCATATAGAAGTATTTTTTCGATCTGAAAGAAGCCTCGAAAAGTTGGTTCCAAGCCAGAGACTTTAGTGCAGGTATTTTAAGGTTTTGATGCCTTTTTCTTGCCCTTTTTTCACTTGAAGTCCAAAGTTATGTTTTTGACTCCGACATGCATATCTTTTGCGTCCCATGTCAGTTTTTTGAAAACTTTATATTTCTAGAAAGCTGGTTCTATCACCTTTTCAAAAATGTGGTCCTTTTTTTCAATTTTTTTGCCTGTGCTCTTTCTATCATATTTTTAGCATTTTTTCTATATGGTGGATATCTTGAGTGTTTTAGGCCCGAAGATCATTTTCTTGGCATGGTTTCTCTTGTTTTTGGTTGTACTTTCTTTTGAGTCAACTTTTTTCTTGCTCTGATACCATGTAGGAATTAAGAATTTGACTTCAATAATGCGCCAAGATCACCTACAATGCAGATAGCTTGGTGAAGAGAAACCTAGGGAGCAAAGAGCTTGAAGCAAATACCACACAAGAATATTTCACAATAGGAAATTAGAATTGCTATGTGAAATGGAATGGAATGAATTTACAATGAGTGAGAGACCAAATAAAAAGGCCTCATGGAAGCTTGTAGAACAAGCTGGAATGACGTAGAAAATAGGGTTGAGAATTAAGCACACATCCATAAAAGGTGGAAAAGATAAGTATGCTAAGGGGAACAAACTCCCGTGTTGTCAACAACTAACCTCAGCTACATGCATTAACCTAAGTAAGCTTAACCAATAGAATAAATAATTAACAATTAATTATTTATTTACTCTAACAATGAGGGCCCAAGTTTTGTTCTTCTCTATTTTTTCTATTTCTTAATTCATTGCTTCAACCCAATTTTCATTATCCAGAGCATCTCTAACATTTCTAGGTTCAAATTCAATAAGTAAACATGTACCTTTGAATTTTATTCTTGTCATTGTTCCATCAAATTTGTTTCCAATGATCTGATTAGGAGCATGGTGCCTTTTGACATATCTTGCTAACATAGGTTCTTTGGATTTGGAATGAGTTCCATTGATTTCATCATGAACTTTTGTGTCAAGCTCAGGTTCCACTGTCTGTGACTCTAGTCCATCAAACTCAGTTTGAACTAGCTTGGTAGCCTCTGACTATGACTTGGGTCCTTTAGATAGTGATTTGGGTTGCATTGTCTGCAACTTCATAATTGTTGGAGATTTTGGGGACTCGGGAGGTGAAATTTCCTTTCTCTTAGATTTGGTAGCATATCCAGTTCATAGTAAACAAATCTTCTATAATCCTTTGGCTCCTTGTTGCTTTCTTCTTCATTCTTTTCTACAAACTCATCAATTCTCACATGTGCCCTTTCTATTATTTATGATTAGACAAATTAAAACATTTGTATGCTTTACTTTTGTAGGAGTATCCTAAAAATATGCTTCTATCACCCTTGACATCAAATTTTTCTTTTCTAGATTCTTTCAAGATATAACATTTGCTACCAAATACTTTCAAGTAACTTACATTAGGTTTATAGCCATACCATAGTTGATAAGGAGTTTTGTTTGAATCTTTTTTCAACTCTACTTTTTTCAAGGTATGAACTAAAATGTTAATAGCTTCCTTCTAGTATTTTATTGCAACATTCTTTTCAATCATTAGTGTTCTTGCATAATCCATGATGGATCTATTTCTTCTTTTAGCTATACCATTCTACTATGGAGTACCAGGGGCTAATACTTGTCTTTTGATCCCTCTTTCAATGCAAAAATTATTGAATTCATTGGAGGTGAATTCACCACCTCTATATGATCTTAAACATTTCAATCTCTTTCCAATTTCTTTTTCTACTCTTGTCAGATACCACTTGAATTTTTTAAAAGCTTCAAATTTTTCTTTTAGATACATTACAATCATCATTCTAGAATAATCATCAACAAAAAAAATGAAGAACTTTTCTCCACTATAACACTATATTCCAATAGGTCCCCATAAGTTTGTATGCATAAATTCTAAGACTTCTCCTAACTAATAGTTTTTGCTTTTAAAACTAGTCTTTCCCATCTTATCAATTTGGAAATTTTTACATAGACCCATATTAGGCTTCTTCAAACTAGGAATAGCTCTTACTCATTTATGTTTTCTTATCTTAACTAGATTATCAAAGTTTACATGACATAATCTTTTATGCCATAACCAACTTTCTTCTACTTGAGCAATAAAACATGAACTTTCACTGAGATCAAGATAAAATAGATCACGTTTTGTTTTCTTGCCAGATCCAACCTGATTTCCTTTTCCATCTAGTAGTTTGGCATATCCATCCATGAATTCTACCTTGAATCCAATGTTATTCAACTATGCCACACTTAGTAGATTATTCTTTAGTCCTTCAAGCCAATAAGTATTGTCACATAAAAGTTCATTTGTCAAAGAAATATGTCACTTTCCTTTTATGTTACAAGGTTCATTGTTTCCAAATCTCACACTACCTCCATCATAATATTCCATGTGCTCAAATTTTTTTGTCTCTAATCATATGATCTACATAGCCACTATCAATAATCCATGTATCATTTTTTCTAACATGAGAGATAAGTGTCATTTCATCTCCTTTGTCATCAAATTCATATTTTACTACAATATATACCATTTCATCTTCACTATTATCAGAATCTTTAGCCATAAAACAAGATTTCTTACCTTTTTCCTTGTCGTTCTTGTAGTTCTTGGAATCCTTATTTCCTTTGTGCTTATTTCTTTACTTTTCATCAGTGTTTTCTCTATTTGGACACCGTGCAAAAATGTGACCAATTTCTTCACAAGAAAAATTGATCAGACGAACTTTACCTTCGTACTTTCCTCTACCTTCGGAATAATTTCTTGCAAGTAGGGCTTCAACATCTTCAAGATCACTATATAAGCTTTCTTGTGTTTCTTCTTCTTCACTTCATGATTGACTAGACTTTGATTTCTTACTCTTTTTCTTGAG
The DNA here is from genome assembly GCA_028749045.1 of Cupressus sempervirens. NCBI lineage: Eukaryota > Viridiplantae > Streptophyta > Pinopsida > Cupressales > Cupressaceae > Cupressus > Cupressus sempervirens. The sequence goes on along the minus strand of CM053789.1, from coordinate 743,172,545 downwards.
TGGGAGTTTAGCCTTAAATGCAGACTCCATACATTTTGAGCTAAGAACATAGTTATCAAAGTTATCTAACTCAAAAACTATCAATCTTCCAACTAGAGCATCCAAAGATATTTTATTGTTTGAATCACATCTCATCTCTTAAATAGCAGACACTCTAATTGCATAAATAAGTTCAAAAAAATTCTAATTACAATATTCTCATGTTCTCTCATTTTCATCTAATCAAAATGACCTCTAAGACTTTCATCCTTAGCTCTTCTTATATTGTCATCTTGTCCATAAATGTCTTTTAGTTTGGTCCATATTTCATGAGGTGTTTTACAATCTTGTACTTTATCAAATTCAACATAATTGAGAGTAGATGCAATATCAATCATCATGATATTATGATTTTTCTTTTTGATAATATCTTTAATTGATAATGTTCTAGTGGGAGTTTTGTATTTAGCATCAAGATATTTACAACATGAATCACTGATGGTAGCCAAATGTAACATCATAAGTCCTTTGCATGCTGCAAAATTGTCTCTGTTCAACTTGGGAATTTCTATTCTATAAGACATCCTGTTCTTTAGCTTAGGTCCTTGGAACCTTCTCTGCAATCACCAAAAGCTCTGATACCAATTGTTGGAAATATAAGAGGAGTAACTGAGAGGGGAGGGGTGAATCAGTTACTTCAAAAATATTTCCTAAATCTCTTTATATGTCTATACAAAATAAACTCTAAAATTTGAATATTGTTGATGCTTAGAAAATGCATAAAATGATGTAATTCGGTAAATATTGAATATACTCGGTAAGTACTTAACATGCATATCTTAGATGTAATATGTGATTACCATAATCTTAACTTAGATGAAAACACATAAAAGAAACTAGCATGAACACATTTGACACTAGGAATTAACATGGAAACCCAATCTAAGAAAACCACCAATTGCATTTAGTTATTGTTTTCACTCTTTTGAAGTAAGCCCTATTAGGAGCCAACCCTATTAAAGGTTGCAAAACACACTGTTAGGTGTAACCCTGTTAAATGATTTAGTCACCGTATTAAGAGTGGCCTTGTTAGAGGTCTTTAGACAATTCAATAAGATTGCCACCTTGTTAGAGGTTTTACAAATAGCTATTAAGCCAAATCTATTAAGCGATTTATATCACTACTACAATGGATAGAGAGTAACAATGAGATGACTTGATTTCTGATGCAAGTAAATTGCTGATTACAAATCTTTGTTCTACCTTGTGCTTGATCCTTCTTGATCAAATATATATTTTTAGCTTCACAAGGATATTTTACTTATCCTTCTAATTCACTTCCTTACTACATCATTAGATCTTCAAAATCTTTCATGCATTCACACACTTACACTTTCTTTCAAATTCTCAACTTGACCATATATTTATATCATTCATATTGTCAAGTTGACTCATATACAACTTAGAATAATTAATATTCATCTCCTCAATCAGTTAGAACCAATAGATAAATTAATTAAACTCAATATGCCAAAATAAGAAAATCCTTCTTTAGTTGACCCTGCTCGATAGACACTAACTCGAAAATGAGTTTCCTAGCTTGGTTAACACTAGTTCCATCCAACATTTCCTTCATTAACCAAGTGAACTCGATTACCACTTTTTTTTAAGACTTTCCTTTGACGCTTGAGTTAACTTAGTAGAAATTTTCTTCTAAACTAGGAAAACATAGGACTACTTGGTAGACATAGAAAATTGTCTTCATTTCTTAAGTGAGCTCATTATGCACTAACTATCAATGATATGACATTTGTGTAATCAAAGACAATACACAATTAATCAATTGTATCCAACAAATGTGTATTATCAAAGATAAAGATAGTAAGCTAATTGGAATAGGTACAAGATCTAGAGGTAATATATTTTAATTGAATCTTACTAAAATAACATGTTTAGTTGTGAAAGTTTATAATAATTTGTCATGGCATAGATTCAAACAGGGTTGGCACAACTCTTAATAGGGTTGGAATCTCCTAATAGGGATTCAAAGTCTCCTAGTAGGGATTGATATGTATTGAATTTTTTATTGACTCCTTATAGGGTCCATCCTTTGACAAGGAATATTTATATTAGTACATCATGTTGTGGGTATCATACCCACTAAGGTTTTCCATATGATCAAGGGTTTTCATGGTTAACATAGCTGGTGTTATTGTTTATGAGTATCTTGTTACAATTATTGATTATATTGCTCATATGGTTAAAGATTAATAAGGTTGACACTTATTGTAATAGGTTGATAACTGATTCATCCTACCCTTCTCAGTTATATTGGTAGACTTTACATTCTAACAAGGTTATACCTTAAGAGTGGACCTCTTCAAGAGCATTTTTCTAAGATGGGGAATTTGACTTTGGTTACATCATCTCCCTAAGAGCCTCTTCTAAAAATGTACTTCAATCCTAGGGACCATGCATTATATGTCTCTTTGTATAAGGTTTTTTGATGTAGGAGCATCCTAGGTTGACATGTTATCCTACTCATCTATGTCCATTCTACCAGTTGCTACCAAGTTATAGTCATTTCTGAGTTGTAGTCATTGTCAAGTGCCTCTAAATATTCAGTATCATCCAAGTTATAGTTTTCCCAAGTTGTGTTAACATGATAGTTCTCATTTTATCCCATTCATTCTATCAATATTGACTAAGTTATTCAATGTTAGCAGAGCTATCTAGTGTTGATTGAGTTATCCAATTTTGCCTGAGATATCTAGTGTTGGCCAAATTATCCAGTGTGGGTTGAGCCTATTTTCTTCTTATGCTTGATTCCTTCATTGATCCAATTGTCTATGATTGGTTCTTAGTTTGAGCCATCTGATGTATTTAATTGTGATTGAAAATTTAATATTCAGATCTTATCTTGGGATATGTACAAACAATTTTAAGGTTGACCTTTCTATTATGTAATTATCTTGAATCTTGTGTAAGCCATTTTGGCAAGCATAATAATGAAATTTAGGTTCAGATTAGGTAGTCTATTAGAGAGCATGTATGGGATGTGAAGTAACTTGAAGGCATTAGAGAGTTAAGAGAAAATATTATAGAAGTCATGAATCTGAAGCTGGATTGTGGATCTTATTGTTATATTTTGTATTTGACTATAACCTAGAAGGCCTTACAACTAGACATGCATGCTGATAATTTGATGAATCAATAAGAGTCTCTCTCTCTCTCTCTCTCTCTCTCTCTCTCTCTCTCTCTCTCTCCCTCCTTCTTTGGTGTTATTCTCTATGTATTTTCTTCTATTTTGTTTACTTAGCAAGGTGGTTGGATAAGTTTTGCAAAATTAGAAAGTGTTGAAGAAGTATATCAACATGCCTTGAAAGCTGATGAGATCTTTGTAAAGAAGCATGAACAAAGACAAAGAGGTAGAGGTGGTAGATTCCAAAGAGGAAGATGTAGATTTTATGTAGAAGGTGGACGATCTGACAACTTTTTTCAAGATCAAGGAAAATATGAATGGAAAAATGATGACAAAGGAAAGACCAAGTGGAAAGGTGGTAATTGTTACTAAGGAGGTATTAGTTCTTACCAAGGAAGAGGTGGTTTTCATGGTAATTGTTTTAGATTTGGTTAAGAAGGGCATGAATTATTTGAGTGTAGATCCTCTAGTGAGAATGAACATGGCAATAGAAATATTATGATTCAAGGAGACCTTGAGGGTTCACCAAGTGGACCTGATGCTAGAGAAAATATGATAGTGAAAAGAACTTTATGTAATAAGGGATTTGATGAGGAACCTATCCTGAGGAGAAGTCTTTTCAAGATTAGTGTAAGATGGATGGAAAACGTTACAAAGTGATATATGATAGTGCAAGTTTAACAAATTTGGCATCAAAGGGCTGGTTACAAAGTTATAGTTGTAGAGGCTGAAGCATCACAAACTTTATTATGTTTCATGGATTAGGGATGAGCATAAGATATTGGTAAGTGAAAATGTGTTGTGAAGTTCAAGATTGGACATTACTTTGATGAAGTTTTGTGTGATATTATGCCTATGGATTGTTGTCATAGTTTGTTGGGTAGACCTTAGCAATATGATAGATATGTTGTGCATGTTGAAAGATTGAATCAATATAATCTTTGGGTGAATGGAAGAAAGCAAGTATTGTTGCCTTTGATTGAGTCTCGTGATGTGATAATTTGTACTAGTGTAAGAATTTGCATGGTTAATGGAAAAAATTTTGAAAAAGAAATGAAAAGTAACCAAATCTATTTTGTTGTAATTCCTAAGGGATCAAGTTGTGGTAGTAGCAACTGAGTGGCAACAAATAGTGATGACCAAGTGCCAAAAAAAAATGAAAGGTTTATTAATGAGTACAAGGAGATTCTTACTAAAGATATACCTAATGGTGTACCACTAGTGACAAGTATACATCATTGTATCAACCTAATTCTTAGAGCTAGTTTCCCAAAAAAGCACGATATACATTGACACCTACAAAGAATGAGGAACTTGATAGACAAGTGCATGTGTTGTTGCATAAAGGTTTGAGTCCATGTATTGTAACTATTCTATTAGCACCTAAGAAGAATAAAGAGTAGAGAATGTGTACTGATTCCATAGCTATTAACAAGATCATAGTAAAATATAAGTTTCCTATGTCAATGATGGATGACATAATGGATTGTTTGAGAGGAGAAAAGTATTTTACCAAGAATGATTTGAAGAGTTGTTATAATCATATCAAAAATAGAGAAGGTGATGAATGGAAGATTTCTTTCAAGATAAAATATGGTTTGTATGAATGGTTGGTAATGCCTTTTTGTTTGACTAATGCACCTAGTACTTTCATGAGGTTAATGAATGAACTTCTTAATAGATTTTTGAGTAAGTTTTGATTTTTCATTTGGATGATATTCTAATATTTAGTTAGACTAAGAAAGAACATCTTCAACATGTTAGACAAGTATTGGAGAGATTGAAAGAGGATAAATTCATGATTAACTTGAAAAAATATTATTTTATGCAAGAGGAGATTGTGTATTTGGGATTTCTGATTGTAGCTGATTGTTTTAGAATGGATCCTATGAAGGTTAAAGAAATTTTAGAGTGGTCTACACTTGAGAATGTGGGTGAGGTAAGATGATTTCATGGTTTGGCTAGTTTCTACGGAAAGTTTATAAAGAATTTCAATTTTGTTTGTAATGCTATGACCAAGACAATCAGAGGAGATAAAAATAATTTTAAGTGGATACATGGAGATGATAAGAGTTTTGACTTTGAAACAAAAGGTTGTTGATTTACCTATATTAGCTTTTTCCTTATTTCAATAAGGTATTTCAAGTTGAATGTGATGCAAGTGGTAGCACAATAGTTGTGTTGAGTCAAGAAGGTAAACATGTTGCTTTCTTTAATATAAAATTGGATGATGCTACATGGAAGTAGTATGTACATATGATAAAGAGTTTTATGCTATTGTGCAAGCCTTGAAGAAGTGGAGACATTATTTGATTCCTAAGAAGTTTGTGTTGTACAATGATCATAAAGCTTTATAGTATTTCAAAAGTCAACATAAATTGAATCAGAGACATATGAATTGGTTTGTGTATTTGTAAAGTTTCACATTTATGATCAAGCATAAGAGTGGATTTACTCACCAAGTTTTTGATGCATTTAGAAAATATGTTCTTTTTTGACCGAGATGAAGTTGAAGTTCTCAGTTTTGATAAAATAAAGGAATCCTATAGTATTGACATTGATTTTCTAAGGCATGGAGAGAGTGTAGAGCACCAAATCTATCAAATCATATGAGTAAGTATGATGAGTATTTTGTTCAAGAAGATATGTTTCTCAAAGGAATTCATTTTTGTATATCAAGAAGTTCTATGAGATTTAATTTGATTAAGGAAAAACATTGTGGCAGATTGGTTGGACATTTTGAAATTCTATAATAACCCCTTTGTAAGGCCCACACTAATACCCTATTATAGATTTGATGGAATGAATGTGATTAGGAGCCAATTAGGTTATGAACGACATTCTGTTGCTAATAACAATTTATGAGGTCCTATTAGAGACTAGTATGGATTTAGGTTATTATAAGTGTAATACCTATTCAAAAATAATAGATCACGAGAAATGAGACTCAGTATGTTCAAGCTAAGAATCTAGTCACGAGATTCAAGGTATGATTTACTAGAATAGGGGAGATGAATTGACATTCACCCTCATGAGAAATAACAATGAATATATATCATATGATAAAAAAACATAATGAATTGCACTTGAAGATTGGTTTTAAATATGATGACATAATTTGGAAACATTCAATGGCATGATAAATTAACCCCAGGGGAACACACACCTCATAACAAGATAAAAAGGACATTGTTAGAAATATTACTTTGGTCAGTTGATTTGAAAGGATACTAGTTAACAAGTTTGCACAATAGTGATTTTCTTTTATGATATATATACTAAGATCCATTTTACATGTTATAATAATTTAATAGATATGACTTCAGTATTTCATTTCTATGATAGACAAGGAGTGTGATGGTATTTAGAATGGCGATGTTGTTATTGTTAGAAAGATTAATGTTATACATATCTTGATATTTCAATGTTTTGAATATTTTATGGAAACGATTAAATGAAAGTTAATTGAATATGTTAATGCAATTAAGTGATATTGGACTATTCTGCAATTATCTACATGTGTTTCTATATTATTTCATTGGGCTACTGACATTAAGTTGAGTGTGGAGGAAAGTTGAACCATAGAGATTATTCTGGGAAAAAAGGTTCAAACCTAAGTGAACATGGTAAAGCCAAGGTGAATCTTTGGAAGATTCAAAACCTCGTTGTATTGTGTTTATTTCGTAATCTGATTGGGCATGTATGTTATAGTTCAAAGATCATGATTAATTAGTGGCATGTCAGCGTGATGTGTAATGTATTTAATGTGTGTGTGTGTGTGTGTGTGTGTGTGTGTGTGTGTGTGTGTCATTTGACACTTGTGTTGTCTATGTGTAAATGACATTTCATATAGGATTTTCAAGCATGAAGTCACTTAATCTAAACTAAATCCCAATATGAAATTAAGTTAACCCACCTTGGAGAGTGTTAGGATGAGTCACCTTCATGATGGAATTCAATTTGATTTGAGAGGAACTTTAGAGAGCCTAAAAGTGGTTCCCAAGTGTTATTTTCGTGAAAATAAGTCACCCACATGGTAGTAGTATAGGTTGGGGTCTAAATATAACCAAAAGTTGGCCTAGGGGACTTAGGAGACCCTCTAAACTAGTCATTTTTAAACCAATTCGAAAATTAGAGTGGCACATGACTTCTTTCCCCATTCCACCACTTGTTTAAGTTCCTATTGGTAGAAAGATACAAGGGTGTAAGAGGGGTAGGTGGGGATGGAAGTGGAGGTCTTTTGAGGGAGCTTTTGCCAAACTTAGTGTTTTTGTTCACCCACTCTCTAATTGCAGAGACAGTTAAGGTTTTGGAAGAAGAAGCTTGGAAGCTAAGGAAGGAAAGATCTTCATCCCCATTTCATAACCATAGCTTGGAAGGAGGTTAGTGCTTCATGCCATGTTTTCTTTCATTTCATGAAAGTTGATGTTGAAAATTGTACGAGTGTTTCTTGTAGGATCTATGTGTTTGTATATGGTGCATGTTGTAAATGTTTGTGTATGTAAGTGAGCATGTTGAATCTTTTTGCATTTGGTTTTGTTATTTTGGATTGTGGTTGTGGATTGAATGTTGTGTTGGGTGTGAAGGATTCACTCACCCTTGAGAGGGAAGAGACGCCTTGGGGTGAAGGGATTAGTTGGGCTTTAATACATTGGAGTTGAGATATCCTTCTCTTGGAGAGGGGTTAGTTTTCATGGAGTATAGGCTCCATTGAAGCCATATGCCTTTCTATTGTTCTATGAGAGGTATAAGTGAGGATATGTGAAGAGGAGTAAGTGTTAATAGCCTTGTTGAGGCATGCATTATTGATAGCCTTGTTGTGGCATGTTTCTTGGAAGCCTTATTGGAATATTGCAATTGCAACAGTTGTTGTTTCACAAGGATATTCCTTGAAAAGCCCACCTTCACACAATGTTTATGATTCAATCTATGAATCATTGTGCAAACCTTGGTTGGGGATTGTAAGTGTGTTGTTAAACTATGGTATTCATGGTGTTTCTTGTTATTGTGATGTTGTTTGAATGTATCCCAGTTGAGCCTTGTTTCCCCTAGTGCGAGGGTGACCTCATTGAGGCCTAGGTTGGGAGGTGAGCCTCCATGGTTCACCATTTTTACCTCGCATTTGTAGGTCCTTAATGGAATATCTTCAAAACTTGGAGCTCTTAATGTCTTTCGATGTGCATAGGAGAAGAAGACATTATTGTGTTTGAGTTGAGATAGAAAACAAACTACATCTTGTTATGTGAATCTAAATGTGTTGTAAGAGTAATGTTGTTGTCTCATTTCAATTGTCAATGTTCCTTTGTGAATTTTTGTGATACATTGTTCCCACCACCTTTGTGTATTATGAGAGTATCATGGAAGAGAAATTTATTGTAATGATATTATTGTTTTAATGACCTGAATATGAGTGTATTGATGGGAGAAGATATGCATCATAGTAGAACATGCATTCTGAGATAATGGAGTTGTATTTGGCTTATAGTCATGTTATGGATATCAATTGGAAGGGTTCTTTAGTTGCATGCATAAGTTTACAGGTTAAAATTGATATCATAGAAGAGTTGTAATGATAGAGAGATTATCTCACTAGTATTATCATATTATTTAGCTTCACTGTATAATAGAGATGCATGAATATTCAAACTAATCCTCTCTAGATAATGCATTATTAGAGCTTGAGTAAATGGTTTCCAATTTCCTAAATTCATAGATAAGAATAATTAGTTTGTTTCATATAATAATTCTATCATGTTTTCTATATGTGTATTTGTATTGAAATTATTGTCCAAATGGATCAATAAGTTCATTAATTTAGACTATCACAACATATTTAGTAATCCCTAAATATATCATTGCAATAAGTAACATGAGTGCCTTAGACTATAGAAGTAGAAAAACAAGTGGATCATATATAATGCATAAGGATTAAAACATAAACTTGTGGTAGGCACACAATCTACTTTTTGGATTTTGTATGAAGTGGAAATGATATCTACCAATACAAACCAATATTATATTTAGAGAATATATCAAGTTACCTTCTAAATGGAAAAGAAAAAAATACTATAATTAATAGGATATCTAGGTAGAAAGAATGTCATATCATTAATAGAATAACCTAAGGAAAATCTCCTTAAGTACATATCACCATCATTTCAAATTTGTAGTCAGAAAAGAATTTAAGAGGCAATTCCCAACTAAGGGTCAACCCAGTAGTTCGATGAGCCAGTGGCTATACAGCCACAAAAATGCACTTCCTTTGCATTGCTTTTCTCAACTTTTTAAAAAGTTGACTAAGTCCTCTCCTTCATATGGAAGTGCATTTTCGTGGCTGTATAGACATTGCCGTTGGATGAGGCATATAGCAGTAAAATAATAAGCAAAATAATAATAATAATAATATTAAAGTCATGAAGAGGCTGACCAATCAAAACTAGGCGCCCATTACTTGTTTAAAAACTCAAAAGTTTACATGGGGAAGAGGGAGGGAAAGGGTCCCACCTTCCTATCTCCCCCTTCCATGCGACCCAAAGCTCAACAAGCACTTTAAGCACTGCCTACAAATCTGACAAAGTCAGCACTCTCCCTCCATGCAATTAAAAAGCTGCCCACCCTTGGAGAGGTGCCTTTGGTCAGCTAAGTTTATAAGGTGAGTAAAAGCCATATTTGTAAGCACGTGAGCCTAGGAGATTGGGAACCCAAGGAAATTCGCTTGGAGGAAAAAGTGCAGCCTTGTGATGTGAAAAGGCAAAGTAGATTATCCTATTTGGTTGCTTTACGTGCAGGTTAAGTGAAGGAAATTAAAAAAGGTAAAACCAAAGTTGGTTTGGTAAACATGAGATAATGCCATAAAATAAGGAATTTGGAGATCAGATTTAGTCTAGATTTCGACCTTCCCCAAGGCCCATATGTGGGGACCACGTGTGGGAAGAAGGATGTAGCCTAAGTTAGTGAGAAGCACTGGTTAGTGGGTAAGTTGGGAAATTAGAATGTGTAATCAGCAGTAATATATTATTTAGTTGGAATGTACTATATATTTAGAGCAATATAATAATATATATAGGATTAGATTAGTTGTCAAGTAGGATTGGAAGTGTTGTTTAATGGATTTGGTATAAGTAAATAATACTAGTTTATATGAATGATTAGTAATTATCTAAGGAAAATGGAGCACCATCTGTATGGGAGAAGGGTTCACTAGTTGCTAGTTAAGTAATATTAAATGTTCATAGTAAGTTAGCAATGAGGTGTTAGTGTAGTATAGCTTGAATAATTAATAGTTGATTTTATTTCAAATATATTATAGTATTTAATTTTTATCACTATAATATATAGCATAAAATGATAGAAAATAAATTAAAATATAGGTTTTTGTAAAACTAAAACAAAAATTGATACAAAGAATAGAGTACAATTAATCACCTTATGCTTCACGGTATGTGTGTGTGTGTCTATATATATATATATTTGGTGGTCATCTATATGTTTCCATGAATACATATTACTCGTATATATTCTCTTCATAAAAGATCATATAATATTTTGACTAGGTTAGGAATATATATATATATATATATATATATATATATATATATATATATATATATATATCATTAAGAAGTTATGCATGGCAAAGAAATTATATACATATATAGCAATTATTATTATTAAAAAATAAATATATAAAGAGATCTATATAATATTTTAATAAATAAGGTATGTTGCTATGATATTAACATTCTATGTCGTAGGACTCATCTTCTTAAAGGTGTAAAGATCGATATTGGTTAGTGGTAAGGAAATTTGGTACATCATAAATATATCAACCTTAGAGCATATGTTATAACAAATTGATTCAAACTATTGGTATAGGATGACTTCAAATTAATAGAATATTGCGGGATGGTTATAATATTACGTTAGGGTTGGAAAGAGTGGTTAGGGACCATAGTATTAAGGCTTAGAATTTAGAATTTAATCACTTTTGAGTTAACAAATTATGTTAAGGAATTGATTCATATATTTATTTATGATATTAGTCCATGTAATTAAGAATTAGCGAGTGATAAGGGAGAATTTGATTTTAAATATAGGGAATAAGTATTTCGTGGTAATCACCTATTTTGTCCATTTTAAATAACCATCACTTATAATACTACTATAAAGATATGTGTTACAAGTAAGATGGGATGTCTTATAGGAGAGAAAGAGATAGGATTATATGATAGTATTATCAAAATAATTAATTATACATTATTATTAAAAATAGTAATTTTAATATGTTAATAAACAATCATAATGTTAAATGATCAAAATAAAAAATGTAAATTAAGAATGGTAGGTATAAGCAAGTTTAAGTATTAATACTAATAATCACAAACAATAATAATAATGAAATAAAAATTATGTTAAGTTGAGACATGCAGAAGAATAATTGATTATAAACTTTGAGGCACAAGTAATTTTTAGTAAATTGAAAAGCTAAGTCAAAGACATCGAATTGGTATAGTTAGTAAAGATTAATCCTAATAATAATGTTAATAATAATATGACTAAAAAAAATAGTGTGTTTTGTCTTGGTAAAATTAGGGCATGACACCCTTTCTGAAATAAGATTCAATAATATGTAATAAAAAAATTTAAAAATAAAAAATAAAAAATAATTGTGATGATAAACACAAGTGACACCAAGATTTAATGTGGGAACCCAAATTGGGAAAAACCACCTATTGCAACTAGTCATTGTTTTTTACTCTTCTAAAGTGAGCCTTGCTAGGAGCCAACCCTGTTAAAGGTTTAAAAACACATTGTTAGGTGTGACCTTGTTGAAGAATTTAATCACCTTGTCAGGAGTGGCCTTGTTAGAGGTCTTTACACACTTCAATCTATAAATGACACCTTGTTAGAGGATTTGGCGAATAGTTATTAAGCCAACTCTTTTAAGAGGTTTGATACACTATTACAATGGTTAGAGAGTAACAATGATATGACCTGATTGTTGATGCAATTATATTGTTGATTTCATATCTAAATTCTGGCTTGAATACTTGATCCTTCCTAATTGAATGTCTCTTTGTAGCGCCTCAAGGATATTCTTCGTATCCTTCTAGTTTGCTTCCTCTAAGGATCTTCTTATCATCCACACACTCTCACACATTGAATCTTCAACTTGTACTTATAATTATATCATATGCATTGTAAAGTTGGCTTGAATAGAACTTAGAATAATTCATATTCATCACCTTAGTCTGCTAGAACCAACAAACAAATCCATTAAACTCAATATGTCAAAACAAGAAAATCCTTTTTTAGTCAACCCACCTTGGTAGATACTAACACTAGAATGTCTTTCCTATGTTAACCAAGTAAAATCACTTAACATTGCATCTTTGAAAACTTCCTTTGGTAACCAAGTGAGCACAGTTAATACTGGTTCCATCCAACTTTCCTTTGTTAGTTGAGTGAGCTCAATTAACACTCAACTTCTATGAACTTCTCTTCGATGCTTGAGTTAACTCGACATACACTATATTATGAACTTAGAAAATAATAAAATTCTTAGAACACATAGGAAACTATCTTCATGACCCAAGAGAGCTTGGCATACACTAACTGGTAAAGATATGACATTTTGTGTAAAATCAAAGACAATATACATTTGATCAATTGTTTTCAAGAATCTCCCTCTTTGGCATCGATGGAAACAAAACATGCCATAATAAAATGAAATTTTAGAGTAAAATAAAGTAAGAAAAATATCTTAGTTTCATTTTGATTCTCATCCATGAGAATTCCCTCTGTCAATGTGAACTCCCTCTAACTTCAATTTCTCCTCTGTTAGTAAACTCTTATGTCTTCAACATCTTCTTCTAATAGAAAACTCTCCCTCTTTGGTATCAAACCAAGTTCTTCCTGTTTGACATCTTTAAGCAAAAATTTTGTTTACATGACACAAACAAACTCTCCCTCTTTGACATCTTATGCCAAAGACAATATTCAATGAATATCAATGTACTTGATGTACAAATTCATATGCAATCTACCCTTTTATTACTACATCAACTTGAATGATCTTCAACATGCTCTAGTTGACATATCAATAAACTTTATTTAGTGAGCTTCAAATAGGGGAATAAACCCTAACTTACCTCTTAGATATAAGAATGCATCCTTAGGTAATGGTTGGGTGAATATGTCTGTAATTTCTTCTTTAGTATTCACATATTCCAATCTTACCTCTTTGTCTTGCACCAAGTCTCTTAGAAAATGATATTTTATTCCAATGTGCTTGGTCTTGGTATGCATAACAAGATTCTTTGATATATTAATTGCACTTGTGCTATCATAGAAGATAACCACTAGATTCTTGATTTCTACCTTCATACCTACCAACCATTGCTTAAACCAAATAACATTGGAACAATTAACTATTTCTAGAATATAGTATGTCTCTTTTGTAGACTGAGAAATTCAATTTTTCTTCTTACTTGTCCGAGACACTAGTCTTTTACTAAGAAAGAAGGCTCCACCACTAGTGCTCTTCATGTCATCAACACTTCCTACACAATTTGCATTAGTGAAGGCTTTTAAATCTACATTGCCTCCTTTCTTGTGCCATAATCCATTTTCCTTAGTACCCTTGAGATACCTTATGATACTCTTTATTTCCATCATATGATTTTCTTTAGGATTAGTTGAAAATCTTTCCATCATACCAACTGCAAAACCAATATTAGGCCTAGTATGTACATCATATTATAGTTTTCCAATCATTGATCTATATGTGGTATGACCTACCTCCTTATAATCATCATGTTTTGGAAATCTTATATCTAGTGGATATAGGTATTCCAACTATTCTTGAATCCTTGATCCAAATTTATTCAGAATCTCCTTGATATACTTGTTAGAAATAGGAATTATTGAGAGGGGAGAGTGAATCAGTAATTTATAAACTTTAGTTTCCAATTGAATATTATTTATTACTTTGAACCATACATAAGAAAGTAATAAAGTAATGTTGAATAGTAACAATAACCATGCACAAAGATAACTCATAACAACATATTTTATTAACTAGAGAAACCTTGGCCAAGGGAAAACCCTAGTGGGGATGATACCCACTACATAAAATACTGATATGTATGTTCCTTATTAGAGGATGGATCCTATTAGGAGTCAATGAAAAAATTTAGTATAGAGAGTCCCTATTAGGAGACTTTGAATCCTTGTTACAAGATTCCAACCCTATTATGAGTTGTAGTACAGTAGATGCAAGATGAGCCCACTGCCCAAACATGTACTTCTAATTATAAGAAGAGCTCACTACCCAAACAAGTAATTAGTCTTTAGGAATATATATTCTATAACTTCTTTCTCAATTCAATCATAGATCACAAAATCAACTTCACATAAATCGCTTTCACAAAAAGTTTGCATATCACTTACTTGCATATCACAATATACCATGCCTTTTCACAAATTTCTTCTAGGCCAGCTAAGACCATAATATACTTTTCCAACTTAGAGTAAACATCTAGGATGTTGGCCCTAATTGGTCAAGTAATTATTTTGTAAACAAAATAATTCCTTTCCTTAATTTCATTGTCTTATTTCACTCGTAAAACAAAAATATCTCTTTTTTGTATAGTCTGTACTAATCTATGAGGTTATACACATCATCATAAACATTCATACTATCTCTATCTAACTTTGCTAACCATAATATGATGTTAGTAACAAGCTACATACAAAACAATACACTATTATAAACCAAATTCACACTTAGACAATTTTCTTAGTACCAAAAGCTAAGTATCTTCATTTCTGAGGTTTCCTATAAGCATGTACATCATCTGTTTCCATAAATGACCATAATTACATATCTTCATTAGCCAATTGTCAACAATCTCCCCTGTCGACATTAATGGCAACAAAATAGGGAAAATTGGTTAAGTATAAAAAACTTGTCAAAAATGATATAGTAACATTACATTAATCATCTATTACAACTTGTCCATCTTACGTATGTTTCCCTTTTCAATATGATTTCATACCTTACAATTTCATCTTCTCCCCTTTACCCTAGTTATAATTTTCTTATGCATCTTTTCCCCCTTTGACATCAATGACAAAGATTAGAATGCCAAAAAATGCCAAAATTGCTATCAAAAACTTTGTGAACATTTTCCTTAAATTGATAGTATCTTCATAAAGTCATCAAAACATTCCTTAAGACTATTCATACCTTTTGTCCATGTATCCTTAGCTAATTCATTAGAGGTGAAAATTACAGATAGGGCATATGATGCAATTTCTATTGCATTAAGATCAGAATATAAAAATTTTGGGTAGGTGTACTTGGCTTTGACACACTCCTCCAACTATCTCTCAACAATAGATATTTTCAAAGTAATAAACTCTCTGAAATCTGAAAATCTTTTCAAAATTTTTTTTTTCCAAAGTTCTAGTTTCCTGGTATCATAATGAATACTAGCCACTTGTCCTTCAAAGTCATCAATTTTTCTAGAAGGTTGTTGTATCTCATTAGATAGAGCTTCGAGCTCACTCAGCTTTTCTTCAATCTTATTATCAAGATTCTTGGTCAACTTAAGAGATAAGGTACTCTTGATGTACAATACCTTTCCATCTTGTTGACATTTTTGAAGTTCCTTGATACAAGTATCAAGATTTATCAAATCATTCTTGATGTTTTGACAAATGATGCTAAATAGATTAGCATCATGTGAAATTTGGGCCTTTAATTTTGCAACATTCAACAAATTTGTAAATTCTTCATCAAAAGAATTCAACACTACTTGTTCCCTCTATTCAAGATCTACCTCTATATGTTTGACTTCTAGAGTACTATGTAATCTATTAGTAACCTCGATTAAGGTTCTTTGTAGGCTCTTCACTTTCATGTTCTTCTCAATAAGCTTTTTCAGAGATGAGATCAAGTCAATTTGATCATCATCATCATCACTTGTTAGGCTAGCAAGAAAAAGTAGAGTAGATGAATTAGATGGTTTAGATTTATCTTCCCTTTGCTTCTTCTTAGCTACCTCTTTGACTCTTCTCTCTTCTTTCTCTTTCTCTTCCTTCTCTTGTATTTCCTTCTTTCTCTTTTCTTCCTCCTCTATTCTCTTCTTCTTATCTTCTTCTAATTTCCTCTTCTTTTCTTTCTCAACTCTTCTCTTTATTTCTTCTTCAAGCAATTTCTTCTTGGCTTCTTCTATTTTCCTCTTTTCTTCTTCTAATATCCTCTTCTCCTCTTCAATTTTTTTCAATTTATCTTGAATATCCCCAATATGAGATTCAAGGTGTTTAGAACTCTCAAAAGGGTTAATATCATCAATGTTAATAGTAACATTGGTCTAATCAATTTGCATTGTGTCACCACTTATTGACACTTCCAAGTTTCTAAGTGCTGATGAAGGTGTTGCCTTAAACTTTGTCAGGATTTGACTTATAGTTGTGGCTATTTCACTTCTTATCTTAACCTTCTAACCCACCATAAATAAAAATCATCTCACCTTGTTTCTTAAGTAAGGTGCTAGACTACTCAACAGATTCCTAAATTCTTCTTCATCATCAGTCTTGCATATTGTCCTTATCATAGAATTTTGAATTTCTATGTATTCTTCTTGGGTTAGTGCCTTCTTCTCATTAAGCTTGTCATAGAGTTTCTGATTTACCATGCTTTTAATATAATTAACTTTTAGATTATTAGTTATTATATATCTCACATTAGAGATATCAATCTGATCTTTCTCAATATCATTGTACACATCATAAAATTTGTTCATCTGAACAAAGTTCCATTCATTAGCAATGGTTGAATTTATCTTTTCAATCGTCAGCTTCTAGGATTTTTGAGATTTACCTGTTGATTATTTAGAAGTAGTTATTTTCTCTGCATATTTATTTTCTTGTTCTTCTTGTTCTTCTTCACTGGTTTCAACAATTGTCAACAATATCTTTTGTCCTTTACCTAGTCTAGTGGCTTGTTGCTTGACCCTTTTTGTCTTTGTCATCATAGCTTCCACTAATCTTTTTGATTTCCTCTTCAGCTCACTTGGTTGTACATCTAACACTACAACATATGTAATGCTCTTTTTTGAATATGTCTCTACAATAGACATTGATAAAGGTTACACATACATTATACCTTGTTTCATTGTCTATCTAGCTACTTGTGACTCACTTTCTGTCATACTGGCCTTTGTTCAAGCTTTCTTCATTATTGTCTATATCTTCTTGTGAGATGCTTTCTCTAAAGATGCCTGATGAGTTGATTGGGTAATCTCTTCTTAAGTCCCTAATCTATACTCAGCTTGGTCCTTCTCAGAGTTCAACAAGAAATCATTGTATCCAATTGCTATATCATCACTTAACTTATAACCTATGGGATCAAGAAATGTTTCTTGAGGTTCTACTACTTGAATATGAGTAAAATTTGGATCAGCCATAACACATATGTCATCTTTAAATATTTCTAAAATTGTAGGTGCAATTCTAAATCTTTATCTCATCTCATTCTAAAATATTCTCATTATCAAATTCCCACTATCCAAGATTTTATCTGATGGATGTCTTCTGCATACATTTGTGATCTTCTCCATGGCACACTTCTCACTACTCATAATGTCTATAACTAATAAATATGCAAATCTTTTAAGTACATGAAAAATATATATATTGATAAATGATTGAAATCTAAACACAACATTCTTTGTCCTCTTGATTTTCTCTAAGATCTCAAGAAGTTGCACTCTCAAAATTTTACTAAGGTTAACTTGTTCCTTCTCAACACAAATCTTATAGGCTGCATAGATGAATTTTGTTGACAATTCATCAATCTTGGAACTTGCACATATAGAGTAGGCAATGATTATGCTCAGGACTCTTACATCATCTTGTTTAATGGTGTTGATCACAATGGCCTTTCCATTATAAACTACTATTTTGTAGCTCTCAACCTTCTTCTTAAAAAATTTCTCACCTATAGGTACACTTCCTTGTTTGCTAAGACCAGTTACCTCATGAATAAGGTCAGCTTAAATGTCAACTACATTGTCTTCCATCCACAATTTTCCATCATGTATTCCACTCAGTGTGATCCAAGTCCATTCATTAGAGCCCAATTCTTAGTAGAAATGATATTTGAAAAGGTCTTTCAAATGTTCAAATCTAGGCTTCGTAGTCATATCATTGTTAAAGATAATTCTGTATCTTTGTTCATATAGTTGCTCCAAATAGATTCAAACTTGCTATTAAGATAACTTCCTACATCTTCAAAATACACTATATTGTTCAGTGTAATGGATAATGTTGAATTAAGGTTTCCCTATATAGGTTTCATGGAAATAACCTCCAATTTTAGTCTCTCCTAGTTTTCAACATTATGAACTATTGATATATCCTTGATTCTATCAAATATACACTATATTGAAGAAATTCTACAAATAAATGATAAAATACCTCTTTCCAAAAATAGAGTTTACAAAGAAATCACCTTATCAAGTTTCTTCTGGGTGACCTATTCTTTTGATTTAATCACAATAAAGTGGTAATCAAGTTTGTACTCCATTTTATCCATCAATTCAAACTCACATTAATTGCATACTTTGCAAACATGAAAAAGTTGTCAATTACATTATGAAATCAAATCTCCATTTTATAATTTATGTTCAATCTTCAAATGCTATCTGAGGTTTACCATAGCTTCCTTCCATCATGAAAATGCTCCAAGAATCTTTGCTCCATGAAATTCTTTGTAAAAACCTAGTTTTCATCTTTTACAATAGAATTAACTTTCTCTGTAATAACATCAACCTTTAATTCCTTCATAAAAAGTTATGATAAGCTCCAAATTTTAAGCAAGCTTAGATAGCATCTAAACTTATCTAAATACACCTTTTCCCAAATTTTCTACCCATAATTTGATCTATGAGTGAATTTTCAAATTCTAGTGTTGTGAACAAACTTAATTCAACTTAGTACAACCAAACTCGATTACTGACTTTGATCTTCCTATCTCACCATCTTCTAACTTATATTCTAAGATTTCTAATCCTTTTACGAATGCCTCAATGAGTTCTTCTCAAAGTTCACTGACTACGTTTCTTTGTTCCTCATTGTCTTTCTTAGTTCTAGAGTTCCTTTCATGGTTCCTTCTATCATTTATGATGTTTCTTCCATCATTCCTTCTATTTCCAAAGTTTTTTTCATTGTTCCTTCTGTCTCCAAATTTTTTGTGCATTCTACAATACTTTGTTGTATACCCAAAGTTTTTGTATAACTAACATACTGGAGTTCTACTTCTAGGATTTTGTTCATCAACTGGTGCATGACAATTTTGAGCTATATGTCTTAAGTTGTTACACTTATAACACATGATCTATCTTCTTTCTTCATAAGGTCTTCCTTCTCTCAATGTCCTTTCATTAGATCTTCTTCTATCTCTAGAGATAGTATTTCCAAGAATTCTACAATTCCTTCTATCATTATCATCTTTAGATTTCCTATAATCAATTTCTTTGTGACCCATACCATGACAATTATGACAATAAAAATCCTTAACATGATTAAATGACTTATTTGCACAAGCTCTTTTCATTTACAATCTCTTTTCATATGACCTATTTCATTACATGAAAAGCACTTACCTCTAAATTCATACCTAGTTTCTTTAGGAGATTCCTCTTGCTTTGGTTCATTCAAAATCTCAACTTCCTTGTCTTTTCCAACTTCCTTAGGTTTATTAGAAGATTGAGTAGATTTGATCTTATCATCAGATTTAGCTTTTTCTTTTGGATCTGGTCTACTTTCATGTTTCTCTGAAGACATATTAAATAGATATCCAAGACCAATCTTATCATAGGTAGGTCTCTATATTGAAATAGAATCATCAATCTTTTCTTTTCTAGAATAAAACTTCTCAAGTTGCTGCTTGCACTGAGTTAGTTGACCTTTCACAATAATGTTGTACTTATGAAGTTCTTCATGATCTTCTTTCAATGTTTCAAATTTAGATGTTTTCTTCACTAGACTTTCTCTAAGATCTATATTCTTAGTCTTCAAATCATATTCAACTTTCCTAGGATCATTCTTCAAATTTAATTTTAGATTTGTAATAGTATACTCTATCTTTAGCTTTGAATAATCATCATAACTAGTTTCAGATTTAGTAGATTCAGGGTTGGATTTGAGATGTTCAATCTTGTCCTTCAATTGTCCAATATATACTTTGGAGTCTTCATATCTATCCTTTAGCTTATCTCCTTCTTCAATAAGGAGATCCATTTGTTCAAGTGCATCTTCAAGGTTCTTCATCAATTGTTCCAGATCCATAGGGATCTTAGTCAAGTTGTTAAGCCTCTTCTAAGTAATTGTACTCTGATACCAATTGTTAAAAATAGGAATTATTAAAAAGTGGGGGGGGGGGGGGTTGTTGAATAAGTAATAAAGTAATAATGAATAGTAACATAACTACACACAAAGATAACTCATACCACCATATTCTATTAACTAGAGAAACCTTGGCCAAGGGAAAACCCCAGTGGGGATTATATCCACTAGATAATATATTGATATATATGTTCCTTGTTAGATGGACCCTATTAGGAGTCAATGAAAAAATTTAGTATAGAGATTCTCTATTAGAAGACTTTGAATCCATGTTAGGGGATTTCGACTCTGTTAGGAGTTGTAATACAATAGATGCAAGATGAGCCCACTGCCCAAACATGCACTTCCAATTACAAGAAGAGCTCACTGCCCAAACAAGTAATTATTCTTCAAGATTATAGATTTTATAAATTCTTTCTTAGTTTCATCTTAGATCACAAAATCAACTTTGCATAATCACTTTCACAAAAAGTTCACATATCACTTGCACATTTTAATTCACAAGATGTCATTTGCATACATACCATGGCTTTTCAAAAAAAATTGCTAGGCTAGCTAAGACCATAATATACTTTTCCAACTTAGAGTAAACATCTAGGATGTTGGCCCTAATTGGTCAAGTAATTATTTTGCAAAAAAAATTCTTTTCCTTTAATTTTGATGTCTTGTTTCACTACTAAAACATTAATATCTCTTTTCTATACAGTCTATACTGATGTTTGAGGTTATACACATTATCATAAACATTTATACTATCTCAATCTAACTTCACTAATCATAATATGATGTCAATAACAAGTTACATACAAAACAATACACTTTTGTAAACCAAATTCATAGTTAGACAATTGTCTAAATACCAAAAGCTAAGTATCTTTATTTCTGAGGTTTCCTATAAGCATGTACATCATGTGTTGCCAGAAATGACAATTACATATATTCATTAGCCAATTGTCAATAATAATTAGATTGAGTAATGTAGATACCATCTTTCTTCTATTAAATCTACAAGCCAATGAATAATTTGATTTATCTAAACAATGACATCTCAAATTTTGTACTCATTTTCTTTGAAAAAATATTCACATAAATCATCATTTCCAATACACAATGTATCATCTAGAAATATTCTACCAGCACAATATTCTTGTTTTGTCCTTCTTTTATGTATAGGTTGTTGTTATCATTTATCCTTTAAAAACTAGTTTTCATCAAATAATTATGAAGTCTTTTATACCAAGCTTTGGGAGCTTGTTTAAGACCATACAATGCTTTATGTAGTTTTACAAACCATATCCTTTTTGTTAGCATCTAAAAAAATTTAGGTTGTTATATGTAAACTTCTTCTTCTAGAAGTCCACTCAAGAATGGAAATTTAACATCCATCTAATAGATTTTAAATCCTTTATATGCAACATAAGAAAGTAAGGTCCTAACACCTTCTAATATTGTAATAGGAGAATTTTTTTCACCATAATCAATACCTTCCTCTTGAGAATTTCCTTTGCATACTAACCATACTTCGTTTGTTAAAACTTCTCCATCTTCATTCATTTTATTTTTGAACACCCACTTTGTGCCAATTATATTCTTATCCTTGAGTCTAGGAACAAGAGTCCAAGTCTTATTGCTTTCTATCTGTTATATCTCCTCATTGCTTTCTTCAATCCAACTTTCAATATCCAAAGAATCTTTAACTAATCTAGCTTCAAATTTAGTAAGAAAGCATGTACCTTTCAATTTTTTTCTTGTCATTGTACCATCTAACTTGTCTCCAATGATTTTCTCAAGTGCATGGTGCCTTATAACATATCTTGCTAATACAGGTACTTTGGATTTATAAATTGTTCCACTTTCCTCATCACGATCCTATGCATCATGATATAGTTCTACTATTTGTGACTCGATTCCTTCAAATTCAGACTCAGGTTGCATTGGCTACAACTCAATAGCCTCTAACTATGACTTGGGTCCTTCAGACTATTACTCAAGTTACACTAGTTGCAACTCAGGTGCTTCTAGATATTTTTGGGACTTGGGACAATTGGATTAGGTAATGTATCAGGTTTAAAGTAAATAAACTTTCTATAATATTTAGGTTCTTTAGTGTTGGAATAAAAGATAGAGTAACTAAGAGGGGAGGGGTGAATTAGTTACCACAAAAACAATTCCAAAAATCCCTTAGATGTCTATAATGCTTACTTACTGTTGATACTCGACAAATAGTATAGGAATACTGTAACTCGATAAGTTAACTAGTTACTGATCATTTAACATTCAAAGTTATTAATATGAATGCAAAGGTTAACTAAATGAACACAAGAGACACTAGATTTAACATGGAAACCCAATATGGGAAAAACCACCAAGTAACTAGTCACCAATTTTCACTCTTCTGAAGTGAGCCCTATTAGGAGCCAACCCTATTAAAGGTTATAATACACACTATTAGGTGTGACCTTGTTAGAAGATTTAATCACCCTGTTAGGAGTGGCCTAGTTAGAGGTCTTTAGAACAATTCAACTAAATTGTCACCTTGTTAGAGGATTTACAAAATGGCTATTAAACCAACTCTGTAAAGAGATTCTGGATTTATTGTTACAATGATTAGAAAGCAACAATGAAATGACCTGAATGATATGAAACTTATCTTTTTCTGATTACAGATCTATGTTCTGCTTTACTGGATCCTTACTGATCGAATACAACTTTGTAGCTCCTCTAGGATATCAAAATTTGCTCATTATTCACTTATTCCTTCCTCATCCATATACTCACACTTACACTCACTCTTCCACACTCATACATTGTTCCACAACTTGAACATCTATATATATACCTTTCAGATTATCAAGTCAGCTCAAATATAAGTTACAACAACTGAAAAACATCAGTCGACTACATTTATTCCATGAAACAATTGAGCTTAATATCAAAACAATAAAATCCTTTGCTGGCCGACTCATCTCAGTAACCACTACTCCAAAATGGTTTTCTAGTGTTAACCAAGTGAAGCTCGATGAACATTGCAAACCCTGCAAAAGTCCTTCGGAGACTGAGTGAACATGGTAAGCACTGACCTTCCTTTGCTGACCTTGTGAGCTTGGTAGAAGCTAACTTTCTGCCACATTTCCTTTGATGACCGAGTGAGCTCGGTAGACACTAACTGCTCTAGAATGATTTTCTAGTGTTAACCAAGTGAAGCTCAGGAAACATTGCAAACCCTGCAAAAATCCTTTGGAGATCGAGTGAACTCAGTTAGCACTGACCTTCCTTTGCTGACCTTGTGAGCTCAGTAGACTCTATCTGATGACTGATATGACATTTGTGTAACATCAAAGACAATACTCAATTAACAACTGTATCCAACAATCTCCCCCTTTGGCATTGATGACAACACAACATGTCATAGTAGAATGAAATTTGAAAACAAGTCTAACAAGTCTTTTTCTGTTAGAACAACTTTCTTTTAGCAAACTCTCCCTCTTTCAGTAATCTCCCTCTATGAAGGAATTACATAGCAAACTCTTCCTCTCAAACAAATTTCAGAAAGATATGATAGTAAAATTCTCCCTCTTTGACAACACATGCCAAAGACAACACAACTCAAATTAATTTTAATGTACCTTTAGTACTGATTCATATGCAATGTTTCCTGATTATGCTACATCAATTGATAGATCTTCAACTTGGTATGCAGTGATGCATCACTAAAACTTTATTTTAGTGAACTTCAGATAGGGGAGTGACCCCTAACTTACCTCTTAGAGACAAGAATTCATCCTTAGGTAATGGCTTTGTGAATATGTCAACAATTTGTTCCTTTGTATGGACATATTCCAATCTGATCTCCTTATCTTGCACCAATTCTCTAACAAAATGATATTTTATTGCAATGTGCTTGGTTTTGGAATGCATCACTGGATTCTTAGATATGTTGATTGCACTTGTATTATCATAGAACATAACAACTGGTTCTTTGATTCCCACCTTCATGCCTTCCAACAACTGTTTAAACCAAACAATATTAGAACAATTTACTGCTGTAGCAACATACTCTACCTCTACTGTAGATTGGGATGTACAATTCTACTTTTTGCTTCTCCAAGAAACCAACCTCTTTCCAAAAAAGAATGCTCCTCCACTTGTACTTTTTCTGTCATCAAGGTTTCCTGCCCAATCAGTATCAGTAAACACTTTCAAATCTAGATTACCTCCAAATTTGTACCCTAAACCATAATCTTTAGTTCCTTTCAAATATCTCATTATTCTTTTGATTTCCATCATGTGATTTTCTATTGATTTTGCTAAAAATCTTGCTACAATACCAACTGCAAGGGCAATATCTAGCCTTGTATGAACTACATACTACAACTTTCCAATTATAGATCTATACAAGGTTTGATCTTCTTCTTTTCATTCATCTTCCTTGGTAAGTTTTAATCCAGTACACATAGGAGTCCCAACTGGTTTACAATCTTCCATACCAAACTTTTTTAATATCTCCTTGATGTATTTTGATTGAGTGATGTAGATACCATTTTTATTCTGTTGAATTTGAAGACCAACAAAGAATTTGATTCACCAAACATAGGCATTTCAAATTCCTTGTTCATTTGCTCTAAATTTTTTTTGCAAAGATCATCATTCCCTGTGAAAACAATATCATCTACAAATATTTCTGCCAAGAAAATCTTATCATCTGGTCCTTCCTTTATATACAAGCTATTATTATCATTAGTTCTTTGAAAACCAATCTAAATAAGATAGTTATGCAGTCTTTCATACCATGCTCTAGGGGCTTTTTTCAGACCATATAGTGCCTTGTGTAATTTGCAGACCATGTTTCTTTTATCTGGATCAACAAAACCTTCAGGTTGTTAAATGCAAACCTCTTCATCTAGTATACCATTGAGGAATGTTGACTTGACATCCATATGATAAACTTTGAATCCTTTGTGAGCAGCATATGCAAGTAAGGTTCTGACTCCTTCCAACCTTGCAATAGGAACAAAATTTTCTCCATAGTCTATTCCTTCTTCTTGAGCATATCCTTTGCATACTAGTCTAGCTTTGTTTCTTGATACCTTACCATCTTCATTTAGTTTGTTTTTGAATACCCACTTTGTCCCAATCACATTCTTGTCTTTAGGCCTTGCTACAAGAGTCCATGTCTTATTTTTCTCTATCTACTCTATTTCTTCATTGATAGCCTCAATCCAACTATCATTTTCTAATGCATCTTTGATATTTTTAGGTTCAAAATTAGCAAGTAAACAAGTACCTTTCAACTTATTTCTTGTCATGGTTCCTTCAAATTTGTCTCCAATGATCTGATCTGCTGAATGATGTCTTCTGACATATTTTTCTAATATAGGTTCTTTTCCTTTTGAATGAATTTTGTTGTTATCCTTTTGCATTTCAACTTCAGGTTCTAGCTATTCTGGCTCAGTAGATATTGGCTCAGGTCCTTCAGACTCGGTAGACACTTGCTCGGTAGCATCTAACTGTAACTTGTGTTGATGTAGCTTGGTTTGAACTTCTTGTGACTCGGTTACTGATGACTCGGGAGTAGAAGATTCCTGATTGATTAGTACTGTATAAGGTTTAATGAAAACAAACCTTCTATAATCTTATGGTTCCCTTTTGCTTTCTTCTTCAGTCCTTTTTGAAAACTCATCAACTTTCACATGTGTACTTTCTATTACTTTGTTAGTAGACAAGTTCAAACATTTATATGCTTTACTTTTGCAAGAGTATCCCAGAAATATTCCTTCATCACTTTTCACATCAAATTTTCCTTTTCTAGATTCTTTCAAAATGTAACATTTACTTCCAAATACCTTTAGATAACTTACATTGGGTTTGTAGCCATACCATAATTCATAGGGTGTTTTGAATGAGTCCTTCTTCAGCTGTACTCAGTTTAATGTATGAACAGTAGTGCTGATGGCTTCCTTCTAGTATTTGATAGCAATGCCTTTTTCAACCATTAAGGTTCTTGCACAATCCATGATAGATTTGTTTCTCCTTTTAGCTATTCCATTTTTCTCAGGAGTTCCATGGGTTGATACCTATCTTTTGATTCCTATTTCAATGCAAAAGTTATTGAACTCATGTGAAATGAATTCTCCACCTCTGTCTAACCTCAAGCATTTCAATCTTTTCCCTATTTCCTTTTCTACTCTGGTCAAATACCATTTGAATTTCTCAAATGCTTCTAATTTGTTCCTTAGATACATGACAATCATCATTCTTGAGTAATCATCAAAAAAAATAATGAAGAACTTTTCTCCAGTATAGCTTTCAATTCCAATGGGTCCACATAAATTAGTATGCACAATTTCTAATATATCTTTAGACTGATAGTTTTTACTTTTAAAACTAGTCTTTCCCATTTTACCAATCTGACAATTCTTGCATAGACTGACCTTAGGTTTCTTTATGTTAGAAATTCCTCTTACTTTCTTGAATTTTCTTATCTTCACCAAATTATCAAAATTGACATGACACAACCTTTTATGCCATAACCAACTCTCTTCAACTTGAGCAATAAAACATGAACATTCACCAAGTTCAAGATAAAATAAGTTACCTTTTGTTTTAGTGCCTGATCCAATCAGTTTTCCTTTGCCATCCAACAATTTTTCTTTTCTATGCATGAATTCTACTTTGAATCCATTATTGAGTAGTTGTGCCACACTCAACAAATTATGCTTTAGTCCTTTTACTCAATAGGCATTATCACATATAAGTTCTTTGGTTAGAGAGATTCTTCCTCTTCCTTTTATACAACAAGGTTCATTGTTACCAAATCTTACACTGCCACCATCATAGTCTTCAAAATATTCAAACTTAGTTTTATCACCAGTCATTTGATGAGAACAACCACTATCTACGATCCATGTATCATTTTTTCTCATATGAGAAATTAGTGCCATCTCCTCATCATTATCAGATTCATCTTTTACAGCAATGTAGACAATTTCATCTTCTTCTTCATTATTAGAATTATTGAAATCTTTTTCCATAAAACATGTTTTCTTATCTTTATCCTTGAAGGATTTGAAGTCTTTCTTGCCATTGTACTTGTGACCTTTCTTTTCATTTTTGCTTTGCTTATTTGGGCACCTAGTAGCAATATGTCCAATTTCTTCACAAGAGAACCAGATTAGAGGAACCTTACCTTTGTATTTTCCTTTGCCTCTTGAATATTTTCTTGCTAGTAGAGCTTCAACCACTTCAAGATCACTGTCTGAACTTTGTTCTAATTCTTCATCACTTTCTGATTGTGTTTCCTTCATCTTTTTCCCTTTTTCTTTGAGTGAAAGCTTGGCTTCAAATGCTGACTCAACATTTTTTGTAGTTGGAACATAGTTGTCATAGTTGTCTAATTCAAATGCAGTCAATCTTCCAACTATGACTTCTAAATTTATTTTATGATTTGCTTCACATCTTCTTTCTTGAATTGCAGAAACTCTGATTGCATAGATGGGAAGTAGAGTTCTAAGAACTTTACTTATAACCATCTCCTCACTGATATCTCCTCTAGATTCTTTGATTGCACTAACACATGCTTTAATTCTCTCAACATACTTTGCAATGTTTTCATCTTCTCTCATCCTCATTTGGTCAAATTGTCCTCTCAAACTTTCTGCTTTGGCTCTTCTTACATTATCATCTCCTCCATAGATTTCTTTTAGCTTGTTCCATATTTCAAAGGCATTTTTGCAATCCTTGATGTCATCAAATTTTTCATAACTCAAAGAAGATGCTATATCTATCATCATGTTGTTGTGTATCTTCTTTTCAACAATATCATTGACAGATAATGTACCGAAAAGTTTTGTATATTTTTCATCAAGGTAGTTTAGTCCTGTATCTCCAATGGATGCTAGGTGAAGTCTCATTAGTCCTTGCCATGTTGAGAAGTTGTCCCTATTAAGTCTTGGAATTTTCCTTTTGTAAGACATCCTAATCTTTAGCTTAGATCCTTGAAATCTTTTCCTGAAAGCACCAAAAGCTCTGATACCAATTGTTGGAATAAAAGATAGAGTAACTGAGAGGGGAGGGGTGAATCAGTTACCACAAAAACAATTCCAAAAATGCCTTAGATGTCTATAATGTTTACTTACTACTGATACTCGGTAAATAGTGCAGGAATACTATAATTTGGTAAGTTAACTAGTTACTGATCATCTAGCATTCAAAGTTATTAATATGCATGCAAAGGTTAACTAAATGAACACAAGAGACACCAGATTTAACATAGAAACCCAATATGGAAAAAATCACCAAGTAACTAGTCACCAATTTTCACTCTTCTAAAGTCATAGTTGTCTAATTCAAATGCAGTCAATCTTCCAACTATGACTTCTAAATTTATTTTATGATTTGCTTCACATCTTCTTTCTTGAATTGCAGAAACTCTGATTGCATAGATGGGAAGTAGAGTTCTAAGAACTTTACTTATAACCATCTCCTCACTGATATCTCCTCTAGATTCTTTGATTGCACTAACACATGCTTTAATTCTCTCAACATACTTTGCAATGTTTTCATCTTCTCTCATCCTCATTTGGTCAAATTGTCCTCTCAAACTTTCTGCTTTGGCTCTTCTTACATTATCATCTCCTCCATAGATTTCTTTTAGCTTGTTCCATATTTCAAAGGCATTTTTGCAATCCTTGATGTCATCAAATTTTTCATAACTCAAAGAAGATGCTATATCTATCATCATGTTGTTGTGTATCTTCTTTTCAACAATATCATTGACAGATAATGTACCAAAAAGTTTTGTATATTTTTCATCAAGGTAGTTTAGTCCTGTATCTCCAATGGATGCTAGGTGAAGTCTCATTAGTCCTTGCCATGTTGAGAAGTTGTCCCTATTAAGTCTTGGAATTTTCCTTTTGTAAGACATCCTAATCTTTAGCTTAGATCCTTGAAATCTTTTCCTGAAAGCACCAAAAGCTCTGATACCAATTGTTGGAATAAAAGATAGAGTAACTGAGAGGGGAGGGGTGAATCAGTTACCACAAAAACAATTCCAAAAATGCCTTAGATGTCTATAATGTTTACTTACTACTGATACTCGGTAAATAGTGCAGGAATACTGTAATTTGGTAAGTTAACTAGTTACTGATCATCTAGCATTCAAAGTTATTAATATGCATGCAAAGGTTAACTAAATGAACACAAGAGACACCAGATTTAACATAGAAACCCAATATGGAAAAAATCACCAAGTAACTAGTCACCAATTTTCACTCTTCTAAAGTGAGCCCTATTAGGAGCCAACCCTATTAAAGGTTACAATAAACACTATTAGGTGTGACCTTGTTAGAAGATTTAATCACCCTGTTAGGAGCGGCTTGGTTAGAGGTCTTTAGAACAATTCAACTGAATTGTCACTGTGTTAGAGGATTTACAAAATGGCTATTAAACCAAATCTGTAAAGAGATTCTGGATTCACTGTTACAATGATTAGAAAGTAACAATGAAATGACCTGAATGATATGCAACTTATCTTTTGCTGATTACGGATCTATGTTCTACTTTACTAGGTCGTTACTGATCGAGTACAACTTTGTAGCTCCTCTAGGATATCAGAATTCGCTCATTATTCACTTATTCCTTCCTCATCCATATACTCACACTTACACTCACTCTTCCAAACTCATACATTATTCCACAACTTGAACATCTATATATATACCTTTTAGATTATCAAGTCAGCTCAAATATAAGTTACAACAACTGAAAATATCAGTCAGCTACATTTATTCCATGAAACAATTGAGCTTAATATCAAAACAATAAAATCCTTCACTGACTGACCTAGCTCGGTAACCACTGCTCCAGAATGGTTTTCTAGTGTTAACCAAGTGAAGCTCGGTAAACATTGCAAACCCTGCAAAAGTCCTTTGGAGACTGAGTGAACTCGGTAAGCACTGACCTTCCTTTGCTGACCTTGTGAGCTCGGTAGAAGCTAACTTTCTGCCACATTTCCCTTGATGTCCGAGTGAGCTTAGTAGACACTAACTGCTCTATAATAGTTTTCTAGTGTTAACCAAGTGAAGCTCAGTAAACACTACAAACCCTACAAAAATCCTTTGGAGATCGAGTGAACTCGGTTAGCACTTACCTTCCTTTGCTGACCTTGTGAGCTCAGTAGGCTCTATCTGATGATTGATACAACATTTGTGTAACATCAAAGACAATACTCAATTAACAATTGTATCCAACACTTTGGTGCTCTCTTCTTCACTCTTTTTTGCAAACTTATCAATCTTCACATGTGCACTTTCTATGATCTTATGAATGGTTAGATTCAAACATTTGTATGCTTTACTTCTATTGGAGTATCCTAGGAATATTCCTTCATCACTTTTGAGATCAAATTTACATTTCCTAGTCTCCTTCAATATATAACATTTTATACCATATACTTTCAATTAACTTAAATTAGGTTTGTAGCTATACCATAGTTCATAAGGAGTTTGATTTAAGTCTTTCTTTAGGTGTACTTTATTCAAGGTATGAATTTTTGTACTGATTTCTTTCTTCTAGTATTCGATTACAACATTCATTTCTATCATCAAGGTTCTTGTACATTTTGTGATTGATCTATTCCTTCTTTTTTGCTATACCATTTTTTTGAGGTGTACCAAGGGTTGATACTTGTCTTTTGATTACTCTTTTAGTACAAAATTCATTAGAAATGAATTCACCTCCTCTATCTAATCTCAAACATTTTAGCTTCTTTCCTATTTCCTTCTCTACTCTTGCCAGATACCACTTAAATTTTTAACAATGTTTAGACTTATCTTTTAGATACATTGTTTTCATCATCCTAGAATAATCATTAATAAATGAAATAAAGTACTTATCTCTGTTGTATCTCTCAATTCCAATAAGTCCACAAAGGTTTATATGAACCATCTCTAAGACTTCTTCAGAATGATAATTCTTACTCTTGAAACTTGTCTTGCTCATCTTACCAATTTGACAATTTTTAGATACACCCATATTAGGTTTCCTTATATTAGAAATACTTCTTACTCTTTGTTTTTTTCTTATCTTGATCAGGTTATCAAAGTGCACATGACATAACCTTTTATGCCATAACCATCTTTCTTTTACTTGAGCATTGAAACATGATCTTTCACTAAGATCCAAGAGGTAGAATATGTTACCTTTTGTTTGGTTACCAGACACAACTAGATTTCCTTTTCCATTTAGCAGCTTGGCCTTCCCATTCATGAATTATACCTTGACTCCAATTTTATTCAATTGTGCCACACTCAGTAGATTATGTTTCAATCTTTCAACCCAATAAGCATTATCACATTTGAGTTCATTGGTTAGAGAAATACAACCTTTTCTTTTTATCCAACATGGTTCATTGTTTCCAAATCTTACACTTCCACCATCATAGTGTTCCATATGTTCAAACTCTATTTTATCACCAATCATATGATGAGAAAAAACACTATTAGTAATCTATGTATCACTTTTGCTAACCTGAGAAATAATTGCCATTTTATCTTCTTCACCATCAAATTCATCTTTTATAGCAATATAGACCATTTCATCATCATCACTACTATCTCTATCTTTAGTGATGAAACAAGACTTGTTACCTTTTTCCTTGTAGTCCTTGTAGTTCTTGAAATCCTTCTTACCTTTATACTTGTTATTATTTTCATCTTTGTCTTCTCTGTGTGGACACCTTGCAACAGTGTGACCAAATTCTTTGCAAGAAAAATAGATTAGAGGAATTTTATCTTTGTACTTTCCTTTTCCTTTGGGATACCTTCTTGCAAGAAGTACTTCAATGGCTTCAAGATCACTATCAAAATTGTCCTACTCTTCACTTTTAGATTATTTGCATTTAGACTTTACATCTTCCTTCTTGAGTGACAACTTGGCTTCAAATGTGAACTCAAGATTGCAAGAACTAGGAACATAATTATCATAGTTATCTAGCTCAAATTTTGTCAATCTTTCCAATAGAGAATCAAAGGTAATCTTATTATTTGGATTACATCTCATTTCTTGAATAGATGAAACTCTTATTACATATATAGGAAGAAGGGTTATGAGTACCTTGCTTACTACTGTCACATCATCAATTTTCCCTCCAAAGGATTTGATTGCACTTACACTAGCCTTGATTCTCTCAACATATTCTGCAATGTTTTCATCCTCTCTCAACTTCATTTGATCAAACTAACCTCTCAAGCTTTCTACCTTGGCTCTTCTCACATTATAATCACCTCCATAGATTTCCTTTAGCTTTTTCAATATCTCATGAGTAGTAGTGCACCCTTTGACCTCATCAAATTCAACATAGTTAAGAGTTGATGCAATGTCAATCATCATGATATTATGATTATTCTTTCTAGAAATCTCCTCCATAATCATTGCTCTAGTAGGAGCTTTATACTGAGCATTCAAATATTTCAAACCTAAATCACTAATGGTTGCCAGATGTAGCTTCATTAGTTCCTACCATTCCTCAAAGTTATCTTTGTTCAACTTGGAAATCTCTCTCCTATAAGACATCTAGATCTTTATCTTAGGTTCATGAAACCCTCTCTTCAAAACCAAAATCTCTAATACCAAATATTGGAAATATAAAATGAGTAACTAAGAGGGGAGGAGTGAATTAGTTACCACTAAAATAAATCATAGATCTCTTAGATTTCAATGCAAAACATAAACTCTATTGAAACTATTGTTTCTCAATTAACACATAGGCACTCGGTTAACACTAATAATATGTTGTAACTCAACAAGCATTATAATATCAACTATTACTAAAAAAATATTGAACATGCAATTCTTAAGATATTATTTGTGATTAACCTTAATTAACTGAGTTGCATACACATAAAAGAAATAGAATGAACACAAGTGATTCCAAGATTTAAGATGGAAACCCAACTTGGGAAAAATTACCAATTAGAACTAGTTACTATTTTTCACTCTTCTAGAGTGAAAAATATTAGGAGCCAACCCTATTAAAGGTTATAAAACACATTATTAGTTGTGACTCTATTAGAGGGTTTAATTAGCTTGTTAGGAGTGGCATTGTTAGAGGTCTTTAGATAATTCAATCTAGAAATGCAACCTTGTTAGAGGATTTGGAAAATAGTTGTTAAGCCAAATCTGTTAAGAGATTTGATACACTACTATAATGCTTAAAGAGTAACAATGATATGACCTAATGACTAATGCAATTGTATTGCTGATTTAAGATCTCAATTCTAGCTCAAATACTTGATCCTTCCTGATCTAGTGTATCTTTGCAGCTCCTCAAGGATATTCTACTTATCCTTCCAATTTGTTTCCTCTAAGAATCTTCTTGTCTTTCACACACTCTCACATGCATTCAATCCTCAACATGTCCTTGTAGTTATATCATATACATTGTCAAGTTGGGTTGAATACAACCATCTCCTCAGTTGGCTAGAATCAACAAACAAATCCATTAAACTCAATATGCCAAAACAAGAAAATCCTTTGTTAGCCAACCCTACTCAATAGACACTAACACTTGAATGATTTTCCTATGTTAACCAAGTGAACTTGGTTAATATTGCATCTTCGCAAACTTCCTTCGGTAACCAAGTGAGCTTAGTTAACATGGGTTCCATCCAAATTTCCTTTGTTAAATGAGTGAGCTCAGTTAACACTCGAATTCTATGAACTTCTCTTTGACACCCAAGTGAGCTCGGCATACACTATCTTTTGAACTTAGAAAACAATGAAATGTTTGGCAGACACAGGAAACTGTCTTCATCACCCAAGTGAGATTGACCGATGCTTACTAGAAAAGATATGACATTTTGTGTAATATCAAAGACAATATACAATTGATCAATTATTTTCAACACATGTTTGGTAAATAACCATGAATAATTCTATGTTAATTAGAAAAAAGCTAACAATGAAGTAAATTATATTTTCTTTGTGTCTTCATGCATTCACATATACTTGGTATCTTTAAATATACATATATATTTCACATTTTTCAATAGAGGTGTGGAATAAAAAAAAATTGAAAGTGAACAAAATTATTTGAATTTAAACTCTTAGTATAATGAAATAGTAGATTTTTATAAAATTAGTATCACTTGAAGTCGCCTAAGTACTTCTTTACAAGAAGATTTGCTTGAGGAAAAGTAATTTCGGGAGGGTAGGACTATGATAACCCCCTTCTGAAATAATATTCAATAATATGTAATGATAATAATAATAATTGAGATGATAAAATGAATAATATTGCTAATGAAATAACCGATGTTAAATGTTTAGAACATAAATTGAATAAAATATATTAATATACTAAACATATTATTAAATAAATATGAAAACAAACAAATATTAAATAACATATAAACAAAGGAACATTGAAGTAATAAAAAGAATCAAATCATAAAGAATCATTAACAATTATTGACCAGCAGAATCCATGTGGAAAAACTCGTGGAAAGGTCACA
Source organism: Cupressus sempervirens (assembly GCA_028749045.1). NCBI lineage: Eukaryota > Viridiplantae > Streptophyta > Pinopsida > Cupressales > Cupressaceae > Cupressus > Cupressus sempervirens. The sequence goes on along the minus strand of CM053789.1, from coordinate 743,137,439 downwards.
TCACATAAGACTCACTCATATAAATAAAAGGAGATAGAAAAATAAATAAGGAAAAAGGCATAAATATTGTTAATTAAAAGAAAAACCCACCACATATATTATGATTTGTAAATGAGAATACGAGGGAACATTATTAACGGAGACTCTCACATGGTGAGTAAAGGAATTAAAGTAGCATTTTATTTTTAATAAAAGGGATTTCAAGAAAGTCAAAGAAGGAGCCATCTAAGGGGATAGATAAGATAAAGGAAAAGGTATTTAAAATATTTATTTTTACATATTTAATAAATTAATCTATGTTATTAAATATTTTTATTTAATATTATTAATAAACTAGTTAATATTTGAAATATAATGTAATAAAATAATTTATGAACATATATGTAAAATATATATTTGTATATTTGTTTATTTATTTACATATATTATGAAAATTAGTAATTAATATAATAAAATATTGAAGGAACATAATATATATGATATAAGTACAACTTGGTGGACAACATTCATTGTGAATGTTATAAATTGATCCAAGCACATCTTGGTGGAGGGAATTCATTGTAAATGTCATAAAATGATTCAATTTAATTTAGTGGAGGGCATTCGTTATAGACGTCATGATCTGATCCAAGTGCACTTGGTGGAGAATGATCTGAGTATAACTTGGTGGAGGGTATTTATTATGAATGTCATGGTATGATCCAATAACTTGAAGGGAAACATTCGTTTCAAATGTTAATCATTTCAAATTTGATTACTTATTATAGATATGAAATATTTTACTAGATTTATTATGAAAATTATCAATTTATTATGGTCACAAACTAACCCTAATAGTGGGGACATTACTATTGATAAGACATTGAATTTGCTAAACAATAAGTATTATTGGCCACAAATGTATAAAGATGTTCATAAGTTTGTAAGGAGTTGTGGAATTTGTCAAGTTGCAAAAGGAGTAAGTCAAAATATTGTCTTGCATACACCTATTTCTATTCCTAGAAAACCTTGGAGTGACATTAGTATGAATTTTTTTCTTGGAATACCTACGATGTCAAGAGGGTATAATTCCATTTTTTTGGGTTGTGGATAGATTTTCTAAAATGGGACATTTCATGCCTTTTAAGAAGACATCAAATGATGTCCATATTGCTAAGATTTGTTTGAGAGAAATTGTTTTATTGCATAGATTAACAAAAAATATTATTTTTGAAAAAGACAATAATTTTTATTGGTTATTTTTGGTGGACTTTGTGGAAGAAGATGGCTACTGCATTGAGATTAAGTTCTACATTCCATCCATAGATAGATGGAAAGACAAAGGTTGTGAATAGAAGCTTAGGTAATTTGTTAAGATGTTTAGTTGGAGATAAGTGGATTAATTAGGATATGATACTGTCACAAGTTGAGTTTGCATATGATAATTTTGTGAATAGGAGTATAGGAAACACATCTTTTGAGATTTTTATTGGAATGTAGCCTAGAGGTATATCAAATTTGAGGCATGTTGTTGGTGAAGAGAAGAGAAGTGTTGAAGGGAAAGAATCTTTTGGTTTTATGAAGTGTTTGCATGAGGAAGTGAAGTTGAAATTGGAACAAAGTAAGCAGAATATAAGAAGAATGTTGATAAGTTTAGAAGACATCATGTTTTTGAAGTTGGTTATGGTTAATTAGAAGAAAAGGAATATTTCCTATTGGAACATACAATAAGGTGAAAATGAAGATGTTTGGACCTTGTAAGATCTTGAGGAAATTTGATAGTGGTAATGCTTACGAAGTTGAGTTACTTACTAACATGGATATATCTCCATATTCTATGTTTCAGATTTGTATGAGTATCATGAATCAGATGATGAAGTTGTTGTATCAGATGATTATCCTAAGAATAATATTGAAGAGGTTAAATTAATATTTGATCAGAGATTTGATAAAAGTAAACAAGGAAAATATTACTATGAATATTTGGTGAAGTGGAAGAACAAACTAGTAGAAGATGCTACAATATAGATCTCTCAATATGAGTTGGCTTCAGCTCAAGTTGTGACACTTTCATTATTCAAGAGAATCATTTCTTTCTACCCTAGTTGTTTGATGTAGGAGCATCTTGGGTTTACATGTTATCCTACTCATATGTATTGATTCTACCAGTTGTCAAGGAGTTGTAGTCATTGTCGAGTGCCAATAATTATTTAGTATCTACTGAGTTCCAATTTTCCCAAGTTGTGTTAACATGATGGTTGTCATGTTATCCCATTCATTCTATCAGTATTGACCAAGTTGTTCGGTGTTGGCTGAGCTATCTAGTGTCAGGTAAGTTATCTAGTATTGGTTGAGCATTCCTTCAAGTGCTAAGTGAACATGTTATTTTACTAATGCTTAGTTCCTTCATTGCTTGAGTTGTCTATGATTGGTTCTTAGTTTGAGCTGACTGATGTATTTGATTTTGATCATGAATTTAATGCTCTAATCTTGTCTTTGGATGTGTGTAGACCATTTTAAGTTCGATCTTTCTATTATGTAATTATCTAGAATATTCTTTAGAGGGTAAAAACACAAACTTCTGTCACCCTTTTACAAAGGACAAGTCTAACAAAAGTATAAATGTTCACCTTTAATGACATAAAATTGTTAGTGCTATTTAGAATTTGAAAATGAAGTAAACTAGTGAAATGTGTAGAAATAGATGAAATTTAGGATTATAATTTATTATTATTATTTGGAATAAGAATTGATATATTTTCCTAATTATTGAAGTCAATTTTTTAGTTGCTAAAGAATGTTGAAAATTAGAAGTTTAGTTCCCACCACAAAACTATATGGAAATAAGCTTATTTCCCTTTGATATTAGATTATGTTATAGATAACATATATGGCTAGAACAATCAAAAATAAAATTTAGGTTTAGACCTATATTTTTTTTTTTTATAACAATTTAATTTTCAACTCACTTGAAATTGATAGCTTTCATCTCCGACCACATTTTTCAAAAAGAAATCTATTCAAACCAAAAGAAAGATTATAAATTCTAGAAGAGGACTCTCTCCTCTAGAACACAATATGATTTTTCTTTTTTTTATACATGATTTAATAATTTTTTTCTTTTTGAAAATTGACATCTTCTCAAATGTTAAAATACGTACTTGTAGAGTTTTATAATTATAATATACTATATCTAATTAAAATACCATAAACTCTATATGAGAATATTCTTGAAATTGAGCTCTATAAAATGATGTTTATATGTTATTAAAAAAAGATCATAAAAAATAGTAAGAATTATCAAAACATTAGTTTTCTGAAATAATATTGTTTTCTTTCGTAATTAGATACAAACTAGTATAAAACATGCATTTAATAGACATTTCCAATTGCAAAAGTGTGAGGCCATATATAACTTAGATAGAATCAATTTATTTAAATCATATGTTTGAAAAAAAATTTAGATAGAAATACCCATATTCAATTGTTCTAATAAGTTAGCTTGAAAATTGACACGAATTTGTATTTTTACTGTTGTAGGCCATTTTGGCAAGTATAATAAGGGCACTTAGGTTTAGATTAGGTAGTTTCTTAGAGAGTCTGTATTGGATGCAAATTGACTTGAAGGACTTAAAAAATTAAGAGCAGATATTGTTGAAGTCATCAATTTGAAGTTGGATCTTGGATCTTAGAGTTATATTTTTTATTTGGCCTTTACCCATAAGGCCTTACAACTGGGAATGTATGCTAATAGTTTGATGAATAAATAAAAGTGTTTTGTTCTCTCTCTCTCTCTCTCTCTCTCTCTCTCTCTCTCTCTCTCTCTCTCTCTCTCCTTAGTGTTATTCTCTATTTGTTTACACAATAAGGTGGTTGGATAGTTAGGTGTGCCTTTGGCCCTAATTGTTCATAACCCTCTAGCATGCCCAAAAAATCTCGCCCCCTCTCTCCTTAGTGTTATTCTCTATTTTTTTACTTAATAAGGTGGTTGGATAGTTAGGTGTGCCTTTGGCCCTAATTTTTCATAACCCTCTGGCATAACCAAAAACCTAGGCAAAAACACACAAACATTTTTTTAAAAAGTTAAATAACACCATGTTTTTAACACGTACTTAATTTGAATAAGTTTCAAATAGTTTAAAAGGAATAGAAGTGAGTTCTAGTTGTGATTCAAAATGACACAAAGTCGACATATAAGTTAGAGAGTGATATCATATATTCAAGCAAAGCATTAGGGTTCCATAGTTCCTTAAAGTTTTGAATAATCTTATTAGGAATATAGATCCTAACAAATATTCTCTATTACAACAAGGATTAAAATTATTTCCAATACATTTTTCAAAGAGCATTTTGGCTCTCTCAATTAGATGAAAATTGTAAGTTTTCTTTCTCTTTCGAAGCTATGTGTTCCCATAGGAATTTTAATAGTGGCCTAGTGCAATAATGCTTAGTTCATTTTCTTGAATGGATTGTAGGTATAGTTTTGCTCTTAAATTTTGAATTCAAATTAGGAGTACTTTAAGTAGTTTATACACAATGCAATATAAGGTCACTTTCATTGATTTAATAACTTTATACAACCTAAGGGTTTAAGGTGTACTTAAGATGGTCATTTCTAAATCAAACCTTGATTTTAACACACAATTCTAAGGATGTATTATTGCATCTATTAATTAGATAAATCATATATCCATAATCTATAATAATAGCTTTCGAATAACATGCATTAAAAAAAAAGATTTCATAGAGAAAACTAGAGAGTTATCAACTCAAACTTTTTCAAAGCAATCTAAGTGAAAGTAAGGTATCACTTACAATTTAATAACACTTGATCACATAACTTGATTATTTTTTACCATAGCTAAATTTTTGATTTATCAATATTGAAATTAAAAAATTTAATCCATTCCTTCCATATTCATTTTCATTGTGAATATACAATATATAAAACAAGTGGTATTACAATGGAGAAATCTCCAATAACATGACACTGAGAACACTATTGGTGCCTCAATATAACTAGGTTGCTCCATCATGACAACCTAACTAGATAATCTACAAAAAATTAAAGAGAAACTATCAAGAGCTAACTTCCCAACCAAGGCCTCGATGTAAGGCCACACCCCAAGCTAGGAGAACCAATAATCGACTGGGTGATATTCAAAAAACACACTCAACATAAAATTCCCATCCAAGCTTATGCACAATAATTTTCATAATGAACCTATGACTAGGGATAAGGTAGAGTTTTATAGGTATGAGATGTTAATCATGAACATAAATCACATGCCTCTTCCAAGGCTACCAAATCACATAAACTTCCATCTCTTTCTCTCCTTATTTCCTCCAAATAAAATTAGTTTTTATTGACAAGAAAGGGCCCATAACACCTTACTTTCTCCATCTTCTCAAGATGAGAAGAGACTTTGCACTAACTTGGAGTCAAACTAAGCCTTTGTCTTGTACATGGCCACTCCTTCCCTATTTGAGAGTGAGTAATGACAACACTCCATAATTTTCCAAATAAAAAAAGGAAAATAAACATGAAAAGAAAGCAATAAAATCCACAATACCCATCCCTCACATGATACAAAGACACACATAGTACAATATGCAAGAATCTAACACATGCAAGAAATGAAACAAGGAAAATAACTATGGCAATGGAGAACTTACCTTCACAAAGGTTATGGAAATGAAATTTTAGATGAGCTAAATCCTCTCCTTCTTGCAACCCCAAACTTGACTTCTCTAATTATAGACAATGGGTGAACAACATTCAACTCTTCAAAGGGACTTTAAATAGCCTCTAAACTCACCCCCCCAAAATAGCAATAACTCCATACTTGACTTAAGAATCCTATGGTCTTCCCACTTGCCCCTATCATAAATATAATCTTTTGGAAGAGTGGAAACTTGGGTAACCTGATGAAGATGGTCCATTTTCAAAAAAAAGGAAAAATTGGGTATTTTAGGGGTTATAAATGTTGCTAGGAAGTTCTAGAAGGGTGGAAAAGGTTCCTAACTGATACAAATACCACTTAGGCACTTGGATTACATTAAATTTGTCCTCTAGGATCATTTTAGGACCTTTACAAGTGGCTTGAAATATTTGATCTTAAAAAACCCTAAGTATGTACAACCTTTCCACTAAATCCTAATTAAGGAGATTAATCTAGCTTACTAACTAATCAGTCTTAGATTAAAGCATTACTCTGCTAACCTTACATTGAGATGTCAAAATACATATGCATATAATGAGTGTCAACTGACACCGTAAGATTTACTTTTGCATAACATTTAACATTTCCCAATATACAAATTGATACAGATGCATTCATATTATGATATGAATTAAATTCTTGACGATGAGGTTTGAATCACTTTATTAGATTCAACCTTATTCTTATAGTTTACAGATAGGGTCAATTATCGATTCTCCAATTAATTCAATGTCTAATTATCCTACACACTCAATTTGAATATTAGTAGTTCGATAACATCACATTCATATATTTAAACTAAATTTTTATAATCATATTGATCAAACACTAAAAATTTCATGTAAATAACCTTTCACACTTTTGAAGACATATTTAATCATCAGTAATTGCATAATTAAAGAATTTAATATATTCATAATTCTGAATCATTTATTGAAATACACCATCATAATGCATGCCTACACATTAAACATCAATTAACATGATTAAGAATTTTTTAAAATAAAAGATCACATGACATAAATAATATAGATAATATCTAGTCCAATCAAATAATCTCTCAACACATCAAGTCGTAATGTTTCAAAATATAATGTATCAGATGTGATATGATGGATTAGGACAAGGCCTCATATTCACCCTCACCAGGCATGAACTTCCTCATGGATTTCATCAAAAAGTTATGGTACTGAGATCTCATCTATGTTGCATCCTCCCATGAAGTCATGACCTCATCATAACAATATCATTAGACCATAACCTGGTCCAATTCTCGACCTCAAAGAGATAGGATTTGTTAGGCTATAATATGGATAGGCTTCATTGCTAACTATCTATTAGACTCCACCTATAAGGCATCATAATATATAATGTGAGACTCATCATATATATCCTCTAAGTATAGAAACATGAAATAAATCATGGATGCATGATAGGCTAGATAGTAGGCAACTAGTCCTATCCTTTCCAAGATCTCAAATGGTCCAATGGACTAAGGTTCCAACTTAGAGCCCTTTCCAAATCAAATCATACTCTTATGGGATCACCCTCTCAAGAAGACTCTATCTCCAACTTTATACTCTTGATTGATTATCTTCACATCTACATACTTCTTATGTCTATCATGTGCCTCTTTAAGGCGGTGTCAAATCAAAGTCACCTATTAGTTCATCTCTTCGACTATCTAAGGACCAATAGATACTCTATCATTGATCCTATCCCAACTAAAGGGTTTTCTACAAGGTCTTCTATACAAGGCCTAATAAGGTGGCATACCTATAGAGGAAGGGTTCCCATTGTTATAGGAAAACTCAACAAGATCCAAGTATTCCTCCCATTTGACCCGATGGTTCACCACATACATACACAACATATCCTCTAATACCCAATTTACTCTCTTGGTCTGAGCATCCATTTGAGAATGGTATAACATACTAAAATTGAGCTTAGTGCCCAATGTTTCCTGTAGCTCTCTCCAAAAGGATGATGTGAATAGTGAGTCTCTATCTAAGATGAACTTATAGGGAATGTCATAAAGTCTGACAATGTCTCGTAAAAACACCTGAGCTATGTCTTGTGCTATGAAAATATTACACATAGCTGATAAGTGAGGTACCTTGGTCAATTTTTCAACTACCACAAAAATACCATCATGGTAGTGAGAATATATGGGAAGACTAACAATAAAATCCATAGAAATAATATCCCACTTCCACTCTGGAAGCTCATGAGGCTAAAGAAGCCCATTGAGATGATGGTGCTCTACCTTCACCCTCTAATACTTGAGGCATCTTGCAACAATACTATAAATCTATGCTCTCATGGCTAGCCAATGATATAACTGCTTCAAATTTTTATGTAGCTTCTTAACAATAGGGTGTGCTACATAAGGTGCTCTACTTTTGAGCCTCAAGTACAACGAGCTTGTGTGAACCTCCAATAGAAGATATATGTATACATCCTCTATGACACAAAAATCCACTAGACTCCAATGAATACTCTAGGTACTTCCCTTCTAAGGGTCTCTGAGAATACACTAACATACTAACTTTTGCATCTAGTTTATCTTCTTGAAAATTATTTAGGATCTACTCTCTCAAATCAATTCAAGTAGTCATGGATGAAATCTCGTGTGCCTTTTACTTAAGGCATATGAAACCAAATTCTCCTTTCCCTTGATGTAATGAACATCAAAATCATACTCACCAAGGAATTCCATCCACCTTATTTTCCTAGCATTAAGGTTTGGTTGTGTAAATATGTAGAGCAAGCTATGATGGTCAGAATGAAGCTTGAATCTATGATCTAGAAGGAAGTGTTACCACCTCACTAAAGAATGAACAACATCTATAAGATCTAGGTCATGAGTAGGGTAATTGAGCTCATGGGTCTTAAACTTCCTAAATGTGTAGGCAATAGGTCATCCATCCTACTTAAGGACTACCCCTATACCATCCAAAAATCTATCTATGCACACCACAAAATCTATAGAAGGATCTAGCAATGCAAGGTTTGGTGCACTCATGAGGGCCCTCTTGAGCTCTTGGAAATCTCTTTCACACTTCTCTATCCATTCATACTTCTTTCCCTTTCTTTGAAGAGATGTAATTAGGTATGCCACTCTAGAGAATCCATCAATAAAGTATTGGCAATATTCTACTAATTCCATAAAAATTTGCACCTTTGTGATACTGGTAGGTGCTAGCCAATCCATGTTGGCCCAAATCTTTGATCGATCTACCAAGACTTCATTGCCTGATATAACATGACCCAAATAATTTATCTTAGGTCAATAGAATGCACACTTCGAGATGGTGCCATACAACTAGTTTTCTCTTAGCTTCTGCAACACTTGTCTTAGGTGCTCCTCATGGTCCTTCTCATCAAAAGAATATATCAACATATCATCTATTAATATGACTAGTAACTATTCCAAAAAGGTATGAAATACTCCATTCATGAGGCTCATGTATACAATTGCAGCATTTGTGGGGCCAAATAGTACCACAATGAATTCATAGTGACCATACCTCATACAAATTGTAGTCTTGTGGACATCACTCTCCACAATCCTCAACTAATGATAACATGACTTTCGATATGTCTTTTAGAATACTTGGCCAACCTATAACTAATCAAAGAGATTATCAACCATGGGAAGTGGGTATCAGTTTTTAATGGTTACTTTTTTTGACCATTGATAATCAATGCACAACCTAAGTGGTCCATCCTTCTTCTTCAAAAAGATCATTGGTGCACCCTGGGGTGACACACTAGATTAAATATTCCCTTTCTCTAAAAGCTCCTCCAACTAGGTCTTTAGCTCACCAAGCTCATAAGTAGTCATCCTATATGGTGCTCTCGATACTGGCTTGGCTTCTAGCACAAGATCTATGTGAAAATACATTTCTTCATGTGGAGGCATGCCAGGGAGCTCTAAAGGAAATACATCTTCAAACTCTTATAGAATAGGAAAATCATTAAGGGATGGCTCTCCCTTTGAATCCTCCTCTTTGTCACTAATGATGATAGTGAACAACTAATAGCCCTTTCTCATGCATCATCTAAGCTACATAGTGGAAATCATACGAAGTGATACTTGTATTTTCACTCTAAATATCACTCTAGAAATCCCATATTCATCCACAAACTCTACCCTCTTTTATCAAAAATCTATCTTGGTGTTGTAGGCATAAAGCAAATCCATGCCAAGGACAACATCATATGAACCTATAGGGGTAATTCATAGATTATACATCATGGTCATGTCTCTAATTTGAAGCTGACAATTATGTACCATGGAACTAACTAACACCCTAGCTCTTGAGGCTAACTCTACTTCCCAACTAACATCATATCTAACAGCCACTAGCTCATAATGCTCCAATATAGATGGATATATAAAGTAGTTAGTAGCTCTAGAATCAAATAAAATAGAAGCCATACTACCTTGTATTATACATGTGGCCTCAATAATTGTGGCATGATACTTTGCCTAGAAGTTATCAACCATTGCAAACACTATGTGGGATCTACACATATCACCAACTATAGGTTTTGAGGTAGCCACTCTCTAACCATCAGCTACCTATCCTTATGGACACTCTCTGGCTAGGTTACCTGTGTCACCACAAGTGTAGCATGGTTCCTAGTTATAAACCTATACACCCTATGATCTCAACTACTATAGATCCCAAGACCTACTAGATCCACTATAGCCACCCCTAGAGGACTATTGAGTCTGCACTAATTGTAACTATGGGGTAGGTGTCTTTTGATCCTATTTAGGTCCCTATGACTACCACTACTTGGGCTTAGAGCCCTAACACCCCTATGATGGTTTGTGCCCAGAGTCCTATTGAGGACATTGCTAAGTAGTCCTAACTCCCTTTCCAAGGGGGTCTCTATTGTCCTAACTACTGGGTAGAGTTTTAGTTTTGAGACCAATCTTGAGACTCCTATCCTGAGTATCCTTAGCAACTTGTGCTATCTCAACTACCCATCTAAAAGTAGTAGGAACGCCAAGAGGATATTACCCTAGAGAGAGACATTAAGGCCTATGATGAAATAATGGATCTACAGTCTCTCATCCTTCATGTATTCAACATAAGGAAGGAGCTTGAGAAACTAGATCTCCTACTAGGCTACCATGAGACCCCTCTATTGTAGACAATGGAACTCCTACATATGCTTCTCTTTAAAGTGCTCAAAAAGATACCTCTCTCTGAATCTAGCCATAATGTCTCCCATGTGAGGGTGTCAATCATCACTCCTCCTATAGATTATTCATGTTGCCACTAGTTGGAGGCATTCTCTCATAGTAAATGGACTGCAAGTTGTGCCTTTAGATTAATCCCATAAGAATGTAACCAAAAGCACCACTGTAGAATTTGTAACCAAGCCTCTACTACTGCCCTATCTATGGAACCCAAAAGAAATGGTGGTTGTTGTCCTATCAACTACCTGATCTCATATCCTACATGTCTAGAAGGTCTATTGGGTGGTGGCTCTAACTAATGTACCAACTTAGCCTCATGTTCACCTTGTCCCTCAACCTGCCTTTATGGGGGACTCCTACTTTTCGCTCTATCATCTACCCCACCTCCTTTGGGTACCTATTCTTCCCCTTTGGGAATCTACTGCTTGGGATATATTATGGATGGTAGCCTCTACTAGACTACTCCAATCAGGGTTTGGAGGGCATAAAAAATATCCTAATTAGGATTCTATGCTATTAGTGGTGGTGGAGGTGGTGTTGTAGGTGGTGGTCCATCTTCATGTTCTACCCCAACACCTATAGCTCTACAATGTCTTCCTCATTGGACATTTCGTGTGACGGGAGATATCCTACAAAAAAAAAAGTTTAAATAAGTTGAAACATAATGGGTTTAGTGATGCTCTGATACCAAAATGTCATGCCCAAAAATTGGGGCAAAAATAGACAAACAAGTTTTTTAAAAGTTAAATAAAACCATGTTTATCAAATAATAATTTGAATAAGTTTTAAAGAGTCTAAAAGGAATAGAAGTGAGTTCCAGATGTGATTCAAAATGATACAGAGTCAACATCTCAGTTAAAGAGTGACATCATATATTCAAGCAAAAGATTAGGGTTTCATTCCTCAAAATTGAATTAATATATTTGACTAAGACACATAAGACACATTAGGCTTTCTATGGTTCCATATTTCATTTCATTATGTCAGTTCAATTCCTTAGGTTAACTAATTTTGCATCTCTTAGGAAGTGATCTAGTACTTTAATATTTGATCTTATCTATATTCATACCACCTTAGGGGGTTATTTAGGAGTTAGGATTAGTCAGTAGGAAGTGTGAAGAGTTAAAGGTTAGATAAGAGTTAGGATTAAGATAATTTCATTATTGTGGATTAGTACTAAGGTTAGTAGTATTAATAAAATTAATAATTGTTTAATGTTAGGGTGAGTTAGTTATAATTTAGGTGTTAGATTTATTTTCTTATGATAGACTATTAGGTAAGTCATTTTATCAAGAAAAGTATTTATATTAATTAGGTAAATAACCCTAGTATATTATTATATTTAATATTTTATAATATTTAATTATGGTTTATTTATCTCGAACAACTAAGATCTTAGGAATCAAATGTAAATGAAGGGGTCTTAGGTAGTTGACCTGATAGTGAAATTTGAGGATGTCATAGTGATAAAATCAATGTTGAAGGTAATTAAATAATGAATAATAATGATTTAATTAGTTACATGGGCTTGGCCACATACCCTGTCCTCTCTCTTGATGCTTGTTCCCATACCTAGACATTTCCCAAGGTCTGCAATTATCTCTTCCACATGGGGGAATGCAAGGGAAGAGTTGACTTCACAATAAGGAAAGGTGGGTGTATACTTTGAAAATTATTGGAGGTCTCCCCAAAACATCTATGCCACCCTCCTTGTTCTATGTCCACCCTAGGGATCATGTAAAACCTTACATGGGAGGATGTGTTAGTACACCCACTCAATAGTATGGAGGCCCCAAGGTCCACACAAGGAAGAGTTGAAGTGTGGTGGAGGAGAAAAGGAAAGTGAGTGGTAAGAATTTTTAAAATAACTTTCTTTATTTACATTTAAAGATAGGTATGTGTCCAACCTAGGTAAGGAGGAAGTGTGAGGTTGAGGTGAGTCCCACCTAGGTTCCCATCCTCCCTTACATCAAATGTATTTCTATCTATTTTTCTTAATAAATAAGTTTAATAGTTATCCTTAGAAGAGTTAAGTCGAAAAGTTGTGGGTAAAAGTACAAAGTTGTGTCACTTTTAAAGCTAACTTATTAGAACAAATGAATTTGAATATTTCTATCTAAAAAATAATTTTGTTCAAACATATGATCTTGATAAATATATTCTAGCTAAGTTGTATATGGTCTCACAGCTTTCCAGTTGGAAATGTCTATTAAATGAATGTTTTATACTAGTTTAATAGGTGAGGAAATTTTGAATAAAGTTTATTAGGTGAGGAAATTTTGAATAAATATTATAAGGAAAATAGATCCTAAGGAATATTATCTATCACAATGAGGATTAAAATTATTACCAATACATTTTCCAGAGATAATTCTAGCTCTCTCAATTAGATGAAAATTGTAAATTTTTTTTTCTCCTTCAAAGCTAGGTGTTCCCCTAGGAATTTTAATAGTGGCCTAGTGCAATAATGTTTAGTTCATTTTCTTGAATAGATTGTAGGTATAGTTTTCATGTTAAATTTTGTATTCAAATTAGGAGTAGTTTTAAGTAGTTTATAAACAATGCAATGTAAGGTAATTTTTATTGATTTAATAACTTTATACAAGCTAAAGATTTAAGGTGTAGTTAAGATGGTCATTTCTAAATCAAACTTTGATATTAACACATGATTCTAAGGATGAATTATTTCATCTATCAATTAAATAAATCATATATCCATATTCTATAATAAGATCTTTTGAATATAGTGCATTAAAACAAAGATTTCATGGAGAAAGGTAGAGTTATCAATTCAACTTTTGCAAAGCAATCTAATTTAAAGTAAGGTATGAATTAAAATTTAATAACAATTGATCACATAACTTGAATATTCTATACAATAACTAAATGATTGAATTATCAATATTGAAATTACAACATTCAACAAATATACAATATAACAAGTGGTATTACAATGGAGCAATTTCCAATAACATGATAACAAGAACACCATTGGTGCCTAAAGATAACTAGGTTCCTCCATCAGGAGGACCTATCTAGATAATGAACAAATGCAAGGCCATAACCTAAGTTAAGAGAACCAGTATCTAACTAGGTGACATTCAAAAAAAAATCACAATGAAACACTCAACATATAATTCCCATCCAAGGTATGCACAACATGCTTCATAATGACCCTATGACTTGGGAAAAGGTTGATTTATCTAGGTAGGAGATGTCAATCATGAACACAAATCACATGCCTCTTCCAAGGCTACCAAATCACATAAAATTTCATCTCTTCCTCTCCTTATTTCCCCAAAACAAAATAAGTTTGTATTGACAAGCAAGGGCCCATAACACCTTACTTTCTCCCTCTTTCAACATGAGAGGAGGCTCTACACTAAACTGGAGTCCAACTAAGTCATTCTCCCATACATGGCCACTTCTATCCTACCTAAGGGTGAGTAATGCCAACACTTCCTTCATAGCTTCTAAAATAAAACAAGGAAAATAAACTTGAAAATAAAGCAATAAAATTGACAATACTCATCCCTCACATGATACAAGGACACACATTCTACAATATGAAAGAATTTAACACATTCAGTAATGAAACAAGGAACATAACCATGGAAATGGAGAACCAACCTTCACAAAGGTTATGGCAATGAAATTATAGATGAGCTAAATCCTCTCCTTCTTGCAACTCCAAACTTGAGATCTCTAAATTTAGACAATGGATGAACAACCTTCAACTCTTTTATGAGACTCTAAATAGCCTCTAAACTCACCCACCCAAAATAACAATAATTGCATACTTGACTTAAGCCTCCTATGGTCTTCCCACTTGCACCTATCACAAAAGAAACCTTTTAAAGGAGTACAAATTTAGGTAACCTCATGGAGATGGTCCATTGTCACACAAAAGAAAAAATGAGATATTATAGGGGTCATAAATGTTGCTAGGAAGTTCTATAAGGGTGAAAAAGGTTCCTAACCCATACACATACCACTTGTGCACTTGGATTATATTAAATTTGATATCTAGGATAATTTTAGTACCTATACAAGTGGCTTGAAATATTTGAACTTAAAAAACCCTATGGATATAACCTTTCCACTAAACCCTATTAAAGGAGATTAATCTAGGTTACTAACTGATCAATCTTAGATTAATGGGTTACTCTGCTAACCCTCAATTAACATGTCAAAATACATATGTATATAAAAATTTTCAAGTGGAACCATAAGATTTACTTTTACATAACATTTGACATGCCCCAATATGGCTATGTGTAGGATCATGGTATGCCAAAATGTGGCGATCTAAAAAATATGTAGTTCTCAAATGCCTCAAAGCATTTCAAAATCTATTCTAACATTTTCCCTATGCATCTTGATACCCAAAAAAATTATTAATACCTTTATAAGGCCTATTATTCCTTTGGATACCAACCCTACATGGTCAACATAAAAAAAATCCCCAAAATATGTTTTTGGCTTGTTCTTATGTGTTTTCAACTTCAAACATTTGTCTGATGACCTTTTTTCACCCAAATTTGATGAAATCAAAAGGGTTTCTTAAAAATGTTCTTATCTTTCCATAAATTTAATGTCTATAAAATTTTGATTTCAATAAGTAATTATTTTACATTTTCTAATGGAGTTCCACATAAAGTGTTGATTCACACAATGATAGATAAACATATAGAACTTTCAAATGGTACAAAAATTTTGAAATCCAAAAGATGTGTCACATTATATACCTCTTCCAATATAAGGAAAATAAAAGAAAAAATAAATTTTGTAAAGTTTTGAATTAGTTAAGGTGGTCAGACACAAGAGTCTTTTTATTCTTAAAATACTATAGTATAAAATATATAATTATTTATTTATTTGGAATAAAAATACCCAAAAATATGCATCACATCTAGGAATTAATCTAATTCTTATATCTAGAATATTATTAAAAAATATTATCATTTGGTTATGATTAAGATAGTCAGACATACACATACTTCTTATTTTTGTCTTGAAATTTTTGTACTATTGCATTAAAATTCAAAATTTAGACAAATCATTTTTTCTTTCTTTAGATAAGGCCTAGTAATTCAAAAAATAAATTTAATTTCTTATAGATTATTTTCTTACAAATTTTTGATTCAAAGTTCATAACATGTCAAAAATTGCACGCCAAGTTGACATAACATTGATTTGCTAATTTTTCATTGCCACTTAAGGGCATAGTTTGGTTGACCATGATCTTGCACATACCCATATACATAATGATACATACACATTTAGATTATGATACAAATTAAACACTTGAAAATGAGGTTCAAATCACTTTATTGGATTGAACCTTAGTCTTACAGTTTGAATAGAGTGTCAATTATCAATTCTCTTCTTAATTCCATGGTTAATTATCCTGCACACTCAATTCAAATATTAGTAGTTCGATAACATCAGATTCATATATTTAAATCAAAATTTGCATAACATTTGATCAAATACTAAAATGTTTATGTAAATAACCTTTCTCACCTTTGTGGACATATTTAATCATCACTAATTGCATAATTAAAGCATTTAACATATTCATAATTCTAAATCATTTACTGAAATACACCATCACAATGCATGCCTACACTTTAAACACCAATTAACATGATTAAGCATTTTTAAAAATAAAACATCACACAACATAAATCATATAGATAATGTCTAGTCCATCAAATAATGTCTCAACATATCAAGTCATAATGTGTCAAAATATAGTGTATTAGACGTGATATGATGGATTGGGGTGAGGCCTCACATCCTCCTTGCACCATTTTTGTTATTGATGATAAAGAAAATATCTCAATGCCTTTGATGTAAATGGTAGCACAAATTCTACAATATGGAATGAATTCTTTTTTTTCCTTTTTCAGCTAAGGAGATCCATAATGGATTGATTAGGATAAGAAATTATAAAGTTGATAAGCCTTTTGGCTGGTATTCTATGCTTATGTATATGTTCTTGTTCAAGGGTGTATCTACTTTTTAAAAAAGAGATGAATTTGGAGAAAGAATGAGAGGGAAAAAAAATTTCTTATAGAACTACAGAGTGTTGATATGACCTAGGAGGTCACAAATGTTAGTTGTGTTAGATTTGATAGATAACCCTTACATTCCTAATCCCTTGTTGGAACTAATCATGTCAAAGTGGAATTCCATAGGTTTAAAGGTAAGGTAAGAGACAATTGAGGAGACATCATCCCTTACCTTGTTTCTATTGTTTTCAAAATTTATGGCTTTCAAGGAAAACCTCATGTTCTACCTTATCAAGTTCCTCTCAATGTAGGTGTTGTTGAGTTCTTATGGAAAGAGGGGGAATTAGGAAAAATAGAATTGGTGGGAAGCTCAAGATGGACCTTTTACCCTTTCTTTACAGTAGGCCAGCTATTTGTGATAACAAAAAGGGGATGGAAGCACCTTGGAAAATTCTTGTAGAAATATCAAATGGTCTAGTCACACCCTAGGTTTGCATAACCTAAGTGTTTCTATCAATTCTTATAAGAAAAGAATAAGGGCAGGAGCTATAGTCATAATTTCTACTACAATGAGGATGTCATAAGAAATGAATTCTCTTTATAAGAACAAGAGATTAAGAAGGAAAAATGGTGAGTCTTCAGTAAAGTTTTGAAATTTATAAATGCTCTAGATAAAGACTATGTTCCATTAAGAGATTCAAAGTATTGGGGTGGCAAAATTAAAAATACTAATGTCACATTTTCTAGAGATCATGTAAATTTTGAATGAAAAGAAGGAAGCCTTGACAAATGCATATCTAGATCAGGCAAAGGAATGAAGAGGATGCTTGCAAGTAGATATATCATTAATCTAGGACAATATACCCTCCAAAGAAGAACTAATAATATTGTGGCCAAAAACATAGACACACATCCTATGCTAGTATGCTAGAGGTAATATTATGAAAGCACTTCCTCAAAGCCATTTGCAGAGACAAAAGTTAGAAGTAGGGACATCATCAAGGGTTGAAAAGCATTCACATTTTGAGACTCCTATGCATTTTGATAGTGGAAATACACATAGGGGGAAATTGAGATAGATGGGAGGTTAAGATGATGTTTTAATAACAACATCATAAGTAAAGGAGGGAATGCAAAGAGAGCCCCCCATGCCAGTTTTGGATCTCACAGTTTAGGATTTCAAGGGGAGAGAGATGGATCCTATCATATAATATGCCTCTAAAGATTTTTTTTGATGATGATTTTTAAAATCTAGGGCATTCATTCAATTCTTGTGGAGAATACATTTTTCAAATTTTGAGGCCAAATGCAACAAATTGAAAGCAAAGAAACCTGATAAAAAGGACTTTTTCATAAAAGAGGAAGTTAAGGAAGAGTTGATGCAAATTTTTGATCAAATAACTCTAGAGACTAGAATGAAATTTTTAAAAGGTGCTAGTGTATGGTGCTTCCTGAATAGGATATTGCCAATGTCATGGTATTTGATACCATTAGAAAAGAAAAGCAAACAATATTTAAAATAGAAAAATAGTTAAAAGAGGGTCATAAAGGAGTGAAATATAGTGGAGACCACCAAGAACTAGTGATGTGGTCAATTCAAAAGAGGCGTAATTCAAGACTCCAGTATATTTCAAGTTCAAAACATGCAAGGTATCTAATGGTATATAGAGTAATATAAATTGACTGTGAAGAATCAACCCTGACGAGTAAACAAGTGGTTGATTTTGATGTGGATGTAGCTAGAAAGGACAAACAAAAATTCATTCATTTAAATACTAGGTTTGAATTTTTTTTGTAGATCTATCATGAAAGAGAAATAAAAATCAATGAAATGGAAAGAACCTCTACCATCTTGGGAAAGTAGTAAGGGAAAAGAAAGATGATAAAGAACCAAGTCAAGAAATGATTACAACATCCCCAGTTCCACCCCGTCCTACTAGACCTAGTATTGATATTCCAGACACCCCTTAGCATCAGGAATATTATACCAAGGAGGAGTTGGAAGAAGAAAACAACAAACTCAGGGTTGCCCATATGGAAGCATTAGAAAAATATGAGGATAAAATTAGGGATGACATCATATTTTTTGTTGATCGTGTTAACTGGCCTTTGTTTCATTTTGAAATCTCTAAGCTCATAGATATGTTGAATCATTTTAAGAAGAATGAATTTGTTATAAGACCAATTTTGGACAAATTGATTAGTAGGGAAATAAAGCTATGTGATTTGTGTGTCCATATCATCAATAAGACTAACACAGATACATTGATTGAAAGAACATATAATCATACCACTAACCCACTATATTTTGATGCAAAATGAAATATTTTTCATAGAAATATTAAATTATGTTTCTCTAGGTATGTAAGTAACAGTTTTGATCTTTTTCCCCATGTTTTTAGTAATCTAGTTAATTTCAAATCAAAAGAAGTGTGGGGAAATGAATTGAAGGAAATTATGAGTTCAAGGATGAATGCCATTATAAATAAGGAGGATAATACTTGGTTCCTTAGAAAAGTGGAGGAGATAGTAAATGTTCAAACATTCTTTGATTCTTTTTGGCTACGGTTTGAAGAAATAAAGAAGATAGGATACAACATCATAGGTAAGGATAAAGACATACTTAATTTTAATTGGCTTGATGACTTAGTTTATAATTAAAAGGTGACAAAATATGCCTCAATAAAATAATATTCATAGGTTATAGTAGAAGAGAAATCACAGGGCATGGGTACAACTTAAGAAGATCAACAATCAATTCAAAGAGATCTTATAATAACCGAGGGGGTAGAAAAAGTGGTCCCACAATATATTGAAGAAATAGTAGAAGATGAAAAGAAAAAGCTTATTAATGATCAAGAAAAGGATAAAATTGAAGAAGCTCCTAACCAACCAAAAAGCATAAACAAATAGAATGCATGACAACTAATTATTATTAGTAAAGAAAAAGTCGTTATCATAATAGGATACCTTACCTTTTTGGTTCATTCACTACGGATATACTGACATAACAAATCATGAAACTACTTTCAAATCAAATAAAAGATACCACCTATTAAGTCAACAACCCCATGGGTTGAAGATAGTGAAACTTTTTGTCCTTTTTGTAACTATGTTTTTATTATGAAAGTTGTTATTTTCCCTCTTTGTCTAATGCTTGTTGCAACTCATCTCGAATTTTAATCTTTGAATGAACATAAACTTTCATAATTTGAGTTTGTCTAGAGCTGTATGTATTGTTTCAGAAATGTCATTAATGGAAATACAAAGTTAGATGGGTGAGTCTATTTTGATTTTTTCTCATTGAAGTCAACACTAAGTTGTATACTTTCAAAAAAAATAATATAAAATTATTTACAGTTTGGTTACCCAATCTAGATCTTCTCTCTTCTTGTGTTTATTTTGATTTATAGAATTTGATGATAATGTCTATTGTATTTTAGTTATAATTTATTTTGAATTATATCTTAGTTCATGTTTTTTTAATAATCTAAGGGGTTATGTAAATGCTTGATATGTATTTGGGAGAATTTAAAGTTTCCAAAAAGATCATAATAAAAAAAAGATTTTAGACTAAGTATTGTTCTCCTCTTCACAAAGAGATAGAATAGATCTAGTTTTGTGTGTTAAAATTATGTGAACTTATCAGCCCAATGGACAAGGCACTAATCATATGTTGAAATTGGTAAAATATGGATGGACTATATAGTATAAAATCAATCAATCAAAATATTAGTTTATTTTTGTAAACTTGAAAGTATAGCCTAAGAGTTTTTCATCTTGCATCTCTTTTTCATCTCTTAAAATAGAAGAATCATAGGCATTCATCTTGTTGGGACTAAAAATTGCATGGTCAATTTTGAGAACCATTGAAAAAATCAAGCCCTTAATCGCTTTTAAGATGCATGTGCCTGGTTGTACCCGGCTGTCCATCTGAGACCCCTAAGGTGTTTAATGTTTCTAACACCCTATATTCAGCCTACCTAAGTGTTTCATGAAGTTAAATTGAGTTTTTGAGTCATTTGACGAAGTCCTGTTTCAAGCATTTGTCAAATCTGCATTTTTCCCCAAGTGTCAAACAGTGACAGGAGGTTGTGTTTGCCATTGAATATTTCGCACCCAAAAAAGTTTTTGTGACTTTCCACTTTGAGAGTGTCTAATGTCCATACCTGAGAACCTATATTCCAGATTTTGAATCATTTCAAATCCATTTGATTAGGTTTTGAATCCCTCGAAGTTGGTCAGTTCCTGTGTTTATGATTTTGCACTTTGTGCATCTTTCTGGGTAGGCCTGTTTGACGTGCTATAACTCTTGACCAGTTGACCAAAATGTTGAAATTCCTATTGCATTATATTTTTGACGTCAGAGACTTGTTATGTTTCAAGTTTCAACTCTTGACGAATCCGTTTGTGTGGTTTTCAGACGCGATTCCAAATGGAATTTCTAACTTTTCACTGGTGTCAGTATTTACAGATTGATTGGTAGCCCTGTTCGAGACATCATAACTCCTGATCTGTGATTGGTGAGATCGAACAGATTATACCCTTGTGTTGTCCTCTGAAAATGTTCCAAGTGTGTCAGTTTGCAAGCCATGACGAATCCATTTACACACTTTTTCGGGTCAATTCCATTTGCAAAAAATTGCTTTCAGTCAGTGTTCCTAAGTGCAAAATTCTGAGTAGCCCACTTTGAGTGTCCGCCATTTGTGTCCTGTGATTCTTCATAAGCCCAAATTACATATCCATAATGTCCTTATGACAAAGATTTAACGCCCCATTTGTCGTCTTCCCATGTGCCCATCTGCCTAGTTTTCTGAGCCAAATCCAAAACCAGTTTATTGCTTTTTGACATGTTTTCTTGCAGATGATTCTGAGAAGGAAATTTTGACAGTGAATATCTTTTGACCTTGAATTCATCATGAGACGAAATCTGACAGGGTCAAAGTGTGCAGAAAAAAGAACCAATGGGTTAGATTTCAAAGCCTAGTTAGGTGTCTGGGTCAGTTTTTAAGGCCAGTCAAAAGACCTCCTAGCACAAATTAGACAGTTTGCAGAGCAGTGATGAAATGAGTTTTAAATGATGGTTCAATGGCCGAACATGGTTTTAATCAATTCAAGATAACTAGTGGATCAATTTGAAAATCCAGTTGTTTGGAAACAAAATTTTTTTTAGCTGGACCCGCTTTGGGGCCCGGCTAAATTCCATCTGGTAAATAAAGCATCATAGAATTTTCTAACTGACTAAACTGGTTTACAATGAATTTATTATATTAAAGTGTCATAATGCAAAGGCGAGAAATGATAATGGTGTTGAGTGTTAGCAAGGTTGTACAACTCAAGGATGATACAAGAACAATAGAGGGATAAGTAGTTCAACACCATCATATAAAAGGGAGCAAATCACACACCTTCATAGTAGGCCATGCCATGAAAGTGGTAGTTTGCAACAGTCATGCCACACAACACAAGGAAAGCCACGAATCATAGAAAAACTGCCAAGTCTGCATAGAAGAGCAGTTGGCCTTCATAGGGAGTTCACACCTGTTTCAAAGAAACAAAGCTAATAGCGTTGCTGGGTATAATACATGAATTTAAACAAAGAAGCTTGCAGAATTCAATGTGCAACCTCAACCAAGGCGGCAAAGCAGAGGTGTAAAATCAGGTCAAAGGCAGTTTTAAAAGACAGCCGCTAAGTAGCAGAGCATGGCATGTAAAAACAAATTGCCAATGAAGAGGCAGACGTCAAGGCATTAAGAGACGCCCATGCCAGTTTTGAAGCCCACGCAATGGTGCCATAACCGACTCATGAATTAAGGAGGAAGGAAATCGGTTTCATCATTTGAAGAAGACCAAAGCTGCGGCATTGAAAAGATCAAGAATCTACGCAGGGGATGTGCAAAAAACTCTAAACCGTAGGTCAAAGGACAATCATTGGAGGCAGTCGACTTTTCAGAGGATCCCTATTTTTCAAAGGAAGAGCCCACGATTTTTTCGAGTTCAAGCCATAAAGGAAAGAGAAACTGCGGCTTAAAAATAGAGAACAGGCTCACGCAAGAAGGACACACCAAATATTAAAAGAAACCCTCAAACACATAAGCAAAGGCAGCTTACATGGAGAAAAATGGAGTCGGCAACAACTTCCACGCAGAGGGGGGAAATGCCACTCTCCAGGTTTCACATGAATTGGAGAAGGAATTCACAGCATATTTTTGTGACTCAAAGACAAAGATTAGAACAAATTACAAAGGAGTGCCCACAGCCTGCAAAATTTCCATGTAGAAAGAAAATTGCATCATTTTGAAGCCCACGGTTTGTGAAGAGCACTCACGCATTAAGAGCCAGCAGTAATGGATGTGAGATAATGCAACACAATGAATTGAGAAACTGCCAATGTCAAAGGAGTCTTCACACCTAAAAATCTGGAACACGCAATTAAAAAGAAAGCATTCTTTTCTTTACTAACAGCACCCCACGTATTGAAGCAGGGAGCCGACCAGAGGTTCACAAAACTGTTAAGATGCAGCCATGTCATCCTCTGGAGGAATACATATATGCGTGGCCAAATTTTTTATTTTTTTTTGCAGCTTATAGAGATTGCAGGAGAGTATGCTAAGGAGACCCAGGAGGCCATCTAATGAAACTAACATGATCCATACACAAACCGTAGGAGATTTCTGGAAGACCAAAATAAAAATGGAGGCGCCTTTCGCAAGGGAATGCGTTCATGGGTTTATCCCACATTGCCAGTATCTGGGTAACCTTTGTTATTTAAGTATAGAAACAGTTATAACTTATAATGAGTCAAAGTTAGAGGCCTTTTGTGAAGGCCAACGCATGTGGCAGGTAGGCCCACCAATTCGGCCAAGTTGGCTAGACAGTGCTAAGTTTTGGAGAAGTGCGTGCAAAAGGTTGATGACGTCAGCACTGTTTGAGGCGTTGGAAAACCAAAATCCGGCCAGTCGCTATGTCGCTAGCCAGAAAATCTCAAAAAATTCGGCTAGCGAGGTAGCGAGGTTGCCGGAAAACCCCAAAATCCGGCAAGAGTTAGAATGCCAAGTGGGTCCTGCCTAGCAACAAATTGGTCAATGAGAAGGTGCCATGTGGCGGATGGTGCAGGCCTGAGCGAATCAAGAGGCGACATGTGGCATCGGTCAACAGAGGTTGACCACGGATTCAAAGGGTTAGGAAAATGTGCAGAGTTAAAAATAATAATATTTTATTATTATTTTTGTTGAAAATTGATGTTAGTTTTTAAAATCTAGCAGGCTTTTAATTCTAATGTTAAGACATTAGATTATTATAAATTTTTTGGATTTTAAATTCAAAGATATGCAGACCTGATGTCTCTACCAGAGGACTATTTTTCAAATGGCAGTTTCAGGCGCTTCCGGTAACCAAAATATGCCTTATCATATATCGCCGGAATTGTGAGAAGACGAACTTTCCAATTTTGGAGTCAGTTTTTGCACATGTATCAGTCAGTTTGAGCTACACGAGGTTTTCTATCAGATATTTTGGCAAGTAAAGGGTTTTCATCATTAGGCAAGGATATTTTGCAAGTTTGTTACAGATTAATGATGAAACAAAATCAAATCAGAATGGGAGATGGAAGGAAGAAGTTATTCAGTTACAGAAGATTGAATTTCAAGTGGACACTTGTCATCTTCAGAATAGATCCGGGAATTCTTTCTCTTCTATATCTTTCTTTCTTGCTTCCATTGTAGGGGTTCCAGTTTTTGCACTGAGAAACCATTCTTCAGCATTTTCTCTTGTATTGAACAACATTTTAAGTTTTATGCAGATAGTTCTTTTCTGTTAGGTGATCTACGAGTTATTTTCTATACATTTCATGTATTTGATTTCAAGGAAAACAAATAAAGTGCAGCAAAAGTTTGAAGTTCAGTTTGAATCTTGTCTCCTGATTATGGCTCTGCTATTTCTTCTAATTTGTGATCAAAGAGCATGAATTAGGTTGCATTACATTTTGAAATGTATGTGGTTAAAATGTCTTGCTTATGGAACAAAGAACCATGTAATTGCTTGATATTTGTCACGGGGTTTGCAGATTTCATGATAGGATTTTCTGAGTATGAGATTCATTCTATAGCAGATGTCTATTCACAAGGTGAAAGATAGATCAAGGATCTTAATGTAGAGATGCGTTTGAGGTTTCCAAGAGATGTATGGTTATGATTCATTTAATTGCCCAATAGATAAGGCACTGGTCAGAGATAGGATCATTAAGTTCTGTTGTTCATACTTGGGTCTTGCTGTTGTCAACATATTAAATCAATTTTCCCTTTTATGTTGAAAGCTATTCAATGTTAACCCGCACTTAGCTTGCCAGTTTCATGAGTTATGTTCTTAGCTATTTCATGTTTGTGATTCCTGGTTGAGTGTAGAAGATTTAGGGGTTTTTTTTATCTGCTTCATAATAGATTCAGTGTATGCTTTGACAACTGGTACCATATAAAGAATCTACAGGTCTACCCGCCTAGGTTTTGCAGAGCCTGAAGTAGAAGAAGGGTCATGCCTTATAGTTGGCCTGGTGTCTGAATGGATGTGTTGATAATGGGAGTTAGCTGCCCCTAGATGCATCTTGTTCTCATCAGGGTAATTGGAAATGGGTAATGTTTTCAAACTCCAACACATCTGTTATTGTAGAATTCATTTCAAAATAGTAAATATATTGAAGATTCATTAATTTCTATGTATACTTGCCTGAACTTTGTAGAGTTCAAAAGGAAGAAGATTGAAGTAGTCTAAATAGTTGGTCCTGTTAACTTGTTTTAGGGATACCCATTATGGTTTTTAGTTATCTCCTAAATATACTTTGCATTTACAATAGGTAGTTAAAATCTTGTCAAATCAAGAGCCAACAAAATGTAAACTCTGTTGGGGAAGCATATGACATGGGTTTTATCTCAAATTGTGATAGGTCATGTGTTAGAATAGAATCTTGTCTGTGTGATAGAGTTTTTGTTTCCCAAAGTATATCATGACATTAATTTACTTTTTTTATTGGGCCCCTATGTTAGATCTTGTTAGAATATATTGTCCACAAATATAACTTGGTGGGGTGAATCAATTAGCCAACTATTATCACAATTCTCAACCTTGGACAAACTTAACCATATCAACAATATAATTAGAAACCATAACAAGATGCTCATACACAATAATACTAGATATATGTTAACTTAGGAAACCCTTGATTAGAGGGAAAACCCTGGTGGGGATGATAACTAGAAGATTATATACTAATATAAATATTACTTGTTTGAGGATAGACCCTATTAGGAGTCTATAACAATATTCTATACATATCAGTCCCTATTAGGAAACTTTGAATCCTTTTTAGGAGATTCCAACCCTATTAGGAGTTGTGGAAGATTGTTGGACCCACTACCCAAATAGCTTCAATGGAAATACCAACGAGCCCAATATCTAAATGATCTCTATATTATTCCTTTCCGAATAATAGAAATGAATAGTACTTCCTTCCCCTATATTGTTAACTGAACCTTTTCTCCTTCTAATCTTATAACCAAATCACAAAAATCACATCCAATAATCCCTTGCATCATTTACTCTCATTCAGTAAATACTCTACTCATTTTCAAACTTCACACTTCATACAATGATTACAACACTTCACAAATAGGAATCATCTTTCCTTTATACCATATCTTCAAAATAATTCTTTAATTCATCCTTGAGGCTTTCATAATTAATTATAATAATTAATTAATTTCATTTACAATATTATTGTCAGTTCATAGTCTATACAAAACCTCACATGTATGATACTAGGGCTTGTGCATCTACCAACATCATTATCCAACCTTGCTCTATCCCTTTTTGACTGTGCATCTCTTTATTGCATCTTAGATGAAAGATATAATACAAACATTAGAAACTATTATACAAGCACTCTGTCTCTAAACTACTCTTATTAAATCAAGTACAAGTTATGTACATCTTTGACTATCATTCTTCATATTGAACCATGTCATCAAGTCACTATACTAAATATGCCCATAAGCATGCATCGCTAGAGAAGAAAAAAATTGTTTGTACAACTAAGATCTCTCTTCTATTTTGCTAGTCTTCATAAACTTATTGCTATCTTGACATCAATGATAAACAAAATCATGAATACAACATGTCAATACTCTCCAATGCTTAGGATACTCCCCCAATGTAGTATCATCAACATTCATGCTAACAATCCCCCACTTTGGCATTGATGGCAACATAGATGAAAATATGTAAGTTTCACAAATACCAAAATAGTACTCTATTGTTATATTCATCTTCTCAAATCCTCTTCATCAATAAAATTAGAAATCCTCTAGAACACTACTCTATTTTTCTTCTTCTATAGGATTGGCAACAATTGTTCGCAATAAACAACTCGCAATACTTATATTTGCCAAAGAGATATTCCTCCTCCTTTCTTACATGAATCTTTCTAAATCTCCCTAAAAAGTGAGAGTTCCATGCACTCTTCCCATAAATACTTATGAGATGTTTTTCATGCATATTCTCTCCCCCATTGACATCAATGACAAAGTTCTCATTATGTCAATTAATTGCTCCAAGTCTTCAATCAGCTCAAGTGTCCAAAGACACTATTCAAGACCAAATACCAAGAGTCCTCAATGACTCAACTCATCTTGGATACTCCCCCATATGGGAAACATTAGCATTTAGTCCACTCTAACAATAATGCTCTATACCACTGGACTAATGGGTAAAAGTACAAATTTGTGTCACCTTTCAAGATGACTTATCAAAATTACTAAATTTGAGCATTTCTATCTAAAATTTAATTTTTTAAAAACATATGATCTAGATAAATTCATTCTAGCTAAATTATATATGGTCTCACTTTTTTCCAAGTGGAAATGTCTATTAAATGCATATGTTATACTAGTTTGTATATAGTTAATAAAGAAATTAAAAAAATTCAGAAAAATAGCTTTTCAATAACTCTTACTATTTTTATGATATTTTTTAATAACATATAAACACCATTTTATAAAGCTCAAAGTCAAGAATATTCTCATGTAGATTTTATATTTTTTTAACCAGATATATAGTATATTGAAATTAAAAAATTCCACAACCATGTATTTTAACACTCGAAGAGATGTCAGTTTTGAGAAAGAAAAATATTAAATCATATAAAAAAATCTAAAAATTATATGATGTTCTAGAGGAGAGAGTCCTCTTCTAGAACATACAATTTTTCTCTTGGTAAGAATAGAGTTGTTTTGAAAAATGTGGTGGGAGATGAAAAGTATCGATTTCAGGAAAGTTGAAATTTCAATCCTTATAAAAAAGAAAATATAGTTCTAAAGCCAATTTTTATTTTCAATTGTTCTAGATATATATGTTATCTATAACATAGTCTGAGATCAAAGGGAAATAAGTTTATTTGCATATAGTTTTATGGTGGGAACTAGAACCCTAATTTTCAGCATATTTTAGCAACTAAAAAATTATCTATAAAAATTAGGAAAATATATCAGTTCTTATTCCAAATAACTATTAAAATTTAAAATCCTAAAATTCATCCATTTCTACACATTTCATTGGTTTACTTCATTTTTAAATTCAAAATAGTAATACCAATTTTATGTCATTGAAGGTGAATAGTTATACTTTTGTTGGCCTTTTCCTTTACAAAAGGGTGACACAGGATTGCGCTTTTACCCTAACGCATTTACTACATCATCTAACCATAACTAGGTAGGGGCATAACCCCAAGCATACCTCTCAAGTAATCAAATGTATCTTTAGTTAAGGGATTCATAAAGATATCTACACTCTTATCTTTAGTACTCACATACTCTAATCTAATCTCCTTTTCTATTGCCTTCTCTCTCAATACATGATAGTTAATAGATATATGCTTAGTATTAGAATGCAATGCAAGATTCTTAGACATACTTACTATACAAGTGTGCTATCATAGTAAATGATAATAGGTTCCTCAAACTCAATCATGATATCCTTCAGCATCTGTTTTGTCCACATCACTTGATTATAGTTATCTGCTACTGCAACATACTCTGCCTTAGCTATACTCTGAGAAATAAAATCTTGTTTTTTTCATAGAAAAGAAACGAATCTTCCTCCAAGAAAGAATGCTCCACCACTGGTTCTCTTTCTATCATGCATATTTCCTACCCAATATGTGTTGGTATATGCACATAGAGTGAAATCACTTGATCTATCATACCAAATTCCATAGTTAGATGTTCCATTTTAATATGTGAATATCCTCTTTACTACTGCATAATGATACTCCTTAGGATTAACATGAAATCTAGCTATAATCCCAACTAATTTTTTATCTTTGGTCTAGTGTGAGTCAGATATTACAAACCTCCAATCATGGATCTGTAATTCTTCTACTCAACTATAGGTGTTTCATCCTTACTAGATAACTTGTGATCAATTATCATAAGTGTACCAACAGACTTACAACTTTCCAATCCAAACCTTTTCAATAAATATTTCAAGTACTTATCTTGTGAGATGAAAATACCATCAATGTTCTGCACAATCTGCAATCCTAGGAAAAACTCCATCTCTCCTATCATGCTCATTTCAAACTCATTCTTCATTTCTTTAGCAAATTTATAACTTTATTCATCATCACCTCCAAATATTATGTCATCAACAAATACTACTATTATCAACAATCCATTCTCAATTTCTTTCAAATATAAGTTACTATCTATCATACCTTTAGCAAATCCAAATTTTTCCAAATATTTGTTCAACCTTGCATACCAGGATCTAGGTGCTTGCTTCAGTCCATATAGAGTTTTCTCTATTCTTCATATTGTAATACCCCAAAATTGGCACATTACCATGCTAACCAATTCTAGTCTATTTTTTATCAATCCAAAGTCCCATTTCACTAGGCAATTCTCATTCTAGTTCTCGCTACTTGACTTAATTGTCAGATGGAGAAAACCCTAATCTATATTAATCACATTATTTATTTAATTCCTAAACTATTGACTCAAATTCTCTACATTAAATCTATTGATTAGATTTAATTTAATTTAAAACATTTATATTTTAATTAAATTAAATTATCTACTAAAACTAATGTACTAAGGAATCAAATAAAGCCCTCACTTTGATTATTGGGTTTAATTATTCAATTAATTAACAATATACATTTATGAGATCATATCTCCTTTTATTAAATTAAATAACCTTCCAAATTCTTCTCTTCAATTCAAAAATTGAAACTCCGAGTGAACTATCCCTTGAATTGGAATTAATTTAGATAATTTATTCTCACACTCATGTGAAGCTTAGTTAACTACTCATCACACTCAGATCTGAAACAATTAACTTTACCTACACAAGGAAGTTTCCATCTTAACTAAATCTCACCTTCACTCTCGACCATCCATCCAAGTTGATCTTGACCGCTGGTCAATTCTAGAATTCTATTTAAGAGGCCTTCAATTCCTCATTACAAGGGTTATAATTTGAATTGCATCGAATTACTGCCAAACTGTGTACTCATTTGCTTAAATATTCTCATAGCTTTCATTGTTTAGTTTTAATATCATATAGATTAAAATGAAATCATATAGTTTAATTTTCTTTATCTGTTATTAGATTAATTGTATCTCTTATCTAAATTAATTGCATTATCATTTAGTTGCATAAATCTTTCATATAAAAAGGTTCAATTGCCTGCTTCTCAGTCTAAAAGAAAGAAAAAATCCTTCTAGTTAGAAGACAATAGGTCACACTGATTAGATTGCTCCGATGAACAATTCAATGTTTATTCCAGAATGATATCTCAGGTAGAGACTATGTTGAAGTGTATGTGAGGATCTGAGGCCCACAATTCACCCATACATCTCTGGTGCCCACCATGGGGTAGAGAAATCAATTTTTCTAGCCTTATCTACTTTGTTTTCTATTATTTTAAATGTTTCTGTCATACACATCCATACAAATTTCCAGATTTTCATGTGAGAAATCTAATTATCATGCAAATATCTAAATATGTCACCCTTTTCTTTGCATTTCCTCTCACAAAAAAATGCATAATTGTGTGGTTTCTCATGTGGTGCACAAAATTTTCTTGTGTGGGCTTGTGTACGATTTCATGCAAAAATTTTCAAAAACATGCAAATTGCAATTTTTTAGAATTCAGTTTATCATTTCATTTGACTAACGTATTTTCTCTGAAGCATTTTCCTTTTGATTTCTAGTTTTTTTGCAGCATAACAATTATTTGTAGTACATATTGATGAAGACACCTTTTTATAAACACTTCAAACATGTACTAATTGTATGATTGCAGGATGTTGTCAAAGAAATGCATGCCAAAGAACAATTTCAAAAACACTTTAAACATCATTTTTCTCTTGCTTTGCACACATAGTATAATTAGGGTTTGTGAACTTTGTAGGGTGCAAGATAGGAGAAGAGAGGAGTATGCTCTTTACCACTTTGAAGTCATGACCAAAGGTAAATCAAAAACCTAGAAGCCTTTGAAAGATGACATCTGAGAGGGGCAAACAAGTTAGTGATTCTCTAGTATGAGTCCTCTTCTATGAAGGGATGATGATTTCCTTTTAGGGAATCAAAATCTTGAGAAAGGACAAGCCTAAATTGATTAACCTAATTTAGTGATTAACATGTCTTGCGTGTTTGGGCAAGGTGATGAGGTAGAGGAGTATGCTTTTTCCCCTTGAGGGAAATTAGAAACTCGAACCCTTACATCTAAACCACATGTTTGAATCAACCTTTAGAGGGCCTGCTGGAGTGATCCAACCTCTAGGAATGATCCAAGTGAGCACATTCCTTTTGCTAAAGATTCCAACTCACTATAATAAAGAAGATTTGTAGAGTGAAAGACTCCAAATCCATATTAATTCCTTCCTCTTGATTCCTAATATCACATATCAAGAGAAGGCTCAATCTATTGCATTAGCCAACACCAACCCAAGTCTTGCTAGTAAAGTGTATGCACTTTTAGATGCTGGTGTGGGGTGCTGGTCTCAACTCCACTTGTGGAACCACCAAGGATTAATATGAATAGAAGCCAAGTAAAAACCTTTAGTTATTTGCTACCTAATTCACCTCCAAAAGGGGGCATAATCTTTGTGCAAGGATGATGAAGAATCTCTCCTATAGAACTCACCATAAGCATATAATTGGGTGTTGGAAAGTGGTATATGCACTTAACCCCTACCAAAAGGGTGTTCATTTAGTGTATAAATTATTGAGCCCTTGGAATACACTAAAAACATGGGTGTCCTCTAGTGAGGTGACATGGCTGTGTGAGGTGAACACACACACATAAGTTGTGGGACAAAGGTTTTTCTTCCTCTACCATTTTTGGTTCTAGAGATAAAGTGTGTTTGTTATTGAGTCTTAAACTTGTCCAAACCTATCTAAACAAACTAAAAGTCAAGACTCCCCTATCCTTGCAAGTTGCCTTGTCCTCGGTTGGATTGTATTTAACTATTGCTTGATTCCTGTGTCTTCCTAAAAATAACTTGTCCTGTTCAAAACAAAATGTTGTCTAATGACTTGAAAACCAACCTTGCTATCTATTTGAAATATTTCCAACAACCAAAACTCTATCTAAAATAGTCTAAAACCTTTAAAATCTCTTCAAAATTTAGTCTCTATTGTCAGTTTTTTTCCCAATTTTTGTGCCCAATTAGTTTAAATTAATTTTATCAATTATGATTATGATTATGTTTAAATTAATTTTATCAATTAATTTAATAGTTATCATATTATGTTGAATAATGAGGTACTAATTATGTTGATGAATAGATTATGAGTTTGAATAGATAACTATTAAATTAATTGTATACATTTGATTATGGTTTTTATTTTCCAATTAGTTTATGCTTTCAAATTAGATTTTGGCTGAGATGATATTTGTATGTTATCTATTCATAATCTTTATTCTAACAATAATTGGATATCACTATAATTTATTTGGTATCACATTGATGTTTCTATTTATCTGATTCTTTGGTAATTATGTTTGAATATTATTAATAATTAGTTTTTTCCCCATTTTTGTGCCCAATTTTGTGAAATTTTGCGTGAGAAACTTTTGGTTAGCAGTTCTTTGTGTAGTCCTTTCTAGGTTTTTGTGTGGCCCTTTCTAAATCTCCACATGAGATCTTGTAGATTTGTCCTTTTGTGTCAGGATCTAGTTTTATTATTAGTTTAGCACATCTTTATGTGAATTTAAACAATTCCTCACACGAGAAATATTTGCAAAATTTATTTCTCTAAGTCTTTGCATGGTTCTTTGAGCTTTCTCATGCATAGCCCTAGGAATCTTCATGTGAGATCTTGCCTTGCAATTGCTAAAACTATCTATTAGAACTATTTGTGCTCTATGCCTATTTTGTACCTACAATGTGTTACCTCTTTTTTTGTTTGCAAACACTCTCAAATAGTGGCATCTTTCTTAGCCAACCACTTGTGACCTACACTTAAACTGGTCTCATTTCTTAGTTATATTTTTCTTGTCCTTTAGTGCTTGTTATATTCTATGTCACAATAGTCATAATCTTTGGTTATTCTAGCTCTTACTTAGACTACTCGTGCCTTAGTATACAAAAATCTTATCTTGTTTCCTTGAATATACATTCTAGTATGGTCATTGTCTAGGGTTTTGCTTTTTGTCCTTGTCTATGACTATGGAAACAAGAAGAAAAAATGTGTTTTATCCCCTTAAACATAGGCAAGGTAGAGCTAGGGTTCATAATTGTAGTAGAGGTCACTTTCTAGTTCATACATGGTCTATGTTTGGTTCATCTACTGAAGAGTTTGCATGAACTCCTTCACCCATTAGATCACCTCATGTTCAGAGAACATTCTTTATCAACTTACAAAAAACCATGAACCCCTTATATCAAGAAGATCCAAAAACTAAAAAAGTTTGTACATCTCTAAATAACATGGGCAAATTCTTATTTAATTAATATTCCTACAATAGCTGATCATGAACCTGAACATGGAAAACATAGTAGAGACCAAGATCAACATAGGAATGAATGAAATAAGGAACCTTTCTTTACTAATGAGAATGAAGAAGAGGTAGAAATACTCCCTGATCATATCGAGAAATTTCATACGGAAAAAAAATTCCAAAAGGTCATGGAAATCTTGTTGAATGAAGAGAAAGAGAAATACTTTCTCAAACTTTCCCAAGAGGGATCCAAGCTACATCAACACATTAACATTGAAACAATCATTACACCTAAAGAGGAAAATGAAACTTCCAAATTGCAAAAGCAACTAAAAATCATGCAAAACTAGTTAGTTCAAATGATGTGTGATAAAGAAAAGCCTACAAAAACATACACCTTAGACACTCTTTGTCCATTTCATTTTGATAAGAGTATAGACATGCCTCCTTTTTCAAGAGGAGTTGAGTTACCT
The DNA here is from genome assembly GCA_028749045.1 of Cupressus sempervirens. Taxonomy (NCBI): domain Eukaryota; kingdom Viridiplantae; phylum Streptophyta; class Pinopsida; order Cupressales; family Cupressaceae; genus Cupressus; species Cupressus sempervirens. The sequence goes on along the minus strand of CM053789.1, from coordinate 743,103,033 downwards.
AAGTACAATAAATACTTTGGAACTACCAATCCCTGAGATCATTTTCGAGAATTCAGTGCCTTGTCTGTGGAATTTGTACATAATTAGACATATCTCATGTATCTATTCCAAATAAGTCTAGGTGGTTAGGCCATCAAGTGATTCTCACACTTGCCTATTGGTATCAACACATTTGATGAGATTGCTAACTTGTTTGTCTAACATTACTCTCATAATATACAATACCTGGTTAACATTCAAGATTTGTGCAACCTTAAAAAAAGATTTGGGGAACCTTTCCTCACATTCCTTCATAGATGGAGACAACTTTACACCAAATTCTCACATAAAATCCCAGAAATGGAGAAACTTGACATCTTTATGGATAATCTCCTACCTAATTTTGGGTATAGATTTCAACTTCGAGGTCCATGTACCTTTGAAGACATGGTCACACAAGCTATCTAGATAGAGGAATTCATGGTCAAAAGGGTGATTTAAACCTTTAGAAGGACACTAAACAAGGGTCAACCTCTAATAAGGACAAGTCCAAATATATGAACAAAAATTGAGAAGTTGTGCATGACAGATTTGTTGACAAAATTAGTCCTAAACCTACCAAGGTAGCATTCAATCTTACTAATAATCCCAAAGCATCCAAGAATGTTGAGAAACCTCCTTTTGAGAATAAGACATCTAGAAACAAACTAAGGAAGTCATGGGCTACATGCCCTAAACAAGATTTTACTCCTCTTGGTGAACCTTTGGATGTGGTTTACAAGACCTTGTTAGAAAAAAAACTCATTTCTCCATTGGAAAATTCTCATTCTTATGATCCGCAACCATGACCATCATGGTGGAATGAGACTTCATTTTGTGAATATCACCAAAAAAAAAGTCATAAAACCAACAACTATATCAACTTGCATCACAAATTCGAAGACCTAATTGATGATGGTAACATTGTTGTGGATGGACATAACAAGAACTCAGATCACAAGGCTTTCAAGGAGCCATTCCCTCAATATGAAAAAGGAGAAACTTTGAAATAGAAATCTCATAATAAGATAAACTATGCATACTCTAATGATGACAATATGATCAACATGGTTGAATCTATGGATTTTGAGTACTGTGACATTATCACCATCAAGGGCAAGCAAGATACGAGTAAACCTAAGACACCATTTGTCTTAAGGGGCCCTACTTCCAACACATTTGAAAATGAATCATCGCAATCCTATGCTAATGTTTTTATGCATTCTCATGCTAAGTTGGTTCTCAAAGGCCCTACACCTTCTAATTTTGAGTTAGAACAAAACAAAGACAAACCCCTTGCTAGTTCATCTGGGAAAAGTGAAAAACTTGTAACAACTTCTGCTACTACTAGCTATAGCATCCATGATTAGCTATAGTGAACCACTACTCAAATTATGATCTTTGAGTTGTTCAAAATCTCACCTACTCAGGAAAATTCTTGACAAAGCCCTCGCTAAGGCAAATGTACCTCAAGATCTTGATCTTGAGAGGTTCCAATATATGGTAGTTCATCTGACCTCACCTTCCTATATGTCATTCTCTAAGGAGGATGACAATTCATTGAATCATCCACATAATCAACCTCTATACATTGAGGTTGTGATACACTAGAAACATGTCCATCATGTGCTTATTGATAATGGAGTTAGTTTAAATATTGTCTCTGATATTTTGCTTAGGCAATTGGACTATTCTAAAGAATCCATTGATCCCTGTTGTAAGATAACTATCAAAGCATTTGACAAAGTTGAATGAAAGTCTTTAGATCTTGTGGTGTTGCCTCTCTGCGTTGGTCCTATACAAAGGGATGTGATTTTTTAGGACCTCGACATTCCCTTGGCTTACAACATTTTACTAGGAAGACCATTGATATATGAGATGTGTGTTGCACCATTGATTTATCATTGATGCATAAAATTCCCTTTTCATGGTTTTGAAGTCACTATACCTACAAGTACCAATTATACCTATAGTTTTCTGAAATCTACTAAAAACTTTGTACTAGCTAATAAAAAATCTATGGATTGTCATGCTAAAAAGATAAAGAAAATTGAGCAATCACTTAAACTAAAAGAAACTTGAATGGGTGAATATCACATAGAACCGGTTCTATCTCTTACATCTCTTCCTAAGTCTCCCTGTCACTATGGGAGACCATCTAAAGAAAAGAAACTTTTTTTTGACACCTGAAACTAATTATGGTAGTAATTTTATCAAAGCTACTATTCCTCTCAAGGAGGAAGCTAAAAATAGAGCCATTACTACATGGATCTACAAAGAGGAAACTCTAGTTGACCTCACAGAATAGTCTCATGAAATTACTCCAAAGAAGTATGGTCCAAGTCTTAAAATCATGAAATACTTTGGCTACAAGGAAATTGGTCCTATTGGGTGCAATAACAATGGGATAATTGACCCTGTCAAAGTGATAGCTAGGAGGAACTAAGATACATCTAGTCTAGGGTTCAAGAAGATTCCCTTTCATCTAAGGATCAAAAAATTTGTACCAGAACCTAAAAATTCATTTAAAAATGAGTCACAAGATAAGTCTAATAACCATGAACATAATGTTGATGATGAAGATCCTTATCCTTATCCAATTCTTGATGATCTTCTAAATTCTTTGTTAAGCTAGATGATTTTGTACCATGTCTCAATACCATGGATGGTGATAACAATTCTTCTAATGACACTACTGATTATCCTCATATTCAAAAAGAAAAAGAAGAGTCTAGTCACACTCTACACATTAAGAACCTTTTCAAAAATCCAAAGGATGAAGGAGAGTTTGTCCCTATCACTATTGGGGAATTCTACAATCTATCTCCATGTAACACTAATTCTCGAGAGTATGAATTTGACTCTCTCTCAAAAGAAACTCTGGACAAAGACATAGATCAAGTTAATGTCTATGAAAACCTCTTCAAAGTAGGTAAATCATCTAGGGTTAACTTGGATGAGTCCTATCCAACTAGTGTCCTTGAGTCTTTGATTAATGACATTAATACTAAAGGGAATTTGAACACACTTATGGACAATGCTACTCTAGGTCTCGAATCACTTATCCAAGCATTTAATGATTATATCATGAATGTAATTAAACCCATCACATCTATTTCACTCACCTATCTCAAGCTCATAAACTAGAATTCTAATGTATCTAGTGAAGTTCTTACATTCTAGAATGACTCTACTCTTGTTTGCTACTTAAATGTTGTCAAATGAGTAACGTCTTCCACTAGCGAACAAAGTATCTTCAAAAAGAAAATAAATAGAAGGTCTGATGGTGAAAACCATATTATGGAAACCATATTATGGTAGTATTGGAAACTAAAATAGTAAAAATAAAAGACATATCCAAGGTGAAAATCTTTCCAAGGTGCCTGTGGTTGAGATATTTGATGCACTTCCTAGTCATTTTTAGGAAAGATCATCGATGTTGATAGAACCAACATAGCCAATCAACTTGGGAACAAAGGAACAACCTCACATGATACATCTTGCACAATCACTATATCCAAAGGAAAAAGAGTAATTCATTTCTTTCTTCCAAGAGAAAAAGATAAACTTTGTGTGGACATACTCAAACATGCTAGGATTAGATCCTGATCTCATAATGCATCACTTGTCTATTGTATTGGGAATTAAACCAATCAAACAAAAACTTAGGAAAATGCATCCTCATGTTGCATTACTAGTCAAAACTAAACTAGAAAAGCTTCTAAAAGATGGTTGCATACATGCTATTAATTATGCTAAGTGGATATCAAAAATTGTTCCAGTCTCCAAGCATGACAAATCTACTAGAGTCTATATAGATTTCTGAGATCTAAACTTAGCATGTCTGAAGGATGATTTTCCACTATCTAACATTGATATTATAGTGGACATGACAACAAGATATGAAATGTAATAACACATGGATGGATTTTATAGTTATAATTAGATCAAAGTTGCACCAAAAGATCAAGAAAAGATTTCTTTCACTTGTGCATGGGGAACATTCTATTGGAATGTGATGTCATTTTTCTTGAAAAATGTTGGTGCTACATATTAGAGGGCCATTACTATAATTTTTCATGACATGATGCATAAAACAATGGAGGACTATGTTGATGATACCATAGTTAAGAGAAAAAAATGCAATACTCACCTTCAAGATTTGGGACATATCCTAGATTGCATGGATAAATTTAGTTTGAGACTTAACCCCAAGAAATATGCATTTGGGGTAACATCTAGGAAATTGCTTGGTTACATTGTGTCTGCAAAAGGAATCAAGGTTGATCTAGAGAGATATTTATAAGAGATCATGGATATGCCTCCATCTCATAATATTAGTCAAATGAGGGGCTTACAAGAAACACTTCAATCCATTTGTAGAATGATCTCACAACTAGCAAATAGATCAAAACCTTTTTAGCAAAACTTTGCATAAGGGTGTAAAATATAACTAAAGCCAAGATTGTGAATAGAGTTTAACACAGGTAAATAAATACTTTTCTCATCCACTAATCTTGATGCCTCCTATTCATAGAAAGCCTCATATTCTATAATTTTTGCAACAACAACATCTCTAGGTATATTGCTAGCTCAAGAAGAAAATGATAATAAGGAACGAGCTATCTACTATATGAGTCTCACATTGATCTCTATGAAATGAACTACAATATTATAGAAAAGGCTTGCCTAGAAGTCATCTTCACTTCCCAAAAGCTGAGACTATTAGAAATGATTTAGAATAACTAAGAGGGGGGGTGAATTAGTTATTCAAGGTCCAAATGTCCTAATAAAACTTCTTCATCAAGTATAGTGAGCCCAATTAAACTAATCATACATCCAAGCTAAAATTTCTACTTAGCAAGTTACTAGAAATCAACATGCAAGAATAAGACATGATAGATCAACAAATAAAATAGTGATTTACATGGAAACTCAATTTTGAAAAAATCACCAATAACATGCTACTCAGTTCTCACTTTTCTAAAGTGATGCCCTGTTAAAGGCCTACCTTGTTAAAGGCTACAACACACTATTAAATGTGACCTGCTTAAAGGATTTCAACCACATTGTTAGAAGTGGGCCTGGTTAGAGGACTTTAGAACATTCACTTGGAATGCCACCCTGTTAAATGATTTACAAATGGTTGTTAAACCAACCTAAGTCCATAGGATTTTACCCTAACCGATACAATTGTTAGAGAGTAACAACAAGGGCTTTTGACCTGATACAACTCACAACTTAATTTATAGATTTTAGATCTTAGTTCAACTCCCAAATTTTCCTAGCTTTTAGTCTCTGCAGCTCGAACAACTTTTCCTCCTTTCCAGCTTTGTCTCCTTGAGTCTCCATGCTCAATATACTAGTGCAATCTCCTATATGGCCACTTATCAAAGCATAGTCTCTATACTATGTTCTTCCTTCTCAATGCCTTCATCTTGACACCCTTCAATATTTTCAACCCAGTAACTCTTGCTTCTTGACTTGTGACTCCTTAAATAGAAGTCTAGAATGCTCTTCCCCTTTGAATCTTCTTGCTTTTAATTTCAGATTGAATGGATTAGGTAGCATTCAATGAATCTACCCCATATCTTGTTCCTTCTAGAAACATCATGAAAAATCCTCCTGAATTCACCCAAAAATGATTTACCTATAATTCTGTGCCACTAGCTCATCATCCTTATCTTCCATCTAGTTCACAAAATTCAAGGTAGCAAAATTGTCAGCTTAGATCTATGAGATCTATTAGATTTCCACAATCCATGCTAATGTGCTATCAAATTTCTGGGTTTGATAGATGTAAAAAAATTATACACAATCAAACCCAGAAATTTGATAGCACATTAGCTTAGATCTAGCTAATCTTTGACTTTTCAAATAATGCAGCAACTCGACACTATTGAAATTTTGATGCTCGACACATATTGTGTTACTTGGCACCAACTATGTTTTACTTATGCTTGACACCTATTGTGGATTCGCTCGGCATCAACTAAGTTTTTACTGACACTCAACACCTATTACTTTCTCGACACTTGAAGTTGGTTGGCTCCTTCTATTTCACTCGACACACACTAGATTTTGCATTTTCTTGACACTTACTGAAAATCTGCTCGGCATGAACTTAGTTAAGCTTTGCAAACAACCTTGTTACAACTTATTCTTCTAGAGTTTCTAAGTGTAGCCAACCTTTGTATCTTCAATTATACTACCAATATGTTATTTTATCAGTTTTAACTAATCCTTGTACTTCATTACAAAACCATAACTCAACCTTTCCCTTAGGTTCTTTTTCTTGCAGTGACAGACCAAACAGTTTTTGCCATAGGAAGTTATGCAGAAAGTTAATGCAGACCAAATAGTTTATGCTATAGGAAGTTATGCAGAAAATTAAATGTCATGTTTTAAAGTGTGTTTAAAATTTTAATGTTTGTAATAAAGTCCTATGATGTGGTGGCATAAATGGAATAGCAATCATATAAGCTCTCCAATTATAGCCACTTCAGAAAAAGTTAATTTCAGTTTTACATTGAGTCAATTTTATTTAAGTGTTTTGTGTGTTGTTAATAATTAAGTTAGCTAAAGAATCAATGACCACATTAAGTTTCAAATAGCTAGAAGGGGTTGGTGGCAGATTCTGAATTCTAACCAATCTTGTCATGATTTGAAAAATGTTTTATTTCCTTGTTTTTTTTGGACATTTCATCCTCCCAATAGAAAAGGATGAGAAAGGATTTTAAAAGATAGATTTTTTTAACTGAATATAATATGAGAGATCAGATTGAGAAAGAGGAATAGAAAGTTTGGAGTTTTTTCTGACTTTTTTGAGTTGATGGTCTTTTGGATATATGTTTTCTTATGTTTCTTTTTTGAATTGATATTTTAAACTCAAAGAATCTATGGGTGGTTTTGTTTTAGAACAATAGTATATTGATCGGTTTTGAGTTTAAAGTAAATTTGTTGGCTGGAAGCAATCTCAAGAACTATGACTTCTGATTTATTTGTATGTGAATATCTATCATTTTGAGAGTTATAGAAATTGATGAAAGTCTTTTAAACTCTCCACAATCTAGTTTTTGAGATCGTGGAGGAGTTATACATTATATGCTTTTTGTTTTCATTTTGTTTTCCTATTCTTTTATTCCCATTCATAGCCATTTGGAAGTCAATTTATGAATCAGGTGAATATTCACTAAAATATTGAAACCACAACCCAATATATGATGGATAATGGTGAATTCGAACCATAAATTTGAAAATTTGAAAAATGGAAAAAAGGGGTCAAGTTCAATGATTTGTTTTTGGAAGATTTGGGTTGAATTTTATTAAGTTGGTATAGAAAACAAATGTGGTGATAGGAGGTCAAGAAAGTTCATGTCACTTGTCAGTTTTTAGTCGGTATTGGGAAAATTAGTTATTTAAAAAATCTGAAATAGGTTGAAGATTGATCCTAGAAGGTGAATGTGCCCCTTGATGTAACTTAGTTGAGTGATTAATTTCCTCCTAAGTTTTTCAAGGTGAGGCTCTACATCATTTTTGGTATCAAAGCTCAGTGAAATGTTTGGGAAAATCTAGTTCTGTGTGTTTGTGCAGTTATAACAGGTTGAGAGGAGAATATGAGAAGTCCAAGACACTAGGCAAAAAGAAAAGATCCTAGGTGAGGCAAAATGGAGCAAGGGGATGTAGCTTTAATAGTAGGATTGTACCTTTTTTGAAGGTATCAATAGAGAAAGGATTCATAGCTCAAGAGAGAGAAAAAGAATAAAAGAGAAGAAGAAATGAGAAAACAAAGAGAAGAGGCAAGAAAAATAGAAGAGGAAATAAAAAGTTTGAGAAGGAAACTTAAAGAGAATGAAGCTAATTTGAAAGAAAATAAAGTGCTGAAAGAAGAATTGCAGATGAGAAGAGTAACAAGAGAAGTCCTATGGGATTTGAGTGTGAACAATTTATGGTTAGAACAATAGCATTTCCTTTGAAAATAGAGAAGAGTATAATGTTGGAAGGTACTCCTATGGAAAAGATTTTGGAGGCAAATGAAGAAGCCTTAGAATTCCATGATGAAGTGAAATATCAAGAGGAATGGCATGAAGATGGAAATAAAGATTATGCAGTAGCAAGTTCTAAATAAGAATTTGATTTATGGGAAGAGTTTATAGGCATCATGGGAGAATGGAAAAGGAATAGTGGTAGTATGGAGACTCAGAATAAAGAAGCTTCTAAAGAAGAGATATCTGATGGTGTTATGGAAAAAGAAGATGAGGGTGAATATGTTTATGAGAAGGTAACGAATTCTAGTTATGTTTATGAAAAGGTTGAAGAAATTGAAATTGAGAAATCCTATTTGGTTCCAAGAGAAGAAACTATAGAAAATTTAGTTATGGGTTATGAAAGGGATCAAGTTTTTGTGTATTCTCTATGTATGGAGATTTGGTATGTTTGTGAGGACAAGAAAGAGGAATTTCATTGGAAAGTGTATTTTATGGAGTTACAAATGTATGTAGTAGTAAAGTTATTACTAGAAATTAATGATCAGAAATAAATAGCTCTCTTGTCATGAAATAGAGACAAACCAAAGATTAAGATGAAGAAGGAAAGACAAATACAAGGGAGTCAAGGACAATAAAATGCAAGATTGCAACTAGAGGATGAGCATAAGCCTAAAGTAAAGATGAAGAAATATTTTTCTTTTCTAATATTTACTTTTGCAGGTGTTTTTAAGAAGCCTCAAAGGAGACACAATATTAAGTATATAGTTAAATGTAAGAACAAACCTGAACTAGAAGTTATTCAAATGGATGAAGAACAAATAAAAAAGCATGGTTCATTACTAAAACACTTCATCTCAAGAGGACTTGAGATTCATTCTATAGGGGAGTATGTTGTAGTGGCAAACCAAATGGTTTTTGCTATAGGAAGTTATGTAGAAAGTTAATGCAAACCAAACAGTTTCTACTACAGGGAGTTATGCAGAAAATAAAATGTCATGTTTTAAATTGTATTTAAAATTTTAATATTTCTAATAAAGTCCTATGATGTGGTGGCATAAATGGAATAGAAATCATATAAGCTCTCCAATTATAGCCACTTGGGACAAAGTTAATTTTAGTTTTATGTTGAGTCAGTTTTATTTAAGTATTTTGTGTGTGTTTAATAACTAAGTCAGCTAAAGAATTGATGGCCACATGAAGTTTCAAATAGATGGAAGGGGTTGGTGGCAGATTTTGAATTCTAACCGATCTTGTCATGATTTGAAAAACATTTTCTTTCCTTGTTTTTTTTGGATGTTTCATCTTCCCAATAGAAAGGGATGAGAAAGGATTTTAAAAGAGATTTTTTTTAAAACAAATGTAATATGAGAGATCAGATTGAGAAAGAGGAATAGAAAGTTTGGAGTTTTTTCTGATTTTTCTGAGTTGATGGTCTTTTGGATATATGTTTTCTTATGTTTCTTTTCTGAATTGATATTTTGAGCTCAAAGAATCTATGGATGGTTTTGTTTTAGAACAATAGTATATTGATCGGTTTTGAGTTTAAAGTAAATTTGTTTATTGGAAGCAATCTCAAGAAATATGATTTCTGATTTATTTATATGTGAATATCTATTGTTTTGAGATTCGTAGAAATTGATGAAACTCTATTAAACTCTCCACGATATAGTTTATGAGATCATGGAGGAGTTATGCATTATATGCCTTTTGTTTTCATTTTTTTTTCTTGTTCTTTTATTCCCATTCATAGCCACATAGAAGTCAACTTATGAATTAGGTGAATATGTTCATATATTCACTGAAATATTGAAATTGTATACTTGATATGTGATGGATAATGGTGAGTTTGAGCCATAAATTTGTAGATTAGAAGAATGAAAAAAAGGGGTCAAGTTCAATGATTTGTTTTTGAAAGATTCAGGTCAGATTTTATTAAGTTGGTGTAGAAAACAAATGTGGTGACAAGAGGTCAAGAAAGTTCATGTTGCTTGTCAATTTTTAGTGGGTATTGGGAAAGTTAGTTATTTAAAAAATCTAAAATAGGTTCAAGATTGATCTTGGAAGGTGTATGTGCCCCTTGATGTAACTTAGTTGAGTGATTCATTTCCTCCTAAGCTTTTCAAGGTGAGGCTCTGCATCACTTTTGTTACATCTTATTGATTAAATCCTCTTCATCAATCAACTAAGTGATAGTACTTGGAAGTTATAAGCAATTATCATTCCAACAAATAGTATGTTTGACATCGGTGACAAAACAATGATTAAAAATGATCTTTATCAACAATCTCCCTCTTTGCAACAATCTTCATTCTTCAATAGTGATCTTTTCAATCAGATGTCAACAATCTCCCTCTTTAGCATTGATGGAAAACCAAACTAAACAACCAAGTTATGAAAATGCTAACTATGTTAAAACAATAAGTCAAATGCCAAAAAGAAATTTTGTTACCATAACTATTTTCATCAAATTTCACATCTTCCTCTTTGTTGATACATTATCTTATATTTTTGTTCTACTCCCTCTCTGATCTTCTATCTCGATAGCTTTCACATCTTCCTCTTTGTTGATACATTGTCTTCTCTTTTTATTCTACTCCCTCTCTTATCTACTATCACTAATATTTCCTTTCTCTTTCATTTATGATATTTCTCCCTCTACATATCTGATTAGTTTCTATATGGCTCCCTCTTTTTTGTGGCCTATCTTGTTTTGATCAGTTCTGCTCTTGGATCTTTCTCTTAACTACTATTTCTTCCTCTTGAATTTTGTTCCTTTAAATGTGCCATTTTCCCTTTTGAAAATTATTTCTCCCCCTAAATGCATTGATCAATTTCAGCTATTTCTCCCTCTTTGACAAAAATGCCAAAGATACATTATTTTCATATCTTACCATTCAAGTATAGCATTTGCAAGAGCTCCAATTTCTTCCTTAGTCACCTTGCTTGTGAGTTTTTTGGCATTTCAATACTTTGATTACTTCAAGTAATACCTAAAGTAAGTATCCTCTACATCAATTTATAAGATTTCATTAATCAACTCATTTGATGTAGGGAAATCTTGTTATTGCTCAAACAACCTTGGATAGGGGTGTTAACCCTAATTTACCTCTAAGATACTCAAATGCATCTTTAGGTAATGCTTTTGGTAAGATGTCAAAAATTTGTTCCTTTGAACTGACATATTCCATCCTCACTTTCTTGTCTTCCACCAATTCTCTCACATAGTGATACTTAATTGCAATATTCTTTGTTTTGGCATGCATCACAGGCTTTTTTGATATGTTGATGGAACTTTTGTTATCATAATAGAGTATCACAAGTTCAATTATTTCTTCCTTCATACCTTGCAATAGATGTTTGATCCATACAATATTGGTGCAATTGATAGTAGCAACAACATACTCAGCTTCTACTATGGACTATGAGGTACAACTTTTCTTTTGGCTAGTCCAAGTGACTAATCTTTTTCCTAAGAAAAGTGCTCCTCCACTTGTGCTATTTCTATCATCTATATTACCTCCATAATGTACATCAATGTAGGCTTTCAACTCAAACTTTTCAGTCCTCTTGTAATACAATCCAAAGTCATCAGTTCCTTTTAGGTACCTTATTATTTTTTTTACTACCATAAGATGATTTTCTCTTGGATCAGCAGAAAATCTTGCCACTATTCAAACAGCTAATGCAATGTCTAGTTTACCATGCACAACATACTGCAACTTTCCAATCATTGATCTATACATTATCTAATTTACCTTAGCTGACTCATCATTCTTGGATAAATTATACCCTATTATCATTGGTGTACTAATTGGTTTTGAATCCTCTAGGCCAAATGTCTTGAGTATCTCCTTGATATATTTTGATTGAGTCACAAATATGCCATGTTTTAGTTGATGTACTTGCAATCCAACAAAGAATTTGATTTCTCCAAACATTGACATCTCAAAATCATGTTTCATTTGATCAAAAAAATCTTTTCATAGAGTATCTTTTTTTGCCAAATATTATGTCATTAACAAAGATCTTAGATATCAAAATGTCTTTACCTTTTTTTGCCTTGATATATAGGTTGTTGTTGTCATCAGTTCTCTCAAATCCTATCTTTACAAGGTATTTTTGAAGTCTCTCATACCATGCTCTAGGTGCTTGTTTCAAACCATAGAGTGCTTCATGCATTTTGCAAACCATATCCTTGTGTTTGTCATCAACAAATCCCTCTAGTTGTTATATATAGACTTCCTCTTCTAGTATACCATTCAGAAAATAAGACTTTACATCCATTTGGGAGACTTTGAAACCTTTTTAAGTAGCATATGCAAGTAGAGTTCTTACTCCTTCCATCCTTGCAATAGAGGCAAATGTTTCCCCATAGTCCAGTCCTTCTTCTCATGCATAACCTTTGCAAACTAGTCTAGCCTTATTTCTTTTGATCTCACCATTTTTATCTAGCCTTTTCCTAAATACCCATTTGGTACCAATCACATTCTTATTGACTAGTCTTGGAACTAAGGTCCAAGTTTTGTTCTCCTCAACATGCTTAATTTATTCTTCCATAGATTTATACTAGTTATCATCTTGTAGTGCATCTTTCATTGTTTTAGGTTTAGTCTTGCTCAGTAGACACGATTCATTCCTTAGTTTTTTCCTTGTCATTGGTCTGACATCCTTGTCACCAATGATTTGTTCTAAAGGGTGATGTCTTGTCACATACTTAGAGAGTCTTGGTTCTGTCCTTCTTTCCATGTTTGGTCTCTCAGCTTTAGAATCATTATGCATGTCTCTTTTAGGTATTTCTTCATCTCTTTCATGTGTATTGATTTCAAAATTAGAATTTGCACTTTCTCCATTATTTAACTTGACTTTTGAATGCAACTTGGCATTCACTAGTTATGATTCAGCTAATACTAAAGTTTGTTGTTGATTCCCAACTTGACTAACATCTTTTTTAGCAAGTATTCCTTCGTAGAAGTATACAAAGGATCTGTACTCTTCTAGTTTCTTGATTTCATGAACTTGAATTTCTATATGCTCATGAAAATTTACATTTTCACTCTCCACAATTGTATTAGTGTTAGTATTCAAACACTTATATGCTTTACTTCTATTGAAATACCCAAGGAATATGCCTTCATCACTCTTTGCATTAAACTTTCCATTTCTAGAATCTTTAATAATATAACACTTATGACCAAATATTTTGAAATGTTTTACATTGGGTGAGTGACCATAGCATAATTCAAAAGGTGTTGCATTTGTACCTTTCTTGACTTGTACTTGATTCAGGGTGTAAATAGTAGTGCTAACAACTTCTCTCTAGTACTTTAGTACAACATTCTTTTCCATCATTAATGTTCTTGCATAGTCTATCACTAATCTATTCCTCCTTTCTACAATGTCATTCTATGAGGGAGTTCTTGGTGCTGATGTTTGTCTCTTAATTCCTTTGTCATTGTAAAATGTCTCAAATTTTTTAGATGTGAACTCTCCTCCTCTGTTTGATCTTAGGCACTTTAGACTCTTTTCTAGTTCCTTCTCAACCCTAGCCAATTACCACTTAAACATTTGAAATGCATTGTTTTTTTGATTTATTCCCACTTAAGAAGCTTTATTCATTATCAGTAGTATGTTGAAACTGGATGAAAATTGTGTTCTATGACTGTCATAAGTCTATCTTCAATCAGTTTAGTTTTAACAAGTGCTGTTGAGAAATTTTAGAGTCAAGAATCAGTTTATGAAGAGTATTTTCTTTTCAAGATGTTAGTGATCTGCAAGTTTTTCCTACATTGAAGGTCTGGTTCAGATTTGTAAAGTGACAAATTATGTTTTATTTCTCACAAAGTGTGAGTGGCGACTCTCAAATCTCTGTACTAGTTGTTCCTAGTTGATTTCATTGCATAATTTTGAAGGATTTTCAGTTGTATGGGTAGATCTAAAGCTTTTGGTAGTTTCTTGAAAAGGAGTTTTAAAGTCTTGATAAGTTTTATAGTGCTGTTTGCAATCTACAGTTATAAAAAATTGAAGCGTAAAAGTAGATCACAGTGGTGATTATTTCATTCCTCTTGCAAAGAGGTGGCAGCTCTACAAAGTTTGATCAGTGGTGTAAAGGATTTTCAATCTTACACCTATGCCAAATTAGCAGATCGAAGTACAACATCAGCACTTGAGGCATTTTGATTTTCATGTTTCTTTTCATGGAAGTCAAGTGTTTAAAGAAGTTGCCTCTATTAAGTGATTTTCAGCACTAGAAAGAAGTAGAATTTTTATTTTATTTTTATAATGGAGTCAGATCTCAGATCTGAGATTAGTTTGCCAAATTCTGAGAGTTTAGAAATTGTGAATAATAACATTGCTATGTTGAATAGACTGGTCTACAAAAGGATTGTCAATCTTATAAGAATTCAAGTAGGAAGTACTCAAGGTTTAAATGCCGAAGAATTTTATTTAAGGCTTAAGTCAGTAATCAGTAAGATGCCTTTTTATTGTAAACCTGAGGAATCTTCCTTGCCTACTGTTTTCCTTGATGTTCTAGTGCCTGATTTAGTCAATTGGCTAGTACCTATAAGATTACAAAGGTTTTTACAAATTGTAAGATTCATTGAGGAGATGGAAGATGATGATTATAGATTTCATGTTATGTCTCTTGATGATAATGAGTGTGTTGAAAGCCAAGGTAGTAATGAATACAATGAGTCCATAGAGCAAGATAATCTATCTTCTGAATGTGAAGAGGTGGATTCAAATGTTAGTGAATCAGGTAATAGCAATCAACATGAAAAAGATGGATATAAAAGAGAAGATAAATTTTGTTATAGTACATATGAAGTTGAAGAAATTTGTAACAATAGTAGATCTAGTGATTGCCATGATAAGAAAGAATGTTGTAATAATGTTGATTTTCCATATTGTTACACTAAGGATCCTGCTATTGTAAGTTCTTCATATTATCCAGATGATAACCACAACGAAGAGAATGTTTGTGAGGCAATCTTCTTGAGCTCTGATGAAATCTCAGAATTGTTGGCTCGTGAGTTTGAAAAGCACGTAAGTATTTCTAAGGATCTTCATATGTTCTCTCATAATACTTTCTCATTTAGTCAAATCAATTCCCAAAAGTTTGATAGGTAGAATCCAAACAATCCTTATCAGATTTTGGAGGTGTGGGTGACAGTTCCTCAAATGTCTTTTGCACATGATGATTTTCTGGATGTAGAGAATGTTAATGAAGGAAATTGTAATGCTATTTCAGATTATTTTTATGTTGATCATGCTGAACATTATTTTGAAGTTTCATGTGATGAAGAGGAAAAAAGTAAAGGTTGTCAATCAGGTTATAGATTTTCTTCATGCACTAATGAGTCTTGTGAAGATAAGTTCAAGGTCTATTTTGACTTTCAGTTAGATGAAGAAAATGATAGTGATCAACATAGTTTAGATCAGCACTTTTAGAATGAGTTTTCATGCTTGGTAACTAATCAGTTGGTTGAAGAATGTGAAGAGATTTTAGTGAAAAATGAATATGATTTAGTGAATGATATGACTATAAGTAGGCAACAATCAGATTCCAAATACTCTTTGCAGCTGGAGACACAAGGTGAGTTGCAAGCCTTTAATACATGCAACTTGGTGAATGATGTAGAATATGAAGTCTTTGTGTTTCCGATCAGCATGCACAAATCATTGTTGGATTTTGATTCTTAGTCTAGGTTGTATAATTATGAGCATATTGATTTGTTCTCTCATAATGAGCATGAAGTAAAGGGTAATTCTGATATATGTATGCATTATGAGAATGAAAGTGTGAATTCAATTTTGCCAAGTGTTTTGCTTCAAAGTGCTAATCTGATTGGTGAAATTGATGGAAGAGATGTTTTCAGCTTACCTAATGAGAGTGTAGATGAAAATCAGGTGTATGACAGAGGTAAGCAGTTTTGAAAGTTTGGTGGCTTGGGGCTATCATTGTACATAGTTAGAGTAGTTTCCTTCTTTTAATAAAGTTATTTGAGGAGATTTTTGCTGTTTAGGTGTGTGGTCTGCTTCTACCAAAGATCTAAAATCTTGCCACGCCCACAAGGGACATGCATCACCAGACAGAGCCACTGTTGGAGCTCAAAATTGCTTTCTCATTTTGAGCATCCATTTAAATTTTTTGAATCAAGTCAAGCCTATGAAAGCCCCATAAATGTAAATGTACCTGACAGTACCTATAAGGCCCCAGAGCTATTCAATGTTTCTAACACCTTTCATTCATCCTGTCTACCTATTCCATGAAGTTAAAACATCATTTTGAGCTATTTGGCAAAGTCCTGTTTTGAGCTAGTGTTAAATCTGCATTTTCACCTAAGTGACAAATAGCGATAGGAGGCTATGTTTGCAACTGAATATCTCGCACCCAAAAAAATTTTGTGGCTTTTCACTTTGGAAATATCTAGTTTCCATACTCAAGAACCTATGTTTCAAATTTTGAGTCGTTTCGAGTTCATTTGACTAGGTTTTGAATCCCTCAAAGTTGGTCAGTTACTGTTTTCATACATTTGCAAATGGCACACATTTTTGGGAAGCCCTATTTGACGTGTTATAAATTTTGACCAATTGACCAAAATTTTAAAATTCTTATTGTACTACATTTTAGACATCAGAGACTTGTTATGTTTCAAGTTTTAGCTTATCATGAATCCATTTTATCAATTTTCAAATGTGATTCCAAACACAATTTGTATCTTTTTACTGGTGTCAGCATTTGCAGATTTGTCAGGACCCCTGTTTGAGACATCATAACATGAGATTTGTGATTGCCTAGATTGAATGTATTGTACCATTGTGTTTTCCACTGAAAATACTTCAATTGTACCAATTTTTAGGTCTTGATGAATCTATTTGCACACTTTTCCAGGTCAATTCCATTTGCAAAAATCGCTTTCTGATATTGTTCCCAGTTTGCAAAATCCAAGTAGCTTACTTTGAACGTCCTCCATTTACGCCTAGTTATTTTTCATGAGCCCAAATCATAGATTCATAATGTCCTCATGATAGAGAATTGAGGTCCCAGTTTTCATTTCTCGATGTGCTCGTTTGCCTAGTTTTTGAAGCCAAATTCAAACCTAGTTTATTGCTTTCTAACATGTTTCTCATGTAGGTGATTCTGAGAAGGAAAATTTTTCATGAGACGAGATTTGACAAGGTGCAAGAATGCATAACAAAGAGTCAGTGTGACAATTTTCAGATTCGGTCAGTTGTTTGGATCAATTTTTAAGGCCAGTCAATAGATCTCCTAGTATGAAGTCAATAGTTTGCAGATAGGTGTAAAAGTGAGTTGCAAATTTGTTTCTAGGGTGTAAAATTGACTTCATTCAGTAACTTGAGTTCGGTGGATCATTTGGAAGATTCAGTTGTATGAAAATGATTTTTTTTTTAGTTAGGCCCACTTCGGGGGCCCGACTAGTGGCATTAGACCAAATGATATGGAGAGGATTGAATTTATTTTGAGGAGTCAAAGTGTAAAGTTATGATACTTCAATGTTCCTATTCATAACACTTTTTCTGAAAAGGAACCTTTGTTATCTAAGCTCAACCATCTCAAAAGTTGATTAAAACATTTTGAAGTTAATCTTGTTGTGGGAATTTATGGTAGGGAGGTTCAGATCATCGGATGACCTATGCGTTGTCACTAATATCACTACAACCTAAGTTGAAAGGTTAAATGGATTGTTTTAGCGGTTTAGATAATTGAAAATCATGGGAATAAGCTCTGAATGTCTAGGAATTCAGGTTTTCAATTAGGATCCCATAATAAATGAGAATTATGTGTTTGTGTGTAATTAATGCTTTGTTGAAGGCAAAGCAAAAGAAACTCGTGATGTAGTCACTGAACATTAAATGGGGCAAAGATCAATAGCTTTTTTAGCTAGAGATTTTGAAAGATGGTTTCAGGAAATGGTTGAACTAGTAGATTTTGGTTTACACATGAGATACTTGGCAGGATTACATCAAGAGACAAGAAATTGATTTGTTCAAGAAGAGCAGATGTGTGTAGACAAGAAGATGCCCATAGTGAAGGAACAAGGAGCCACACTTTTAAGAAAAGCCCATGCACAACAGCATATATAAAGAAGAAATCCACGCCCTTGAAGATGAAGTCCTAAATTTTTAAGACACATTTTTAAAGGAGAGACATTAAGTTAGATGTCTGAGAATACAAACAAGTATCAAATATCCATATGAATGTTTATGATTCATAGAAATTGCCCAATGGTTAAGGCACTAATAATTTACAGGGTCAATAGTTCTTATTGTTGCATACTTGAAGGTTTGTTGAATTCAACATTATAAATCAAAAGTGTTTTCATCTTTTATGTTGAAGGGCATCAAAGTTTAACCTCACTTAGCTTTTTTATGTCATAGGTTTGCATTTAGCTACCATAGATCTATGTCACTTCATGAGTTCTTAGGTGATATAAGGGGTTTTCATCTACTTAATAGATTTAGGGATATGTTTTCCACTGGTATGATATCAATTGAATCTGAGGTATACCTGCCTAGGTTTTGTAGAGCCTGAAGTGCAGAAGGAGTGTAGCCTTATAGTTGGCCTGTTGTCAGAAATGGCACGTTGAGAATGGGAGTTAGCTGCCCCTATACTTGTCACTTTCTCAGTGGGATAATTGAAAACCCTCTATCATTTTCAAACACCAACAACAGTCATCATCCTTGAGTAGTAATCCACAAACAACAATATATATACATGTCTCCTTTGTAGCTTTGCACTTCTATTGGGCCACATAAGTTTGTATGGACTAACTCTAATACTTCTTTGGAAGTGTCAATTTTTCTTTTGAAACTTGACTTGGTCATTTTTCCTAGCTGACACTATTTGCACATTGTATTGTCAGGCTTCTTTAGTTTAGGCAATCCTCTGACTCTATTCATTTTGCTAATGCTAATCAAATTATCAAAGTTGACAGGACATAACCTTTTATGCCATAGCCACATATCATCAAGTTTTACAATAAGACAACTTGCATCTTCCATATCTAGGTAAAATAGATTACTCCTAGTTTGGTCTCCTTTTCCTATCAGATTTCCATCAATGTCATAGATTTTTTCAATTTTGTTTCCAAATTCTACTTTGTGACCTATATTGTCTAATTGTGACACACTCAGTAGGTTGTAGTTTAGTCCTTCAACATAATATGCATTATCACATGAAATTTTCTCTATAATCTTAATGGAACCTTTTCCTTTGATTAGACATGGAGCATCATTTCTATATCTAACACTATTTCCATCATACCGAGTAAAGGTAATAAACTTACTTTTGTCTCCTGCCATATGATGTGAGCATCCATTGTATATGATTCACTTATCATTTTTGTTCACACATGTTACTAGTGTTGTTGCCTCATCTTCATCTAATTTATCCTTCATGGCTACATAGACTACCTCATCATCATGTTCATCAAACTCCTCTTCTTCAACAATGTAGCACTTTTTTCCTTTATAATCATCTTCTCTTCTATTCTTGTTCTTGTTACCTTCTCTGTAGTTCTTTTTCTGAGTGCATCTTGCAGCAATATGTCTTACTTCATTGCAATTAAGACATATTATAGGAAGCTTACCTTTGAATTTACCTTTGCCTCTGTGAAATCTTCTAGCCAACAATGCTTCCAATTGTTCCACATCTTCTACATCTGTGGTACTATCACTAGATGCATATTTTTCCTTTTTCTTCTTCTTCTTTGGTTTTGCCTCCTCAATGTCCTTTAATGATATCTTGGCCTTGAAAGTAGATTCAAGATTCTCAGCTTTGTAGTTATCAAAGTTGGATAACTCAAATGCAGTAAGTCTTCCTATTATTCCTTCAAAAGTTAGTGTGTTCCCTGGTACACATCTTAACCCTTGTATGGATGATGGGGAGCAAGGTTCTTAAAAATTTTCTATTGACAATATCATCTTCTAAATGAGCACCCAAACTTCTTATTGCACTTACTACTTCTTTCATTCTAGAGGCATATTGAGCAACATTCTCACCTTCCTCCATTTTCATGTCATCAAACTTTCGTCTGAGGATTTCTCTTTTTCTCTTTGAATGTTCTAATCTCCTCCATAAATATCAATCAATAATTTCCACATTTTGAATGTATAATTAAATCCCTTGATGTCATCAAATTCGACATAGTTGAGCATTGAGGCAATCTCCAGCATTATCTGATTCTGCTTCTTCTTTTTATTCAAATCTTTTGCAGTAGGTGCTCCAGCTGGATCAACATGTTACACTTCAATTGAGGTTTTTGCATGATCACCTATTGATCCAAGTTTCAAATTCATTAAACCTTCCCATGTAGCAAAGTTATCTTTGTTGAGCTTGGGAATTTCTCTCTTACACATCTTGATCTTCCTACTTCTAGGACTTTTAAACTATATAATAGATGGCTCTAATACCAATTGTTAGAAATACTTTAGAATAACTTGGGAGGGGTGGATGAATTAGTTATTTAAGGTCCAAATGTCTTGATAAAACTTTTTCATCAAGTATAGTGAGCCCAATTAAACTAATCATGTATCCAAGCTAAACTTTCTACTTAGCAAGTTACTAGATATATACATGCAGGAATAAGACATGAAAGATCAACACATAACACAATGATTTATGTGGAAACCCAATTTGGAAAAAACCACTAGTAACATGCTACTCAATTCTCACTCTTTTGAAGTGATGCCTTGTGAAAGGCTTACCCTCTTAAATGCTACACCACACTGTTAAATGTGACCTGCTTAAATAATTTCAACCACCCTGTTAGAAGTGGGCTTGGTTAGAGGACTTTAGAACATTTACCTAGAATTCCACCTTGTTAAAGGATTTTAAAATTTCTATTGAACCAACCTAAGTCCAAAGGATTTTACCCTAACTGATATAATTTTTAGAGAGTAACAACAAGGGCTTTTGACCTAATACGACTCACAACTTAACTTGCAGATTTTAGAACTCAGTTCAGCTCTCAAATTTTCCTTTCTTTCAATATCTATAGCTCTGATAGCTTATCCTCCTTTCAAGCTTCATCTCCTTGAGTCTCCATGCTCAATATACTAGTGCAATCTCCTATATGGCCACTTATCAAAGCAGAGTCTCTATACTCTATTCTTCCTTCTCAATGCCTTCACCTTGACACCCTTCAACCATTTCAACCTAGCAACTCTTGCTTCTTGACCTATGACTCTTTAAATAGAAGTCTAGAATGCTCTTCCCACTTAAATCTTCCCGCTTTTAATTTTAGATTGAATGGATTAGGTAGGATTCAATGAATCTACCCCATATCTTGTTCCTTCTAGAAACATCATGAAAAATCCTCTTGAATTTTCCCAAAAATGGTTTACCTAAAAATTATGTGCCACCAACTCATCATCCTTATCTTCCATCTAGTTCACAAAGTTCAAGGTAGCAAACTTGTCAGCTTAGATTTAGCTAATCTTTGACTTTTCAAATAATGTAGCAACTCAGCACTATAGAAATTCTAATGCTTGATAAATGTTGTGTTACTTGGCACCAACAACATTTTACTTATGCTCGACACCTACTATGGATTCACTCAGGATCAACTAAGTTTTTACTGATGCTCAACGCTTATTACTTGCTTGACACTTGAAGTCGCTCGGCTCCTTCTATTCACTTGGCACACACTAGATTTTTCATTTGCTCACCACTTACTAAAAATCTACTTGGCATGAACTTAGGCAAGCTTTGAAGACAACCTTGTTACAACTTATTCTTCTAGAGTTTCTAAGTGTAGCCAACCTCTATATCTTCAGGTATACTACCAATACATTATTTTATCATTGCCTTAACTGATCCTTGTATTTCATTACAAAACCATAACTCAACCTTTCCCTTAGGTGCTTTTCTTACATCTTATTGATTAAATCCTCTTCATCAATCAACTAAGTGATAGTACTTAGATCTTTTAAGCAATTATCATTCCAGCAAATAGTAGGTTTGACACCGGTGACAAAAAAATGATTGAAAATGTTCTTTGTTAACAATCTCCCTCTTTGCAACAATCTTCTTTCATCAATAGTGATCTTTTCAATTAGATGTCAATAGAGATACTACATGCCCTCTCATACTACATGACTAATTGCTAAAATTATCCATTGAAATATTTTCTCAACAAGATAGCTCTAATAGGGAGGCTAGCTAAGTGGGTCATTATCTTAAGTGTGTTTGATATTTAGTATCTTGAACAAAATGCTATCAAGGGACAAGCAATTGCTGATCAACTAGTGGAAGGACCGATGAAGAGTCTTCTCCCGCTGAACTTTGATTTTCCTAATGAATCAATTTTGATGCTCACACATCAAACTTGGGTGATGTTCTTTGATGGTTTCTTTACACAATAGGGATCTAGTGTTGGGTTACTATTCATAAACCCATAAAGGTATTCACTTCCTAAGGCATACAAGATCTTGTTTCCTTCTACAAATAATATTGCAAAATATAAAGCTTTCATTAATGGCATGAATATTGTAGTTGAATGGAGAATTGATCAGTTGAAAATCATTACTAATTCAAAACTCATAATCAACTAGGTCAATGATGTATATCAGACCAAAGATGAGAAATTGATCCCTTATAAATGCATGGTAGATGATCTAAATAAATACTTTTCTCATATCACTTTTCAACAGGTTCCTCGAGAAAACAACAAAGTGGTTGATGCCATGGCTACTCTTGCTTCCTTGTTTTAGATGCCAGAGCATGATCTTTGACACAAGTTCTTGGTGGAAATGTTACTCTACCCTGCCTATGACTCTCTTGAATCTCAAATGATCTATTCTATTATAGGACATGGTTCATCCCACTACCACCACATATACTCCTATCAACATGACTAAACTATTTTGGATGGTCTAACCTAGAATAAAAAATGCCACCTTATTAGAAATGCTTCACAATATGTCACTATTGTTGACAACTTGTTGAGGAGAGGTCTTGAAGGAGCACTCCTTAGGTTTCTAGAACTTGATGAGTCCAAATGCACTTCAATCAATGTCCACAAGGGCATTTTGCAAATCTCACTTAAATGGCTTGACACTAGATCATAAACTTATTAGAGCTAGTTACTATTAGCCAAATATGGAGCAAGAGGCAATCAAATATACCAAGTCCTATAAATAATTCCAACTCAATGGGAATTTGATTCATGCTCCAACTAGGGAGCTAATTCTATCTATCACACTGTGGCCATCCCAACAATGGGTCTTTGATCTTGTGGGCCAGATTCACCCGTCTTCTTCAAATGGACACAAGTTCATTATTATAGCTACATACTACTTGACTAAGTGGGTAGAGGCAATACCTCTCTCTATAGAAAATGGAAAAAATGTAGCTCTATGCATCATAGATTACATCATATGCAGGTATGGTGTACCTTCCCCCATTATTATTGATAATGGAGTACAATTTTAAAATAAGGATCTTAAGGAGTTATGCAAAATGTTTAGAATTATGCAACACTAGTCTTCTATCTATTATCCTTAGGGTAATGGTCAAGAAAAAGAATCCAACAAGGTGATCCTTAAGATCTTGCATCACACAATCAAGAAATTTGGAAGGGATTGGCACCTTTAGATTAATCCAGCTTTATGGGCTTACAGAACAAGTATTAGAACTCTGATAGGTACAAAACCCTTTTCTTTATTCTATGGAGAAAATGTTGTGCTGCCAATTAAGGTTTAGATCCCTACTCTAAGAATCTCCATGAAGGGCATCATTATTGATGATGAGTACAAAATATCTTACCTTCAAGAGCTAGTAGTGTTAGATGAATGTCGGCAAGTGGCGTGTGATCATCTTCGAGCTTATCAATATCATATGTATAGAATTTAAAATAAGAAAGTCAAGTCATGCAACTTCCAACTAGGTGATCTCATTCTTAGAGAAAAGCCTAAAAATTAGTAACAAAGGGTACAAAAGGGGAAGTTCGAACCTAACTAGCTTGGTCCCTACATAATCACTACGGTGTTCAAATTTGGTTCTTACCAACTTTCTATAGTTGAGGGAGAGGTGCTCAAGGATCCCATCAATACTCTTCACTTGAAGTGGTTCTATAGCTGATATGATTTTAAAAGCTCTCTATATATCTAAATGTCTTGAAAAAAATCTGAAAATTGCAAAATGTCTTGAAAAAATCATTACCTTGGTGACAACCTAGTAATAGGCACCTTGGTATTACCAAAAAAAAGAGAAAAATACAAAATAAAAATTGAAAAAAGAAAAAAGTGCCATCGATGAAAACCTAACAAATAGGCATCATGGTAGCAAAAAAAGGAATCTTTGTCAAGAAGGTGAGAACTTGGTAAACAAGCGCATCTTGTTTCAAATTCTATATATTACAGCACATCTTTAGGCTCATGTACAGTTGCTTTCCTACTTTATTTTTCTTCTTTTTCTCATGTATCCATGGATTGGATCTTGTCATAGCTTGTGGGAAACACCCTACAATATCATAGGAGTCTCTTTTGTTATAGTCACTAGTTGTTCTAACTACATCTATCTACTATCACTAGTGTCACTTTTTGAGATTCCTTTCATGAATAATCTCTTAAGCATCAATCACTAGTTGTTCTATTTGCATCTACCTACTATCACTAGTGTCACTTTTTGAGATTCCTCTCATGCAAGATCTCTCTAGCGTTAGCCACCAGTTATTCTGACTATGTCTATCTACTATCACTTAGTTTCCTACTAAGGTTCCTCTTATTGAAGATTCCTCTTTGACTTTAGTCACTAGATGTTCTAACTACATTTGTCTATTGTTATCACCCTACTAAAGGGATTTCTTTCATCCATGTTTTGGACATTGACACTTGACATCAATCTTATGACATAGAAAATGAACTCAAAATGTTTAATTCTATTGGGGTATGTTGATCTTTTCTTTTTCTATTTCACTTTCTCTTTACCATGTCCCTTTGAGTGACTCGTTGATGTCTCTTTCGACTAGAGAAGCAAGGAGTGGGGGTATGATCTTTTCCTTGTTTTCTATTTTTGGTTTAGTTCCAATGATTTGGAGCATCCATATAAGAGGGGTGTCCACTATAAGAGTCTACATCTCATATTAGATGGTCATGTGTACCTTGATTCCTTTTATATGGACTCTTCATTGAGGTTGGTTCTTTTGCTTGCTTGTTTGAGTGAATTCCATATGCAATAGTAAATACTGATACTTGTCCTGCTAAGTGAACATACGGGTCACTATGAGTATACTTACCACACTTATGTCTTAGGTTACACATGTAAGGGTTGTTGTAGATAGAATGCTTTCTAAATACTTAGCATAAGAAGGATCTCTTATGTGTTTGCACACAAGAAACATTTTGGTCATCCTAGTGTTTATACTTTGATGCTTATGTTAACTTGCTACATTAAAATGGACAAATGTTCTTGTCATTCTAGCTTCTTGTGCCTTCAATGTTTACATTTAATCTTGAAAAAGCTAGAACATATGTCTTATTCATATTTCCATGATTTCAATGTTAGTGGGAATTGTATGATGTATGGGATTTTACTATATGCTTAGTGATGATAATTTTTGAAGCTCGGTAACCAGACCTGGGGTTGTATCCAGTTTAAGGTTGAATCTAGCATAGGGCTATATTACTATTTTGCTTGCATAAGTTCAATCATTCAATTACTTACATCTTCTATTATGAGGAATTGTTAGCTTCTTTAAAGTATCATGTTTCTTCATGGCTGCACAAGCATTCAGTCTTTGTTTGTCCTATCGATCTCCATGGGATATCTATCGCTTACAAAAAAAATAAAACACTGCATGAGATGTTAAGTTCATACACATTTTTCATTTCATACATACTATCATAACTCATCTTATGTACACTACATTCATACATCACATCATATTTACATTCATAATCATAAACATAAACATCTCATGTACAACAAATTATAAAGATAGAAAGTGACATGTGCGAGAGTACTCGAATCAAAATCTCATATATTTATCAAAAGTGTATATTTGGAGAAAAAATGAATGTTACTTAAGCACTATCAATATCAAAATAATATAAAATGGTGCTAGCACACCCATCAATACATAGCTAGATCAAAAATTAGAGAGAATCAAACTAACTCTCTCTTGCTCCCTCACCTCCTAAAGGAGTAGGAGGAGGAGCTAGTGATAGAAGAGGCATATCTGGTCTAGCTACTAGGTGTGCACCTCCTGACTCTCAAGCATACTCAGAAAATTGAGGCACCTTCTCAGCCTCATCTGGCACTATTGTTGCATATGCTACAAAATAATAAGTTGCTCAAGCTAACTATAGTCAAATCTCATCCTCCTATTTCTCTGATCTCCTCTCTGTTATCTCTAGCTACTCTTGTAGCTCACAAATCTCATGATCTAGCTCAACTATCCACATATCTCTAAGAACTACCTATATCTATAGCTCTCCTAAATGTCATGATGCCTGTCATATCTACTGTTTGGCCGTCCCAAAGGCCTCCTAGGTCTATGAAGTAGGTTGGTCATAATCCCCTCATCCAACTACTTAGCTTTTCACTCAGCTGGTTGTTGTTCCTCTATGCAAGCCCTTTATCCTCACCTTTGAGCTATCTCACTCCCACTAGCACTTGGATCTAATCCCATTTTCCTAGGATGGATTTGTACCTATCTGATCTAGTGTCTCACCTATTTTAGCTTCTTTGGCTACTATGGTGGTCCCTATGGTGGCTACTAGGTGGTCTTTGTGGTGATCCCTATGGTCCAAGAACTACCATCCCCACTGGATCTATAAAATGTGGGAAGGGATGACTCACAAAATATTCTTGGTACATTGGTGTCATCCCACCATTTGCAACTTTTGGTAAGTAGTCCCACTATGTTGCAACCAAGTTGCACACATCTAGCATGGATCTCCTTGGATCTAATCTCATAGACCATCCACACTCCAAATTTGTACCCAATCATGCATAAGAGTAGTACTCATGTAAGATATCTTGTGGCCTCCCATAGTTCTACCATACCCTTGTCAAAGCAAGTCTCTCTACTATCTACATGGATTGACCTATTAGAGGTCATGAAGTAAACATATGGATTAACTCATGGGGTGCATCATCCTAGTCCTCAGTCTCTTGCTAGGACTACCATACTATGGACACCAATTCATCCTATCATGCCCTCCACTGATCAGTCTTCCCTAGAGCTGTCTGGGTAAGCTATCCTCTGTATCTACATATATATGTCTCCATAGGCTCCCTCTCATCCTCAAAGATGGGCCTCATGACTAGCAAGTGCTCCCATGCATAGATCTATAGAATGTATACTCCAGCAACCATACTCTTCTTCTCATGATAGACTATCTCATACATCTTATGATACATATGTCTAAGCATGCACTAACCTCACCCATATCTCTCCAAGGTTTCTAACATCAACTGGAGAATCTTGCCCCATTTGTACTCTAATCCATGTTGGCCTCTATCTCACATCAAGAAGCAACTAATAAATATGCCTAAAAATGATGCCAACCTATGAGTTGGACTATAGGTATGTACAAGCTCATCCCACGTGATCTCTCTACCCATAATCAAGTCCTACTAGAAAATGGCCCTTAGTGTCACTATACCTACTCATAGAACTATGTCATAAACCACTCTCAATCCATGGAATGGTATGCAAAGAATCTTGTAGATGTCCTTCGATGTCATTGTCATCTCCCCCTTGGGCAAGTGGAAAATGTTCGTCTCTAAATGGAAATGCTCCACTAATGCTGTAAGCAAGTTCTAATTCACCAATATTGTCGAAATCTAGCATAGATATGATAGACCCAGTTTGTCTATGTGAGCCATCTCAGCATTAGTGAGCTATTGTAATAGCATCCTATAAGGTGGATAGTGTGATCAAAAGCTGATATCTAGGAATGTAGCTAGGGCACACAAACACAATAGGAAAAGAATCAGTCTCTACTAAATAAACACAATGAAACAAAGCACAAAATTACAACAAAAAATAAAAATTCAAACTTTAAAACTTGCAATTAACACCAAATTTCCAAATTGCAAGTTCTTGTGTGAGATTTCACATCTTTGTGCAAGAACACAACTATTCACACAAATAGAGACCAAACAATTAGTGAAAAATGAAAAAGAATTAGGTTTTCTAGCATGAATCATGGGTATCTACCACGCAATGAAACCCATTGACCCATGCAATGAAGTACTAGGTTGGTACATCTTCACATGGAAAGAGATTGGTCTTGCATGAGGAGAGACATCCTTGCACAAATTCTGACAGAGAAAAATTTAAAACCTATTAAAAAAGTGCTAAAAAGACTCGAAAAGTGTGCAAACTTAAAAATAGAGCAAGGTTATCGACCACTCATTGAAGGTCCATACTCCACTAGCTGACTATGTCATTGGGAGTGCTCAAACTATTGAGAAGACACGGGGACCACCATTTTTGCCTCAGAGCTTTCTTCTCCACTAACAACAAAAGTGCAAATGATTTTAAAATGACCTTTTAGGCCCTTATATAGGTTTTGACCTAATTTTTCAAAGTGCTTTGATTGGTGTGAAAATCACCTCCTAGCTAATTTGACCATTTTGAATCCATTATTGAGATCAAATTTGAAATCTAACACACTTAAATAGCTCAAAAACACATTTTAAAATTTTGGGATTGACGTTACCAAATGCTTGTGCAACCAAATTTTTTTAATACTTGGTGAATCTTAGAATCTTCTCAAGTCACAATTTTTTTGAATTTCTAAAAATTCTAGAAAAAGTCAACTATGTCAACTCTAGTCAACCTTTGGTCAAACTTGGTGTTCTGGATCTCAAAATCACTCCGAATTGACTCCAAATTTTCTTCAGATCCTTTTGATCTCTTTTATATTCTTTTGAATCTTGGATTTTTTTTTGTATCTCTTGATATATTGCTCTACATCATATTTCTAGTGTGTCATCTTTCAATTTCACTCCTAAGGGGGTAGGATGATTACATCATTGAACCTGGCTTCAACTCTATCTAAATCTTATGTGCTCATCATTTAGGGCATCTCATCACTCAGGGCATCTTGTTCCACTCTATCTGGCATCATCATCATCTATTTCATCTTTTGATTAGCTGATCACATCTTATAGTAGTCTTTATGAGAGTTTGATGGATGGGTATCGGTGTAGTCTAAACCTAGATTTGTGAGGGTCAAGCCTCACTCTGGGGATGATTTTATGACTTATGATGGGATCTTGCTATCTTCTGTAGCTCAGTATCTAGGTGTTCTATCTGGATCCCTTAAGGTTAAGCTTCATTCTAGAGATAATCTTTAGAAGCTTATCAATCTAGGTATCTAGGTGTTCTATCTAGATCCCTTAAGGTTAAGCTCCATTCTGGAGATAATCTTTAAAAGCTTATCAATCTAGGTATCTAGGTGTTCTATATGGATCCCTTAAGGTTAAGCTCTATTCTAGAGATAATCTTTACAAAGCTTTTCATCTAGGTATCTAGGTGTTCTATCAAGATCCCTTAAGGTTAAGCTTGATTTTAGAGATAATCTTTAAAAGCTTATCAATATAGGTATCTAGGCATTCTATCTAGATCCCTTAAGGTTAAGCACCATTCTAGAGATAATCCTTAAACGCTTGTCATCTTGGTATCTAGGTATTCTATCTGGATCCCTTAAGGTTAAGCTCTATTTTGGAGAAAATATTTAAAAGCTTGTAATCTTGGTATCGATGTGTTCTATCTAGATCCCTTAAGGTTAAGCTCCATTCTGGAGATAATCTTTAAAAGCTTTTCATCCTGGTATCTAGGTGTTCTATCTAGATCCCTTAAGGTTAAGCTCTGTTCTAAAGATAATCTTTAAAAGCTTCTCATCTTGGTATTTAGGTATTCTATCTAGATTCCCTAAGGTTAAGCTCTGTTTTGGAGATAATCTTTAAAAGCTTATCAATTCATCTCTATGTTGTCAATTTTAGAAGTAATCCCATTTCTTGATTTGTGGATCATGCTTTCTGATTTTCTTTGAATCGAACATGCTACTCGCACCTTCATTCAAAGAGGGGAAAATGTAATACCCCAAAATTGGCACATTTCTATGTTAACCAACTCTAGTCTATTTTTAATCAATCCAAAGTCCCATGTCACTAGGCAATTCTCATTCTAGATCTCGCTACTTGACTTAGTTGCTAGATGTAGAAAACCCTAATCTGCATTAATCACACTATTTATTCAATTTCTAAAGTATTGACTCAAATTAGCTACATTAAATCTATTGATTAGATTTAATTTAATTTAAAGTGTTTAATTAAATTAAATTATATCCTAAATCTAATGTACTAAGGAATTAAATATATTTAATTTGATAAGCCCTCACTTTGATTATTGGGTTTAATTACTCAATTAATTAAAAATATGCATTTATGAGGTCATATCTCCTTTTATTAAATTAAATAGCCTTCCAAATTCTTCTCTTTAGTTCACAAATGGAAACTCTAAGTGACTTATCTCTCAAATTGGAATTAATTTAGTTAACTTGTTCTCACACTCATGTGAAGCTCAGTTAATTTCTCATCACACTCAGATCTAAAATAATTAACTTCACCTACACAAGGAAGTTTCCATCTTAACTGAATCTCACCTTCAATCTCGATCATCCATCCAAGTTGATCTTGATCGTTGGTCTATTTTGGAATTATATTTAAGAGCCTTCAATTCTGAATTACAGGGGTTGGAATTTGAATTGCATCAAATTATTGCCAAACTGTGTACTCATTTTCTTAAATATTCTCATAGCTTTCATTGTTTAGTTTTAATATCATATAGATTAAAATGCAATCATATAGTTTAATTTGCTTGATCTATTATTAGATTAATTAGATCTCTCATCTAGATTAATTGTATTATTATTTAGCTACATAAATCCTTCATACTAAAAGATCTGGTTGCCTACTTCTCGACTAATTAGATTTCTCAAAGAATAATTCAATGTTTATTCCAGGATGATCTCTCAGGTAAAGACTTTGTTGAAGTGTATGTGAGGATTTGAGGCCCACAATTCACCCATACACGTAACATTTCTTTGTCTTCTATTAGAGGAAAACCTTCAGGTAGTTCAATATATATCCCTTCTTCAAGTTCTCCATTTAGGAAGGAGGATTTAACACCCATTTTCAATATACTTTGAACTTCTTATTTATTGCATAAGCCAAAAACACAATTATTACTTCCAGTCTAGCTATAGGAGCATATGTCTCCTCATAGTCTACGCCTTCTTGTTGTGAATATCCCTTGCATACAAGTCTAAACTTGCTCTTCACAAATTCTCCTTGCTCATTCATCTTGTTTCTAAATACCTATTTGGTTGCTATAACATTCTTTTCTTTAGTTCTACGAACTAACTCCCATGTTTCATTCTTCACAATTTGATCTATTTCTTCCTTTATTGCTTGAATCCAATGATCATTTTTACATGCTTTATTTCGACTCTTATGCTCAACTTGAGAAAGTAAACATAATTCACATATTTCTTCATTTACCTTATTATTGTTTTTGCTCCCAATGTTCTATGTCGAAGGATGATTCTTTGATATACTTTTACAAGGAGTTGTCAGCTCAACTCTTTCTTCTTCTATAGGCTTAGATCTCTAGTCTTCAATCTAATTCCCATTCTACAAATCATTATTAGTCTCAATGATAACTTCCATGTTTTCATGGTTAGACTTTGGATCAACAATAGTTACTAATGCTATATCTTCTATTACTTCATCTTTCTTAAGCAATTCAAGCTCATCATCATAGTCATTCAAGAATATTTCCATGCTTTAAATTATTTATGTTAATTAGAAAGAAAACTATTTCTAGTCTTTATTACTCTCTTAGGACATCTTGACGAAAAATGACCAAACTCTTTACAAGTCCAACAAAAAAAGTTTCCATACCTTCTAACTCTCTTTTTATAAGTAGTTCAATTTCTTCTTTTATCTTCTTGTCTTCTTCAAATTTGGATCTATCTTTACTTGTGCTTCTATTCTTTTGTATGCAACAAAAAGATTCTAGATCTAGAAAATCAATTCTCACTTTTGTACACAATTATGATATCTCACCAAGAAGCTCCATCTTCTAGGTGTCAAAATTTCCTCCATCAGACTCAAGACTTCCTTTTTTGAAATAAATTGCCACTAATCTCCCAAATTTATTAAGATTTTCTCTTCAAGGATCTAATGCCCTGATACCAATTTTTAGAATATATAGTCCGCCAATATAACTAAGAGAGAGGGTGAATTAGTTATCCAACTATTATCACAATTATCAACCTTAAAACTCAAACATTTGAGCAATATAATCAAAAACTACAACAAGATACTCATACACAATAACACCAGCTTTGTTAACTAGGGAAACCCTTGATTAGAGGGAAAACCCCATTGGGGATGGTATCCACAAGATGATGTACTAATATAAATATTTTTTGTTAGAGGATGGACCCAATCAGGAGTCTATAACAACATTCAGTATATATCAGTCCCTATTAGGAGATTTTGAATCCTTGTTAGGAGATTCCAACCCTATTAGGATTTGTTGAATATAGCTAGATCCATTGCCCAAATAACTACAAGGGAAACACCAATGAACCTACTGTGTCTGTATTATTCCTTGTAGAATAATAGAAATGAATAGTACTTCATTCCTCTATCCTATTAATTGGGTCTCTACTTCTTTTGATCTTGTAACTAGATCACAAAACTCACACCCAATAATCCCTTGGATCTCTTACTTGCATTCAATAAACACTCTACTCTTTTTCACACTTTTCACTTCATACAATGATCACAACACTTTTCAAACAAGGAAAACGTCTTTTCATTATACCATATCTTCAAAATAATTTCATGAGTCGGCCTTGATGCTTTCCCAATTCATTATAATAAGATAATTAATTAATTACAATTATAAGATCACTGTCGGCTCATAGTCTATATAAAAATTTGCATGCGCGATACTAGGGCTTGTGCATCTACTGATGTCATCATCTAACCATCCTCTATCACTTTCTGACCATGCATCTCTTTATTACATCTCAGATGAAAGATATAATGCAAACATCAGAAATTGCTTTTCAATCGCACTAGTTCTTCGCTGCTCTTAGTAAATCAAGTACCACTTCCATACATATTTGATTTACATGCTACATATTGAACCATGTCATTAGGAAACTATACTAAAGATTTTTATGAATGCATACCACCATTCAAGAAAAACCTTGTCTATACAAGTAAAATCTCTCTCTCCTATTCTACCAATATTCACAAACTTACTGCTATGTTGACATCAATGAAAAAAAAAATCATGAATGCAACATGTTAGTAATCTCCAATTCTTGGGATATGCCCCCAATGTAGTATCATAAACATTCATGCTAATCAGTCTTTGGTCAACATTCTATTCTCTTAGTAATCTCTCACTTTTAATCATATTAAGATATTTTCCCTTAGTGGGTGGTGACTCAGTCAAAGGTTTAGTAGCTAGTTTTTTTTTAAAGTATTGTTTGAAATCTATGATAAAAGGAGAAACATGATATCATATGTGAAAGAAAATATAGAGGTTCCTTTATATACAAAACTACCTCAAGTTGGTAGAGAAAACCAGCCTAGGAAGAAAGGTGATTCTAGCCACACATGGAAACCCTAAGACAATGTATTGGCTCACTCTTAGTACTAACATGTAATAGAAAGGGAATCCTCATCTTTAAATTTTGAATTTGAGAAAACTAGCCTTCTAGGAGAAATATACATCACTCCTTTGCCTAAGGAGATATTATATCAAGATAAAATTGTTTCTTTCATAGGAGATATTACTTTCATACCTAAGATATCTAAGGAAGTAGATCAATGCTAGAGATATAAGAACACCCTAGATAATAGAAAAAACCTTTGGCATGTTCCATTTGTTGTGAGAAACCTTATAGATGTAAGTAAACCTGCATATTTAAAAACCATCTTTATAGATCTTGATGACTTGTTGTCTAAAATTGAAGTACTTAGGAAAAGAGTTTGAGAGGAGTACACGGAATACATATCTTTGGAAGAGCAGAAGGAAGTGATTACCATGAATTCACTTATAGAATGGGGAAGTCTTCTTAGAAAAATGAAAGCTCTTAAAGAGAAAAATAGGAATTTGGAAAAGAAATATTTAACTTTACATTTAGATATATTTGGAGATATGGGAGAAATAAGGTCTAAGGTTCAAGATCACAAAAATTTATATGTGAAAAAAGGGACCTATTATTTGTCAATTTCAACCTTATAAACCCCTTGAAGAGAATGTAATAGATCTCACTACTAAGAATGTTGATAAAGGAAAACCAAAGGATGTTGTTATTTAGATCAATGAACCTCCTAGTTCTCCTAAGGTTTCTAGTATTTCCAAGATAGATTTGGAGTTGGAAAGGGATACAAAGAAAATAGAAGATCTAGCTAAGGAATTGGAGAAGGTTGAAAGTGAAGCTAAAGTAGCTGAAATGAAGAGGAAAATCCAATTCCTAAAATCCACCTCTTGTCTAATAGTAGGGAAAAACTAGGTCTCACAAGGTGTATCCTCTAGCCAATATGTGGTCCTATGACAAGTAGTCATGGAATTTCCCAATCAATACCACCTTCCTCTTCTACTACAACTTGTCAACTAACTATAGCCCAACAAGGAAAAATTTCTATGCAAACCCAAGATATTAGTCCTAGTTTTTCC
Organism: Cupressus sempervirens; assembly: GCA_028749045.1. Lineage (NCBI taxonomy): Eukaryota > Viridiplantae > Streptophyta > Pinopsida > Cupressales > Cupressaceae > Cupressus > Cupressus sempervirens. The sequence continues at coordinate 743,068,277 of CM053789.1, read as the reverse complement.
AATGCATTAGGATCTCAAAAAAGGCCTATTTACATGGAATGGTATAAGAAAATCTCATTTGTAGGTATCCCTATTTTTCCTCATCCCATCCCAAATGAATTGAGGGATAAAGTCACAAAATTCTCCTAAGATAATTCCATTAGTGGCGAAGAATAGTTTAGAAAGTTCACTAACATGCTAAATAACTATGAGGTGGAATTTGAAAATGTTGTTATGAAATTATTTGTGCACTCACTCACAGAAGATGCCAAGGATTGATTTAGAAGATTCCCTAATGACAACATTGCTTCGTGGGATGATATGGAGAAATGCTTCAAGGAATAGTATGGTGAAAACACTAATGCCAGTTTTGCCTTGAACGAATATAATAATATCAAGAAGAAATAGATTGAATCCACATTTGATTTTAATGTTAGATTCCAAAAAGGTATGTTCAAGTATTTCAAGTCATGAGATTAGGTGAGAATGTGTTCTTTACTATATATTTCAGTGCCTTTGATAGTAAAATAGTGTACATATTGAGAGACAAGGATCCCAAGACCTTGAGGGATGATTTTGGGATAGCTGCAAACATTAAAAATAATAGGAAAGAATTAGGGAAGATAGGGAGAAGAGAAGATCCTAAGCTTTTTAATTTGAGGGGTAACAAAAAATAAGGAGATAAGACTAGAACGACCAAGAACCCTGAGAAAGATAAAATGGATCAAGTCTTGAATTTTCTAAAGAATTTGAAGCCTCCAATCAATAATGTAAGTAGGCCTAACACTGGTGAGAAACCAAAGTTCAACAAAAATTACAAGAAAAATAGAATGTAGAACTACCTTTACAACACACAATGGAAAGATGGAAACCGCATTAGTAACCTTATGCAAGGTAAAAATGAGATGAATACACTAGATCCATTATAGAGGAATTCTATAAATATGGTAGAAAAAATGCCTTGGTGTGTGGTTTTCCAATCCCCCCATTCTCCTAATTATTATGTTGTATCTCAATCATTTTATGCATCCCAACAAACACAATCTAAAGAAGGGGATGAAGAGAAGGTCATGATAATGCAACATTCAATATGACCAATTCTTGCAATGACTATGAAGAATCTAATGCTAAAGAATCTAAAATGCATGTGAGCAATCAGTGAGACATGTATCAAATCTACCACTAGCATATATTTTTAGATGATAAAAATTAAGTTGGTGAAAAAACATGCAACATGATTTCAAAGGTAGGACACATGAATTTGAGAAAACTTTCCAAGGAAGAAATTTTCAAGATTAACTGCTAAGATGGTTACTCAAGTTCATAGTACTTATAACTAGAGAAATAGAATAGTAAATAATATTGTTGGAAAGGCTTTAGGTATTTTCATCAAAGATGTAACCCACAAAATTAATGAAAACAATAAAGAAAACTATTAAATGGTTGTCAAGGTCAAGGATGTTAAGGCTAAGAAGTGGGAACCTAAGAAGAACATGCAAACCCAAAATGTAAGCCCTATTAAGACAAGTTCACAGGAAAACATGCTAAGTCCTGATGCTATCAAAAAGGTGGAGGGCTTTGTTACTCAAGTGCAAGATGATAAAGATAACTCAAGTAAACCTCTAATTTATGATCCTATTGATATAATAACTATGTTCTCACAAATTATTGTGAACATTCCTCTATGTGAGATGATTAGGATAGAATAACATAAATGAAACCCTCTCTATTTGGGAGCACACCTCTCAAGTATTCAAATGTATCTTTAGGAAAAGGCTTCATAAAGATATTTGCAGTCTAATCTTTAGTACTCACATACTCTAATCTAATCTCCTTTTCTATTTCTTTCTCTCTTAGCACATGATACCTAATAGGTATATGCTTATTCTTAGAATGTAATACACAATTCTTAGACATACTATTTTTTTTTTTATCATAGTAAATGATAACGGGTTTATTCAAACTCAATTCTGATATCCTTTAGTATATGCTTCATCCACATAACTTGATTACAATTATTTTTTGCTACAACATACTTTGCCTCAGTAGTACTCTATGAAATGGAATCTAGCTTCTTTCTCAACCAAGAAACCAATGTTCCTCCAAGAAAGAATGCTCCAACACTAGTACTCTTTTTTTCATCCATACTACCTACCTAATCCACATCAGTATATGCACATAGAGTGAAATGAATCGATCTATAATACCAAATTCCATCGTTAGATATCTCTTTCAAATATCTAAATATTATCTTCACTACTACAAAATGATACTCCATAGGATCAACTTGAAATCTAGCTACAATCTTGACTGCATTTTCTATGTCTAGTCTTATATGCATTAGATATTGCTAACCTCCAATCATGGATCTGTACTTCTTCTTCTCTACTTCTTCTTCATCATTACCTCCAAAAATGATGTCATCAATAAATATTACAATAATCAGCAAACCATTTTCAACTTCTTTCAAATAGAAATTACTATCTACCATACCTTTAGCAAATCCAAGCTTTTCCAATAATTGTTGAACTTTGGACCATATAGAGCTTTCTTTAGTCTAAATACCATGCCATTGTATTTTGATAAAAGAAAACCTTCAAGCTGCTCAATATATACCTCTTCTTCAAGTTCTCCATTTAGAAAGGCTGATTTAACATCCATCTGATAAACCTTGAACATCTTATTCTTTTGATAAGCTAGGAACATCCTTACATCTTCCATTCTAGCTACAGGTGCATATGTCTCCTCATAGTTTATGCCTTCTTTCTATGAATATCCCTTGCATACAAGTCTAGCCTTGTTCCTCACAACTTCACCTTGCTCATTCATCTTGTTTCTAAATACTCATTTGGTTCTTATCATAGTGATGCAGGACCATCCAGAGGTATAAGGGCAATCTTGTGTCACCCAAAAAAATGTACTTAGACTTAGTTTTTGTTTCATGTCTTTTCATTTTTGGATACCCATTTGGGTCAAATAAAGGTTCCAACTCTCACAGTTCCACTATCAGTAAGCTAGAAAATCCCAAAAAAATAGGAGCATGCAATTTGGCCATCATTTTGGTGACCTAGAAGGTGTGAATTGGCCAGATGAATATAATTGTGATTTAGAGCATTCCAGAAAAAGAATCAGGTCAAAAGGCCCCACGGTTTGAAAGTTATCGCAGTTTTTTGGGTTTTGGAGACCTCTTAAGAATGCTTCAAAGTTAGGTTAGAGGCATTAAATGACCTTGAAAAGGGCTTAAAAATTGGGGATGAGTGAAGCTGGTCCATAGGGCTATAGATCACTTCAAGAGCTTTTCAAAAATGTAAATGGTTCATCAATCGGAGCTACAGTTCAAAAGTTATGCCACCCGGAAGTTTGGTTACCATTTTTGGATTCTTCTAGATTTGCACCGACTTCTACCGTAGCTTTCAGAACCTTATATTTGGTTGGTGGATGCCTACTAGCATTCTCTAGAATGTACTCCTAGTCCTTAACCCTCTGGGATCTATTTCAGGAGATTTTTGGCATTGTAAAGTTCGGAGTGGAGTTTGAGAGGAGGTACTGAAAGGAGAAATTATCTCTAGATTTATGCTATTGTAAGCCCTTAGGGCATGTTTTGAAGTTCATTTTCTCTGTACTGTTTGTACTAGCTTATTTTCTCAGTTAATACAATTTTCCTTTTTTTTTGTGTCCACTCTATTCTTGGGTTGTGTCCCCATCAAGTGGTATCAGAGCCAATTTTCCTGAGTGTGTAGACAAAGCATCGACTGTGAGGCAGTTTGCACCAGGACTGTGTGGTTGTGGGTTTGAGTTAGAAGATGCCTCCATGAAGAGAGCATGGAAGAAGAGCCAGAGTTGTTAATCCTAAGGAGGTTAGAGCCCTCCAAAGGCAGGTACAAGCATTGCAAGAGTAGCTCCGTAGAGGAGCAAATGTTGCCGCAGGTGACGACAGTGAGGATGACAATGAGGAAGAAGAAATGGGACCAGAAGGGTAATTTGATGGGGAAGTTCTGAATCCTGTAGAGGAAAGGCCTTTTAGGGCCATTACTAAGTTTGGGAAAAGACCCACAGTTGAAGTGGGTGTATTTGTAGGAAATCTGAAACCAGATGAGTTGATCGATAGGATCAATGAACTGGAAGAATACTTTGAGTATGAGGATATCAGGGATCCAGATAGGGTTAAGTTTGCAAAGGCCAAACTGAAAGGCCATGCCAAAATCTAGTGGCAAGAGGTCCAACGGGAAAGAAACAGAAGAGGAAAGGAGAAGATCACAAGATGGGATCGCATGGTGGACAAATTGAAGAAGCAGTTCATTCCTGTGGACTATGAGCTTGATTTGTTTAAGAAGATGCATGGGTTAAAGCAAGTAGGAAGATCAGTCCAAGAATATACAAAGGAATTTTACCAACTCTTGATTAGAGCGGGGCATGCAGAAGCAAATAAGGAGAATGTTGCTTGTTATATCATTGGGTTGTGACCTAGCATTCAGGAGGAAATAAGTCTGGTAAGAATGACCAGCGTTGAAGAGGCATACCAATTTTCCCTATGAGTTGAAGAGAAGCTAAATAAAAGGTTTGAAGGAAGACAAAGAGGGCGTGGTCAAGGAGGAAGGGGAAGCAGTAGGTCATCTGGAGGCCGCAATGAAACCCAAAAGAAAAATGAAGATGAGGGTACTAGCAGGAACCAGAGGAATGAGGGTTTCAACCGCTCCCGTGATCAAGACTTTGGAAATCAGAGAGGAAGAGGTAGAGGACGTGGACAAGGAAGAGGAGGCTTCTGTGGTACCTATTTCCATTGTAATGAAGAAGGTCATCATGCCTTTGAATGCCCTCAATGACAAGGAAGGACAAATAGGAGAGCTAAGGGCCAAGCTAGGGTTTCTCATGTGGATGAGGATGCACAATCATCACATTCAGAGGATGCAGAAAGAGGAGAGACCTTGGTAAATGAAAGAGCCCTACTAAGTTGTGAGATTGAACTAGGACAACGGAGGAGTTTGTTCCGTACCAGATGTAAGTGTGAGGATAAATGTTGTGACATGATCATTGATGGTGGTAGCACTGATAACTTGGTATAAGAAGAGATGGTCTCTAAGCTGAAGCTCAAGAGGGAGAAACATCCCCAGCCCTATCGGATTGCTTGGGTAAAAGATGATCATAAGGTCCTAGTAAGTGAACAATGTGTAGTAAAATTCAAAATTGGGAGTTACCATGATGAAGTTCTCTGTGATGTTATTTCGATGCATGTTTGCCATCTATTGTTGGGTAGACCATGGAATTTTGATAGACATGCAGTGCATGATGGACATGCAAACACATACTCTTTGACAAAGGATGGAGTTTGCCACAAATTGAAGCCCATGAAAAAGGAAGGTGAAAAGGTATGTAGTAGTGCTAGGATTTGTCTTGTTGATGGAAGGAAGTTTTTAGATGGCATGAAACATCAACATATGTGCTATGCTTTGATTCCTAGGAAAGACAAAGAAGGTAGTAGTGAAATACTACTTGAAGTTTCAGATTTACTAGGGGAGTTTGGAGATATTATCTCTGATAATGTTCCAGATGGATTTCCACCAATAAGGCAAATCAGTCATCAGATAGATCTAATTCCAGGAGCTAGTTTGCCTAACAAGGCTGCTCACAAGATGACTCCTACTGAAACAGAGGAGCTAAATAGACAGGTTCAGGAGTTGTTAAGGAAAGGCTTGATTCGAGAGAGCCTGAGGCCATGTGCAGTACCTGCAGTACTCGCACCAAAGAAGGATGGAGAGTGGAGGATGTGTACAGATTCTCGAGCTATAAATAGGATCACCATCAAGTACCAGTTTCCTTTGCCAAGGATGGATGATATTATGGACTGCTTGAGTGGAGCTCAGTACTTCACAAAGATAGATCTGAAGAGTGGTTATCACCAGATACAGATTCGAGAAGGAGATGAGTGGAAAATAGCCTTCAAGACCAAGGAGGGTCTTTATGAGTGGTTAGTCATCCCCTTTGGACTGACAAATGCCTCAAGCACCTTCATGCGGCTCATGAATGAGGTACTTAAGAAGTTCTTGGGAAAATTTGTTATGGTCTATTTGGATGATATTTTAATTTTCACCAAGACTTTGGAAGAACATTTATTGCATATTCGTAGTGTCCTTAAAAGGCTAAGGGAAGAGAAACTATTAATTAATCTGAAGAAGTGTAACTTTGCAAAAAGGGAGTTAGTCTATTTGGGGTTTGTTATATCACCTGAAGGTCTCAAAATGGATTCGGAGAAGGTAAAAGCCATCTTGGAATGGCCTACTCCAAGGTCTACAACTGAGGTAAGATCATTTCATGGTCTGGTTAGTTTTTACAGGAAGTTTATTAAGAATTTCAATGGCATATGTGCACCCCTAACTGATACAATAAGAGGGGATAGAAAAGAGTTCAAATGGACTATAGTAGCTGTGAGAAGTTTTGAATTGCTGAAGAAGAAGGTAACAGAACAACCTATGTTGGCACTTCCAAATTTTAGAAAGGTTTTCCAGGTAGATTGTGATGCTAGTGGCAGTGCTATTGGGGCTGTATTAAGCCAAGAAGGTAAGCCTATTGCATATTTTAGTGAAAAATTGAATGATGCAAAGAAGAAGTATTATGTTTATGATCAAGAGTTCTATGCAATAGTTCAGGCATTACAGTACCTAAATAGTCAAGGTAAATTGAATTAGAGGCATATGAAGTGGGTAGAGTTCTTGCAGATCTATACATTTGTGTTGAAGCATAGAAGTGGAAAATCTAATAGGGTTGCAGATGCACTAAGTAGGAGACAGTTGTTGCTTACAACAATGCAGGTTGAAGTAGTTGGGTTTGATGAACTCAAGAATTTGTCCCCCGAGGATCCTAATTTTGTTGAAGCATGGAAAGCTTGTAAAGAACCTATTGCTGCAGATAGAACCAAGTGGTTAGACTATTTGATTCAGGATGGCATGTTGTTCAAGGGTAGTCAATTGTGCATTCCAAGGAGTTCCATGAGAGAAAATCTGATTAAGGAGAAAAATAATGTGAAGAAGTTCGTACAGAGTTGCCAAGTTTGTCAAGTTGCCAAGGGGTTTAGTCACAATACTGGCCTATATCAGCCATTGCCTATTCCATCAAGGCCATGGGAGGACATAACTATGGATTTTGTTCTTGGATTGCCAAAGACACAAAGGGGTAATGACTCAGTATTCGTGGTGGTTGATAGGTTCTCCAAAATGGCACATTTAATTCCATGCCACAAAACTCATGATGCTGTTCATATTGCAGACTTGTTTTTCAAAGAGGTGGTAAGACTACATGGTCTTCCAAGGAGTATAGTTTCTGACAGAGATACTAAATTTGTGGGGTATTTCTGGAGGACATTGTGGAAAAAGTTGAGAATAGATTTGAAATTTAGTTCCATGCATCACCCACAAACTGACGACCAAATAGAAGTGGTAAACAGAAGTCTGGGCAATTCGCTGAGATGTTTAGTTGGGGATAAGCCCAAAGGATGGGATTTGATTCTACCACAGGCAGAGTTTGCTTATAATAACTCTATAAATAGGAGTACTGGAAAATCACCATTCCAAATTGTATATGGGTGTAGACCAAGGACTGCACCAGAATTGAGGAAGATAGAACAAGGGGAGAGGACAAGTTCTGAAGCTGAGGAATTTGCTGAACATATCAAGCGTCTACATGAGGAGGTTCAAGCACACATTACCAAGATGAATCAAGAGTATAAAGCAAGGGCTGATCAAAGGAGAAGACATAAGGAATTCCAAGTAGGGGATCTAGTCATGGTTCACTTATGAAAAGAAAGATTTCCAGTCGGTACTTACAACAAGCTGAAAATGAGGAAATTTGGCCCCTGCAAAATTCTGAAGAAACATGACTCAGGAAATGCATATGAGGTGGAGCTGCCAGATGATATTCACATTTCTCTTATTTTCAACATTGCAGATTTAACAGAGTATCATGATGATGGTGCAGATGATGAGCCAGTGTTAGAGCCATGTCCAATTTCTGCTTCTAAGAAGGAGGAGATAGAAGACATTCTAGATCATCATGTGGGTAGGAGTACTAGAAATAGGCAGTATGAAGAGTATTTGGTCAAATGGAAAGGACAACTGATCAAGGACTCAACTTGGATTTCAACAACTGAGGTTTCCCATTTGGGATTTCCTCTACCATTCATAAAGTGACAAGGTCACTTTTCAATCTACCCTGGGTGTCTAATGTAGGAGCATCCAGAGGTATAAGGGCAATCTTGTGTCACCCAAAAAAATGTACTTAGACTTAGTTTTTGTTTCATGTCTTTTCATTTTTGGATACCCATTTGGGTCAAATAAAGGTTCCAACTCTCACAGTTCCACTATCAGTGAGCTAGAAAATCTCAAAAAAATAGGAGCATGCAATTTGGCCATCATTTTGGTGACCTAGAAGGTGTGAATTGGCCATATGAATGTAATTGTGATTTAGAGCATTCCAGAAAAAGAATCAGGTCAAAAGGCCCCACGATTTGAAAGTTATCGCAATTTTTTGGGTTTTGGAGACCTCTTAAGAATGCTTCAAAGTTAGGTTAGGGGCATTAAATGACCTTGAAAAGGGCCAAAAAATGGGGAACGAGTGAAGCTGGTCTATAGGGCTATAGAGTGCTTCGAGAGCTTTTCAAAAATGTAAACGGTTCGTCAATCGAAGCTACGGTTCAAAAGTTATGCCACCTAGAAGTTTGGTTACCATTTCTGGATTCTTCTAGATTTGCACTGACTTCTACCATAGCTTCCGAAACCTTCTATTTAGTCAGTGGATGCCTACTAGCATTCTCTAGAATGTGCTCCTAGTCCTTAACCCTCTGAGGTCTATTTAAGGAGATTTCTGGGATTGTAAAAGGTAGTTCGGAGTGGAGTTTGAGAGGAGGTACTGAAAGGAGAAATTATCTCCAGATTTATGCTATTGGAAGCCCTTATGGCATGTTTTGAAGTTTATTTTCTCTGTACTGTTTGTACTAGCTTATTTTCTCAATTAATAAAATTTCCCTTTTTTGTTGTGTCCATTCTGTTCTTGGGTTGTGTTCCCATCACATAGTCTTTTCTTTAGGCCTACAAACTAACTCCAGCGTATCATTCATCACAATTTGATCTGATTCTTCCTTCATTTCTTGAATTCAGTGATCATTTTTACATGCTTCATGTATGCTCTTAGGCTGAATTTGGGATATTAAACATATCTCCTCATTTACTTTGTTCCTTGTCATCACACCTTTATCTTTTCTTCCAATTATCTACTCAGGAGAATGATTCATTTTTAGATTCTTGTTAGAGGTAGGATTTGACATCTCAACACTTATTTCTTCCCTAGGTTTAGTCCTCTACTCTCCTCTTTGCTCAATAGTTAGCACATCATTTTGTAAATCATTGTTAGTCTCAGAGAAAAATTCAACATTCTATCTAACAATTCCATAATTATCTTCTTCTTTATATGAATTATAATCTACCATCTTCTCTTTAGTTCCAAATTTTTCATCAATCCTTACATTTGTGCATTCAACTATTGCCTTAGTTATATAGTTAAAACATTTGTATGTCTTTCTTTTCAATGAATAACCAAGAAACATGCCTTCATCACTTCTTGGATCAAACTTACCAATATCATCATCTATCTTAATGTAACATTTTTCACTAAATATTTGAAATACTTAACTAATGGTGAACGACCAAACCATAGTTCATAAGATGTCTTGTTCTACCCTTTCTAATATGTACTTTGTTTAAAGTGTATACTATTTTATTGATTGCTTCTAGAGTCTAGAATGTCTTAGAAACATCATTCTCAAACAACAATAGTCTTGTTGCTTCTACTACTAACTTATTCCTTCTTTCAATAATCCCATTTTTCTTAGGTGTTATTGGTGAATATAGCTAAATTTTGATTCCATTCTCTTCAAAAAACATGTTAAACTCTCTAGAGGTGAATTCTCCTCCTCTATCAAATCTCAAACACTTTATCTTAACACCAAATTCATTCTCAACTCTATTCTTAAATATCTTAAACTTTTCAAAAGCTTAAAATTTCTCTTTAAGAAATGATACCCACATCATTCTAGTGAAATCATTAAGAAAAATCATAAAATACCTTTCACAATAGAATCCTCTTGTTCTTGAGGGACCACGTAGATCTTTATAAATGATCTCTAACTTCTTTGTGCTAGTGAACTTCTTGCTAGGAAATGATAATTTCTTCTACTTAGCCAAAATATATTCTTTACACACAACATTAGTAGGCTTTGTAATCTTAGTTAAGTCTTTGACTACAAAAATTCTACTAAACTTCACAATATTATCAAATTTTATCTAACAGAATCTTCTATGCCATGACCATCTATTATCCACTTTAGCTATCAAACATGTCATTTCAATAGGATTCAACTGAAATACATTACCTCTATATCTAGTGCTAGTTCCAATTATCTTACCATCTCTATCTTTAATAATGCAGGTCTTCTTGGTGAGTTGCAATTGATAACCCTTGTCCAACAACTGTCCAATAGTCAACAAGTTATGCTTTAATCCATCAACAAAATAAACATCATCAGTGTTAGTTTTACCGTCAAGAGTAATGGATCCAATTCCTATTATATTATAGGCTGCATTTTTACCAATTCTAACAAAATACCTCCATCATGATTCTTCAACTTATTCATATCACCAGTCATGTGATGTGAACAACCACTATCAATTATCCAATCAGATTTATTTTCTACTTGGGAAATTAGAGCTCTTTCTTCTCTAATTTCTCTATCAAGATCATCTTCCTTGATAGCCACAAATCCCAATTCATCATCACTTTTAGTTTGAGCTTTCTCATTAGATTCTTCATCCTCATTTGCATACAAACAATTTCTATCACTATGTCTTCTAGGCTTAAAATTTTCTTTATATGTTTTCTCTCTTTTAAGACATTTTGATGCATAATGATCAAATTCATCACAAGTCCAACATTTAAAGATTTTCTTACCATCTATTTCTCTTCTCACAAGAAGGGCTATTCCTTCCTCATTCTTCTTGTCTTCATCAGATCTACTTATACCAACAAAATCTCTACATGTTCTTACACTCCTTGTTAGATTAGGTCAAACATTTAGGGCACTAAAAGTTGATTCAACTCCTACTAGATCTCCAGACTATGTCAAACCTACTTCTATTGATTCTAATCTTCCAAGCAACATTTCCATTGTGAAATCTTTAGTGCATGACATTACTAGCTAAATCATCTTAGCTACATTCTTGAATGACGGTGTCAAACTTTTTAAGATCTTCCATTTAACTTCATCTTCTTTTTTGGTTCCACCATGAGACCAAATTCCTGCAATAATTTGTGATATTATGCCAATATAACTTCTTACAAATTCATCTTTCATCATTTTAGCATCTTGAAATGCCCATATCTAGTTCTATAATCTCTTCTCTTTGCATGATCATCACCTTCAAAAGTAGATTCTAATACTTTCCAAATTTAATAAGATGGTTCAAGTGACTTTACCTAACTATATTCATTTTCTAGAAGAGTTGTTAGTAAAGCTTCTCTACCTCTCATGTTACACATTAATAGATGTCTCTCTTCCTCATTGCATCCTTCAAAATTTTCTTCTTCAATGAGTGTCTTCTTACTCTTTGTCAAGATCCAATATCCCAAACCCATACACAATAGATGAGTCTTCATCTTCTCCTTCCAACTATCATAGTTGGCCCCATCAAATCTAGGACTATCCTTTCTAAAAATATTTGACATCTATCTCCCAAAGCTATTAAGCTTATCCTTCAAGGACCTGATGCTCTAATACCAATTTTAGAATATATAGTCCACTAATATAGCTAAGTGGGAGTTTAAGTAGTTATCAAAATATTCTCACAATTATCAACCTTAAGCAAACCTAACCATATGAATAATATAAACTAAAACCATAACAAGAAACTCATACACAATAACATTAGATATGTTAACTAAGGAAACCCTTGATTAGAGGTAAAACCTTGATGGAGATGGTACCCACAAGATAATGTACTAATATAAATGTTCCTTGCTAAAGGATGGACCCTGTTAGGAGTCTATGAATACATTCAGTACATATGGTTCAACATTCAGAATAAGGTGCCTACCTCATTGTACCATAGGTTTAGCAGTTTTAGAACCATCAATGATTGGTGCAACCCTATAGAGGAAGAGTAAATGCTATGTATGATTTTCTTGTTAGGAGACTTTTAATCTCTATTATGAGATTTCAACCCTATTAAGAGTTGTGGAAGATAGCTAGACCCACTACCCAAATAGTTTCAAGCGAAAGATCAATGAACCCACTATCCAAATGATCTTTGTATTATTCCTTGTAGAATTATAGAATTGTACTTTACTATGAACCTTCCTCTTTGTCTATCCTGTCAACTATACTTTTTCTTCTTTCGGTCTTGTAACCAAATCATAAATCCCACGTCCAATAATCCCTTGGATCTCTTACATGCATTTAGCAAGCACTTTGCTTCTTGAAACAATGGATGTGCATTCGAAACAAGGAAACAATCTTTTCTTTATACCATATCTTCATAATAATTCCTTAATTCATCCTTGAGGCTTTCCCAATTAATTATAATAATCTAATTAATTAATTATAATTATAATAGCATTGTCAACTCACTGTCTATAAAAAACTTCACATGTATGATACTAGGGCTTACACACTAGTTAACATCATCAACTAACTATCCTCTATCACTATTTGACTATGCATCTTCTCACTACATCTCAAATGCAATCTAGCAAAAAAACATTAGGAACTACTTTCCCAATACTTTGTCTTTGAACTTCTCTTTGTAAATAAGGTACAAATTTTGTACATCTTCAACTCAAACTCTGGGCACTTAACCATGTCATGAGGACACTATGCCAAACATGTCTATAACTACACATTAATAGATAATCAAACCATTTTCTATACCATTAAGATCTATGTCAACTACTCATCCAAACTTAATAGAAGCCATGGTTTGTTGATATCAATGACAAAAATAGTCATGAATGCAACATGTCAATACTCTCCAATGCTTAGGATACTCTCCAAATATAGTATTGTCAGCTTTCATGCTAATTCATTAGCACCATATATAGAAAATATTGACCCTTTCTTTATCAATCTAATCATAAATGGAAAGAATATGAAGAACTATATGATTGATTTAGGAGCCTCTATCATTTTCATACCCTTTAAAATCATGGAGTCCCTTGGTTTAAAAGTAGACACCAAACATGGTAGATATTGTGCTATGGATGCACGAGAGGTCTCTATCATATGTACTATTAATGCATCACCATATAGACTAGCTGGCTATCCTAATATTGATTTGACCATGAGTGTTTTGGTGGCTGATATGCCTACCCAATATGGTTTGTTACTTTCAAGGAAATGGAGTGTTGTAATGGGAGGAAAACCTACAATGCGATCTATCTTTTTCTACATTTCACATAGGTGAAAGATCCATCAAAATCAATAGCAAACCTAGAGTTACCCATATGATTAAAGATGATATTGATATTTATGCCACATGTTTCCTTGATACTGATGTGAATTCCTTTAGAGCTGAAATTACTATTGTAGAAACTAAGAAGACAATGTCATTAATTGCACAAGAAGCAAATAGATGTTTTAATTTACAAGGAATTTGGTTTATGTATTTTGATGGGACTAATTCTAAGGAAGGGTCTAGGGTTGGAGTAGTTTTCATTTCACCAGAAAAAAACACATTCAGATATTCTTTCACTCTAAACTTCACATGCACCAACAACATAGAATATTATGAAGCAGTCCTTCTTGGATTAAAGGTGGCTTCTAGTCATGTAATTAAGGAATTGCATTTTATTGGTGACTCTAAGTTGGTAATATCTCAAATTAAATAGGCGTATGCATCTAAGAATAAAAAGGTTGAAGCAATATAGGAATGTTTTGTGTGATGAGACTGAAACATTTCATGCTTTTGGGATAACTTAAATGGATAGGAAAAATAATAAAATGGATGATATTCTTGCCTATATATCTATCAATCCTGACGATGTGTTTTTTTTTGGGGTCTCAAAGATTAAAGTAAAAAATAAACCCTCTATTCCTAATAACACAAAAAATTGGCAAGCATTTGAAGATGACAAAGACATTCTAAAATTCATTTTGTATAAAGATAAACACCATGGCTAGGAATAATATTTCAATTCCTTTATTGAAAATAAGTATGGGAAGGACACCATTTTAGTCAAGAAATCTTGAAGGTAAAAAAAAAGGGTACTCAAGGGGTTGCTGGTATTGGATAGTATTTTTGACAATCAAGATAGGGTTCAACTAGAAGTCAAAGATAAGAAACTAGAAGAGATGGAAGAAATTAATCTTGAAACAAATGAATCTCTAAAGAATGTGTACATAGGTAAGACATTATCCCCTACTTTAAGAAAATCCTAGGTTTATTTATTGAGAAAATCTGGACATGTGTTTGTCTGGTCTTATGATGATCTAAAGGATTATAGGGAGGATTTATTCAAACTATTGGAAACTTACAATTGGAATAATTTTTTTTTTGTCATTGATCTCAAATCTATTAATAAGATATATTTCTACCTAATTTAAATGTCATATCTATTTGATTGATGAAGAGGATTTGAGAAGTTACTCATAACAATAGCACCTAGAGGAAAGGTTGAGTTATGAAAAGGAAGTTACAATGGATATTTAATTAGATAGAATTTGATAAAGAAAAGTGATTGTTTATGTCAACAAAGCTAATAAAAGTTGAGCACAAGTATAAAGTACCATTAATACCAAGTAATGCTAGTGTTAACTAAGTTATATTTAGGGCCAAGTGAATCTAGTGTTGACTGACCACTAACATTAATTGAAAAACATAGTTGATGCCTATCTAGAAAACTTTAGAATGAAAAAGTATTTTAGTGATGATTGAGTGCCAGAATTTAGGGACTAGTGAGTGACAGTATAAGAACGAATTCAAAAAAATCATAAGATCAAGCTAACTTAGTTGATTTCTTTGGAGATGTAAACCACATTGAAGATAAGATTAATGAGTTGGATCATTGAATTCAAAGAAAGGATTTGGTAAAGATGTAACAAAAAAATTTGAGAGAAGTTTCTAGAAGAAGATCAAGAAGATGGATATATACAATGAATCAAGTTGAATCTGATCATAGACCCTAAGATCTATGGTGGATGTAGAAAATGGTAAAGTACAAATTTCCTATTTAAAGAGATATAGAGCAAAGTGTGTGTGTGTGTGTGTGTGTGTGTGTGTGAGAGAGAGAGAGAGAGAGAGAGAGGGAGAGGGAGAGAGAGAGAGTAGGGCATATGAGTGCATATGTGTGAAGCTTGTATGTGAAGAGAGACATACATAGCAAGGTTGATAAAAAAATGCACAAGAGTGTGAGTAGATGTGAAGCTAAAAGAGAAATCTAGTAGAGATGATGTTGTTACTAATAAATATATTAGAGAATAAGGATTAAGTGTTGATGAGAAGCGTGTACTGATTTCTTTAAGAGTATCCAAGAAATTCAAGACTAGAGATGTCAATGGAAGGCTTATCAATAAACAAGCACAAGGACTAAACATAGATCTAAACCAACAAAGTGAGTTGTAATCACATAGATCAAAACCTATTGTTTTCTTTCTAGTCATTGTAAATATCTTGTATCGACATCCTTTCAATAGAGGTTGACCTATTAGTCATTTTAAGACTTAATAGTTTGTGTAAATCCTTTAATTAGGTGACATTCTAAATGGAATGATCAAATTCTTCTTACAAGAACACTCTTAACATGGTGAATAAATCCTCTAACCAAGTCACATTAATAGTGTATTTTTTCACCTTTAATAGGGTTAGATCCTAATAGAGATTACTTCGAAAGAGTGAAAAAGAGTGACATGTGCTGAAAAATGTGACTGTTGAAAACAAATTGGTACAAGTATGATAAATGTGTTTCAATCATTATTTTTTCACTGATGTCAAGCTTGCTATTTGGTAGTAAGACTACTACTTATATGATTTAAGTACTATCACTTATTTGATTGATGAAGAGGATTTTATCAAATGATGTAAAAATAGCACCTAGAGGAAATGTTGAGTTATGATATAAAAAAGAGTACAAGAATCAATTAAAACAGTGATATCATAGTGCATTGATAACCTACTTAAGGTTACAAAGGTTGGTTACAGTAAGTTCAGATGAACAAGTTAAACAAAGTTTGTCTACCAAGCTTGAAAAAATGGATAGTAGGTTTTGAGAAAAGTTAGTATAAGCCGAGAAAAAAATTAGTTGGATCCAAGTAAAATTCTATTTGAGTGTTGCCAAGCAAAATAGTGGATGTCAAGTAAAGTTTAGTTGATGTCAAGCACTAGTAAACTTTAGTTCATGTTGAGTGATTTTACAGAGGATGCTAAGCAATGTAGTATGTGCAAAGCTTTAGAAGCTAATTAATTTTGAGTGTTAGTATTATTAGAAATATCATGAATTCAATGGATCTAAGATAAAACGTTTTAATTTCTTCAATTGTGTGAACTACATGGAAGATAAGATTTTTGAGTTGGTGGCATGAAATTCATGGTAAACCATTTTCAGATGAATTCAAAGAGGATTGAAGAAGAAGTTTCTAGAAGTGCTATGAAATGAGGGGTGGATTCATTGAATCCTACCTAATCTATCCTAATCCTAAATTGGATGATGGAGAATAAAAGGAAAAAGATCTTAGTTCTCTATTTAAAGGGATGACTGGTAAGAAGTAAGGGTTGTTGTCATGTGGGAGAACCTAAGAAAGACAAGGAGTCAAGGGTATTGCTTCATTTAGTGACCTAATTGAGAGTCTACATTAGCATAATAAGCAAGAAGGCTTAAGGGTATGGATGCTTGAAGGGTGTACAAGCTATCAGAGTTGAAATGTGTGAAAGTTAAGTAGAATGGAGGACTAAAACAAATATTTTTAATCTTCAAATGGAGTTATAAGTTGTTATCAGATCAAGCCTTATTGTTACTCTCTAAAAATTGTATCAGTCTAGGGTAAATCCTTTGGATTAAGGTTGACCTAAAAATCATTTATAAATCATTTAACTAGGTGACATTCCAAGTGAATGTTCTAAAGTCCTCTAACAAGGTTCACTCCTAACAGAGTAATTGAAATCCTTCAACTGGGTCACATTTCATTGTGTGTATGGTAATCTTCAACAGGGTTGGCCTTTTACAGGGTATCATTTCAGAAGAGTAAAAAAGAGTAGCATATTACTAGCAATTTTTTCCAAATTGAGTTTCCATGTAAATCATTGTGTCAAGTGTGTTGTTGAATCTATTAGGTTTTATATTTACATTTATGCAAATTGATTTGATAGTAACCTAGTAGCTTTAAGTGATTGCATAATCTTATGGATGCATACATGATGATAAATGTTTTATGGGTTCACTAAGCTATGAAAATTTTTATTTATACATCTAGACCTTGGATAATTGATTCACCCCCCCACCCCGCCCGCTCTTAGTTATACTAAACAATTCCACAAATTGGTATTAGAGCCATCTACTTAAGAGGACTAGTTTGAAGGTACTAGAAGCATAAAGATCAAGATGTCAAAAAGAGATGTACCCAAGATGAATAGAGATAACTTTCCTTCATGGAAAATTTTGATGAAGCTACACCTTGGAACACTTGGAGATCATGTACAATATATCATTACTACTAAGCGTGTTGATCCTATTGGAGCACTAACTACTAAGGATCTAAAAAAGAAGAAAGAACATAACTAGGCAATGTTGGAGATTGCCTCTGCCCTAAGCTATTCTAAATTTGATGATATCAAAAGTCTTGATAGTGCAAAAAAAATGTGGGATGCTCTACACATCATCTATGAAGGGGACAATAATGTTCTAAGAGCCAAAGCTAAGAGTCTCAGAGGTAAGTTTGATGATATGAGAATGTAAGAAGGTGATAATATTGCTCAATATTTCTTAAGGATAAAAGATGATGTTAATGTAACAAGAGGAGCTACTAGTACAATTGATGATGACACTATACTAAGAAAAGTTTTAAGAACACTACTACCTATATATGTTGTTAAAATTTATGCAATACAAGAACTGAGTTGTATACCAGGGAATACTCTATCTCTTGAAGGTCTGGTAGGTAGACTCACTGCTTTTGAGCTATCTAACTTTGATAATTAGAAACCTAAAAATATTGAATCTACTTTCAAACCTAAGCTGTCATTGAAGGAACCTGATGAGAAGAAAAAGAAAAGAAAGAAAAAGCATGTGTCTAGTGGCAGTGATACAAATGAGGAGGATGTACATCAACTTGAAGCACTATTGGTAAGAAGATTTCATAGAGGTAAAGGAAAGTTTAAAGGTAAATTACCTATCATTTCTTTCAATTACAATGAAGTTGGTCATATTGTTGCTAGATGTCTAGAGAAGAAGAACTATAAAGGTGGTGACAAGTACAAAAGTAGAAGAGATGAAGGCAGCAAGGATTACAAAGACAAAGGCAAGAAGTCTTGCTACATTTCTAAAGAGGAAACAAAAGATGAATTTGATGAAAATGACAATGAAATGGTGTATATTGAAATGAAGGATAAATCTAATGAGTATGAGGAAACTACACTTGTGTCTTGTGTAAACAAGAATGACAAATGGATCATTGACAATGGATGTTCACATAACATAACTGGAGATAAAAGTAGGTTCATTACCTTGAATTATTATGATGGAAATAGTGTAAGATTTGATAAGTAGGAGATAATTTCCATAGCAAGTCAAATTGTGATATTGCTATTAGGATTCAACTGTGTAATTTTGAGTCAAACTCATTGACCCATATTTCATGAGTAGTGATTCAACATGAATCCATCTCTCATGAGAATAAATGGAACATTTAGCACTCATTTGATCTAGGTGATGCTCACAGGGGTGAAGCACCAGGACTTCCCAGGAGGTCACCCATTCTAGTACTGCTCCAGCCTGAGCGTGCTTAACTATAGAGTTTCCTCCATGGTTAAACCCAAATTTTGCAACCCCATTTTCAAAAATGTCACCAAGTGTTGTGCCTTATGAATGGTTACTGATGCACCATGTTTGAGAAAAGAAAAAGGTTCTATCAAACTCGTATAAAAGATTTTATATGACAATATATACTATGTTGAAGGATGTAACTATAATCTATTGAGTGTCACAACTAAATAATTCAAGATGTAAGGTTGAGTTTGAAAACATGATTGCTAAGATATATGATACTAATGGAAAACTGATTGGAAAGGGTGTTCAAACTAGAAGTAATATATTATACCTTGATATAGAGGATTCTACTTGTGCAATTGTAAAATCTAATGATGTATGGCTATGGCACTAAATATTATGTCATGTTAATTTTGATAACTTGGTTAGTATCAGTAACATGAAAAAATTAGAGGTTTACCTAAGTTGTAGAGTCTGATAATATAATGTGCAAACAATGTTAGTTAGGCAAAATGAAAAAGTCAAGTTTTGAGAGTAAAACTCATACCTCTAAAGAAATACTAGAGATTGTTCATAATAACTTATGTTGACTAATTGAAGTACAAAGTTACAAAGGAGATAAGTACATTATGTTGATTGTCGATGATTATTCTAGAATGATGACAATTATGTTTCTAAAATAGAAATCTAATGCTTTTCAAATCTTTAAGTAGTACTTAGCAAGAGTTGAGAAGGAAATAGGTAAAAGTTTGAATTGTTTGAGATCTAACAAAGGAGGAGAATTTATATAGAATGAGTTTGAGATGTTGTATAATGACATAGGTATCAAAAGAGAAATATCTTCTCCTAGAACCCCTCCACAAAATGGAATTGCTAAAAGGAGGAACATTTTTGTAATGGACTATGCTAGGACAAAGAAGCTGTAAGTATAGTTTTCTATACCTCAAACTATGTACAAGTCAAGAAAGGTACTCATTCAACGCCTTTTGAACTATGGTATGGATACTCCCCCAATGTAAAATATTTTAAGGTATTTGGAAGCAAATGCTTTATTGTCAAAGATTTTAGGAATGGAAAGCTAGATGCATAAAGTGAAGAAGGTACATATTCCTAGGTTATTCCATAAGAAGTAAAGGTTATAAGTGTTTAAATACTAACACTAAAAAAGTTGTGAAAAGTTCAAATGTAAAATTTGATGAATATATAGAAGTATATGAGGCTGAACCTACAGAACCAGAAGAACACAAATCATTTGTATACTTCTACAAAGGTATGTTTGCTAAAGAAGATGTTGCAAATCAAGCTACTAATCAATATCAAGTTTAAGTGACAGCCGAGTCACATACTATGAACATCAAGTTGCATTTAGGAGTAAGCTACATTTAGATGTCAAGTTACAAAATAGAGTTGAGGCACATTCTGATTCAAAGATTAGTGTACATGAGAGAGATGTTGAACTACCTAATAGAGATGTACATAGTATCTCTAGAGTAGACAGACCAAATGATGAAACAAGAGCTAAACCAAGATTGTCCAAATATGTCAAGAGACATCATTCTATTACACAAATCATTGGATATAAAGATGCTAGACCAATAACAAGAAATAAGTTTAGAAAGACTACATGCTTGTTGAGCATGAAAGAGCCAAAAATAGTGAAAGATGCCTTAGAAGATGCAGACTAGAGAAAAGCCATGGAAGAAGAGATTAAACAAATAGAGAAAAACAAGATATGGACTCTAGTTCCTTGGCCAGAAGACAAAAATGTGATTGGCACCAAGTGGGCATACATAAATAAACAAAATGAAAATGGTGAAGTCACAAGGAAAAAAGAAAGATTAGTTTGCAAAGGATATGCACAAGAAGAAGGAATTGACAATGGAGAAACGTTTTCTCTTGTTACTAGATTGGAAGGAGTAAGAACTCTACTTGATTATTCTGCATAAAAAGGTTTTGAAGTTTATCAAATGGATGTTAAATCTACATTTCTAAATGAAATAGTAGAGGAAAAGGTTTACATAAAATAGCCAAAAGAATTTGTTGATGTTAACAATAAGAATATGGAATGCAGGTTACACAAAGATTTATATAGTTTGAAACAAGCACCAAGAGCATGGAATGAGAGACTTCATAACTATCTTGTGAAGATTGGATTTGAAAGGACTAATGATAATAGCAATCTCTACATGAAGACAAAGAAAGTGAAAGGTATTTTTTTATCTGAAATTTTTGTCAATGATATCATATTTGGAGGTTAAGATGCTTTATGTAAGGATTTTGCAAATGAAATGAAGCAAGAATTTGAGATGTCTATGTTTGGAGAGATCAAGTTCTTTGTGGGTTTACAAACACATCAAATGAAATATGGTATATACATCACTCAGTCAAAGTATATCAAATAGGTACTAATTTTTTTTGGGTT
The DNA here is from genome assembly GCA_028749045.1 of Cupressus sempervirens. Taxonomy (NCBI): domain Eukaryota; kingdom Viridiplantae; phylum Streptophyta; class Pinopsida; order Cupressales; family Cupressaceae; genus Cupressus; species Cupressus sempervirens. The sequence continues at coordinate 743,046,865 of CM053789.1, read as the reverse complement.
GGAGGATTCAAAACTAGTAAGTACACCTATGGTGACATGACATAAATTATCAAAGAATGATGATTCATATGAGGTGAATCAAGAATTATATAGGTCTATGATTGAAAAATTACAATATGTAGTACATAGCAGACCTAATATTGCATTTTCTATATGGATAGTTGCAAGATTCTTTGCTAATCCTAGAAAGAATCATTTGATGGTTGTAAAGAAAATAATGAGATATCTGAGAGGAATAGAGGAATATGGTCTATACTATAAGAAAAATTAGAAATTTGAATTAAGATCCTATAGTGATATTAATTGGGCTAGAAACATTGATGACAGAAAAAACACCAATGGAGGAGGATTTTTCTTAGGTAAGAGGTTGGTTACATGGACTAGAAAGAAACAAAATTGCACTTCACAATCTAGAACTAAAGCTGAATATGTTGTTGTTACTATAAATTGAACAAATATTGTATGGATCAAACAACTACTCAAAGGTATGAAGGAAGAGATCACTGAACTAGTGATACTTTATTGTGATAATACAAGTTCTATAAATATATCAAAGAATCTTGTGATGCACACAAAGACTACGCACATTACAATCAAGTCTCATTACTTGAGAGAATTAGTTCAAGATAAAGAGGTGGAGATGCGATATGTTAACACAAAAGAGAAAATTATTGATATCTTTACAAAAGCATTACCTAAGGATGCTCGTGAGTATCTAAGAGGTAAACTAGGGGTGATACCCCTATCAAAGGCTATCTAAGTAACAAAAGGAGTGCCCTACATCAAACAAACTAATTACTATATGTTACAAATTGATGAAGTGGATCTTACTTTAGGGGCTAGCTAGAGTAATCAAAGAGCTAGAACTATAAATGAGTGACAAGCAAGGTGATAGAGGGAGAAACTAAATAGTTCATATCTGCATATTAAGATGACAAGTCTTTGGCATTATTGTCAAAGAGGGAGAAATAAAAGAGAGTTAACTAATCCCTAAGGGAGAATACAAGAGATTTTACACAAAGGGAGAAATCCTAATCCAAACTACTCATAGTATGAGGAAGAAATTTTGATAGTGTATTTTCTAACTACATCTACCCAGCAAGAGGAAGATAATGGAGAGAACTAATTCAAAGGGAGTCATAAGGATGACACAAAAAAGTTGTGTAACCTATTCAGAAGATGAAAGTTGTTAATAAAGGGAGGGATTTCAATACAAGGAATTATTTTTCTTTTGGTATTTTGTTGGTCTTATTGTTTTAACCTAGTCAGTTTGGTTGATCAGTTTGGTTTTCCACCAATGCCAAAGAGGGAGAGAAGGAGATTGTTGAAAATAGATTGATACAAGTATGATACATGTGTTTCAATTATTATTTTTTCACTATTGGTGTAAATGAGTATTTACTATTTACACTTTACTTAAGTTTACTTAGGTCAATTCATTATTTTATTATTTCTTAGGTGAGATACTTATGAGTTTGTGTACTCTTATGAGTTGTCATGTTGACAACACTAGAGTAAGCAATTCTAATTTAGCACATGGTGTCTACAACAATAGAGTTTCCATAATTAAATGAGTTTTAATGTAGACAACATAGTTATTCACACTCCTATTATAACACATGGTGTCTACAACATAATTTTGTGTGGTACACCTTTGTAGGCTTATCCTCTCATCATCACACTTACTCCTATGCTTAATGGAGGATGGTCCACTTCTAGTGGACATATGCCTTGTTATAAGACTTATCAGTGTGTTGACTTCTAAGCATTCTAGAAGCATTCCAGAGGCCTTTATATACAGGCACTCCTAGTGTACTACAACATTGAATAGAACATTGAATGACAATAAATCAATTTTGGATATTTTTATTATGATCATACCTTGTTGGTCTACTATTGTGCTTGTGCTTGAGTTCCTTAATCATGGGTAATTTTACCCTAAGAAAAATTCTTATTTGGTATCATAGCTATATTAAATTATTACATGGTATCAAAGATGAGGGAGATTCTCTTCACATAGCTATTTGAGACCAGTCTTGCTCAAGCACCTCGACCCAAATCCAAAGAATTCGTAGATATTGGGAGTGGCTAGAGCCAAAGAGGACCTCACCATTGTGTCTAGAGCCTCGATTTGGTGAAAATTGACTATAAATTTTCCTATATTGGGCCATAGTAAAAATTGAGAATTTTTTTTTTCAAACCTGTACCTAAAGGCCCAATTTCCAGAATTGGTATGACCATTTCATATCATTGAATTCAAATTTTAGATTTGCATATTTTATCATTTGAATTTCTACTTTTTTTGAATCTACATTATTTTCTGAAATTTTTTTGGCCATTAGGCCAGTAGTAGAGATTTTTTGAGGGCAAATATTGGAGTTGATGGTGAAAATTAGATATTTGAATCATATTCAAAAGGTCAAAAAACCCCCAAATCAAATTTTTTCTCATCCAGATTGGACATCTGAGGCCAAATCTAGAGCCATTTGTTTTTTGGAGGTTTGAAGATGGTGATTTAGGAAAAATAATAACGAACGTGATTTTTAAACAGCGATATCTCTCTCATACAGACTCCTTTTCTTGACCAATTTTTTTTTGTTTTGGGGTAGAATTTTGTGATCTACACATTGGTGTAGGTGATTTGAGATCTTTGTTCCTAGATTTTTTTGTAACTCACAAATTCTAATTTTTGCCACTTCAAATGTGTAGTACGGGCTCATCTGGACACATAATCAAGTTCCATTTTTTTTGAAAGTGCATAATCTTTTGTCTACTTTCTAGATCTACAACCAGATTATAGGGTTGTGTGGGTAAACATACTACTTTTAGAAATAGGCCCTAAATTGGCAAGTGGCTATAAAGTGCCAAAATCATCCATTAAGAAGGGGTTGATTGATTATTTTTGCATTTTGGGGGCTGCATACATACATTGATCTCATGGAGTCTTGTCACATATGCCAATCTGGTTTAAGACTGAAGTTGACACCAAAGAACTATAAAAAAATGGAGTGCCTTAATCATTGATCATCTAAGAGAAAATCATGAAGTGTTTCCTTATCTATGCTAAAATATACCACCACCTAATCCTAATTGGCCATATCATCTTCATCTTCTTGTTCACTTTATGTATAACAACATGAGTAAGGAATCTTTTGCTCCTCTTTTTATGGAAAGTTTTCCTTGCGATGTTTGGATGGTTCTTTGGAAAGCATATGGAGATCCATGAGTCCCTTCATTTCCCAAGGACATTCTATCTTTCATCACTTCTACTATGGTTCCTTCCACTCCAGATGAAATCCCACCTCCTGATACTCATGTTGCTCCTACTAATCTAGTTCTAGCTATAGATGCTTCTAATTCAGTACAATAGGAAATACCATGTCTTCCTACTTCGTCTTTGTGGGATGACTTCCTTCCAAAAATTGCAAGGCTATTTGTGGATTTTCACATTGAAGATGTGGGAGACATCATCAATGATATTCATCTTCTCTTTGTTGAGGTGAATACTTCATCCATTTCCATAGTGATAGGTCTAGCATAGTAGGGTACACCTTATCTTCCAACTCTAGCATTAATGGATGAATTCTTGAAAGATATTTTAGTTTTGTTTGTGGAGTCACACGTAGAAAATCTAGGAGACATCATTGATGATATACATCTTCTCTTTGTTGAAGATGATCCTTCTTTAGTAGTTGTGAGGGCTCACTCTGACCCTCACGTCCATTCTCTACATGATCAATCTTCATAGGCTGATATGATTGTGGATTCTTATGTATAACAATTGTAGGAGGTCTTTTTATCATTTGAGGAGATAATAGGCTCTTTGGGACAGGTTCTACATCCATCCTTGCTAGATCCAACATTGTTCTTTTTAGCAACATTGGAAGGGGTGACAGTCAATATCAACATAGGGATAGTTGAGAAAATTTTTGAGACACCATTCATCTTCAAGATTCTTTCTACACATAGGGTAAGCATCTCATATGTACCTCTTTCATTGTTTCTTCCAAAGGGGAGGAACATTATTCAATGCTCATGGATCAGCTTCTATATTGGGGCAGCTATCATTGATCGAAAAACTACATTTAGGGGGGGACTACCTTGTCTCCTTTTTTATGGTGGGGGGGGACTTTTTCCTCATATGGGGTTTTTTCCTTCTCCCACTTCTCTTTTTTATAGACTTGATGTATGTCATAATGTGGGGTCTCAATTACTCCATCTATCCATCCATGTATCTTGATTTTTTATCTCTCTTTTTGGGGGAGGGCTTTTCCCATGAGGCTTTCCCTCTTTCTTTTCTTTATAAGAGATTTCATTTCATTATGTACATGGGTACCTAACATGGCCCTATAGCCAACACATGTTATGCATTTCATCCTAGCTTTCATAAGCTTAAGTGCATTCCCCTAAGTTGCACTTAAGAGGGGGTATTGGTGTAAATAAGTATTTACTATTTACACTTTACTTAAGTTTACTTAGGTCAATGCATTATTTTATTATTTCTTAGGTGAGACACTTAAGATTTTGCATACTCTTATGAGTTTTCATGTTGACAACATTGAAGTAAGCAACTCTAATTCACTACATGGTGTCTACAACATAATTTTGTGTGTTACGCCTTTGTAGGATTATCCTCTCATCATCACACTTACTTCTGTGCTTAATGGAGGATAACCAAATTCTATTGGACATGTTCCTTGTTGTAAGACCTATCAATGTGCTGACTTCTAAGAATTCTAGAAGCATTCCAAAGGCCTTTATATACAGGCACTCCTAGTGTACTACAACATTGAACATAACATTGAATGATAATAAATCAATTTTGGATATTGTTATTCTGATCATACCTTGTTGGTCTACTGTTGTGCTTATGCTTGAGTTCCTTGATCTTGGGTGATTTTTTTGTAAGATAAATTCTTATTTGGTATCATAGCTATACCAAATTCTTACAATCACTAATGTCAAACTTTCTATTTTGCTAGTAAGACTACAGTTCATATGATTTAAGTACTATCACTTGTTTGATTGATGAAAATGATTTGATTAAAAGATGTAATAATAACACTTAGAGGAAAGGTTGAGTTATGATATAAAAAAAGAGTACAAGAATCAATTAAGACAGTGATATTATAGTGCATTGATAATCTACTTAAGTTTGTAAAGGTTGGTTACACTAAGCAAGTTAAGAAGAACAAGTTACACAAAGTTTGTTTGCCAAGCTTGACCAAATGGATAGTAGGTGCCAAGAAAATTTAGTGCAAGCTGGGGAAAAAATTAGTTGGAGCTAAGTAAAAGTCTATTTTAGTGTATGCCAAGAACAATAGTGAATGCTAAGTAAAGTTTAGTTGATGTTGAGCACCAGTAAACTTTAGTTCATGCCAAGTGATTTTACAAAGGATGTTGAGCAACGTAGTATGTGCCAAGCATTAGAAGCTAGTTAATGTCAAGTGTCAGCATTATTAGAAACATCATGAATTTGATGGATCTGAGCCAACAAGTTTTTTTCCTTGGATTGTATGAATGTAGTGGTCATATGAGTCATGAGCTGGTAGCACAAAATTCATTGTAAACTATTTTGAGATGAATTTGAGGAGGATTGAAGAAGAAGTTTCTAGAAGTGATATGAAATGATGGGTAGATTCATTGAATCCTACCTAATCTATCAAAACCCCAAATCAAATGATGGAGAATGAATGGAAAAAGATCTTAATTCTCTATTTAAAGGGATGTATGGTTAGAAGCAAGGGTTATTGTCATGTGCAAGACCCTAAGAAAGACAAGGAGTCAAGGGTATTGCTTCATTCAGTGACCTAATTGAGAGTATGCATTGGCATAATAAGAAAGAAGGCTTAAGGGTATGGATGCTTGAAGGGTGAACAAGTTATCAGAGTTGAAATGTGTGAAAGAAAAGTAGAATGGAGAACTAAAATAGAAATCTATAATCTACAAATGGAGTTGTAAGTTGTTATTAGATCAAGCCTTATTGTTACTCTCTAACAATTGTATCAGTCTAGGGTAAATCCTTTGGATTAAGGTTGACCTAATAGTCATTTGTAAATCCTTTAACTGAGTTACATTCCAAGTGAATTGTCTAAAATCCTCTAACAAGGCTAACTCCTAACAAGGTGATTGAAATCCTTTAACTAGGTCACATTTAATAGTGTGTATTCTAACCTTTAACAAGGTTGGTCCTTCATATTTCATCACTTTAGAAGAGTGAAAAAGAGTAGCATGTTACTGGTGTTTTTTCCCAAATTGAGTTTCCACATAAATCATTGTGTCAAGTGCATTGTTGAATCTGTTATATTTCATATCTACATTTCTTCAAATTGATCTGACAGTAACCTATAAGATTTAAGTGATTACATAATCTTGTGGATGCATGGATGATGATAAATGTTTTATGGGTTCACTAAACTATGCACCATTTTATTTATACATCTAGACTTTAGATAACTAATTCAAGTGTTTATTATATAACTAATTCATGAATATTGAAGTGTTTATTATTTACTTGTTCAAGTGGTACATATAGACCTTGAGTAAATAATTCACACACCCCTGCCACACCCCCCCCGCCCCCTTCTTATTTATTCTAAACATTTTGAACAATTGGTATTATAGCTTAGTGTTTACAAAGAAAAATTTGAAGGTACTTAAAGCTAAATATCATGTTTAATAAGGGTGATGTACTCAATCTAAACAAGGATAACTTTCCTGCATGGTAGACCTTGATGAAGTTGCACATATCTAGAATTAGTGTAGCTACTGTCAATTTTCTGGATAATGAATATGTAAATGTAACAACTACTCCTCTAACTACTAAAAAATTAAAATAGAATCTAGAACACAACCAAGTAATGTTGGAGATTTCCTCAGCTATAAGCTATTTTGAGTTTGATGACTGATGAGAGCCATTTATGAACCATATTCATACCATCTTTTCACCATTTTACATACCATCATATTCATTTCCATATTCTATTCTATTCCATTTCATCCATATTTTTATTATCTTATGTTGCATATGGTTAAATATAAATAAGTAATGCTGAATAATTTTTTTAGATATATTAATGAAACTTTATAATTGATTGATTTTACTAATCAATGGGTAAAAGCAAAGATCCGTGTCACTGTTTAGGATACCAAAACCTATTTTGGTCAAATCTCATTTCTCTATCAAAACTTAATTTTTTCAAAAACTAAAAGTACCCTTTTATAGATCTCAACCAATTAAAGGTATGTGTTCTTGTGTTGATTTTCCTTGACGTTATATATACACAAGAATTTTTAGTTATTTATCCATTTTTTTATTATTATCAAGTATCTCTTCATATTAATAACTCTACCTATCATTTGCAAAAATAAATTGCCTACTTAATGGTAGAGTTATTGAATGAATGATCTTTTTTTACTATACTTGATATGCTTGGTGTTGAGAATATGGTTATAGGTCTCCTATTGTGGAGAGATGATATCAATTGGTAATATTTCTTTGTGTGAGTGTCAAGTAACACACTATCTTGGCTTTTCCTAGCTATATGGAGCATGGTGGCCTATGAGGTTCCAGAATCTTTTAGTACTATTTTATATAGCTACACATCCAAAGACAACTTGAACAAATACATAAGGATCTTGGGTGTATTGCAAATCATCACATGCCTTCCTAGACATGTGTCTCTATCTGCCTCTAGTTTTATTGACACACTGGTCACTACAATTGGTTTTTTATTCTACCACTTGGCCTTTGGTAATGAAGGTGTGTTATTTCATGCAACAGATATGTCATATTCTTGTCAAGATAAGATAACATAGCTTTATGTGGTATCATCATAGAGCAATATATCTTTCATGAATTGGCCCCATTATTAGTAATTCTTTTTACCAAGTGTGCCAGTGCATGTTTTGAAGTTCTACAAGAAGATCCCATAGTCAGCGGCATTAGATACATGGATCAAGATTATTTTTGTGGGAAAATGGTTCTCCTGCTCAGGTTATTCTTGGTCATCATTTTGAGTTCACTATATAATCTAGTTTCAATGGTTTGTTTTGTTAGGAGATGGAAAGAAATCAAGTTTTTGATGATCTCACTCTTTGTCATCCATAGAAGGAATTCTTTTTCCTTTGGTCATCCTATGTAGTTATTCAAAAATGAAACAAGTGAAAGTGAAAAAGAAAAAGAAAAAAATAATAAAACATCCAACAATGAAAACCTTCATGCATTATTGGCTAGTTAATATTTGAAAACCAGTTTCTGGTAGATATTAACCAAAAAATAAATTCTTAACGGCAAAAAATATTTTTACAGCACCATTAAGTGATAAGTGATTGAAAACTGGCTTGCCAGTGGTCACTTATTGTTATCAAAATTTGAAAAAAAAACAAAGAAAAAAAAATGGAAAAAATGCACTAATTTTGTTGAGCTAACCATTTTCTTTTTAGGGACACCCAGTTACTTCTTTGGTTGTTTCCCTCTCAGTGTTTCTTGCATCTCTTGTTGTGCATTGTGTGGTTGTACTGCAATTTCTAGTGATCACCATAATTTTCATCACATATCCTAAGTGCTAGACATTAAGTTGAGATGCTATGGAAAATGGATCAAGCTCCCTTCAGTGTGCTTTATATTTCTTCTTTTAGATGGCGATCTTTTTTCCAAAATTCATTCCAGTCCACATTTGTTGTTTTTTCTTAGCTTGAGCTTTATAGTTGCAGTGGTCTTTTGGCTTCTAGACCTTGGCATCCATGGACGTACATGTTGGTAAAATAATCAATTTTATTTTTCATTGTTTTATCTCTTAACTTCGTTAATATTTCTTATATTATGTCAATCAATATGCAACACCCCTCCCTATCATCTCCTTGTTTCCCATGGATGCTCAACCTTTAAGCTAGGGTGAAGAATGTCATCGTATTATCTTCCATCATTAGATTTAATAATTCCATCACACTATCAATTATATCCATCATACAATAGCCTTTACTTTGTCTCTTATCTATCCTAATTCACCCATTTAAACTCCTTTCATGCAAATTGAGATAAATTTCTCCTATATGTAACCTTGTGAACCATGATGCTATAAAAAAATTAAAAGAAAAGAAAAAGAAAAGAGAAAAGAGAAACAACTTATGCAAAATTTGAAAGAGATATCCCTATTGAAGAAGAAAAAAAAATGAAAGCTTTTCATGTGAAGAAAGGGATTTGTGTTTCTATATGAGTTATCATGGTTTAGGCCATAAATCCAAGTACTTCCATTTAAAACTAAAAACCTCCTGATCATTATGATTGCACAAGGATGTACAATATGTTAAGTTGGGGGGAATGATGAGAGCCATTTATGATCCATATTCATACCATCTTTTCACCATTTTACATACCATCATATTCATTTCCATATTCTATTCTATTCCATTTCATCCATATTTTTATTATCTTATGTTGCATATGGTTAAATATAAATAAGTAATACTTAATAAAGTTTTTAGATATATTAATGAAACTTTATAGTTGATTGATTTTACTAATCAATATAGTTATTTTATGCCTTGAAATAAATATATTTATATATCTTGGAACATATAAGACAAGATATGTGGACTTATGGAAAGAGACAAATCTGCTGATTAAAAATATCATAGTCTGTTTTGTACTTCAATTTGCAAAAAAATGAGAACTAATTTCAGAAATCCATGATCTGGGTTTTGTGCAAAATGAGGCCATTTAACTGTCTATGCTACAAAATCTTCAGCAGCTAAGCCATTTGGAAGTTAAATGTAGTTTTCTAAACATCATAATTTCTATATTTACTCCAACAAATGCTCTACATTTTTCTTCAATGGCTCTAGTCACATGGAAATTGATTTATGGAAGATCTAATTTGTTGGACAATCTGTGGTACATATGATTACAAAGATGGACAAGAATATAATCATTCCCATCTCTATTTATTTTCTTGTTGTTATAGAAGATTTATAATGTGGCCAGCAAATGGAATTGTATGTGAGCCATTCCATTGAGATATTTGTTGATAGCTAGAAAAAAAAAATTCTCTTTTACTTCAATTGGTTTTAGTTTATTATAAGTATGATCTTATATATATGGTCTGCTAAAAACAAAGGGGGGCAGATTAATATCAAATATTTTAGACCTCTATACATGAGTTTTTTGTAGTAGCAGCTTGTGTAATCTCTATATTATTGGATGAATAAAGAAATATCATTATGATCAAAGGAGTGTAGAAGAACATTAATTTTTCATCACCAGGCATACCAAGGAGGTAGGATCCACTTCTCAAAATGACTGGTGATTTGTTTTAGATTTGAGTGTGTTTTATTCTATGTATATTTTGATTTGATTACTTATATAATTTTTTTATATTAGCTTACTTATTTTAATTCATGTTATTGTAGTTAATTATTGATTCATGTATTGTTTAAGATATAAGTGTGCATTCAAATTTATGTGGTTTCTTATTTATTTTATGCAATGTTAAATTCTAGATTAAATTTTATCACATGTTTTGAGTTGCATCCATCCCCACTTGGCATGCTATCTTCATCCCTTGAGCATATAGCCACTATATCTTTCACGATTTTACAACCTCAGATTGATATTTAAATGTGAGATGAACTGGCTCTTAATCTTATCATTCTTAATCTTATCATTTATCCTTATTATTTGTACCATAGTTTCACCCAACATTTTTGGCGCTATTGTTGAGGAAAAGTATTCAAGGCATGAAATCATAGTAAGCCAAGTTAGGAATAGTGTGCCTTTGGGAGTATCTGATCAAAAGTAAACCTTGGCCATTCTAATACCTTAGGTTTGCATTGTAGTAAATAATTTAGTTGCATTGCTTTAGAGTTTAAAAATAGGTCATAGAATTTAGATCCATTATTTATGCTATCATTTGTTGTTGTGAGTAATTGGTAAAGAAAGGGAAATTTGAAGAAAAATGTTTAAAATGATGCATTTTCAAGGTAGTCCAAACACATTAAATTTGAAAATAAGAATTGGTGGACGAATTACATCAACCAAAGGTGATGCTTTTACACACTCTCTACCTAATGAATGCAACTTAAATGATCTTGATCTTCCATTGTATAGGTATGTCCAATTATTATTTCTATGTCTAAACAAGAGGATATAATTGATGAATTTTTAGAACAATATGACTTTGAGAATAAGATATTAACCATTTATTGTTCTATTTGTTATAGGAAAGGTGATAAATGCATGTGCACAAACAACAAAGAACACATGGTGAATGAAGTACAAGATCTTTTTGAATCTCACCACGTCAAGGATGTAAGTGAACAAGTCTTCCTTGTAACTGGTGATTAATTTCATACACCAAATCAAGAAGATCAAGGTATGGATTACTCTATTACATTAGAAAGACAAAATATTTCTTCAAAACATAATTTTCCACCTAGTGTGCACAATGAATATAATCATGCATTCTCACAACAACCTATGCATCCATTTTATATTCTACCATCTCCATTATGCCCATTCTACTCATATCCACCTACTATATATCCAATGAAACCTTTTCCATTATCCTTATTCCATTCATTTCACCCACAACCCACCCCAACATATACACCAATTGAAATTATAATTCCTCATGAAACATTACATAATAAGCTAGATCAAATAACATATGTTGATGACATTTCAATTGTCCTTTTAAATTCTCTTAATGTGCATGAAAATGATGATATTACTAAAAGATGTGATTTTTGTATAGAAGAATTAGAGGAACATATTGATCAATTAAAAAACCATCAATTTAGTTCTTCTTATCTACTTATTGAATCAAAAAATTTTGAGATGCTTCACACACATAAGAAAATTGCACATTCTAATTTCATCATTGAAAAGATATATATGTGTGTCGGAATTAATCATGCACTAAAAGTTGATTTAAAATATTTCTTAATCATTCCAAAGTTGTGTGTGATGAAAAATGAAATCTTAGAAGACCTATTCTCTAATAATGTTTTAATATTCAAATATATAGATCTTTGGAGGCCTATGATAAAAATGCATATTCCTCACACACTTATTGATTTAGATCCCGTTGATTAAACAACACTTGAAAGATTTGAATGCATTAATGACCAAAAAAACATGTGTTACAAATGAATGATCAATATTCCTCATTGTTGATTCTTTCTATTATCCTGAGATGACTAAATACACTATGGATGATCCATTCATTTAACAAGAATCGAGGTATTGATATCTATATATTTATCATTCTTGGTTGTTGTATCTTAAGATGATCATTCATAGATAATAGGTGTTGAATCACTTTCTTTATTTCATAGATGATTCGAATGTCTATTCTTTCAAAATGTGACATTAAGGAGAAAATCAAATGAACTCTTTAATGTTTGATTGATTTATCAATTGACTAAAGTTCAAGAAATATGTAAATGTACTATTCATTTTACTTAATTCTTTGGATTATCTTAATGTTCTCATGACCCTATAGCATGAAGTCAAGTTGGGGGGAAATTCCTCCAATTTTGTGGCTCTTGACTGATTTACAATAAACCTCCATCAATTATTTCATTGGTCCTTCTGGTAAACCTCTACATGTGGGATCTCAACCAATTAAAGGTATGTGTTTTTGTGTTGATTTTCCTTGATATTATATATACCTAAGAATTTTTAGTTATTTATCCATTTTTTATTACTATCAAGTATCTCTTCATATTAATAACTCTATCTATCATTTGCAAAAATAAATTGCCTACTTAATGGTAGAGTTATTGAATGAATGATCTTTTTTTACTATACTTGATGTGCTTAGTGTTGAGAATGTGGTTACAGGTCTCTTATTGTGGAGAGATGATATCAATTGGTAATATTTCTTTGTGTGAGTGTCAAGTAACACTCTATCTTGTCTTTTCCCAGCTATATGGAGCATAGTGGTCTCTAATTTGGTCTATGAGATTCTACAATCTTTTAGTACTATTTTATATATCTACACATCCAAAGACAACTTGAACAAATACATAAGGATCTTGGGTGTATTGCAAATCATCACATGCCTTCCTAGACATGTGTCTCTATCTGCCTCTAGTTTTATGGACACATTGGTGATTGTAATTGGTTTTTTACTCTACCACTTGGCCTTTGGTAATGAAGGTGTGTTATTTCATGCAATGGATATCTCATATTCTTACCAAGATAAGATAACATAGCTTTATGTGGTGTCATCATAAAGCAATATATCTTTTGAGAATTATCCCCATTATCAGTAATTCCTATAATCAATGGCATCAGATGCATGGATCAAGATTGGTTTTGTGGGAAAATGTTTCTCCTACTCAGGTTATTCTTGGTCATCATTTTGAGTTCACTATATAATCTAGTTTCAATGGCTCCTTTTGTTAGGAGACGGTTCAAAGAAATCAAGTTTTTGATGATATCACTCTTTGTCATCCATAGAAGGATTTTTTTTTCCTTTGGTCATTCTATGTAGTTATTCAAAAATGGAAAAAAAAATGAAAAAGAAAAAGAAAACAAAAGAAAGCAATAAAAGATCCAACAATGGAAACCTTCAGGCATTGTTGGCTAGTTAATATTTGAAAACTAGTTTCTGGGAAATATTAACTAAAAAATAAACTCTTAATGGTGAAAACTATTTTTATAGCACCATTAAGTGGTAAGTGATTGAAAACTTTCTTCATAGCGATCACTTATCATTACCAAAATTTGAAAGAAAAAAAGACGAAAAAAAGAAAAAGAAAAAAGAAAAAAATTGAAAAAAATGCACTAATTTGTTTGAGCTAACCATTTTTTTTTAGGAACACCTAGTTACTTTTTTGGTTGTTTCTCTCTCAGTGTTTCTTTCATCTCTTATTGCACATTGTGTAGCTGTACTTCAATTTTTGGTGATCACCATGATTTTGATCACATATCTTAAGTGCTACACATTAAGTTGAGATGTTATGGAAAATGGATCAAGCTCCCTTTAGTGTGTTTTATATTTCTTCTTTTAGATGGTGACCTTTTTTCCAACATTCATTCTAGTCTGCATCTATAGTTCTTTCTAAGTTTCAGCTTTACAATTGTAGTGGTCTTTTGGCTTCTGGACCTTGGCATCCATGGACGTGAATGTTGGTAAAATAATCAATTTTATTTTTTATTGTTTTATCTCTTAACTTTGTTAATATTCCTTATATTATGTTAATCATTATGCAACACCCCTCCCTATCCTCTCCTTGTTTCCCGTGGATGCTGAACCTTTAAGTTGGGGGGAGGAATGACATCCTATTATCTTCCATCCATCACCCTTAATAATTCCATCACAGTATAATTCCATCCATCATACAATAGCCTTTACTTTGTCTCTTATCATTCCTGTTTCACCCATTTAAACTCCTTATGTGCAAATTGAGATAAATTTCTCCTATATTTAACCTTGTGAATCATGATGCACTGAGGTAACTATCCATGCCGATCTGGAACCCTTTGCTTACTGCAATGCAGTTGAAGCTTCATATACAAACCATTGCTCTTGAATTGATATCGACACATCCATCGCCAGCTCATCCCACACTTGTAATGACCCAGAAACCATCCTCGCCTCCACCCTGTCGACCGTTAAGATCAATAACAAAGGTTGTGGATAGTATAGTCTATAAGATGCATTTGCTGTCGGGGTACTCCCACTTGATCCACATGCCCATGGATGACCAACATATCACAAAGCTATGGAGATTCCACCTCCTCGATACAAACAGTTTGGCCCAACAACCTTTGTATCCTCAAGAATCTCTCTTCATGAGGAACTCACTCCAGATATCAACAATTGGTTACATAAGGATGCACCTCAAATAAATCAAGCATGCCTTGATTACTTCAGCCAGAAGTATCCCCAAGAACATAAATTCATCACTAACAAATGGAACTATCAAGGTGGTGGTGTAGCACCAGAAGAAAGAGGCATGTAGTGCCCCATTGACACACACAAGTGGTAATCAAAGTCAGGGCTTGGCTTTGGCATAACCACAACTGGGGGCAGCAATATGGATAGTCACGATTTTTTGAACATTCACTATGAGCTTTTCGAAATTGAAGACATTTTTGAGGAAGTTGAAAAGAGAGCCTACAATGATATCCTAGACCAAATCTCCCTAGGAGACTTTGTTCTCCAAGAACTATCCATCCATTTAATTGACCTACCACTTGCCCATCCACAACTCATAGATTGGGACCAACCAAGCGTCATACACATTGATGAGTTCACATCAGAGGAAGCACTTCTGAGATTCATGGGAGCCAAAACTCCTCATAAGCAAACAAAGCCAAATTCTGCCTATATCTACAAGCTAGATCCGAAGGGGTATTTTTGAGAAAATCCCCAACCTAGTTTCGGTAGACCCAAAATTGGAACTAAGGTGAATCTGAGACTAGATAAGGCAGTGAAGAGAACCCCTCAGCAAGAACATCCATAGCCACAAGTAGAACATGAGGATTTAGCATTGCCTCCTCAAGCTAATCGACCAGAGGTGTCTTCTATTCTAATTGAGGATTCAAACCGTGTTTGTATCTTGGTTGGTCCCAAACCCCTTGGTACCATGAGATTCACGCTTACCTTAACAATGGTATCATATCCCCTCACCTCACACGTACCTAATGCCAGAACCTCATCCGAAAATCATCTCGCTATGTTATCATAGCCAATACCCTATATCATCGAGGTTATCATGATATGAGCTCTCTCAATATTTAGACCAAAACGAGGCCACAATGGTGTTAAAAGAAGTACACTCTGGACTTTGTGGTGCCCACATGAGTGGCATTGTCCTAGAATGACAAATCCTTACACCAGGATACTATTGGGCTACCATTGAAGAAGACTCTTGTGACTTTGTCAGAAAGTGTCTCCCATGTTAGCAGCACGCAAATCTTGTGCATGCTCCAGCATAGGATCTAGAGCCTATTGCACCACCTTGGCCTTTCACTTGTTGGGGCCTTGATCTAGTTGGAACTATCACACCCCTCTCATCTAATGGACATAAATGGATAATAACAGCTATAGACTATTTCACTAAATGGGTGGAAGCAGTCCCCCTAGTCTTAGCTACAAGAGTTCAAGTCTCTAAGTTTATCTTGTACGAAATTGTTTGCCGCTTCAGCATCCCATCCACCATCTTCACCGACCACGGAGGTAACTTTGAAAATCTCAACATGGAATAATTATGCACTTCGCTCCACATCCATCATCACTTTTCTAGCCCATATTTCCCACAAGGTAATGGCCAGGCTAAGGCAACTAACAAAACCCTCCTTAAAATCCTAAAGAAAGTTGTCAATGATTTCGGCCACAATTGGCACCTACAAATAAATCTAGCCCTATGGGCCTATCGAACCTCCTTCCATACATCCACATGCACAACTCTATACTCCCTAGTCTATGGTCCCAAAGTGGTACTACCCATTGAGGTTGAATTTCCCTCCTTGCGCATATCTTTGCAAGGGAAAATATCAGATGAAGAATATAGAGTAGCTTGGCTCACCCAACTAGATCTCTTAGACGAGAAGCAACAACAAGCCTATGATGATCTCACAGTCTATCAAACTCGTCTCAAAAGGAATTTCAACAACAAGGTGCTTCCACAACACTTTCAGCCGGGCAACATGGTCCTCAAAGAAAACATGAAAGTCCAAGCAGATCGAGAAAAGAAATACAAGTTTGAACCTACATGGCTTGGTCCTTATGCTGTCACTGCATCCTTTGGCTCTAGAGCCTATCAGCTATCTACACTAGAAGGAGAACTCTTGAATGATCCTACTAACATCATTCATCTCAAGAAGTTCTATGCTTGAAGATCCTTGGTATACCTAGCTTTTGAAAAAACCAAAAAAAAAATAGTAAACAGAAATAAGTGTCCAACAGTGAAACTTGGCAATCCAACCGCCTTGGATAGGTACCTTAGTGAAAACCTGGTAATTCAGGCACCTTTTGTACTAAGACTAATCCATTATCTATCACTATCCTATCCCTCATCCATCCACCCACCATCCCATAACACACCTGCTTGTTCCTTTGGTGTTCCAACCAAATATCCAAAATCTAATGGAGCTTGTATTATACCTTGTAAATCTTGTACCATAGCTTGTATATCCAAATCTTGTCCAAAGCTTGTATCCTAGTTTGTATCCTATCACATGCACACAAAGAATCCCATTTTCACTTAAGCTTTTCGCAAACCATCTACCGATCCACTTATCAACTATTGTAGACATCCCACCCTTCACCAATATTTCCATCTCACAAAACCAAAACATGAAAAACCTTGTACATTTGTAACATAACTTGGTCCATCAACTTGTACATCCTCTTTAGCTTAGTACCATTGTATCTATCCAGCTTTTGTGTCAGTTCCTCCTTGATCAACATCTTGCACACATCGCACATCTTGGTTAGCTATTCCAATGCATCCTTTAGCTAGATATCCTATCACCAAAGTGTTATCCTTTTTAGTTTAGCTTTCCAGACGCATCACTCACCTAGATCCATCGGCTTAGGTACTCTCTGATAGATCCTTGTAGAATATATTTTTCCTCATGTCTGATCTTGGTTTGTTAGTACCTCATCCTACCCATCTTGTTAGCAAATGGTTCTCTTTTGGATTTTCACTTTCTTTTGATTTGGAATCTTCCCTTTTGGGTCTTGAAGTATCTTTTTCAAGCAATCTTTTTGTCCCCTCCTCAAGGTTTCTACGATCTTCCATATCATGGTATGCTACAAATGGGGCACTCTGAGCATACGGTTTTGATCAAGTCTTTTGTTTGTTTCTTTTTTGCTTGTGGGTTACCCAATGTCGGTGCCACACTATTTCCTCCAGGTTTCATATGTGATGCTGGGGCAATCCTTGTGTGTTTGTTTCGAGTCAGTCTGTCAGTCCTCTGGATGGTTGGTGACACGGCCTTGATGTTCTTGGTAACCTTGGCAATTAACCAATAGTCCTATAGAAAATCTAGTGCTCAACTACATGGTGGTACTTCTCTTTGAAGTATCCCCCTGCTCAAAAAAGCTCGAATGGTTTCCCTTCATCTCCATTATCCCCCATCCATATCCAGCATCTGTTTCTCCTACCCCAACTTACGCATTAGTATCTCTTTGAATCAATCTGCACTTTTAGCTTTAGGGATCCACAATCCTAGTCTTAGGGATCCACCAATCCAATCAATCCACCAAGCTTCATCTTTCGAGCTCCACAATCCTAGTCCTAGGGATCTCCAAAACCCATCTTCCGCCAATCTGACTCTTTGAAATCCGGTTGCATCAACTTTATCATCCCATCATCCATCTCCCTATCCTGGATTCATTTTTATAGCGCTCTACTTGTTCATCCTCTGCAATCCTTGAGATCTTAAGCCTGCTTCCTCTTGTGCCTCTGATTCTCCTTTATCATTCTCCCATAGTGAGAGTTTGAGCTAACTAAATCTCTTCTCTTAAACAACTCTTCATCCTCCCACCCACCAAGATTCTTGTACATTTCAAGAAGTTGTCGAGCCTCACTTTCTCTCCCCACCACCTTCTTGAGGGGGCATCTCGCAGTCCATTCTCTCCTCTTCTGCTCTAGCCTTGGACATTTTATTTTCTTATCTTTGATGCCATGCCACTTGCAGCATCACATCAAAGAGGGGCAAAATGTAGACACCTAAAACTTCTTTACAAAATAAAATATTTTTATTTTATGAAAAAAGTCCCTGATGACCTCATCATTTATTAATTAATTAATTAATTAATATATTTTTATGCCACTAAATCCCTTTATCTTAATTAAAAATATTTAACTAAGGAATCCCTCCCAAAAATGTTTAAATCTTATTTAAACATTATTTCCTTATTTATTAATTATTTAATTAATAAATTGACCAAAAAACCTAAAATAAATAAAAAATTTATTTTTTGCCCAAAGCTTGGCCAATTTCCTTAAGACCACTAACCTCTTCCAAAATCTTCTAATCCTTCTTTAATTTTGATTAAAGGCTAATCCCATCATTTCCTATCCCTAATCCCAACTCAAAATATTTAATTAAGATAAAATATTAATCCTCATGTTTATTAAATTTTTTTTAATAAATATCTCCTCAACCCAAACCCTTGAAATAAATAAAACTTTATTTATTTCCTAAAAATCTAATTTATCCTCATCCTAAGAAGTTCTAGACTCTTCTAGAAAGTCTTCATCCTCATCCTAGGAAGTTATAGAGTATTCTAGAATGTCTTTATCCTCATCCAAAGTCTAGACTCTACTAGAAGATGTCTTTAAACCTAATCCCAATCCTCTCCTAACCTTGTCACATTCCCTAAACATGGGTTAAAACTTACTAACCCAAGCCAAATTTAACAAATATCTCCTCCTTTACCCACCCTCATTAAATGCCATCCACTTGCCTATCCCTAAGCTAATCCTAAACCATCCTAATCCATCCTCTAATCATTTGCACAAGTGTAACCAAGCTTAAAACCTTCCTAATCAAGCCCAAGTCGAAATTCCTCTCATCTCCCTCAAAATATCCCAACCATAAAACTTTATGAAGCCCACTAGGCCATAAATGACTCTTCCAAAGCCCTTTCATTGCTCTTACAAGCCATTGTGGGGGTCTTTATGAAGATTTTATCCCTTGAGCCTCCTTTGTTGACTCATCCTTCCCATTTCCTCCATCCTCTCACCCTATGACATGTTTCACTCCCTGATTGGCTGTAAGGAAGCACAATCTATGTGCTCTCCTCTCATGCAATCTAAGCCCTCCATGAGCTTGTCCCCATCCTTGCATCTTAGCCCTCAATCTCTCAAGCCTCTTGCCTATAAATTGGATCCTTCCCCTTTGCAAAAAAACACAATCCATGAACTAAAGTCATAATGCCATTTTAAGAAGCCATTTTACATCAAAACCATACACTCACAAGCAAATTCCAACTCCATTTGAAGCCCTTTTTGAAGCATAAATCTTGAGCATACATCCTATCTATTTAGACAAAGCTACTCAACAAGAGAGCTTCTCATTGAAGAGAGCCTATTAATGGCTCATATTCTCAATTGAGAGCTCATCTTAGTCTATCTTGAAGTTTATGAATTTTGTTTAGTTTGTAGAAGATTTATTTAAATTAGGTTTCTATTAGCATACTAACATTGCTCATATACATTTTGGCACGTCCGGTGGGACCCCGCATGGGTCATCTTCATTAGCTTTTTAAGTCAAGTTTTGTATGTCATTTGCTAATTTTGGCTAATTTTTCTTATTTTTGTGATTGGTTGGATTGTATAAATTGGTTTTGTAGGTCCACATGAGCATGAAGAAGACAAAGGAACTCATAGTCTATCTCATAGTATTTGTAGATTTTTCAAGCTTATAGGTGGACAAAGCACTTGGAATTCTTCTTCCTCTTCGTGTATATATTCTTCTTTTCCATCTACTTCTTTTTCCTCTTCTTGTGGGTGATCTTGGCAATTTTTTTTTTAAGGAAGCAAAATCATACACACTTATTTTTAGTTCTTAAAATGAACCCCCAAATCATACTTAAATCCATTAAAAAATTAAAAATTTGCAAAAAAGAAAAAATCTTTTAACAAGTGAAACTAAACCAATCCAATCATTTGCATCCTTGCAACATCAAGGTTTTAGATGCACTCATGCAAAGTTAGGAACACTTCATTTTTGGGAATTTAAAAAGAACTTCAAGTTTCCATTTCAAAAGGTTCAAAATCAACACTAAGTGCACACTAAAATCTAAATCAAACTCAAAGCATCAATCAAAGATAAAATGAACCTCATTTGCAAATATTTTAAAGTTATTTTAAAAATCTCATAAAAACTAAGAGTCCTAAATGATTGCCAAAAATTGTTCTAAAAGCTTTGTTATTTGTTCCAAACAAATGTCTTGTTGCAAAATCTTGAATGTTTCTTAGTTTTTTCATGCATATATCAATTTTTGGGCTTAAAATATGCAAACTAGAACACAAAATATTGAATGAAAACAAAAGTTGAAAGAGTCATTTTCACTTTTGAGTCCAAAACAATCTTGAATGATCTAAGGTTAAAACAAAGCACTTCAAAGTTCTTAAAACAACACACAAAATCTCAATCTTGAATGCTCAAAGGAAAAAACTTGAATGTTTAATCACTTGTCTTTAAATGCATGTTGCTAAAATCACTCTTGAGTGCCATGGATTAAAATCAAGTTTTTTTAAATTTATGAATGCATGATTAAAACAACAAATCCAATCTTGAATGCCATAGATCAAATAATCATCTTTTGGGGCATAAAAAGAATCTACATTCTAGAAACTTCCTAAAATAAAAACCAAATAAAGACGCTTTAAGTGAGTTTGTAGTTGGACTCACCCTCTTTAATCACCCATCAAATTAACCATTGGTTGCAATCTCAGCACCATCTATGGGGATGGGTCCACCTAAGAGGGTGTTAAGTGCTCCACAAAGGTCAAACTTCACTTACTTGTGTTTTTATTAGTTTTTCTAACTTAGAAAATTCTTTGAATGCACATTAGGCTCGCTAACACTTCATTTGGGAATTAAAATTTGAACAAATCTTGATGTGGGGGGCCTCCGAGCACGTGCTTGAAATCGAATTTTACACATCTTTCTTTTGAGCTTAAAAAAGAATCACACCAACTCTTGAATGCCTTAAAAGAAATTAATTGATACTTGACGTGGAGGGCCTCCGGGCATGCGGGTTTACTTTCTTTTTGACCCTAACTCTTCTTCTTGTTCGCGTTCTTTGATTGATTTTTCTTTGTTAGCGCATTTCAAAGTTGGAATTGAACATTTGAATCTTAAAAATGAGTTCTTGCAAAGTCTAGATCAACACACATAAGAGTCAGTTGGAAAAGGAACAAGCATGTTTTTTAGCCCAAGGTCATCCAAGTCTTCTCTCCCCTTGTCATCTTTCGAGGCCATCTTGGGTGCATAAGATTAGGATCCAAAACCTTGTTTTGATTTTTAGGAGGCCTGCTTGGGGATTTCATCACGCCTTGGTATGACCTCAACTCCAGCGTTCCAACGGAGTATAAAGATCGGGAGGTGAATCCAAAGACACCTCTCTTGGAATGAAGATTTTGTCACTCGGGCTAAGCCTCAAGGAACTTTATACCCTTGAGAAGTGAAAGAGGAGAAGTGGTTTACTGCTCCTTTCGGTTGTGTGACATTGTTTTGGTTTCAACTACAGATCTTGGCCTCATGTACCTTGGGTATATCGAGGACTTCCTAGCTAAACCAACTGTCAACCTTGTAGACAACCATCTAGGATGTTAATGTGTTTGAAGTGACTAATCGAAACATTTGTAAAACATACACACTCCTTGGCACAAGTATCACATTCTCAGAATCCAAAACTTCTATTTGGTTGTTCCTATCTATTGCTTGATTTTTTATTTGTTGAATGAATGTTTGCCAAACTTGGTCAATCCTAGCTTAGGGCACACTTAGCATAGTTACTGCCTATTCCAAAAGTTGGACAAGTTGAAGAAAAAAAATCAAGATCTCTCAAAGCTAAGTAGATTCAAAAATTCATGTCAGAACAACCCAAACCCAAACAGAAATTTCACAAAGTTAAACTCAAGCCATCTCAGGCATACCAAGAACTTTCAGCCAAGAGAAAGGAACTCACACCAAGCCCTCGAATTTCCAAACTCCACAAAGCAGAGCACAAAGCTACTAATGAAGCCCTTCAAGATGCTTGGTTAGATCGCACCATCCAACTTAACCAACATCTTGGAGTTAACAATGCTTATGCCTTACCAACCAGGCATGACTTCTATGATTAGACCCCCTTATTTCTCCACATCTTCTTGCATAAGCTTCAGTTTAGAGTCATCCTTGTAGGTAAGCCAGCCATCCTTAGTCATCCCCTTAAGCATTTTAGCTCATCCATCTCATTTAGAACCAAACCATCTAGCCAGCAATCCAAAAATCTTCACATCCAAGCCTTCAAAATTTTTGTCACCTTGCCAAAAGTTTGCCATTTGTAACATCTTCCAAATCCACCAGCCTCACCAAGGTTATCCCTTTGACAGAGCTTTGTCTAGGTTAATATATCTTTGTCACTTGTTATCCCTCATCACCTTTAGCTAAATGTTGGGATCCACAAGTGGTCAATCTTGTGTTCTTCCTAAAGGATCATCAGTCTATCCTTAAGTTGACACAATCACCACCAAGCTTGCACATAGGAAAGAAGACCTTTCGTGCTTTGGCAACATATCTTTGAAGTTACCATCCCCAACTCAATCCTCCTTAGGTTTTATCATATAGCTTTGCCTCAACCTAGGAAATCATTTGCATATAAATGCCTTCCCCCCTTTTTGCATCCATCAACATTGTTGCATCTCATCCCTAGGAACATTCTGCATTTTCATGCCACCCGTCACACGCTTAGGCAAGAAGAAGAAGGAAATAATGGACCCCTATCATTTGGATCCAACAACATCGCTCCCCTTGAGCACTCAACCATCCTTCAGCTCAGAGAATGCTATACCATCACCTACTGATATTGGAGCTTTCATGAACCAACCAGGAAATGCATTATTGGTGAATGCCATTATAGACAAAAACAAGGAAAAAATCATGGCTAACTTTTGAAGGGACAACATTGGAGCCTTCGACTTTGGAAGACCTCCCCCCTTATCAGATCCATCTCACCCCTTGTTTGAGCAACTCCCACCACCCATAGGCTCTTATGATTCAAATTATCCTCAATATGTGCGAAAAGAAGAGCCTCAACCCACCCCATATGATCCAACAGACCCAAACATACCATCCTCTACTCAAGTTGAGATCTCCCTTCCACAAACCAATCCAGCCACCACCACTCCACCATTGGTCCATACCACTCCATCCCAAATCCCCTTCACCCAAAACACCTCATCATTCACTCCCTTCACTATTGCTACTGCTGTTCCCCAACCTAGCCTTCCAAATCCACCCATCTCCCAAATCAGTGCTAGTATCTTTGGCCAACCTTAGCAATATACAACAGGGATGCCACCAATGGGGCCAAGTAATCAACTTTTCATCACCTCCAGCTTGTTTACCTCAGTTCAAAACACGATTCCATCATTTCCACTTAGTCCTTTGAGCTCAGTGCCATCAGCCACAAATCCACAAGCTACTACCCTCACTCCACAAAGCTATCAAACCCCACAAGCTACTGCCAATATTCTGCCTAGCTCTCAAGTGACCCAAGCTCTTGCCACGACTCTACCAAGCTTTCAAATCCAGCCACCAAGCTATCAAACCCCATCAGTTCCATTTCCAAGCTTTCAATTCCCACCACCTCCACCACCAACTAATCCATTACCTCCTATTACCAACTATTTTTCTATGCCACTTCTAGGAGGAAATCCACCACCACCAACCACCAATTACTTGGCCTCCTTTTCCATGTAGATACCTTCCCAAATGAGGGCACAACCCACATATATTGGTCAAACTCCTCAAATCCAAAGTCGAGTTTCGCAAGCTCCCCGATCCTTTCCCCAAGCTTCACAACCATCTTATACCTTACCTCCACAAAGAAATCCATTTTTCCCACAACCAGCTTATGTCCCTCGATCCCAACCTCAAATCCAATATCAACAGCAAGCCTCACAACACATGCAGCAATATGTGCCACCTCCACCTTAGCATCCCATCATCCACCATTTAGTTGCTCAAGCCATGTACAATCCCTACGAGGCCATACCTCAAAGCCAACCATATTCCATTGCCCCATCTAGCACATACCTACCTCAGGGCACTCCTACATTGGAGGCACCCTAGCCATCACCCATTAATTCAGAATGGGAAGCCATGATAATAGCTTTGAAGAACATCTAGGAGGGAAATGATCCAAAAACCTTCAAGTTTGAGAATGTGTGTCCTTACCCATTTCACAGAGCCATTACCATGACACCATTTCCAAAGCATTTTGAGACACCCAAGTTTGACAAATTTAGAGGAAAAGGAGACCCTGTCACACATATCAAAGAATTTTACATGCACTGCCAAGAAGTGGCATATGATGACATCTTCCTCTTGCATCTCTTTTCCAAAAGCTTGGCCGAACTAGCTCTTGAATGGTTTTATAGAATCCCCTATGGCACAATTAAAAATTTTGCTGAATTGTCTGAGGCATTTGTAGCCCAATATGCCCATCTTGTTGAAACAGAGCTATCAGTAGTTGATCTTGTCCACACTAAGAAAAAAGGTGGAGAAAGCCTTCCCAAATATCTGCAAAGATGGAAAACCCTTACCACCCGCATACCTTGCACCTTGCCAGAGTGTCATTTGGTGAAAATGTTTATTGATAATGCCCATCCTAGCTTGGCTCACCACATGACCATGAACTATTTACAGACCTACAAAGATATCAAGGAGAAAGGAATGATCCTTGAGCAAGGACTCATTAAAGATGGTGTGGTCAAGATTTACAAGGAAGCCAACCAAAATCAATCACATTCCAATGACAAGTCTAGGTATTGGAACAAAAACAAGCATGTTGCAACAGATGGCATCACTGACACCAGACATGTGAATATTGTTTGTCCTTCTCAAAACTAGTACAACCCACCATATCAACCAAAAAATTGGCAAGCTATCAACTACCAACAACAGAATAACAAAAGCTATCAAAACCACAATCCAAGACCCAACTTTTAAGGGTGTAGCAATCAACTTAATGCCATCAATGTAGCTGCACGAAAAAAGCCCAGATTCCAACCTACACCTAGAAACTATATACCCCTTGGTGAACCTTTGGATGTCATTTTTGAGAAATTAGTCAAGGAAAACCTCATCAAATTTCCTCCTACCCAAAAAATAGACCCAAGCCAATCCAAAGCTGTATTGTACAAAGATAATGAGTACTGCAAATTTCATAGTGTAAAAGGTCACACTACCCTCAGATGCATGAAACTGAAAGATTATGTGCAGGACCTCATTGATGGGAAAGAAATCATCATTGGTGCCCAAACCTCTCCCAATTTAGGCTTACAGATCTATCAAAATGCTTTTCCTCCTCACAACAACCAAAATCCTGGAAAAGCACCTATCCAAGCCAACAATAACAACACCAACAACCACTAGCCAAACCAACAACATGGGAAGAAAAATGACCACACTTCATCCTACATAGACTATGGTAGCCTCATAGGTTGTATATCCAAGAAAGAGCCTTCTGTCAATGTTATCAATATCCAAGGACCAAACAATGAGTGTGCAGTCACCATTTGAAGATCGTGATTTAACATCGCAAGCCCACCAGTTTCAAGAGCACCATCAGCTCCATCAAAAAGCTAGTACAATATCTTGGAACACCTTGGGAACATGCCAGCCCAAATCTCCATTTTAGACCTTCTTCGCACTAGTCATGTGTACAAGAACATCCTTGACAATGCTCTCATAGAATCTCGTGTCCCTTCAGATATCAACGCTACTAATTTTCATAATCTTGTTGGACACCTATCCTCCTCATATGCCCTATCATTCAAACCCATCGACATACCCGTGGTCGAGCCAGATCACACCCTTCCACTTTGCATAGCCATCATGGTATCCAATTTTTCTATGAAAAGAGTGATGATAGATAATGGATCAGCATTGAATATTTGCACCCTAAAATTTATAAAACAAGCTGGGTATACTAAGGCAGATATCATCAGTGAGGTTATCACCATCAAAGCTTATGACAACTTGGAAAGAACCGCAGAAGGAACTATTTTGCTGCCAATCAAGGTTGGGCCAGTCATCCAAGAGACACTCTACCATGTTATTGATCTAAACCTACCATTTAACATCCTCCTCAATCACCCATGGATTCATGCCATGAAATCTGTTCCATCCACTTACGATCAGTGCATCAAATTTCCACATCAAGGCACTGAGGTAACCATCCATGCCGATTCAAAACCCTTTGCTTACTGCAATGTGGTTGAAGCTGCATATACAAACCATTGCCCTGGAATTGATATTGGCACATCCATCGCCAGCTCATCCCACACTTGTAATGACCCAAAAACCATCCTCGCCTCCACCCTGTCGACCGTGAAGATAAAAAACAAAGGCTATGGAGAGTATAGTCTGTCAGATGCATTTGCTATCAGGGCACTCCCACTTGATCCACATGCCCATGGACGACTGACATATCACAAAGCTATGGATATTCTACCTCCTCGGTACAAATAGTTTGGCACAACAGCCTTTGTATCCTCAAAAATCCCTCTTCATGAGGAACTCACTCCAGATATCAACAATTGGTTACATAAGGATGCACCCCAAAGAAATCAAGCACGACTTGATTACTTCAGCCATAAGTATCCCCAAGAACATAAATTCATCAATGACAGATGGAACTATCAAGGTGGTGGTCTAGGACCAAAAGAAAGAGGCATGCAGTGCCCCATCGATGCACACAAGTGGGAATCAAAGTCAGGTCTTGGCTTTGGCATACCCACAACTGGGGGCACCAATATGAACAGTTATGCTTTTTTGAACATTCATCGTGACCTTGTCAAAATCGAAGACATTCCTGAGGAAGTTGAAAAGAGAGCCTACGATGGTATCCTAGACCAAATATCCCTAAGAGACTCTGTTCTCCAAGAACTATCCATCCATTTCATTGACCTACCACTCACCCATCCACAACTCATAGATTGGGACCAACCAAGCATCATATACATTGATGTGTTCACATCAGAGGAAGAACTTCTAAGATTCATGGGAATCGAAAATCCTCATAAGCACATAAAGCCAAATTCTGCCTATATCTTAAAGCTATATCCCAAGGGGTATTTTGGAGAAAATCCCCAACCTAGTTTCGATACACCCAAAATTGGAACTAAGGTGAATCTGAGAGCAGCTAAGGCAGTGAAGAGAACCTCTTAGCAAGAACATCTATAGCCACAAGTAGAACATGAGGATTTAGCATTGCCTCCTCAAGCTAATTGACCAGAGGTTTCTTCTATTCTAATTGAGGATACTAGAGAAGTCAACATCGGTTCTTTAGAGATCCCTAGACTTGTTCACATTGCTGCATCCCTATAACAAGACCAAGCTGACCTCCTCTTTGAGGTCTTAAGAGAGAACATTGGCCAATTTTTATGGTCATATCAGGACATGCCAGGACTTGATCCAAAGCTTTTAGTTCATCATCTTGTAGTCAATCCAAAGATCAAGCCCGTCAGACAAAAGCTTAGAAAAATGCACCCCAAGGTGGTATTACTGGTCAAAGCTAAATTAGAAAGAATGATAGCTGCTAAGGTTATTTGACCTATCAACTACTCATGATGGATCTCCAACATGGTCCCTGTCACTAAACCTTCCGGTGACATTAGCATCTGCACTGATTTTAAAGATCTTAACAAGGCTTGTCCAAAAGATGATTTTCCCTTGCCCAACATAGATATGATTGTAGATCTTATAGCTGGACATGAATTTTTTTCCCTCATGGATGGATTTTTTGGGCATAATCAAACCAAGATTGCAGAAGAGGATCAACATAAGAGATCATTCATTACCCCTTGGGGAACCTTTTGCTACACCATGATGCCTTTTGGCCTAAAGAATGCTAGAGTTACCTATCAAAGAGCTATGACAACCATTTTTCATGATCTCATTCATAGCATTTTGGAGGATTATGTGGATGATATCTTGATCAAGTCTCATACCTTCATGGATCATCTTGCTGACCTGGAGAAAGTCTTTGATAGGTTAGCCAAATATCATCTCATACTGAATCCCAAGAAATGTGTCTTTGGGGTCACATCTGCCAAGCTTCTAGGCTTTATAGTTTCTAAATGAGGTATAGAGATCAACCCCAAGAAGGTCAAGGCTATCTTAGACATGCCTCCTCCCCAAACACTACGACAACTTCGCTCTCTTCAGGGAAAGCTTCAATCTATCTGACACTTCATCTCCCAGCTTGTAGATAAGTGTACACCATTTTCACATTTATTAAAGAAGAATGAGAACTTCAAGTGGGATCCTTTATGTCAGTGCAGCTTTGATCAGCTCAAGCAGTATCTCACCAATCCCCCTATCTTGGTTCCTCTAGTTCCTGGTCATCCCTTGATCTTGTACATATTAGCAATGCCTACTACTCTAGGGGCACTTCTAGCACAGCTTGATGACTACGGAAGAGAAAGAGTCATCTACTACATCAGTAGAACCCTAGTTGGTTATGAACTCAATTACACTCCTATGGAAAAAGCTTGTTTGTCAGTTGTTTTCTCAACTCAAAAGCTTTGCCACTACATGCTAAGTCATACCATCCAACTAGTCTCCAAGATCGACCCTCTCAAGTATATGCTCTCCAGAACAACACTAACAGCCCGTTTGGCCAAATGGGTTATGCTCCTTAGCAAATTTGACATCTAGTATGTGGACAAAAAGCCAATCAAATGGCAAGCTATAGCAGATCACCTAGCTGATGCACCTCTAATAGATTCTTATCCGTTGATCACAAAATTTCTAGATGAGCATATCTATCTAATTGAAGAACAACCCCCATGGAAACTTTATTTTGATGGCTCATACACATCTCATGGATCAGGGGCAAGAATATTGTTAGTCACACCTCAAGGAGATTACATTCCAAAAGCCTTCAAGCTACAATTCCCTAGCACCAACAATATAGTTGAATATGAGGCCCTCATAGCAAGATTAAAGATAGCTGCAGAATGGAACATCACTGAGTTACAAATCTTTGGCGATTCTCAAATCATCATCAAGCAAGCCCTAAATGAATATCAAACCAAAGATGAGAAGCTATTACCCTACAAAGAGCTAGTTGATCAGCTAACCCAGCATTTTACAAAGCTTCAGTTTACACAGGTGCCTCAAATACAGAACAAAGCAGCAGATGCTATGGCTACTATTGGCTCACTCTTGGAAATTCCCCACACAGCTACATAGTATGAGTTTTTAGTCGAGCAGCTCCTCACACCTGCCTATGTGAATGAGGATTGAAACTGTGTTTGTATCTTGGTTGGTCCCTTATCCCCTTGGTACCATGATATTCAAGCTTACCTTAACAATGGTATCATATCCCCTTACCTCACACATACCCAATGCCAGAACCTCATCCAAAAATCATCCCACTATGTTATCATAGCCAATACCCTATATCGTTGGGGTTATCATGATACGAGCTCTCTCCATGTTTAGACCAAAATGAGGCCACGATGGTGTTAAAAGAAGTACACTCTGGACTTTGCAGTGCCCACACGAGTGGTATTGTCCTAGCATGACAAATCCTTAGAGAAGGCTACTATGGGCCTACCACTGAAGAAGATTATTATGACTTTGTCAAAAAGTGTCTCCCATGTCAGCAACACACAAATCTTGTGCATGCTCCAGCATAGGATCTAGAGCCTATTGCACCACCTTGGCCTTTCACTTGTTGCGGCCTTGATCTAGTTGGAACTATCACACCCCTCTCATCTAATGGACATAAATGGATAATAACAGCTATAGACTATTTCACTAAATGGGTGGAAGCAGTCCCCCTAGTCTCAGCTACAAGAGTTCAACTCTCTAAGTTTATCTTGTACGACATTGTTTGCCGCTTCGGCATCCCATCCACCATCTTCACCGACCATGGAGGTACCTTTGAAAATCTCAACATGGAAGAATTATGCACTTCCCTCCGCATCCAGCATCGCTTTTCTAGCCCATATTTCCCACAAGGTAATGGCCAGGCTAAGGCAACTAACAAAACCCTCCTTAAAATCCTAAAGAAAGTTGTCAATGATTTCGGCTGCAATTGGCACCTACAAATAAATCTAGCCCTACGGGCCTATCGAACCTCCTTCCATACATCCACAGGCACAACACCATACTCCCTAGTCTATGGTCCCAAAGTGGTACTACCCATTGAGGTTGAATTTCCCTCCTTGCGCATATCTTTGCAAGGGCAAATATCAGATGAAGAATACAGAGTAGCTCGGCTCACCCAACTAGATCTCTTAGACGAGAAGTGACAACAAGCCTATGATGATCTCACAGTCTATCAAACTCGTCTCAAAAGGAATTTCAACAACAAGGTGCTTCCACAACACTTTCAGCCGGGCGACATGGTCCTCAAAGAAAACATGAAAGTCCAAGCAGATCGAGAAAAGAAATACAAGTTTGAACCTACATGGCTTGGTCCTTATGTTGTCACTGCATCCTTTGGCTCTAGAGCCTATCAGCTATCTACACCAGAAGGAGAACTCTTGAATGATCCTACTAACATCATTCATCTCAAGAAGTTCTATGCTTGAAGATCCTTGGTATACCCAGCTTTTGAAAACTACAAAAAAAATAAAAAATAGTGAAGAGAAATAAGCATCCAATGGTGAAAACTTGGCAATTCAACCACCTTGGATAGGTACCTTGGTGAAAACCTGGTAATTTAGGCACCTTGTGTACTAAGACTAATCCATTATCTATCACTATCCTATCCCTCATCCATCCACCCACCATCCCATAACACACCTGCTTGTTCCTTTGGTGTTCCAACCAAATATCCAAAATCTAATGTAGCTTGTATTATACCTTGTAAATCTTGTACCATAGCTTGTATATCCAAATCTTGTCCAAAGCTTGTATCCTAGTTTGTATCCTATCACATGCACACAAAGAATCCCATTTTCACTTAAGCTTTTTGCAAACCATCTACCTATCCGCTTATCAATTATTGCAGACATCCCACCCTTCACCAACATTTCTATCTCACAAAACCCAGACATGAACAACCTTGTACATTTGTAACATATCTTGGTCTGTCAACTTGTACATCATCTTTTCGTTAGTACCATTGTATCTATCCAGCTTTTTTGTCAGTTCCTCCTTGACCAACATCTTGCACACATCACACATCTTGGTTAGCTATTCCAATGCATCCTTTAGCTAGATCTCTTGTCACCAAAGTGTTATCCTTCTTAGTTCAGCTTGCTAGATGCATCACTCACCTAGATCCATCGGCTTAGGTTCTCTCTAATAGATCCTTGTAGTATATAGCTTTCCTCATGTTTGATCTTGGTTTGTTAGTACCTCGTCCTACCCATCTCGTTGGCAAATGGTTCTCTTTTGGATTTTCACTTTCTTTTCATTTGGAATCTTCCCTTTTGGGTCTTGTAGTATCTTTTCCAAGAAATCTTTTTGTTCCCTCCTCAAGGTTTCCACAATCTTCCATATCATGGTATGCTACGAATGGGGCACTCTGAGTGTATAGTTTTGATTAAGTCTTTCGTTTGTTTCTTTTTTGCTTGTGGGTTACGCAGTGTCGGTTCTACATTGTTTCCTCCAAGTTTCATGTGTGATGTTCGGCCAATCCTTGTGTGTTTGTTTCGAGTCAGTCTGTCAGTCCTCTGGATGGTTGGTGACATGGCCTTGATGTTCTTGGTAACCTTGGCAATTAACCAATAGTCCTATAGAAAATCTAGTGCTCAACTACATGGTGGTAGTTCTCTTTGAAGTATCCCCCTACTCAAAAAAGCTTGAATGGTTTCCCTTCATCTCCATTATCCCCCATCCATATCCAGCATCTGTCTCTCCTACCCAAGCTTATGCATCAGTATCTCTTTGAATCAATCTACACTTTTAGCTTTAGGGATCCATAATCCTAGTCTTAGGGATCCACCAGTCCAATCAATCCACCAAGCCTCATCTTTCGAGCTCCACAATCCTAGTCCTAGGGATCTCTGAAACCCATCTTTCACCAATCTGACTCTTTGAAATCTGGTTGCATCAGCTTTATCATCCCATCATCCATCTCCCTATCCTAGATTCCTTTTTATAGCTCTCTACTCCTTCATCCTCTACAATCTCTGAGATCTTAAGCTTGCTTCCTCTTGTGCCTCTGATTCTCCTTTATCATTCTCCCATAGTGAGAGTTTGAGCTAACTAAACCTTTTCTCTTAAGCCACTCTTCATCCTCCCACTGCCAAGATTCTTGTACATTTCAAGAAGTTGTCAAGACTTGCTTTCTCTCCCTGCCACCTTCTTGAGGGGGCATCTCGCAGTCCATTCTCTCCTCTTCTGCTCTAGCCTTGGGCATCTTATTTTCTTATCTTTGATGCCATGCCACTTGCGGCATCACATCAAAGAGGGGAAAAATGTAGACACCTAAAACTCCTTTAGAAAATAAAATATTTTTATTTTTTGAAAAAAGTCCCTGATGACATCATCATTTATTAATTAATTAATTATTTAATTAATTTATTTATTTTTATGCCATTAAATCCCTTTATCTTAATTAAAAATATTTAATTAAGGAATCCCTCCCAAAAATGTTTAAATCTTATTTAAACATTATTTCCTTATTTATTAATTATTTAATTAATAAATTGACCAAAAAACCTAAAATAAATAAAAAATTTATTTTTTGCCCAAAGCTTGGCCAATTTCCTTAAGACCACTAACCTCTTCCAAAATCTTCTAATCCTTCTTTAATTTTGATTAAAGGCTAATCCCATCATTTCCTATCCCTAATCTGAACTCAAAATATTTAATTAAGATTAAATATTAATCCTCATGTTTATTAATTTTTTTTTAATAAATATCTCCTCAACCCAAACCTTTGAAATAAATAAAACTTTATTTATT
Source organism: Cupressus sempervirens (assembly GCA_028749045.1). Classification (NCBI taxonomy): domain Eukaryota; kingdom Viridiplantae; phylum Streptophyta; class Pinopsida; order Cupressales; family Cupressaceae; genus Cupressus; species Cupressus sempervirens. Next base: position 743,013,246 of record CM053789.1, on the reverse strand, counting down.
TCCTAAAAATCTAATTTATCCTCATCCTAAGAAGTTCTAGACTCTTCTAGAAAGTCTTCATCCTCATCCTAAGAAGTTCTAGACTATTCTAGAAAGTCATTATCCTCATCCAAAGTCTAGACTCTTCTAGAAGATGTCTTTAAACATAATCCTAATCCTCTCCTAACCTTGTCAAATTCCCTAAACATGGGTTAAAACTTACTAACCCAAGCCAAAGTTAACAAATATCTCCTCCTTCACCCACCCTCATTAAATGCCATCCACTTGCCTATCCCTAAGCTAATCCCAAACCATCCTAATCCATCCTCTAATCATTTGCACAAGCCTAAGCAAGCTTAAAACCTTCCTAATCAATCCCAAGTCGAAATTCCTCTCATCTCCCTCAAAATATCCCAACCATAAAACTTTATGAAGCCCACTAGGCCATAAATGACTCTTCCAAAGCCCTTTCATTGCTCTTACAAGCCATTATGAGGGTCTTTATGAAGATTTTATCCCTTGAGCCTTCTTTGTTGACTCATCCTTGCCCTTTCATCCATCCTCTCACCATGTGACATGTGTCACTCCCTGAGTGGCTGTAAGGAAGCACAATCCATGTGCTCTCCTCTCGTGCAATTTGAGCCCTCCATGAGCTTTTCCCCATCCTTGCATCTTAGCACTCAATCCCTCAAGCCTCTTGCCTATAAATTGGATCCTTCCCCTTTGCAAAAAAACACAATCCATGAAGTAAAGTCATAATGCCATTTTAAGAAGCCATTTTACATAAAAACCATACACTCACACCCAAATTCCAACTCCATTTGAAGCCCTTTTTGAAGCATAAAGCTTGAGCATACATCCTATATATTCAGACAAAGCTACTTAACAAGAGAGCTTCTCATTGAAGAGAGCCCATTAATGGCTCATATTCTCAATTGAGAGATCATCTTATTCTATCTTGAAGTTTATGAATTTTGTTTAGTTTTTAGAAGCTTTATTTAAATTAGGTTTCTATTAGCATACTAACATTGCTCATATACACCAAGTACTTCCATTTAAAACTAAAGACTCTTGATCATTATGATTGCACGAGGACATACAATATGTTAAGTTGGGGAGAATGATGAAAGCCATTTATGATCCATATTCATACCATCATATTTATTTCCATATTCTATTCTATTCCATTTCATCCATATTTTTATTATCGTATGTTGCATATGGTTAAATATAAATAAGTAATACTTAATAAAGTTTTTATATATATTAATGTTTATAATTGATTGATTTTACTAATCAATATAGTTATTTTATGCCTTGAAATACATATATTTATGTATCTTGGAACATATAATACAAGATATGTGCACTTATGGAAAGAGACAAATCTGTTGATTAAAAATATTATAGTCTATTTTGCATTTCAATTTGTAGAAAAATGAGGATGAATTTTAAAAATCCATGACCTGGGTTTTATGTAGAACGAGGCCATTTAATTTTTCATTCAAAAAAATATTTAGCAACTAAACCATTTGGAAGTTATACGCAGTTTTCTAAGAAAAAACTTAGAAAAAACCATTATATGGAGGTGATAACAATGTTCTAAGAAAAAACTTAGAAAGCCTAAGAGGTTAATTTTATAACATGAGAATGGTGGAAGGTGAGAACATAGTATAATACTTCACAAGAATTAAAGAGGCTTTTCATGCTATTCAAGGTGCAAACAGAGAAATCAAAGATGAAATAGTGATAAGTAAGGTATTGAGGACTCTACTTCCTATCTATGTCATTAGACTCTCTGCAATCCAAGAATTGAGATGTACACTAGGTAATAATTTGACCTTAGAAGGTGTATTTTGTATACTTACTACTTTTGAGATGTCTAACTTTGATAACTACACACCTGCTACTATTGAATCTTCTTTTAAGTCATAACTAGTTATTAGCAAGAAGAAAAGAAAACATCTGAAGAGTGAAAGTGGTCATTTTGATGATAAGATTAATGAGCTTGACACCCCCATTGTAAAAAGGTTTACAAGAAGAAGAGGTAAATACAAAGGTAAATTACCTATCATTCATTTTTCATGCAAAAAAATTGGTCATATTGCTACTAGATGTCCTCATAGAGATAATAAGGATGAAAGGAAGGAAAGAAAGTACAAAGGAAGAAGAGAAGGCAAAGACTTTAAGAAATCTTGTTATATTTCATAAGAAAGGACCAATAATGAATCTAATAGTAATAATGAACAAGTTCTCTATGTTGCTATTGTTGGGACTGAAAATTGAAGAGCTAATTTTGAGTACCATTGAAAAAATTTAAGCCCTTAAGTGCTTTTTGATGCATACATACCTAGCTATACTCATGAGGCCCAAGAGATTTTTAATTTTTCTAACACCTTGCATTCAGTATGTTTATGTGTTTCATGAAGATAAATTTCCATTCTGAGCCATTTTGTGAATTTTTGTTTTGAGTAATGTTCAATTCTGCATTTTTGCCCCGAGTGTCAAACAATGACATGAGGACATATTTGCACTTGAATATCTCACACCTAGCAATCTTTCATGCCTCACCACTTTAAGATTGTTTATTTTCCATATTAGAGAACCTATTTTTTAGATTTTGAGTCATTTTGAATCCATTTGACTAGGTTTTGAATAACTCAAAGTTCCTCATATATTGTTGTCATGCTAATGGAATTTGTTCAGAATTCTAGGAGGCCCTGTTTGACTTGTTATAATTTTGACCCAGTTGATCAAAATGAGAAAATTCCTTTTGCATTGCATTCTAGTGGTCAAAGAAATTCTATGTTTCAATTTTGAGCTTATGACAAATCCATTTAGTAAGTTTTTAAATGTGATTCCAAATGTAATTTGTAACTTTTTATTGGTGTCAAGAAATATAGATTGGTCATTACCCTTGTTCGTGATGTCATAACTTCGAATCCATGATAGGTGAGATCAAATAGATTGTACCACTATTTTCTCCTCTAAAATACTTTAAGTGTTCCAATTTGTAAGTCTTGACAAATCAGTTTGCACATTTTCCTAGGTCCATTCCATTTGCAAAAAATACCTTTTTGCTAATGTTTCTAGTTTTGCAAATTCCAAGTAGCCTAATTTGATTGTTTGCCAAATGCGTCCTATTATTCATCTTGAGCTTAAATTGGAGGTTTATACTCTCTATGTCAGTGTGAACCAATTACCCATTTTTCATTTCCCCAAGTGTCAATTTTCCTTGTTTTTAAAGCCAAATCTAAATGTGTTTTATGTTTTCTAACATGTTTCCTTGTAGGTAGTTCTGAGAGGGCAACTTTGACAAACAATATCTTTTGATTAAGAATTTTTCATCAGACTAGATTTTACAAGGTTCAAGTATATAGAACAAAAATTCAATGTATTCGATTTTAGAGCCTAGTGATCTGTTTGGATTAGTTTTTAAAGCCAGTTGATAGGCCCTGTTAGCAAAAAATCACAGCTTGTAGATAAGATGTGAACTAAGTATTAAATGATCAAGAAGTGTTTGAATTTGTTTCAAGTTAGTATCAAGAAATTAATTGATCAATTTGACATTTTAGGTGTTTGAATTTGAAATATTTTTAAGCCAAACCCACTTTGGGACTCGACCTATTTCGAGAGATTGACTAGGCATTGGTCTTAAAAAGGATTTGTAGTGATTTCATTATTATTTCTTGATATGCATATCTGTGTTTGAAGACTAAATGGAATCTAAGAAAGGAACGTACAAAATGTTTTCTCCTTAAGTTGGTATCAGGCATTTTTCTTTTATGTAATGAAATGATTGAGGGCGACCTTCCAAATGGGGAAGAATGTGTCACTAGATAAAGATGAAGAAGGTTTTCCCTTTTTATTAAAATGATGGATCTCATTTGGGAGATTCCATAATAGAGTAAAGATTGGAAATAGAGTCAATGTCAAGGGAGTTCAATGAATTGCTAATGCACAAAGTTATCCTTTTAAAAGAATCTACACCATGTTTTGTGGTATTACTATAATCAATATTTGCCAAGAATATGTTTGGATCCTATCTTCACATAAAGCAATAATCAAAGTTGATACCTTGCTTGGAAAGATGGACCCACAATGCATTTGTTTCATCCTCTTTGACCTTTTTGTTTCCAATTGTGGGAATGTACTCATTGTGATCCCTTTTAAAGCAGATTGTCGGCATATCTTTAACCAACATTTTATGGTGTTTATGAGAGTTTAGTTTTATTTTTATCAAAACACATTAGATTGAATTTATCTAGCAATATGTGAGATATTGAGTAGAGAAAGTTGAAGAATAATTGAAGATAGTAGAACAACTCCAAGACTTGAGTAAAGCTACCACACTAAGGGCAAATCTAGTGGCAGTGAGTGGCATGAGTTGTAGGGAAGTTTCCTTGGAGAAAAATTCACACCAAGAAGAGGAGCCACTTTTTGATGGTGATTCATGACAAGGAGTTTCAAGCATAAGAAGGAGCTCCATGGTAATAGAGGGAGGATGTAGCACATTGGGAGAAGGACTAAGAAGTCACAATAAGAAGGCAATAATAGACTTGGAGGCAGGGTCCCCACTTTATAAAGGAGAATGGATGTAGAATGAAGGGTAGACTCCTATGAGGTTGAAAGCTACTCACAAAGAATAAGACACCCAAATGCAAAGGAAGAGAGGGAGTTGGGGTTGAAATATCTCGAGGGTGCTAGGAGATTTGTAGTCAAATCAAGCTATGACTTGGCAAGAGGAAGCTATAGAAATGAGAGACATGCACATTCACGTAAGTAATGGAGTAGGGCATTGAAAATGGCAGAGGCAACATCCATCAACAAGCAGCATACAAAGAGTTATCATAGTATAGGAAGATGCTCATAAGGAGAAAAGTCTACAACAGATGTTATAGTAGTTCACACAAGGAATAGAGGAGCCATCCATGCCTGTGCATCAGCAAGAATAAGCCTTAGTTTGTGAGGATGAGCATCAATGAAAGGAGATAGAGATATATATAAGTAATCCACGTGAAAGGAAAGGGAAAAGTCAGCTCAAAGGCAATTTACAAGAAGACCAATGACAGGCACAAGAGGATGAGTTTCAACAATGAAGAACCATTTCTTAAAGGATAGAGCAGAGGGAAAAAACATGAAAATGTTTTATCCCACATTGACTGGATGGAGGTTTTTTTCTACACTTTAAATTCTAAGTCATATACATAACATCAAATGTCTCATGGACGTGGCCCTTGTGGAGGCTTGAAGTACATGATGAAGGCCCTGCCTATTGTGGATGCCTAGTTGGAGGTGACATTACTAAAATTTTGAATGAAGTGCCATGTGTCATAGTGGTTAAATGGTAGCATACCACTTCACCACTTCACAAAGTTGCGTAAGTTAAGTAAAGTGGTAAAGCACTTGGATGCCACATGCTAGTGGGCCTAGGTCAGAGGTGACATGGCAAGGGCTGGTTAGCATAGTGATGTGGAGGTGATATGGAAGTCCAAAGTTGGATAAGGAGGTGACACTTGGTGACCACATGTCAACCCATCATAAGGTGACACATGGTGCCTGGTGGCAGTTGACTATGCAAAAAATTGGCCAATCATAGCATGACATGTGTCGAAAGTCTATCAACTAGGTTTGACCTAAAATGGAAGCTGAAGTAAAATAAAAAATGATATAATTTTTTTTTTTTAAAATATTTTGTCAAAATTATGTATAGAGATTTTTAAATTCAAAAATGATATATTCTAAAGTTGAAACATTAGAAATGTTTAAATTTTTGAAAAAATAAAAGTACAGACAAAGAGCCATAGCAAGAGTTACATTTTTCAAACTGAGATTTTGGGAGTTCCTGATAGGTGAATATGGCCATATTATATATCACTAGAACTAGGAGATGACAAACTTTCTAATTCTGGAGATTGTTTTTGCATAGGAAGTTGTATGCTTAGGTTAATCAAGGTTGTCTCCCAGATTCTGAAGTTGCAACCACACTCAGGTATCAAAGTTCAAAAATGATTTCTAGTAGGGTGATAACCTAAATATGTGTAAAAGATAGTAAAAATGTAGTTCAAGTCGAACTTGGTCACCTTCAAATTAGTTAAACCCAAATTTTACCAATATTTCATGATGCATTTTAGATATTTTGGAAAACAGAATGGTTTTCATTATTGAACAAAAGATATTTCCAAGTGTGTTACAAGATAATGATGAAAACCAAATCAAATATCATGGGTAGAAAGATGAGGAATGTTCTACAAAAACAAAGAATGAAATTTCAAGTGGACACATATCATCTTCAAATTAGATCCAGGAATTCATTCCTTGTCTATATCTTCTTCTTTCTCATCCATTGTAAGGGTTGGAAATTTTTAGTGTGATACCTCATCGGTGGTTCTAGTTTGTCTATGAGACCACATTGTTGCATCTAGAACTGTGATTCCACCATTATTCTTTAGTATATTTCTCTTGTATGAATAGCAGTAGTGAAGATAATATAGCTCGTTCTGTTTTGTTAGGTGTTTTTATGTTTTTTTTAAATTTCATGCATCAGAATGTATAGTTTCAAAGAAATGAATACAAATGAGCAAGAATCTCTTTGTTTCATTCTGATTCTCATCTCATATCTCTATAATCTGAAATCATATGTGATTTAGGGACAAAGAATTGAGACCCATTTGCATCCCTTTAACGTTGTATGTCAGATATGTTTTGATGTTGGAACAAAGGGCCAAGTAAATGCTTGATGTGTTTTATAGGATTGCTGGTTATTTTGAGAAGGATACTTCATAAGAATGAGGTCTTTATGAATACTTATGTCTAATTAACAAAGTGATAAGATATATTTGATATCTAGATGTATGGAATACATCATTGATATCACAGATGTATGTGTTTGATTCATGGAATTGCACAATAGATAAGGCATTGATCAACTACATGATCATTTGTTCTTACTGCTACATATTTGGGGTTTTTGCTAATGTTCAATGTTATTAATCAAATGCCTTTCCCTTTCATGTTGAAGAGTTCAAAAGGATGCCCTTACTTAGCTTGTGAATTTCATAGAGTTGCAAATTGCTACTGCACATCTTTGTTATTGCATAAGTATAGGAGATTAAGAGTTTTATCTACTGGTGGTCTAATTTTTCACAAGTAAAAAATTAGATAAGATTGTATCCTATAGGTTAGGGTTTGGTTTGTGTGACATGGCCACCATCACAAAATAGAAAGATGGTGACATGAAGTAGAAAGTGGGTGATAGGTTTTAAATTATTTTGAAATTTTCAGCAATATGACTAATGTTAGAAATGTCAGTACCAAAAAGGAGACTAGTTGGAATATGTTACATTTTCCATCACTAGTTTTGGTAATATCTAGAAGGTCACTATGTCATGACCAAAAAATAAAAGAATCCTATTGGTAGCTACATAGCACCTTGCCAAGAAAATGAAAAAGGTGAGATTAACAAATTGGATAGGCGTTGTAAAGTTTCTCTATTTTTAATGTGGTTGCGTTATTATGATGTACTATCAAAAGCATTGAATATAGTGATAATGATGAAAATGTGTGGTTTTCTTGACACTAAATTTTTTTAAAACCTTAAGTAGGTCATTATGTTGTAACGAGGAAATGGAGGAATCCTATCGGTAGCGACATAGCACCTTGCTAGGAAAATTTGAACATAGAAACAATTTATAGTGAAAGGTGGGTCCCAAAATTTCCCTAGTCAGTATTAAGATACATAATCATTGTGACACATTGGTAGCAATTAAGAACATGTGTGTTTTATGTGCTAGATGTTTTAAAGAATGTGGTGGTCACTATGTCACAACTACAAAACCCATGTTTTATGCCAGTAGTGACATAGAACCTTACCACAAAAGACAAGACATGGTGGCACCTGATTTTATTGTGTTGTAAAATGATTAAAATATTATACCCAATTTTCCAGCATGTTAAAGTGTTGTCAAGTCACATATGACATGGAAACTCACTCAAGAAAAAGGCAGATGAAGAGTTGGGACCGTCAAATCTAATTTGTATTAATGGCTGTCACCAAGTCACCATAAAGAGTTGCTCAATGTTTATCCCATGTGACATAGTGACCAAAGGAAAGAACACATGGGCCCACCATAGCTGAAGTAAGATAAATTTAAAATCCTCACTATATGATCCAATTTGCATCAATGGTAGGTGCTAGGTCATTATGAGAAATTGCTTTCTTTTTAATGGTAGCGACATAGCGACTAAAGGGAGAAATGGAGGGACCCACCATAGTCATGTTGAAGTACTAATCAAATACACATCATTAGATTATAATGAATCAATGATGGTCATTATTTCACATAAGGAATTTTCTCACTATTTATGCATGGTGACATAGCAAGAAGGTGACACGTGTCTGCAAGTGCCAGTGGGTCTAGTCCAAGTTGCCAATAGTAAAAGAAAGGCTCACTTACATGGAGAAAGCTTATTGGGTTGACTTCTTGCTTGGCAAGTAGAAAATGAGTCATAGTTTATTCTATTCCTAGATTGTTATATTTTTTGGGATCGATAGCATATTTTAAAAAATAGAAGATGTGCCACTCTATTCTCCTTACAGTTCATTTATGAAGATTGAAACCTCCTCATGCAAACTAAGAATAGAGTATATTGTAGAAAACTTTGTATTTCCTCCATACATAAACAAATTTTTAGGCTTTCAAAGAGTTTAGAGCTATTAAGAAATTGTCCTTGGTGTGATCAAAATGAAAAAGAATTTCCATTTGTCCACTGTATATTGTAGAATTGCAAAGAAAAGGTAGCAGAGAGTCAAGTAAGTTCCTGAATTCACCAGATATATCAAAGTAGCCTAGTTTTCTATGATATTTATTCACCATGCCTCCAAAGAAAGTTTTCTTAGGTCAAGAAGAATATTTATCTAGAAATATTCATGATGACCTCCTTGAATGATTTCCCAAGTCCACAAATGAGTCTGCTCAAGTGAAAATTTTAACTTCTCTAAACCCAACACTCAAAATTGCTAAGGGATTGGATAATAAGGGAAATTAGGTTAGAGAAGCTACTAATTCTAGAATAGGGCTCTACCTTTTCAAAAAATGGTTCTCAGAAAGGAAATTATTTTCCCCTCATGGGAACATCTAGAACTTTGACTTGGGAAAACAAGTGGTCCCTAGTGTTTTTATGGATTCTGACCTATTGATGGCTACTGCCAAAATTTATGACCCAAAAATTAGAGTAGTGAAAAGCTTGGATGGTGAATGTCTCATCACAATAAGCCTTGAGGAAATTTTAGAAGCTTTTGGTCTAGAGCCACTTTCAAATTATCATATACCTATTGACCTACAAGATTTGGAAAAGCAATATCTATCTTAAAGGGATAAGGTCAGGTAGAGTGCACTGAGGGCACATAGGCATAATTGGGAACTTGCCAATAATCATAGTATCTACTAGGAAACCTTTTAAAAAGGAATATTTCAATTCTCTCGCTGTGGTGATATATATGACTGTGTAGGGTTTTTGGTGAGGATGAGCAGATAATCATGCCTATAAGAATTATGTATATGATGTCTCAAATTTCATCTTTCAATGTTGATATTATTTTTTATTTCACCTCCTATTTAGAAAAATAAATCCATACAAGCCTAGTTGGAATTGCCAAGGGCAAGAGAGAAAAAACCTTTGATCGCTACTCACTACTAATGCATATGTTCTTGTTTAAAGGTGTAACATATTTTGGGAAAGAAATGGTTTTGAACAAAGAACAGGAGGGAGAAGCTCTACCAATTCAGTTGTGGAGCGTAGATATGACCTGGAATGCAAAAAAGGCTAGTTTTGTCAGTTTTGATAGGTACTTTGCCTCAAGGTTAAGGTGTCTCTTATTAACATACAATCCTAGAATCCCTAGGGCAATAATAAATTTTATCAGGCCCATGGATAACCCCTCTAGTTTGAAAGTATCACACAATTGGGGAGATATTATACCATACTTGTTTCAACTATTTTTAGAATTTATGGTTTACAAGGGACCCCTCACATATTGCCCTACTAGGTGCCTCTAAAAGTAGGATTAGCTAAGATATTGTGGCAGCTAGGACGATTAGAGGAAACATGTTTTGTAAGAAGACAAAGAGGCTCATTTTTCCAACTTGTACTATAGCCCACCATTTTGTAATTACAAAAGGTGGTTGGTTGTCTTTGCACAAGTTTCTAGACCAGTATAAGATGGTTATGTCTCATCCTCATTTTTGTCATACTGAGGGATTTTATGATTTGGTTTTTAGATTTAGAGCTAAGCTTGGTTCAATAAAACATTAGCTTTATTACCCTAAGGATATAATAAGGAATGTGTTCTCTTTTCTGGAGCAAGAAAGAAAAAAGGAGAAGTGGAGGATTTCTTCAAGAGTTTTGGAATTTATTCATTTTTTTGACAGAGATTATGAGGCTATTGATAATGCAAAAATAGAGGTAGATAAAATAAATAAGCTAATGCTTCCTTTTCTTGAGATAATGGAAACAATGAATGAGAAGAAATAATACATCATTAATGCCTATTCAGATAAAGCCAAAAAGGTCATGAGGAGATTGGCATTCACTCATAATATTGGAATAAGGCACTTAATTGTCCAAAAAAGATCAGGCTACAATGTGATCCAAAATAAGAAGGCCACTATGGACAAATGCAAGAAAATAATATGATCAAATAGTGTTGTTTTGGAAGAGAGACCTAATGAGCCCTTGTCCAAGAGGCAAAGAATAATAAAAGAACAAGGCCCTTACATTGAGGAATATTCACCTACCCAACCCCCTTTGTAGATTGGAGAGGAGCAACTTATTGGAGAACAAGTGGAATAGCTAGGGTCCCAAGGGGAAGTATTTATTACTCAATGTGAGCTAAAAGAGGGAAATCTTCAAGAACCCCCAATGCTAAGCCTTGATTTGATAGTGGAAAATTACAAAGGAAGGGAATTGGACCCCATACTAGAATAGGCTAGCCACAAATTTTTGTGAGATGATGATTTGGTTAAATCAAGAGCCTTCTATCAGTTTGCATGGAGAACAAATATAGGGGTCTTTGAAGAAAGGTGCAATAAATTGAGAGTAGAACATCAATAGATGGAGGAAGCAGGTACTCAAAACCAAATAAAGGAGGAGATGACACAAGAATTTAAGAACTTGATCCCTAAAGAGGGGAGATAGATGGTAAGAGCATCCGATGTTTTTCTGCTATCCAATTGATATATAGTAAATGCTCTAGTTTTTAATTTTTTTTCTAATAAACTAAACATACAAGATTAAAATAAAAAAGAAATAAAAGTGCCACATTCACTCTAAAACATGGTGCCTTAGTCATTTGGTCAATAAGAAAAGGATCCAAGACTGTTTCCCATAGTTAGATGATATTGGATTAAGGGGAAATATAATTATGAAGAGGGTAGAAGATACAACCAATGTGGAGGCTGCACATTTGAATGTTGGTACGTCTAACCTAGCTTTGTCCACTACAGAGAGACATGAGTAGGAAAGGTTAGCATTTTAGGATAAGTATGAGTAAGTTTTGGAGGCCTATGATGAAGAAGTTCAAAAAATAATTGAACTTGAAAATAAAATGAAGGGACAATCTTCTAGGCCAAGGATCACATACCCTCACCCACCAGTGGATCCTTTTAAATCCATTCCCAAGATTCTTGACACAACACAAAGGCCACAATATTATATAGCTAAGGGTTTTGAAGAGGAGAAGAGTGAACTGTGGGCATTGCATATAGAGTTAAATGCTTAGTATGAGGACAAATTGAGAAAGGCTCTCATGTATTTGGTTAATAAAATTGAATGACCATTGCTTTATGATCAACTAGCAAGGGTAATAAACATATGGGAGGAAATAAAAGCAAGTGATGAAATTTTGAAAATCAATGTCAATAAATGGAGCATGAAAGGAAAGAGGTCACTTTTTAATGTTATTCTATCATAAAATCTTCACATGATCACATAAAAAAAACTTATGATATTACTGATGATCTTCCATAATTTTATGATGAAAGAGTTGAGTTGCAGAGAAGAATTGTTAGCTACTTGAATAAGTATAGAAGTGAAAAAAATTATTTATTCCCCTTTTCCTTGGATAAGAAGAATAGATTGAAAAGTAAGGATGAATGGGCCAAAGAATTAGATGACTTCTTTTGTTTGAGAATGAATAGAATCATTAATGAAAAAGGACATGCATTGTGGGCAACCAGAATAGAGGAAATTGCGAAGATCTAATTATTCTTTGATTCTTTAAAACAAGATTTTTTTAGCATTGACAAAGTGGCTGAGTATGTGATCAAGAAGCAAAATGATATTCTATAGTTTAACTGGCCATATTGCACACTTTTTGACAAGTGGATGGTAGATATTTCTTTTGATAAGCAGTGGGAGGAAGTTGAAATTGATAATGATGAGATGGATCAGGAAAAAATACATATCATTGATACAACTACAAGAGATCAGAGGAAAGAGGAGGACAAAGATAAGCAACCAATTATAGTTGCAGGTTTAAAGGCCCAAAATCATGATAGGGTAGTAGAAGAAACAAGAATAAATGTCATTTTAATAGTTCATAATGAAGCTAGTGGAGATCCCCAAGTTGAGGTTAACTTGCAAGTATGAGAATAGGACACAACATTTGCAAGTTTGATGGCTACATATTTCGAACAATTAGAATAGCACAAGAGCCAATCATGGAATCAATAGAATTTGGATATGTAATAGAAGAGAGGCCCACTAAAAGAATACACTAATGTATAAGTTTTCTATTACACAATTTTTTGTCTTTTTGTGATAGAAAATTTTAAATATCTTTTCATCTTAAAGGACAGCTGCATTTTTTCTAAGCCTAAAGCTTGTTGCATCCTACCCTTTATAAGTGAGATTCTAGGGCTAGAGAAAGGGTCCAAATAGTTGTATCACTTTTATCTTCTATTAAGTTTGTCTTTAAGTTTTTTTGGTCCAATACATTGATGTGAACATTACAATGTATTCCTGTACAATTGTTTGAGAATACATTCTATCTTGTAGGATATTGTGGTTTCATCTTGAGTTTCACATCAATTGTACATAGTTTTTAGAAAATATTAATACAAAATGGACTATCTCCACTAATGTTTTTGTTGAATCTTCTCTCCATTCTCTTACCTAGTTATTTTGAAGTTGTATAAGTAAAGCTTGTCTAATTGAATGCAATTAAATTAAATTGTATGTCGATTCACTATTTCTATCAATTCAAATGAATTAAATAAATGCTTTAGTGATATTGATAGGGTGTTCATGGTAATAGGAAGGATGTCTATAGGTATGATTTTTAGTAAGAACTGTTGATAATATTGATTGTAAAGCAATCAATCAGATTTAGGAATTGAATGAGCTCTAAATCCTAATGGATGAGGCACTGACCTATCTAATTAAGTCTATATATGAAGAAATAATAGGTAAGAATCAAGCTCAAGTTCAAAATCAATTTTCACTTTACTATTTGAAAGATATCAATGTTGGTCAACACTTGTTTGCATTTGATCTCTAAGCGTTAGTTAGCTATTATTGCTAGAAACACTTGTAAATCTGAGAAGAATTGTGACCAAATCTGCTTATAAGGGATGTGTATTATCTTAAAGTGTGATGGAATGATAAAACTATGTATATGATGTTGTATAAAAATATCTTTCATCCCTCAGGTATACCCACCTTGGTTCTATAGAGCTTAAAGAGTAGGAATTCTGTCTTCATTTTGTTGAAGTTTGGTCCAGATATGAAACACATTCAATTATTTATAGGAAGTAGCTTATCCTTAGATTATTTGTGCTTTAATTATATTGGTATTAGGTATTTTGTTACTTAATAGTTGAAAAACACCAACAAAATGGTGACTCTACTGGGGAGCCACTTAACACACGTATGTGTGTAAAATGTACTATAATTTCTTTGGTCATGTTGATTATGTGTGTGTTAGATCATTTTGTAGCATTACTTTTGGGTATAGTTGGCTTATTTCAATGAAAGACCTTGAGAATTTAAAAAGAAGGAGAGACAACCCTAGTGCCACAAGTGTACATTGACTTACACAGCCTTTTTGAAGTGTCTTATCTGTTAAGCAATAGAAGCAGTCATGTATTTTGTGATTAGTTTATTTGTGTTACAAAGTAATTGCCCATTTTCTTATTTCTTTCTATTGAATTCAAAAGCTATTTTGCTATCATATTATCCCTAGAATAGGGTGGCAACTTAGTCAAGGTTTTAGAGCTAAATCCCTCTTAATGGTTGATAAAAGGAAAAATATAAGACCATACACAAGGGCCAATCCTAATGTACCATTATACACTGATCTACCCCAAGGTGATAGCAATAATCAAGGAAAAAGTAAAGTAGATCCAAATTCCACATGGAAATCAAGGGGAAATACATCAATTTACTCTTAATACCAACCAGTAGTAGGGAGGGAATCCTCCTCACTGAGTTTTGAGTTAGAAACTACAAAGTTTTGGGTGTGTGTGTGTGTGTGTGTGTGTGTATGTGGTGGGGGGGGGGGGGGGAGGTTGAGTGGGGTTGGGGTGTGTGGGGTGGGGTTTATTTAGTACCCTACTATAAGAAGACCAATTTTATCATGATAAGAATATTTCCTCAGTAGGAGATACATTTCATAGATCAAATATAAATCATAAGTTATGATATGGAAATATAATGAAGGATCTAGGAAGAATTCCATTTATGAATACTAATATTATAGATCTTGATGATCCTACCGAGTTAGAAGTAAATTTTGTAGACCTTAAAGAAGCATTTTCAAAGATAGAAGTCCTAAAGAAACGGGTTGCAGAAGAGGAGGCCAAGTATGTCCATTTGGAGAAAGAAAGAGAGCAAGCCATCTTAAATGCCATTGTTGAAAGAGATAACCTACTTAAAAGGATGGTTTCTTTGAAAGAACAAAACAAGAAGATAGAAGAAAGGACCTCAGTGCTTTACGCTGATATGTTTGGAGATGTAGATAGTTTAAGATCTAAGGTTCTAGAACAAGAAAAGCTCATGAGCCAAAGGCAAGAACTTATCATTTCTCAACTCCAAGCCTACAAGCCTATCCCAATAAATCCTATAGAAGCTCTTGTCAAACCCATTGATAAAAAAAAGGGAAAAGCTATAAGAATCCAAATAAATGAACCCCAAGTTGCATTAAACAAATCTATAAATCCTCCCATGTCTAAACTGCACCTTGATCTAGAAAAAGATAGAAATGAGAAAGAGGATTTGGAAAAATAACTTGAGAAGGTTGAAAATGAAGCTCAAGAAACAAAAACTAAGAGAAAGATTCAGTTCATTAAGTCTAACTCTACTTTAGCTTCCTGGTCCAACTTGTCTGCTCAAACTACAACTTTTGTGCCTACTTGTGGACTAGTAATATCTAGTCAAGCTATGTCTCAATCTACTCCTATCTCTTCATTCACCACTAGTATTTAGATCCCTACTATCCAAATGCAATAATCACAAAATATTGCCCATAAATAGGCTAATATAGCAAGCACGTCCAATGTTACTAGTTTTCAAAAAAAGTATATATATACTAAAAAATTTAGACAAATATCATTTGTAATGATTCATGTTTTCCCTCATCCCATATCTTTTAATCTAAGGGATAAAGTCATCAAGTTCTTTGGAAATAATGATGTCACTGGTGAGGAACATCTGAGAGTCTTTATAGATATGTTAAATGACTTTGAAGTTGAGCATGAAGATTTGGTGATGAAATTATTTGTACATTCATTGATTAAGGATGCTAGGAATTAGTTTAGAAGATTGCCAGATGACTATATTAGTTCTTGGAGTGATATGGAAAAATTGTTTAAAGAATAATATGGAGATAATACTAATGTTGGATTTATGTTGAATGATTTCAATAACATCAAGAAAAACCCTAATGAATCTACCTTTGATTTCAATGTAAGGTTTCAAAAGGGAATGTATAAGTTGTTCTAGGTTATGAGATTAAATGAAGATGTATGTGTTACAACATACCTCAATGCTTTTGATAGCAAGATGGCTTTTCAGTTGAGGGACAAAGAGCCTAAAACTTTAAGGGTTTCTTTTAGAATTGTAGTAAATATTGAAAATAATAGAAAAGCATTCGGTAAGCTAGGAAGAAGGGATGAACCAAAGTTGTTCAATCCCAAGAATAACAAGAAAGAAAATGATAAAGTCCTAGTAGGAAAGAAGCTCGAAGAACCCACAATAGGTGAAGTTCTTGAATTATTAAAGAAGATTAATCCATTAACTTTCAATTCAAACAAACCCAATGTTGGTGAGAAAGCCTTTTAAAATAATAACAATTTCAATAGACAACCAAGAATGCAAAGTTACCCCTATACCACTCAATGAAAGGATGGTAAACCAATTCCCAACCAAACCCAAAATGCAAAAGATAAGGGTACACCAGATCCTCTACAGAGAAGCTTTATTAATATGAGTGATAATGTACCATGGTGCATCATATTTCAATCACCTCACTCTATAGATTATTATGCAGTTGCTCAGTCATTTTCTTTAGATCAAAGTACACAACATGAAGAAGAAGAAGAAGAAAAGAGCCATGATGATGTAAGTTGTAATATGGTAGGCATGTTTGATGATTGTGTAGATTCTAATTTAGAGTAAAATGAGGATGATGTTACTACTTAGAGAAATTCTTACCAACTACATCATCAAAAAATATTCTTAGATGATGAAAATTATGATAAAGAAAAGGTATGTAATGTATCTTCAAATCTTGATAATATAAACTTGAGAATGCCTTCAAACAAGGAGATTGATAAAATTACTATAGAAATGATTTTTCAAGTGCACATTAACTATAACCTGAGGAATATGATAATTGAAAACTATGCTAGAAAATCTTCTAGTATATTCAACAAGGATATTACACACAAGATGAAGGATGAGAGTAAGGAAACTCATACTAAGATAGAAAAGGCCAAAGATAGTAAAGTCAAGAAGTGGGACCCTAAAAGGAAAGTGCAATTTCAAACAAGTGATACCCCTAGAACAATAGTGCAAGAAAAGAATTCAGCATCTGATTTAGCCAAGTAGATTATAGTACCTGCTATTCAAAGGACTTCCACTCCAAGTATGCTTTTGAATCCCACTGTGTCTAAGCCTATTGGTATGATATCTATGTTGTCACAAATTAATGTTAAAGTACCTTTATTTGGATTATTTAGAATCAAGGAGCACAAGAGTAAGGCTTTATCATGGTTGGGTGGGATAGGAAATAATGGTAATATGGTTGAACCAAGTGCCATTTAGAAAACCCTAGTAGTGGTAGAAGATAATGGTATTATATCTCAGATCCCTAAATTTTTTTTGGATGATTCATCAATAGCATACATAGAAGATATTGAGCCATTTTTTCTTAGTTTGATTATAAAAGGAAAAACTCTAATGAACTGCATGATAGATTCAAGAGCATCTAACACCATCATACCTTTTAAAGTTATGGAAGCTTTAGATCTGAAGGTAGATTCTAAACAAAGTAGATGTAGAGGTATGGATTCCAGAGAAGTCCCTATTATAGGTACTATCAGTGCACTACCATTCAAGTTAGCAACATGCCTTGAAGCAAAATTGACCATGTTAGTCCTTATGGTTGACATCCCCCCACATTATGGGATGTTGCTCTCTAGAAATTAGGGTGTTGCTATGGGAGGAAGTGTACAATGTGACTTGTCTTATATAACTTTCCATAAGGTGATAAAGTGGTTAGGTTAGATAGAGAGGCAAGGGTCAATAAAATTCTAGGAGAAGGCATTGATAAGGATTCAACTTATTTCTTAGATACTAGTGTGAATTCTTTTAGGGAAGAATTGATCATTCAAGAAGTAGAGAAACTACCTATTGTAATTGAACATGAAGTGGAATGTTGTATGGATTCACTAGTCTTGTGGACCATGTACTTTGATGGAGCTAGTTCCAAAGAAGGTTCAGGGGCAAGACTAGTCTTTGTTTCTCCTAAGAAGAATACCTTCATATATTCATTTACTCTAAAAAAAAAACTGTACCAACAATATAGTAGAGTATGAAGTCCTGTTGTTAGGATTGAAAGTTCCCACTCATCACAAAATCAAAAAGTTGCATGTTATAGGTGATTTCAAACTTGTTATCTCACAAGTAAAGGAAATTTATGCTTCAAAAAGAAAAAGGTTGAAATAATATAGAAATACAATATGGGACCAGATATAGTTTTTTGATGCATTTGGTATTTCATGCAGGGATAGAAGCCAAAATAAAATGGTAGACCTACTTGCAAATGTAGCAATCAAGTCTAATGAAATGTCATTTGTAGGAATTTCACAGATAGAGGTTCAAAATAGGTATTCAATACCTGACAATGTTGAAAATTGGCAAGTCTTTGAAGATGATAAAGATATTCTAATTTCATGTTAAGTGAGGACAAATACCATGGTCAAGAAATCAATTGTAGTGATTTAATTGAAACCATTAATGGTAAGGAAACTATTTTTGGCCAGGAGATTATGCAGTTGAAAACCAACAAGGTACCTAAGGGGTTAGAGGTTTTGGAGAATATTTTTGATAATCAAGATAGAGTAAAACTTGGGATTAGGGACCCTAGACCTCAAGAATTAGAAGAAGTAAATCTTGGTACTGATGAGGCTCCCAAGAAAGTTTATATTGTCCAAAACTTGCTTGCTAAAATTAGTAAACCATTGATTGATTTGCTGAGGAATTACAAACATGTTTTTGCATGGTCATATGATGACCTTAAGGCTTATAGGGAAGATTTGTTCCAACATGTAATACCACTAAAAAATAATGTAAAACCTTTCAAATAGAAACAAAGACAAGTAAATCTCACTCTAGCCCCCAAAATGCAAGAGGAGTTGATGAAGCTAAGGGATGGAGGGATAATTAAGCCAATTAGACATTTCACCTAGATTTTAAATTTGGTACCTATCTGAAAGAAGAATGGAGACATAAGATTATGTGTAGACTTTAGAAATTTAAATATTGCATCCTTGAAGGATAATTATGGGTTACCAAATATGGAAGCTATGCTGCAATAGGTAACTAGTTCTGAGCTAATGTCCATGATGGATGGGTTTCCAGGATACAATTAGGTCCTTGTAAAGGAGAGTGAAAAATTTAAGACAACTTTAAAACTCCATGGGGAACCTATTTATATGTGAGGATGCCATTTGGTTTCATCAATGCAGGTGCCACTTTTCAAAGAGCTATGGATGTAGCATTCCATGAGTATATTGATAAATTTATGATAGTATACCAAGATGACCTTACATCATATTCCAATAAATTTGGTGATCATTTTAGTCATCTAGAAAAGATTTTTATCAAAGCCTTGGAATATGGGGTATCTTTAAATCCAAAGAAATGTACATTTGGGGTAACTAAAGGAAACTTATTGGGAAACATAGTAGCTATTAAAAAGGTGCCTAAGACAAAAAAGTAAAAGGAATACAATCTTTCTTTGGGCAAGTAAACTTCCTGAGGAGATTTGTTACAAATTTTGTTAAGACTAGTAGGACCATTTCAAAAATGCTCAAGAAAGGAGTTATTATCAACTAGGATGGTGAACCTTCAAAGGCATTTCAAGATATTAAAACTACCTTAAAGAATGCTCCATTCCTTAGGACTCTAGATTACACAAAGCCAATGCACATATTCTCTTTTGCATCTTTCCATATTGTAGGTATAGTCTTGTTACAGAAGAATGAGGAAGGATACGAACAACCCATTGCTTTCTTTAGTAAATCATTATATCCTATTGAACTAATATATGAGATAAATGAGAAGCAAGCATATGCCTTGGTGAAGGTTGTTAAGGCTTTTAGGTGTTATTTGGTAGGTGCTATTGTTATTGCAATTGTACCCAATACAGTTGTCAAGGACATATTTTCTCAACAAGAGGTATCAGGTAGGAGATGCAGATGGATCAATAGGATTCAAGAATTTAACTTTAAAATTTGTATTACAAAATTGGTAAGTGGTCAAGGACTAGCCAAGCTTATGGCTCAATCCAACTTAGATGCTACTTAGATCAATATAGTACCAGATGACTTAATATTAGGTTTATGTGATATGAATCATTGTAAATGGTATACTAATGTCATTTATTATCCACAACATATGTAAGTTCCTTCCCATTTAACTGAGAGTGAAAAAAGAAGCACCAAGTTACAAGCCATCAAATATATTATTCTCCAAAATGATTTATGGTGGAGAAACTTTGTAGGAATGCTACTAAAATGTGTTGATCAAGAAAAATCAAAAGAAATATTGAAGGAAATGCATTATGAACTCTATGGAGGACATTATATGGCAAAGACTAATGCACACAAAGTGATGAGAGTTAGATTTTGGTGGCCTTCCCTCTTTAAAGATGCTTAGATGATGGTGACAAAATGTGATGCCTATCAAAGATTTGCAAGTAAGTTAAAATTTTCAAGAAACACTTCATTAAAACTAGTGGAAGTTCAAGAACCATTCCAACAATGGGGAATGGATTTCATAGCAGAAATATATCCTAAGTCTAGTACTAGTTATTCATGGATATTGATTGCTATTGATTACTTCACTAAATGGGTAGAGGAAATTCCTACAAGAAATGCAACTAGCAAGGTCGCCAATAATTTTTTGCTAAACATCATTTCCAAATTTGGTTGTCTTAAAATGATTGTGACAAATAATGCATTGTGATTTAGATCTAAGGAATTTATAAAATTTTGTGATAAGTATGGGATTACATGATCAACATCTTCTCCATATCATCCATAAGGAAATGGACAATTTGAATCCACTAATAAAAGATTGTTGAAAGTAATAAAAAAGACATTGAATGATAATAAGAAATCTTGGGATTTGAAATTGCAATTAGCAGTATGGACTGACGAGGTGACTATAAAAAAGGCCACAGGAGTAGCATCTTTTGATATCGTATATGGAATCCAAGCAAGGGTACCTTAGAAAAATCTAGTGGGATTCTATAATTATATCCAAAAATATGATGAAGACATTATTGATGACATGTAGGAAAGACTGGATGAGTTGGTAGGATTGACTAAGACCAAGAAGGAAGCATCTCTTAGAAATCAGAAGTTGCAACTACAAGTGAAGGCATTTTATGATAAAAAGAACAGTGAGTAAGAAATTTGAATTCGAAGATTTAGTCCTCATGTGGAATGCCAAGATTGAGGATGAAGGAAAATATGGAAAATTTAATCCTACATGGTTGTGCCCATATCTAATTGAAGCTTCATGGGGAAAGGATTCTTATTTGTTGAAAGATCTATCAAGTAACATTCTTGAGCTGCTAGTTCATGGACAGTTTTTGAAGAAGTAGTTTTGCTAATATGCTTATTTTCTCCATGAACATTAGTTTTAGGGTTTCTGTACATTTGTATATCCTCTTTGTCTTTTGTATAGCTCTTGTGCATAGTGCTTCTCTAGTGTGGTTGCTCTCTCAAAAGTTGTCATTCTTTGTCAAGTATGTGGTCTGCTGTACCAAAGATTCTAGATTCTTGCATAAACATAGTTAGTCTATCATCTCTAGATAAAGCCACTAGTGGTCTAATTTTTCATAAGTAAAGAGTCAGATAAGTTTGTATCTTGTAGGTTAGGGTTTGGTTTGTGTAAAGTTTCATATTAAAAAATACGTAAAACCCTATTATTATTTGTTTTACCCCAAGTAGACTTGTCAGGTCATGTGCTTCCTTTTTAAAAAAGTTATAGAAAATTCAATTTTGAAAGTGGAATATTCTTTTGGGAGTTGTTTAAATTCTTTCTTTTCAATTTATTTTTCTTAAAATTATTCCTACCATCATATCTCCTTCAGGTCTACGGTGGTCATCATGTCACTATCACAAACTACAACAATTTTATCATATGTGACATGGCGACCATCACAAAACAAAAAGATGGTGACATGAAGTAGAAAGTGGGCTTTGAGTTTTTAATTATTTTTAAATTTTTGGTAGTATGACTAATGTCAAAAATGTCAGTACTAAAAATTGGACTAGTTGGAATATATTACATTTTCCATCACCATTTTTGCTAATATCCAGGAGGTCACTATGTTGCAACCAGAAAATACAAGAATCCTACTAGTAGTGACATAACACCTTGCCAAGAAAATGAAAAAGGTGATATTAACAAACTAGACATGCACAATAAAGTTTCTCTATTTTTAATGTGGTTGTGTGATTATGATGTATTGTCAGAAGCATTGAATTCAGTGATAACAGCAGAAACATGTGATTTTCTTGACATCAAAATTTCTTGAAGCCTTAAGGAGGTCGCTATGTCATGATTGGGAAATGGAAGAATCTTACCAATAGTGATATAGTTCCTTACTAGGAAAACTGGAACACTACAATTGTTTATAGTGAAAGACGGGTCCAAAAAGTTCCCTAGTCAGCAATAAGCTACATAATCATTGTGACATGTTGGCAGCAATTAAGAACATGTGTGTTTTATGTGTCAAATTTTTTAAAGAATGTGGTGGTCACTATGTCACGACCAAAAAATTGATGTTTTATGCCAGTAGTGACATAGCACCTTATCAGAAAAGACAAGGCATGGCAGGGCTTGATTTTATTGTGTTGTAAAAGGATTAAAATATTATACATGATTTGCTAGCATGTCAAAGTGTTTTCAAGTCACATATGACATGGAAACACACTCAAGAAAAAGGTAGATGAAAAGTTGGGATAGTTAGATCTAATTTGTATCAATGGTTGTCACCAAGTCACCATGAAGGATTACTCGATGTTTATCCCATGTGACATGGAAACCAAAGGAAAGAAAACATGGGCCCACCATAGTTGAAGTAATATAATTGTAAAATCCTCACCATATGATCCAATTTGCATCCACAATAGGTGCTAAGTTGTTGTTAGAAATTGCATGCATTTTAATGGTAACAACATAGCGACAAAAGGGAGAAATGGATAGACCCACCATAGTCACATTGAAGCACTAATCATATACACATTGTCTGATTATATTGAATCAACGATGGTCATTATATTGCATAAGGAAGTTGCTCACTATTTATTCATGGCAACATAGCGAGAAGGTGATACATGTCTGCAAGTGCTAGTGGGTCTAGTCCCTATTGCCAGTAGTAAAAGAAAGGCTTACACAGAGAAAGCTTATTGGGTTAACTTCCAACTTGGCAAGTAGAAAATGAGTCATCTTTTATCCTCTTCTTGGATCATCAAATTTTTTGGGATCGACAATGTGTTTTAAAAATAAGAAGGTGGTGTCACTCTGTTCTCCTTATAGTTCATTTCTGAACATTGAAATCTCCTCATACAAACTAAGACTAGAGTATACTATAGAAATCTTGCCATTTCCTCCATACATGAAAAAAAATTTAGGATTTCAAAGAGTTTAGAGCTATTAAGAAATTGTGCTTGTTGTGATCAAAATGCAAAAGAATTTCCATTTGTCCACAGTATATTGCATAACTGCAGAGATTATGTAGCAAAGAGTCAAGTAAGTTCCTGAATTCACCATATATATATCAAAGTATTCTATTTTTTTGTCATTTTTAATCACCATGCCTCCAAAGAAAGTTTTCTCATGTAAAGAAGACTATTTATCTAGAAATATTCATGATGACCTTGAATTATTTCCTATGTCCACAAACGAGGTTGCTCAAGTGAAAAAATTAACTTCTCTAAACCCTAGACTCAAAATTTTCAATAGATTGTATGATAAGGAAAATTGGGTTAGAGATGCTACTACTTCTAGAATAGGGCTCTACCTCTTCAAAAAATGGTTCTCAAAAAGGAAATTATTTACCCCTCATGGGAACATCTAGAACTTTGACTTTGGAAAACTAGTTGTCCCTAGTGTTTTCATGTATTTTGACCTATTGATGGCTATTGCTAAAAATTATGACCTAGCAATCAGAGTAGTGAGAAGGTTGCATGGTGAATATCTCATCACAGTAGGCCTAGATGAAATTCAAGAATTTTTTGGTCTAGAGCCACTTTCAGATTATCATATACCTATTGACCTACAAGATTTGGAAAAGGAACATCTATCTAAGAGAGACAAGGTCAGGAAGGGTTCACTGAGGGCATACA
The DNA here is from genome assembly GCA_028749045.1 of Cupressus sempervirens. Classification (NCBI taxonomy): domain Eukaryota; kingdom Viridiplantae; phylum Streptophyta; class Pinopsida; order Cupressales; family Cupressaceae; genus Cupressus; species Cupressus sempervirens. The sequence goes on along the minus strand of CM053789.1, from coordinate 742,989,124 downwards.
TAGGAATAATTGGGAACTTTCCAATAATCACAGCATCTACTAAGGAATCTTCTTAAAAGGAATATTTCAATTCTTGGGCTATGGAGATATATATGACTCTATGTAGGGTTTTTGATGAGCATAAAAAGAATATCATGCTTATAAGTTTTATGTATATGATGACTCCAATTTCTTCTTTTGATGTTGATATTATTTTTTATTTTGTCTCCCATTTAGTAGAAGAAATCCATACAGGCCTAGTTGGAATTACAAAGGGCAAGATAGAAAAAACCTTTGATCACTACTCACTACTAATGCATATGTTCTTGTTTAAAGGTGTAACATATTTTGGGAAAGAAATGGTTTTGAATAGAGAACAAGAGGGAGGAGCTTTACCAGTTTAGTTGTGGAGTGTAGATATGAACTGGGATGCAGAAAAGGCTAGTTTTATCAGGTTTGATCAGTACTTTTCCTGAAGGTTAAGGTACCTCTTATTAAGGGACAATCCCATAATACCAAGGGCATTAATAAATTTTATCAAGCCCATGGATAACCCCTCTAGTTTGAAAGTATCACACAATTGGGGACATATTATACCATACTCTGCTTCAACCATTTTTAGAATTTATGGTTTCCAAGGTACCCCTCACCTATTGCCCTTCTAGGTGCCTCTAAAAGTAGGAATAGCTGAGATATTGTGGCAGCTAGGAGGATTGGAGGAAACCTATTTGGTAAGAAGACAAAGAAGCTCATTTTTTCCAACTTGTACTATAGCCCACCATTTTGTAATTACAAAAGGTGGTTGGTTGTCTTTGCACAAGTTTCTAGACCAATATAAGATGGTTGTGTCTCATCCCCATTTTTGTGATACTAAGGGATTTTAAGATTTGGTTTTTAGATTTAGAGATAAGCTTGGTTCCATAAAACATCAGCCTTATTATCCTAAGGATATAATAAGGAATGAGTTCTCCTTGCAAGAGTAAGAGACTAAAAAAAAAAAAAGTGGAGGGTTTTTTCAAGAGTTTTGGAATTTATTTGTTTTTTTTACAAAGATTACGAGCCCCTTGATAATGTAAAAATGGAGGTAGATAAAATAAATAAGCTCATGCTTACTTTTCTTGAGATAATGCAAACAATGAATGAGAAGAAACAATTCTTCATTAATTCCTATCCACATAAAGCCAAAGAGGTCATGCGGAGATTGGAATTCACTCCTAATATTAGAATGGAGTAGTTAATTGTCCAAAAAAGACTTGGCTACAATGTGATCCTAAATAAGAAGGCCATTGTGGACAAAGGAAAGAAAATAATAGGATCAACTAGTGTTGTTATTGAAGAGAGACCTGATGAACCCTTGCCCAAGAGGTAAAGAATAATAAAAGAACAATGTCCTCACATTGAGGAATATTCACCTACCCAATCCCTTTTGTAGATTGGAGAGGAGTAGCACACTGGAGAACAACTGGAATAGTTGGGGTCCCAAGGGGGAGTATTTATTACTCAAGCAGAGCTAGAAGAGGGAAATCTTCAAGAACCTCCAATGCCAAGCCTTGATTTGACAGTGACAGATTACAAAGGAAGGGAATCAGACCCCATATTAGAATAGGCTAGCCATGAATTTTTGTTAGATAATGATTTTATTAAACCAAGAGCCTTCTATTAGTTTTCTTAGAGAAAAAATATAGGGGTTTTCACAGAAAGGTGCAATAAATTGAGAGTAGAACATCCAAAGATGGAGGAAGAAGATGCACAAAACCAAATAAAGGAGGAGATGACACAAGAATTTAAGAACTTTACCCTTAAAGAGGGGAGATCGATGGTAAGAGCATCTGATCTTTTGCTACTGTCCAATTAGGTTATAGTAGATGCTCTAGTTTTTAATTTTGTTTCTAATAAACTAAACATACAGGATCAAAATAATAAAGAAATAAAAGGTGCCACATTCACTATAGACCATGTTTCCTTAGTCATTTCATCAAAAAGAAAAGGATCCAAGATTGTTTTGTCACAGTCAAATGATACTAGATTAAGGGGCAATATAATTATGAAGAGAGTAGAAGAAACAACCAATGTGGAGGCTAGACTTTTGAATTTTGGTACATCTAACCTAGCTTTGGCCACTACAAAGAGAGATGAGAAAAAAAGATTAGCATTTTAGGATAAGTATGAGAAATTTTTGGAGGCCTATAATAAAGAAGTTCAAAAAAGAATTGAACTTGAAAATAAAATGAAGGGACAATCTTCTAGGCCAAGGATCACATACCCTCACCCAATAGTGGAACCTTTTAAATCTACTCCCCTCATTGAGATTCCTAACACACCACAAAGGCCGCAATATTATACAACTTAGGATTTTGAAGAGGAGAAGAGTAAACTGTAACCATTACATGTAGAGTTAAATGTTCATTATGAGGACAAAATGAGAAAGGCTCTCATGTATTTGGTTAATAAAATTGAATGGCCATTGTTTTATGATCAATTAGCAAGGGTAATAAATATATGGGAGGAAATAAAAGAGAGTGATGAAAATTTGAAACCCATTGTCAATAAATGGAACACGAGAAGGAAAGAGGTCACTTTTCTATGTTATTCTATCATTAAATCTTGACATGACCACATAGAAAAACTTATGATGTTACTAATTATCTTTTAGAATTTGATGATAAAAGAGCTGAGTCATAGAGAAGAATTTTTAGCTACTTGAATAAGTATAGAAGTGAAAATTTTTATTTATTCTCCTTTACTTTGGATAAGAAGAATAGATTGAAAAGTAAGGATGAATGGGCCAAAGAATTAGATGACTTGTTTTGTTTGAGAATAAATAGAGTCATTAATGAAAAAGGACATGCATGGTGGGTAACCACAACATAGGAAATTGTGAAGATCCAATTATTCTTTGATTCTTTAAAACAAGATTTTGTTAGCATTGACAAAGTGGTTGATTATGTGATCAAGAAGAAAAATGATATTATATAGTTTAACTAGCCAGATGGCACACTTTTTGACAAGTGGATGGCACATATTGCTTTTGATCAGCAGTGGAAGGAAGTTGAAAGTGATAATGATGAGATGGATTAGGATGAAATACATATCACTAGTACACCTATAGGAGATCAGAGGAAAGAGGAGGAAAAAGGCAAGCAACCAATTGTAGTTGTAGGTTCAGAGGCCCAAAATGATGACATGGTAGAAGAAGTAACAAGAATAAATGTTGTTTTATTAGTTCATAATGAAGCTAGTGGAGATCCTCGAGTTGAGGTTAACTTGCAAGTATTAGGACAACACACATCATTGGCAAGTTTGATGGCTACATATTTCGAGGAATAAGAATAGCACAAGAGCCAATCATAGAATCCATAGCATTTGGAGATGCAATAGAAGAGGGACCCACCAAAAGAGTACTATGATGTATAAGTTTTTTGTTACACAAATTTTTGTCCTTTTTTGACATCAAAATGTAAATACATTTTTGTGTTTAAGGACAACTATCATTTTCTCTAAGCCTAAAGCTTGTTGCATCTCACCCTTTATAAGTGAGATTCCAAGGCTAGAGAAAGGGTCTAAATAGTTGTATAACTTTTAGTTTCTATAAATTTTGTCATTAATTTTATTTAGTCCAATACCTTGATGTGAACATTATGATGTATTCCTCTGCAATTGTTTTAGAATACATTGTGACTTGCATGATATTGTCGTTTCATCTCAATTCATCTTGAGTTTCACATCAATTGTACCCAATTTTTAGAAGATATTAATACAAAATGGACTATCTCCACTAATGTTTTTGTTTAATCTTGTCTCCATTTTGTTACCTATTTATTTTGAAGTTGTATAAGCAAAGCTTGTCCAATTGAATGTAATTAAATCAAATTGTATGTATTTTCACTATTGCTATTAATTCAAATGAATTAAATAAATGATTTAGTGATATTGATAGGGTCTTCATGGTAATAGGAAGGATTTCTGTAAGTATGATTTTTAGTAAGAACTATTGATAATATTGATTGTAAAGCAATCAGTCAAATCTAGGAATTGAGTGAGCTTTGAATCTCAATGGATGAGGCATTGATCTATCAAATTCAATCTGTATATGAAGAAATCATAGGAAAGCATCAAGCTCAAATTAAAAATCAATTTTCACTTTACTATTTGAAATATATCAATGTTGGTCAGTACTTGTTTGCATTTTGATCTCTAGGCCTTAGTTAGCTACTATTGCTAGAAATGCTTGTAAATCTGAGAGGTATTGTGACCAAATCTACTTATAAGGGATGTGTAGTATCTTAAAGTGTGATGGAATGAGAAAACTATGTATATGATGTTGTATAACAGTATCTTCCATCCCTCAAGTATACCCACCTTGGTTCTACAGAGCCTAAGGAGTAGGAAATTTGTCTTTATTTTTTTGAAGCTTGGTCCAGATAAGAAACACATTCAATTGTTTATAGGAAGTAGTTGATCCTTAGATTATTTGTTCTTTTATTATCTTGGTATTGGGTATTTTGTTACTTAATAGTTGAAAATGGTCAACATTTACTTTGTTAGATTCAGGAATATGTTTTAGCACTGGTACCATATAAATTGAATCTAAGGTCCACTCAACTATGTTTTGTAGAGCCTGAAGCAGAAGAAGGGTCTAGCCTTATAGTTGGCCCAGTGTCTGAATTGGTATGTTGAAGATGGAAGTTAGCTACCCGAGATGTATCTTGTTCTCATTGAGATAATTTTGAACCATGTCGTTTCAATACACCAACAACTATGAAAGAAGATTATGATGAAAATGAGAAAAATGCATTAATTTCTTATGTCAAAAAAAGAGATAGATAGATAATTTATATTAGCTATTCCAATCATATGAGTGGTTATTAAGAAAAGTTTGAAGATATTGGTGCATACAATGGTGGTTGTCTTAAATTTGGTAATAATATCCCATGTATTATAAAAGGTACAGGTAGTATTCAACAAACTAACAAGATAACATGTGAACAATGTCTACTGGGTTAAAAGAAGTAACTACAATTTTTTGAGTGTTCCAGAGATGAAAAAATTAGGTTATAGAGTTGAATTTCACAATACAAAGGCCAAGATACATGGTGGTGATGGTAAGCTAATTGGAATTGATGTGAAGACAAGAGGTAACTTATTCTATCTATACTTATCAAATGAGACATGTTTGTTTACACAACAAGAAGATGTTTGGTTATGGCACAAAAGATTATGTCATGTGAACTTTGACAATTTGGTGAATATCAGTAAGACAAAAAATTTAAGAGGGTTTCCTAAACTAAAGAAGCTTGATGATGTTATGTGTAAACAATGTCAATTGGGAAAGATGACAAAGTCTAGTTTTAAGAGAAAAATATATACTGGTAATGATATTTTTGAATTGGCTCATACTAACCTTTATGGAATCATTGGTGCTCAAAGTTATTGTGGATGACTACTCAAGAATGATGACTATGATGTTTCTTAAAGTTAAATCTAATGCTTTGTAGTTATTTAAGTGGTATTTAGCCAGAGCTAAAAAATAAACACGAAAGAGTTTGAAGTGTTTGATATCTAACAAAGGTGGTGAATTCATTTCACATGAGTTCAATACATTCTGCAATGACAAAGGAATCAAAAGATAGATGTTAGGTTCAGACCCCTCCTTAGAATAGAATAGCTTAAAGGAGAAACATATCAATAATGGATTGTGCAAGAACATTAATGGTGGAGAAGAATGTGTCATAGAAATATTTGAGAGAAGTGGTTAATATTGTTGTTTATATCTTGAATAGAGTACAAGTCAAGAAAGTTACAAATGCTACACCTTTTGACCTATGGTATGGCCATGCTCCTAATGTTAAATATTTGAAAATATTTGGTAGTAGATGCTATATAGTGAAAGATAATAGGAATACAAAGCTTGATGAGAAAAGTGATGAAGGCATATTCTTAGGTTATTCCACTAAAAGATAAGGTTATAAGTGTTTAAATTCTAAAACTAGAAAAATTGTGGAAAGTACAAATGTGAGAGTTGATGAGTTTACAAAAAGAGGTAACACTTCATGTAATGAAGAACTTGAAGACTATAGTGCATTCATCTATGTGGACGATGATGCTCCCAATACTCAAAGTGAACAAAAAAGTCAAGTTGCAAGTTCCCATCAAATAGGAAATGATGGAATGAAAATGAAAATTTTCGAGCAACAGAGAGTAGATATTGAGCAACAGACTAGATATGCTCAGTCATAGATAGGAAATGTCAACCATCAAATAGAAAATGTTGACCATGTAGAAGCTGAACCAAAAATAGAGAAAGGAATAGAAAATGAATTTGAGATTAATTTTCAAGATGAATCTATAGAATATTAAAGAAAAAAACTATCTATGCTAGGAAATATCTAAGAAGACATCATAAACTTGAACAAATCATTGGTGATTCTAAATCAAGTGTTATGACAAGAAAAAGACTCAAAGATAATATGTGCTTACTTTGTGAATTTGAGCCCAAGTCAATAAAGGACACTTTAGACAATGAAGATTGGATTTAGGTAATGAACAAAGAAATTTACCAGATTGAGAAGAATAATACTTGGACCTTAGTGCCAAGACCTAAAGAAAAAAATGTCATTGGGAAAAAATGGGTTTTTAGGAACAAGCTCTATGAGAATGGAGAAGAAATAAGAAACAAAGAAAGATTGGTATGCAAGGGTTATGCACAAGAAGAAGGGTTTGATTATGGAGAAACTTTTTCTCTAGTGGGAAGACTTTAAGTGGTCAAAACTTTTCTTGCATACTCAGCCTGCAAAATATCAAGGTATATCAAATGGATGTCTAATTTTCATTTTTAAATGGTATACTAGAGGAAGAAGTATACATTGAACATCCTAAAGGATTTGTAAAACCAAATAAGAAGAACATGACATTTAAACTGAACAAATCCCTTTATGAATTGAAGCAAGCCCCAACAACATGATATGAAAGATTACACAACTCTTTGGTGAAGATTGGATTTGAAAGGAGAAATGATAACAATGACCTATATTTGAAGAATGGTAAGAACAATAAAGTATTGTTATTTAAAATATTTGTTGATGATATTATATTTGGAGGAAGAGAAGCATTATGCAAATCATTTGCCAATGAAATGAAGAAGGAATTTGAAATTTCTATGCTTGGTGAAATCAAATTCTTTGTTGGACTAAAAGTGTGTTAAATGAAGTTTGGTATTTTCATTATATAATCTAGATATATCAAGATACTAAAGACTTTTGGTATGGAATATTTCAATTTAATGAGTACACATATGTCTACTAGACATAAGCTATCTAAGACTGATGATTCTAGTGATGTGAACCAAACCCTATACAAATCGATGATTGGAAAATTATAATATGTTGTTCATAGCAGGCCAAATATTGCTTTGGCAGTTGGGATAGTCACTAGATTTTCATAAAATTCTAAAGAGAATCACATGATGACATTAAAAAAGATAATAATATATCTAAAAGGTACATAAGACTATGGATTGTATTACAAACTAAATGATAAGTTTGAACTAAGGGTGGTTACTAACTCAAATTGGGTAGGAAATATTGATGATAAAAAAAGCACTAGTGGAGGTGCATTCTTTCTAGATAAGAGATTGGTGTTATGGACAAGCAAGAAGCATAATTGTATTTTGTAGTCTACAACTAAAGCTGAGTGTATGGAAGCTATAGTGAACTATTCAAATATTATGTGAATCAAATAGTTATTGAAAGGTATGAAAGAAGAAATCATAGATCTAGTGGTTATATATTGTGATAACACAAGTGCTAACAATATTTCAAAGAATTCGGTGATGCACACTAAGACAAAGCACATTTCTATCAATTATCACTATTTGATGGAATTAGTTCAAGACAAAGAAGTGAAGCTAGAATATGTGAATACCAAGGAATAGATTGCTGACATATTCACAAAACCCTTACCTAAATATGCTCATGAATATCTTAGAGGTAAACTAGGGGTGCTTCTCCTAACCAAAGCTACATAAGCATTCAAGGTGCATTTCATCACATATACTAATCAAAATATTCTACATAATGATTCAATACATCTCTAATTTGGGAAGTTCCTAAGGTAGATAATTCAATCCAACATAACAAATCAATCATAGACATATGCCAAATATCAGCCATACATGCTAAATGTGTTAGAAATAGGGATTAATAAGGGGGGGGTGAATTAGTAATCTACAAACTTTAGTTTCCAACTAGATATTATTACTTACTTTAAACCATGCATAACAAATCAATAAAGTAATGTTGAACAATAATAGAAATAATGCACAAAGATAGCTCATGACACCATTTTTTTAAACTAGGGAAACCTTGGCCAAGGAAAAACCCTGGTGGGAATGATACCCACAAGATAATATATTGATATATATGTTACTTATTAGAAGATGGACCTTGTTAGGAGTCAATGAGAAAATTTAGTATAATAGTCCCTGTTAGGAGACTTTGAATCCCTGTTAGAAGATTCCTATCCTATTAGGAGTTGTAGTGTAATGTATGCAAGACGAGCCCACTACCCAAACATGCAATTTCAACTACATGAAGAGCTCACTGCTCAAACAAGTAATCCTTCAACTTGATCTTGGATCACCAGATAGTTCATACAAAATGTTGCATGTATTTCTTCCACAAAAGTTTGCTCACAATTACACTCTCATGATACATCAAGATTACACACTTCTTATTACAAGAAGTCCTTTGCATTAATACCATGCCTTTACCTAAAATACTACTATGTTGGATAAGACCACAATTCATTTTTCCAAGTTAGGGTAAACATCTACGATGTCAGCCCTAATTGGACAAGTAATTGTTTTGCAACCAAAACAATTATTTCCTTTAATTATGTTGTCTTGCTTCATCAAAACATGATTAACTCTATTTTGTATAGTCTATACAAAGTTTTGAGGTTATGCACGTCATCATCAAAATGTATACTACCTCCATGTAACTTTTATTTTCTTAATATGACATCTGTAACATGTTGTAAAAAGAATAATACACTTCTATCAACCAAATTCTATACTTAGACAATTTTTTGATCACCAAAAATTAAGTATCTTTATTTTTGAGGTTTCCTTTCATCATGTACATTATGTTTTATCATTAATGACAACAATTAAATATCAGAATTAGCCACTTGTCAACAATCTTCTCCTTTGGCATTGATGGCAAAAAAATAGGTAAACTTTGCTAAGTGACGAAACTTAACTAACAAAATAAACATTACATCTATTAAAACTTTATATATATGCTCCCCCTTACAATATACTTAATACTAAACAAGTATTTCTCTACTTCATAATTTTCTTCGCTATTACTTCCCCTTTGACATCAATGACAAAGGTCACATAATGTTAAGATTCTATCCAAAAACTATCAAAACTATTGTCCTTGCCTTGATGCTATAATAATCTTCATACAATCTTCAAAAATAGTTTTCCTGGTATCCATACCTTTTGTCCATGTCTCTTTTGTAGACTCTGTTGATCAGAAAATTGCACATAAAGCATATGATGCAATCTCAACTAGATTGATATCTAAATACAAGAAGTTAGTATGTGTGTCATTGGCCTTGACACATTCTTCTAGTTGCTTCTCAAAAAATGATAACTTCAAAGCAATGGATTCTCTAAAATTAGATGTTCTCCTTAATATCTGCTCTTCCAAAAGTTCTAGTTTCTTGATCTCTCTATGAACACTAGCAACTTGGCTTTCAATATCATCAACTTTACTTGATGGGTCATACATTAGGCTAGATAAGGCCTCTAACTCATTCAAATTTTCCTCTAACTGACTGTCCAAATTCTTAGTCAGTTTGAATGATAAGGTACGCTTAACATACAAGAATTTCCCTTCCTACTGACACTTCCAAAGTTTTTTGATGCATGTATCAAGGTTGACTATGTCATTCTTGATATTTTGGTAGATGGTGCTAAATAGGTTAGCATCATGGTTAATCTAAGCTTTTACCTCTACAAAATTTAGCAAATTTGTAAATTGTTCATTAGAAGATTTTAGCACTACCTATGCTCTCTATTCGAGATCTAGTTCTGAGTGTTGAACTATTAATGTATTGTGTAGCCTGTCTATCACTTCCATCAGTTTTCTTTGTAAACTCTTTACTTTCCTATTTTTCTCAATTAATTGGTCAAGGATGAGATCATATCTTTTTAATCATCATCATCAATAGATAGATTGGAGAGAGAGAGCGCGGTAGATGAACTAGATGGTTTACGTTCATCCTCCCTTTGTTTCTTTGCTTCTTCCTTGGTTTTTCTCTCTTCCTCTTCTTTCATTTCTTTTTCTTCTCTTCCCTTCTCTTCTAATATTTTCTTTTCTACCTCCTCTATTTTTCTTTTATTATCTTCTTCTTCCTTTCTTCTCTTTTCATTCTCAAGAAATTTTTTCTTAGCTTCCTCTATCTTTTTCTTTTAAATTTCTATAAGCCTCTTTTCTTCCTCAATGTGCTTCAACTTATCTTCAACATCATCAATATTAGGTATGTATGGTTCAAAGCCACCAAATGGATTGGTACCATCAATGTTCAAAGTAACATTGGTTTGATCAATCTTCATGGCATCACCACTTATTGATACTTCCACTATTCTAGGGGCTAGAGGAGTTGTCTGTGATTCTGACTACATCTTGTTGATAGCTACTATTGTCTCCTTCCTCAAATTATCCTTCTCTCTAACTATAAATACAAAATTTCTTAATTTATTTCATAGATATGGGGTGAGGTTTTTTAGCAATCTCGTAATCTCATCTTCATCATCAATCTTGTAGATTTTCCTTAGCATAGACTTCTGAAGTTCAAGGTCTTCTTCCCTTGTTGGAGTCTTCTTCTCTTTAAGTCTCTCATAGACTTTCTAGTTCACTACTCTTTTGATATCCTTCATACTTAGATCATTTGCAACGATATATATTATAGTAGAAATATCAATTTGATCTTTCTGAAAGTTATTATAAAGATCATAAAAAAAATTCATTTGAACAAAATTTCCCTCATTTACAATTGTTGTGTTTATCTTTTAAATGGTCAACATCCATGGTTGTTGAGATTTTCCTACTACTTTTTTAGGTGGAGTCACCTTGATTTCTTGTTCCTCAACTTCCTCATCACTACTGGCTTCAATTGTCAACAATGCTTTTTTCTTCTTTCCAAGTCCTAAATCCATATACTTGACTCTCTTTGCCTTTATTGGCACCACTTCAGCTAATTTCTCTAATTTTCTCTTATGTACGTTGGGTTGAACATCAAATACTACTACATAAGGTATACTCTATCCCAAAGTTGTCTCTACAACTAAAACTAAAAAGGCTTTAATATTCAATACACCTTGTATCAATATTTCTCTGACTATGTTAGACTCACTTTCTATCATTCTTGCCTCAGATAATGCCTTCTTCATAATTGATTCAACCTTCTTGTGAGATACCTTCTCCAAGGTTGCTTGATGAGCATGCTATGTGATCTTATCAAATGTACCAAATCTATACTCAGCTTTATCCATCTCATAATTCAACAATAGATCAATGTAGCCAACTATAATATCATCACTCAACTCATAGCTCAAAGGATCCAAAAATGTTTCCCAAGCTTCTACTGCTTGAATGTATGTATAGTTAGTATCAACTAAAATATATATGTTCTCCTTGAACCTATCCACAATAGCAGGTGAGATCCTAAATATCTATTTCATCTTATTTTAGAATGTTTTCATAATCAAATTACCATTGTCCAACACTTTGTCTATAGACTGTCTTTTGCATACCTTTGATATCTTTTCCATAATGCATCTATCACTACTCATAATATCTATTACTAACAAGTAAGGAAATCTCTTTAACACATGAAATAATATGTGATTAATCAATGATTGGAACCTAAACATAACATTTTTTGTTCTTTTAATCTTCTCAATGTTCTCCAAGAGTTGCATTCTCAAAATTTCACTCAAATTCACATGTTCTTTCTCAACAAAAATCTTGTAAGCTGCATATATAAAACTTGTTGAAAGTTCATCTATATTAGAACTTCACAATTGAATAAGCTATTATTCTGCTAAGAAATATCACATCATCCTACTTGATGGAGCTGATTACCATAGCCTTCCCAATGTAAACTGCCTTAGTGTCACTTTCTACTTTCTTCTTGATCAGTTTCTCTCGTGCCCACTACCTTGTTTGCTAAGACTAGTTACCTCATGTATAAAGTTGGTAGAAATGTCTACTATATTATCTTACATCCATAACTTTCCATCATGTATACCACTTAATATAATTTGTGTCCATTCATCTATATCTAGTTCATGGTAAAAATGATACTTAAACAAGTCTAATTCACTCAAATGCTAAAATTTGGTCTTTACTGTCATGTCATGGTTAAAGAATATTTCCATATCCTTATTCATATATTCACTTCCAATAGACTTGAACTTGCAATTCAAATAGTTTTCTATATCTTCCAAATAGAGTAAATTTTTTAGGGTGATAGACAATTTAGAATTAGAGTTTCCATCACTAGGTTTTATGAAAACTACCTTAAACTTAGGTCTATCCTTAGTCTTGATATGATGAACAACTGACATATCCATAATTCTTATGAACAATATCCTTTACCAAACAAATATTGTAAAAAAATGATATCATACATCTTTCTAAAAATAGGTTTTTCTTCAAAATTACTCTGACAAGTCACTTCAAAATGCACTTCACTTTGAATGTGTTCACAAATGAATTAAAATCAATTTTGTACTCTATTTATGTATCGACTTGTAACTGCATTAATTGCTTACTTTGTAAACATGAAAAAAGTTGCTATTTGTGTTCTATAATTGGATAACTATATAAACTAATCTATCCAATATTCAAATGTCATCTAAGGTTTACTATAGCCTCCCTTCATCATGATAAGAATCCTCAAAACTTCACATCACAAGATTCTTTGTAAAAATCAACTTTTCATCTTCTGTTACAGAATGAACTCTTACTATAATACCAGTAACTCTAAATTTCATCATAACTTGTTTAGATGAGCTCCAAATTACAAGTGAGCTTAGGTATCATCTAAATAGAATCAAATACACCTTTTCTCAACTTCACTACCTCTAATTTGGTCTCTGATTGAAGTTCTCAATTTCTGATGTTGTGAACAAGCTTAATACAACTTAATTGAATCAACTAACTTTGATCATTTTGTCTCATAATTATTTAACTCTTCTTTTGAGATACATGTTCCTTTCACAGATGCTTCATTAAGTTCTTCTCAAAGTTCACTTACAATGTTTCTTTGTTCTTCATTTCTTATGCTAGCTCCTGATTTCCTTTCCTAGTTCCTTCTATAATTTCTAGAGATTCTTCCATAATTACTTTTGTTTCTAAAGTTTCTCAAATTGTTCCTTCTATCTCTAAAGTTTCTATCCATTCTATAGTACTTTGCTATATGTCCAAACTTATTTCATAACTAACATATAGGTGCTCTACTTCTAGGATTCTATTGATCATTAGGTGCATGATATTCCTGAGAAATGTGTCCTAATTTGTTACACTTATAGCACACAATTTTTCTTCTATAATTATAAGATCTTCTTTCTCTCGATCTCCTTTCATTAGATCTTCTTCTATCCATAGGGTTAGTAATTCTAGAGATTTTATTATTTCTTCTATCATTATCATACTTAGGTTTCCTACAATCGATTGCATTATGACCCATACCATGACAATTATGACAATAAAATCCCTTAACATGATTAAATGGCTTACTAGTACAATCTCTTTTCACATGACCTATTTCATTATATAAAAAGCACTCACCTATAAATTCATACTTGGTTATCTTGGGAGTCTCCACTTGCTTTAGTTCATCCAAGTTTTCAACTTCATTGATTTTCTCAACTTCTTGAGGTTTCTCAGAGGATTGAATTGACTCAATCTTATCATTAGATTTGCCTTTTTCTTTTGGATCTAATCTAATCTCAAGTTTTTTTGTAGACATGTTAATCAAATAACTAAGAGCAGTCTTATCATTAGAAGGTCTCTATATAGACATTGAATCATCAATTTTTTCTCTACTAGAATAGAGCTTGGCAAGTTTTTTGTTTGCACTACATTAATTCACCTTTTACAATAGTATTGTACTTATGGAGTTTTTCATGATCTTCTTTCAATAATTCAAACTTAGATGTTTTCTTTGCCAAACTTTCTCTCAGATCTACATTTTTTATCTTCAAATTAGATTCAATTTTGCTAGGATCACTTCTCAAAGTCAACTTCATATTTATAATATTCAATTCATGCTTCAAGATTTTGAACTCTATCTTTAACTTTGAATAGTCAACATCAGTAGTTCTAGATTTAGTAGATTTAGGATTTGATTTCAAATGTTCAATCTTTTCCTTCAACTGACCAATGTATACTTTGGAGTCTTCATATATTTCCTTCAACTTATCTCTTTCTTTAGTAAGGAGATAAATTTATTCAAAAAATTCATTGAGGCTTTTCATCAATTGTTCCATGTCCATAGAGATCATACTTAAGTTGTTAAGCATCTTTAAAGTAACTCTGCTCTAATACCAATTGATAGAAATAAGGCTTATTGAGAGGCGGGGTGAATCAGTAATCTACAAACTTTAGTTTCTAGCTAGATATTATTACTTACTTTACACCACACATAACAAATCAATAAAGTAATGTTGAACAATAATAGTAACAATGCACAAAGATAACTCATGACACCATATTTTGTTAACTAGGGAAACCCTAGCCAAGGGAAAACCCTAATGGGAAATGATACCCACAAGATAATATACTGATATATATGTTCCTTGTTAGAGGATGGACCCTATTAGGAGTCAATGAGAAAATTTAGTATAACAGTCCTTGTTAGGAGACTTTGAATCCCTATTAGAAGATTCTAACCCTATTAGGAGTTGTAGTATAATGTATGCAAGATGAGCCCACTGCCTAAACATGCAATTTTAACTACATGAAGAGCTCACTGCTCAAACAAGTAATCTACTATTATTTTCCTTCCTTCAACTTGATCTCAGATCACTAGATAGCTCATACAAAAATTTGCATGTATCACTTCCAAAAAAGTTTGCTCACAAGTTCACTCTCATGATACATCAAGATTACACACTTCTTATTGCAAGAAGTCCTTTGCATAAATGTCATGCCTTTACATAAAATACTGCTAAGTTGGCTAAGACCACAATTAATTTTTCCAAGTTAGGGTAAACATCTAGGATGTCGGCCCTAATTGGATAAGTAATTGTTTTGCAACCAAAACAATTCATTCCTTTAATTTTGTTGTCTTGCTTCATCAAAACATGATTAACTTTGTTCTATATAGTCTGTATAAAATACCAAGGTTTCACGCATCGTCATCAACATATATACTATCTCCATATAACTTTTCTTGTCATAATATGACATATGCAACATGTTGTAAACAAAACAATACACTATTGTAAACCAAATTCTATACTTAGACAACTGTCTGATTAGCAAACATTAAGTATCTTTGCTTCTGAGGTTTCCTCTCATCATGTACATCATGTGTTGCCATTAATGACAATAATTACATATAATAATTTTCCAATTGCCAAAAATATCTACATAACTCCAATGTATATAGACTTTGTAGTTGAGACAGCTACACATCTTTGAAATTATTATCAAACAAGGAGAGGTTACTTAAGAGGAACGACTTACTATAGAAAGAAATTCAAAAATTTACAAAGGGGGAGATTATAGAAAGAGGGAGAAACTACTCCTAAGAGAGATTCAAAGAGAGAAATTTAGAAGAGAAGAATCAAACTATTAATAACAAAATCTTTTGGATTGTATGGTAACTAAGATACAATTAGTATTAAGATGTTTGAGATGTTTCCATCAATGCCAAAGAGGGAGATAGTTGGAAATTTACAATTGGAACAATTGTTTTTTTGTCATTGACATCAAATATATATAAAATATATATTGTTAACTAGTCTAAAGGTCATATATATTTGATTGATGAGGAGGATTTGAGAAGTTTCTCATAATAATAACACCTAGAGGAAAGTTTGAGTTATGAAAAGGAAGTTACAATGGATATTTGATTACATAGAATTTGATAAAGTAAAGTGATTTTTATATCAAAAAAGCTAAGAAAAGTTGAGCAGAAGTATAAACTACATTTAGTGTTGAGTAATTCTAGTGTCAACCAAGCTATATTTAGTGCCAAGAAAATTTAGTGTTGACTAATCATTAGCATCAACTGAGAAAGACAGTTGATGCCAAACCATAAATCTTTATAGTGACTGAGTATTTTAGTGATGACTAAGTCCCATAATTTAGAGATTAATGAGTGATAGTGTAAGAATGAATTCAAGGAGATCATGAGATCAAGTTGACTCAGTTGATATCTTGGGATATGTAAATCATGTTGAAGATAAGATTGAGGATTTTGATCATTAGATTCAAGGCAAGGATTAGGTGTTGATCTTAGATTGGTTTTGAAAAGTGAGAGTCAACAAACTTAAGATAGTTACTAAGTTCATGTTTAACTTGTAATGCATGCTAAGTGCAACATGTAAATATTAGACCATGCTGAGTTGCAATGAGTGTCGAGTCACTCATGTGCTGAGTCACTCAAGTGCCAAGTAGATAGACCATATTGAGTGATTCAAGTGCCAAGTAAATAGTAGATTTTGAGTAGTTTAGGTGCCAAGTTAGAATAGTGTATGTCAAGCATCAAAGACTACATATGTTGACTGACACATATTGGACATATTTGTTTATTATGGCACAGACAACTATGTAAACCATTTTTCAGCCAACCTAAGGATAGATTTCAATCTTATAGAGATAAAGACGAATTTATATGTAGATTCCCTATGCAATTACATGTAGCCAATAAAAAATGGGAAGGTTTAAGCAAAAAAATGGATGAATCTCAGTCATAGATTCATACCTAACCCTAAGCCACCTAAGTCTTCTTAAGGAGGATGAAACCCTAAAGTTTTAATGATGTTGAGAGAATTTCAAAGGGGTTAATGATCTAATTGGAGGAGCGAACAAGATAGTTTGTAGAGAATTCAAGGTAACTTAGTAATAAGAGTGAATTGTCGAATCAGTTAAGTGAAGAACAGAGGATAGAGGATACAACATTGATACATCAGATCATGAAGGATCAACTAGAGATTGAATAGAGGTGATATTTTATCAAGCAAGAAAGTGTCGACAGCAAGATCTATGCTGAGACATTTTGACAGGTGATTTTAGTTAAATCTCTTAACAAATTAGTCTTAACAAGTTGCATGAAATCCTTTAATAGGGTACTTACCTAATTGTAAGTTGAAGTCCTCTAACAAGGCACACTTCTAATAGGGTGTTAAAGTCCTCTAACAAGGTGGTACTTAACAGTCTTTGTAAGCCTTTAATAGGGAAGGTCTTTCATAGGGAAAATCATGATTCATGGTCAAACTATTGTAACCTTAATTAGATACACTTTATTGCTATAGTATTGAATATTTGTAGGTATCATCCCCACCCCAATTTTACCTTCTCATTTGGAGGTTTTCTAGGCAATCATATATGTTGTTAAGTGTGTGTGTTTGATTACATGTTTACATGATTTATGCATATGCTTTATATATTATTTTAGTATATTAATGCATTTGATGTATGAATGGTGAAATTTTTATTGGTCCAAGTTTAATCTCTTGATTCACCTCCCCCTCACCCCTCTCATAAGTTTACTCCTTTCCCGCTTGTAATTCCAATAATTGGTATTAGAGCTTCTTTTTTTTTAAAGAGAAGCTTTCCAGCTTAGAGAAAAGATCTTGAAATGGAAGTCTACAAATTGGGAAAGACTATTGAGAACTAGGAGATTGAAATACATCTTATACTACATCAACTGAATGAAGCTAGAGATTCTTTAAAGAGTTTCTTGAAGAGAAGGAAAGAAATTGCTATTGTAGAGAATGACACACTATATAAAGAGATAGACACCACCAAGCTATTTAAAGTTGGTAACTCTAGTAAATTTGATGTAGTAGTTATAGATCTAATGGAGAAGAATAGAATCCAAGTTGAAGAAATCAGAAATCTCAAGTTGGAGCAAGAATCACAAGCTATACTACTATGTGAGATGACTAAACAAAAGAAGAAAGCCATGGAAGACAAAGCCATGATTGAAGAAGACAAAAGAATTCTAGCAAACAGATTGGAGGAGAAGTCAAACAAAGCTAACCAACATCTCGAACATGAAATTGGATACTCTAAATCAAATGATAACTATGAACTAAATCTCAAGCATATTGAGATAACCATGTTGAAGTTGCAGAATGAAAAAATACAGAATGACCTGAAAAGAGAAAAGGAACTTGCTAAAAGTTTCAACAAGCCAAATGAAACCATCAAGTACTTTGATCAATTACTAAGATCCCCTAGATCTAACAAAGGTACATTAGGATTGGGCTACACATGCACTAAAGAAGGAGAATCATCCAAAGTTGTTAAAGAAAATGACTACAAAGGTAAGAATTCCAAACCTACTTGTCATAGTTGTGGAAAGAATGGACACATTGCTAATGTATGCAGGAGAAACAATACAAATTAGAATGTCAATCCTAGGAACATGGTTCACTATCATAAATGAAATAAACAAGGTCATTAAACACATGAATGCACAACCACGACCATGCATAAACAAAAATCTAAAGGATATTGCTACAACTATCAGAAGTATGTACATAAACCCTTTGAATGCAGATCCAAGTCCATGTGGTCATTAAAGAAGCAAAAAAAGGTAAGAAGCTATGGAAACCCTTATAATTGGGATTACAATACAAGATATATCTGCCACTATTGTCAAGAGTATGAATGTTTTCCTAAGAATTGTATCAAGACACACTTTAGTGGTAAGTAAAAAAGTTGTTTGAGTCAAACCACATGCTTTAGTTGTTTGAAGAGTGGTCATATTAGTAAGCATTGTTCAACTAGGTCAAAGGCACCAAGTTGTGAATTTGATAAAGGCAAAGGCAAGGAAAATCTTGAACACATCAGAGATGCAATGAATAAGACATGGAAAAAGAAAGATGCTTACATCACATCAAATGCAAAAGGGATCACTTCACCCAGTGGGTCAAGTAATCACACCTCATCAAATTGAACAATCAAGAGGTATGTGGGACTGATATTAAAAGTATTATATCATACATTAGTTCCAAAAGAAGTTAGTATTGAAAGGACTACATTAGCATGAATAAAGATGCAAGATGTTGAAAATTCAAGATTAAATCCTTAAGTTTTCATGTTGTTACCAAGCATGGAATGTTTTCAATGGATGCCAAATGGAATGCTAGTTGATGTTGAGCTAGCAACCTAGCTAGCTCATGTTGAGTCTATAGTAGCTACTAAGTGATGGTAATATCAATGCATGTTGAATGATTCTAAAATTAAGTTAATGTTGAATTTATATTTGTACAAGCACTAAGCATTAAATGCAATGGTGTTGAAGGGTATATGGTCATTTTTTTCTCATTTTTCATCATTTCAAATTTTAGCAAGAGAAAATAAAGTAGAGGGTGCCTCAGAAGCTTGTTTGAAGCATTTGCAAAGATTTCAATGACAATCTCACACTAGCATACAAATTTTACAAGGTATTTATCACAAGCCAAGCTACACAGTTTTTAATTTGCGTAAACCCTAGTTTGACAAATGACATCTAGCTCAAAGAAAGCAGAAGGGAAAGGGGTTTTCAATATTCAACTAGTTAGTAATGAGGTCAAACAACACATATTCAAGGCCATCCCTGACATAGCATAAAAATAAGATCCTTTTGGCATACTTTCAATGATCTCACTAAATATTATTATGGTTTAGGATGTTAGAAAATGTTACAATTTTAAGATTGGTAGCATTAGAGACCTATAAATCAAAGAAGACTATGATAGATTACGTGATAATGGTGTTCTAAAAGAAGAATATAAAATTGTTGAGAGAAAGGGTTTGACCAATGCCCTAGATTTTCCTACCATTTTCAAGACTGAATGGATCAAAATTATGTTAAGACAAATGCATGATGGATCCCTATGGCTAGTAGGACGATTGATTAAGATATCAAAAAGGATAATTCATAGGATGACTAGCTACCCAACCCTAGATCAGCCAAAGACTCTAAGGAGTGACTCCAAAGAAGTGATAGAGAGGAACACAAGGGCAAAGTGGAGCAAAAGAGGGATGACAATTGATACTATCACTGATACACTACTAGACTTTGCCATTAGAGTAATTTCACACAAATTCTATCAATCTAGTAGATTGAATAGTGTACCCTATATTGCAATAGATGTTGGCTATAAAATTGTGAAGAAAGATCATACTTATGATCTAGCTAAGTTATAATTGATGGAAAACGTAGGAGCTATAAGGAAAGCCAAAAGTGCACAGTGAAAATTTGGTACAATACTTTTCTGTATATTCTTTTATGTGAAAAATACATTTCCCCAATTTGGTATAGTTAGATGGAAGACCAATAGGTCAATAGCAGTGTAGATCAATGAGTACATTGTACAAATGGGAGGAAATTTTGAAACATTGATGACTAGCTACTTTGAGGACTTTAAGAAGTAAATGAAACAAAGAATGAGGATACCTATTTCATTAGTTGAGCAACACTGCAATGATATATGCTTCCTTGTTAATGCTAATTACACCTTTATATAGGCTGCTACACCAAGGGTTAGATGGTTAAGACCACTTGGATAGAGATCAATGCTGATGAAGCGTCAATAGCAATCACAACACTTCTAGCAGAGAAAGTTGACAACACTATAAAAATCCTTAGAAACTATGATGTGATGAAATAAAATATTGAAATGGAGTTGAAAAATACCTCTTCACTTAAGAAGAAAGATAAGTTGGTAAAGATGCTAAAGGCTAAATTTGGTGAAGGTGTCGGTGAGGAAGAAGAGGAAGAAGAGGAAGAAGATGAAGATGATGAAGAAGAAGAGAAAGAAGAAACACAAGGACCACTTTAATTAACCCAAGGCATGGGAGAGGAAAAGGAAGAAGAAGAAATAGAAGGTGTTGAGGAAGAAGAAGCCAAGGAAGAACTTAGATGAGCCGAGTTATAGAAGAGAAAGGCTAAGGCATAGTCTGTGGCCAAGGCAAAGGAAAATGTCAAATCTAGCCCAGCCAAGCCCACTTCTCCTACAACTAGAGCCAACACATGTGTAGACACATAGAAGGCCAACGAAAAGACTAAGGCTATAGAATAAGGAGGCAAAGTGTAGATGAAGCAGAGAAGAAAGCATGTTCCATAGCCTAACTTAGATGAAGAGAAGATTGAATCGGATAATTTAAGTCAATTCAAAGTGGTAAGTCATAAACCACTTTTTGATATTGAGAATTTGTGTGAAAATGTCAAAGATATTGTAGATTTGTCTGGATTTAAGCATATTGATTTTGAGAAACTTGAGAAAGAAGAAAAAAAGTTAGTGGAAGATGCCCTATATGTAATTATGTCTAAATTTAAGATTACACCATTAGAATTTTCTAAATCAATACCCATGAAATTATATGATTTAGTTAAGAAAAAATGGCATTATTGTTTAAATTTGGAAAAACAAATAAGGGAAACTATATTGGCCCAAGTAATGCTAGAACTAAAAAAAGGGTAGATTGAAAAGGCTACTAAGAAATATGGAGTTAATTTTACACCTAAATATAGAGCCTTCAGCATACTTCAAAACAATATTAAAGATGTGGTCAAGAAATCCACCCAAATATGGAAACTAATCTATGTGTTGGCCACTATAAAACAAGGGGAAGTTGACCCTTTTGGGGTTTAAAAAGATGATAAAGATGAAGATGAAAAAGAAGATGATGAAAAATAGGAAGATGAAAATAAAGATAATACATGTAAACACTCAAAAATGGTTCACATCTACAATTTGATAGAAATGAAGCTCCATTTGACATACAGTGCACCTTTTTAAAGAAAAAGTCTTCACCTCACTCTAACTATTCCTCATATCATCTCTTCAATCTTCTTTGACTCATATCTTCATTCATCACCATGATCATGTGTTCCAATACACCAAATCATCTTCATCTTGCATTCTTACATTCTTGCATCATTCTACACTATCTGTCAACCTTGTAGGGCTTTCCACCTAGTCCAGCCTCAGTCTAACCTTTTTGACCAAGTTGACCAAATGTGACCATGTTTTATTTATTTCACTCATTTTATGACCTCTTTCCACCATTTTGTATGTGCATGGAAAGTTTTAGGCCATTCTGAGTCCAGTTAGGCTAATTTTGGCCCTCAGAGCCTTCTAGGGTGTAGTCTGCACTTTTAGAGCACACTTAGGCTTCCCAAGTGCACCATGGGTGCAGTTGGTACTATTGTAGCACACTTGGGATTACCAAGTACACATTGGGTGCACTTGGGTACATTTTGGGCACACTCGAGGTAGTACGATGCCCAAAATAGCTCCTAGAGCCCCTAAATTACACTCCAGAGCCCATAACTTTTGTATTTCAACTCCAATTTTCAAAATATCAATTGCATTGGATTTTTATCTTTGTTGTGAAAATATTGAGATATCATTTTCATTATTTGGTCACTATCTTGAGTGGTAACCCTTTAAAATACCCTCAGGCCCCCAAAATTAAATTCATTTTTCATACTAATTCATCCCATTTTCTCATTCCACTAACTCTAATCTTTTGGCCAACTTGATTGTATCTCAAAATTGTCTGACATCATTCATATCCTCTTTCACATCAATTTCACATCATCTTGGAACCATTTCAACATCATCAAAAATCATATCAAATCAACTTAGAATCATATCAAATCAACCTAGAATCACCCCAAATCAACCCAAAATCACCCAAAATCAGTCCTAATCAACCTAGAACATGTCAAACATCCCAAATCTATAAGGATTTGTCCAATCCTAGGCAATTTTGTAATTTTCATTGCCCTGGAAACCTATCAATCTATCAAATCTTATCAATCTGGCCTTAGTACTATCATGGCTCTCAGTGCTAGGTCAAACTATCATTCACATCATCCAATCTTTGATATGTCAAGTCTGTTAGTGTCAGATCATAGAATTATCAACCATTTAATAACATTGACAATTTCTGTCAATGTTATTATGATCAACCCTATCAACCAATCTCGATCCTATAGAATTTTAAATTGTCAATTAAATGTTACATATCTTTAATTCATGTCATTTTTTGACCAAAAAATAGGCTAATTTCTAACATACTATGAGAAAACCACAAAATCAATAAACATATATTGACACCCTCTAGTCTACAATGAAAGCCAACTAAACAAAGGAAAACAACACAATGTTAAAACTCCCTCTTTCATTTGTAGCTCTCATGTCCTTCTTTCTTCTCCATATGATGTAGCTCCAAATTGGCTATAGTGCACACAATGTTGAAGAAATGAATAAGATGGTGATGATGCAATGAGAATACTAGATGTGATTTTAGCACGAGAGATGGAATGAAAGACTAAAAACTAGGGACTTGAAAAGACTTAAGAATTAGGGACGAGAAATGAGAGAAAGAATGCTCATTTTATAATCAATATGGAAGATGAGAGCATTGAAATTTTCACCTTGGATATGTGACATGGAAAGAGATTCCTTTGAGAATCCATGATACATATGACACAAGATGCCAAGTGTAGGATTGAATGACTCTTGGAAGTCAAACTTGGCTAAAGATGGAAGCAGATATATGACATGTCATATGACACCTCAAGCCCACTTAAAGCCAAGAATCTATGACAATGAAAGCCAAATATGGATGTGCATAAGAGAATAAAAATATTGTATTGTGACATATCTCAGCCAATTTTTAATAGAGAATCCATGAGGTGTCACACCCATGTGTCATGATGATGTCAATATCATGTGGAATATCTGAATTAAAAATCCATTATTTCCCACAAATAGAAATTAGTGAAATGGGATTAATGGAGGAAAATATGACTTAGGAAATTGAGAATTCCCATGGTTCATGAATAATGGATCAATTAATTAATAAAATTAATTAATTGAGGAAGTCAGTTAAGACGAATAATTAGTGAAATGACATAGGAATAAATTATGGGTTGTTTAATCCTATAGAGAAAATTAGTAGATGATTGGCCAGTTTGATTAAATAAGTGTGACAGTATCCTTTGATGAAATCTGATGGTAATGGAGATTGACTATGATGATAATGGATAGACCAAAGCCATGGTAAAACTAATCAATTGATCAAAATGGATAACATGCCAAGGACACATGACATGAATTAAAGATACATAACATTTAACTAACATTGTAAAATGCTTCAAGATCAAGATTGGTTGATAGTGTTGATCATAATAACATTGATGGAAACTACCAATATTATTAGATGGTTTAAAATGCTATGATTTAACACTAAGAGACTTGATAATGTTAAATATTTTTTGATGTGAAAGAAAGTTTGACCTAGCATTGAGAGTCATGACAGTACTAAGGTCAGATTAATAAGATTTGATAGATTGATAGGTTTCCAAGGCACTCAAAGCCACAACAATGCCTAGGATCAGACAAATGATGATTGATTTGGGATGTTTGATGCATTTTATGTTGATTAAGACTAATTTGGATGATTTTGGATTGTGTTGGGTCAATTATGGATTGATTTGATATGATTCTAAGTTGATTTGATATGATTCCGAGTTGATTTGAAATAATTTTGAGTTGATTTGAAATGGTTTTTGATGATGTTGAAATGGTTCCAAAATGATATGAAATTGATGTGAAAGAGGATATTAACTATGATAGACACTTTTGAGATACAATAAGGTTGGCCAAAAGATCAAAGTTAGTGGAATGAAAAAGGGGATGATTTTGGATAAAAAGTGATGTCGATTCAGGGGCCTGAGAGAATTTTCAAGGGTTACCACTTAAGATAGTTACCAAATAACAAAAATTATAGCTCATTTTGTTCACAATTAATATATGAATCAAACACAATTGATGGTTTTTAAATTGGTGTTGAAACACAAAAGTTATGGCCTCTAGAGTGCAATATAGGGGTTTTGGGAGCAGTTTTGGGCATCTTACTACCCCAAGTGCACACAAAATGCACCTATTGCTCACTTGGTAAGCCCAAGTACACTATTATTGTAACTAGTGTGCCCATGGTGCACTTGGGAAGCCCAAGTATGCTTTGAAAATGCATAATGTGCCCTAGAAGGCTCTAGGGACCAAAATCAACCTAACTAGACTCAAAATGACCTAAAACTTTGTGTGCATGTCCAAAATGATAGAAAAAAGTCATAACATGGGTAAAATCAGTCAAACATGGTCACATTTGGTTAAAAAAATTTCAAACATAGGTTGGACTAAGGCTGGACTAGGTGGAAAGCCCTAGAATGTTGACAAATAGTGTAGGATGATGCAAGAATGTAGGAATGCAAGATGAAGATGATTTGGTGTATCAAAACACATGATCATGGTGGTGAATAAATATATGAATGAAATAAGACTAAAGAGATAAGATGAGGACTAGTTAGAATGAGGTGAAGACTTCTTCTTTCAAAAAGGTGTGATATATGTCAAATGGAGCTTCATTTTGTTGAAACCATAAACACGAACCATTTTTTAGCGTCTACATTTTACCACTCTTTGATACAATGTGATTTAGAGTGTTGTGTCAAAGAACACTGATGAGAAGGCCATAACAACATGCCCCAATAGGAATGGTAGATATGGATGCCCCCCCAAGAAATTGACTGAGATATGCATATGGTAGGTCAATTTATCGACAATGAGATGACAAAGTCATAGCAACTAATGGATCACAAATCAGAGCTAAAATATGAAAGTTATGAGGTCCAGAGTGTAGAATGGGGGTCGATGGGACCAATGAGGCAACCAAAAATAGAAGAGGAATCATCCTTGAGGTTGGATAGAGGCCATGAGGCTAGGGATAGTATAGGTTGACATAGATATGCTCATGGATATGTAACCAAGGTAGCGGATGAAGAAGACACAAAAGATAAAGGAGACGAGATGAGAAATAGTTAGTATGATGGGAAGACTTTTTTTTTTGTAAGGTGCACTATATGTCAAATGGAGCTTTATTTTGATATAGTTAATGGAATGCAATGCATCATGGCATAAAGGGCCAGAGCACTAATGCAAACCTTTTGTGTAAACAAGCATGATGCAAACAAAAAATGACCTTGTCCTTCCTAAGGCATATATACACGCCCCAGGCTTTCATAGGTACATTTTAATAGACAAAAAATAAAATATAACCATGAACCATCTTGACCACTCTCATAGATTATTTCATATCATCGAGTAGCATAGGACCATGATCGAATAAAAACAAAGCAAAAAATAATCACCCACTAAACAGGGTGAGCCAATAGCTATTCTTGTCTATTATTACTTTCCTTTTAGAGTTTGAGGTCTTCAAATAGATAGGTTGATCATGTGATGGTTTTGATTGTTGATTCAGTTGATAGGGTCATAGTGACATAGTAGATTGATTGTCAATTCACATTGCTCAGATAGTGTGATTGTCATCAAAGTGAAGTGCTTTGAGTTTTAGTCTATGAAAGTGAAAGTGTTTATGCAAAAGGGATCATTATGTACAAGGTTTATTACAAATTTTTGATGGGTTTTGTGATCTTTAAGGTTTTTGAGGACATTTGATATTTTTGTGTGACTAGTTTCTTCAGGACATTTTATGATTTTTAGTGATTTTTTTTACAACATTATATGATTTTTAGGATTTTTTCGGGACATTTTATGATTTTTAGTGCTTTTTTCAGGACAATTTATGGTTTTTAGAATTTTTTTTAGGATCATATTTGAATTTTTAGGATTTTTTCAGGATAGTATTTGAATTTTGAGGATTTTTTCAGGATTGTATTTGAATTTTTAGGATTTTTTAGGATCATATTTGAATTTTTAGGATTTTTTAATGATTGTTCAAGCATATACAAGTGTTAGCTCCAATCCGTTATGTGATAGGTCTAATGGATAAAAAGTTCTTAGCGATATGCCCCCAGTTCAAGTTCAAACTCATGCACCATGTAGGTAATATATCCTTGAAAAAGATGCAAACTATGTACAAAGGCCAATGATAGAGTATGTATAGACTGGTAATGTGTTAGGTAAGATAACAATGAATCTTAACTAGTTGGTGAGTCATGGTCAAGGATTCAAGGATGTCTTGCAAGATGAAGACTATGATCAAGCAATAGCAAAAGGAGAGAAAACCAGATGGAATCCTAATAGATGGAGGAGAAAAAACTGATTACACATGACACATGCTTGCCAGGTTTTCACCATGGTACTTGCCCAAAGTGCATGTTTGCCAAGTTTTCACTTGTGGAAAATTTTTTTCTCTTGACTCAAATTTTCATGCCAAGACATTTGTTTGCTAGGTTTTCATCAAGGCATCCATTTTTTCATGACTTTTTTCACTTCTTCCTTTTTCCTTTTTCATGACTTTTTGTTATTTTTTAAATATTTTTTTAAGGATTTCTTCAATTTTTTAAATATTTTTTTAGGATTTTTAGACAGGATCAAGTGTAGTACTTGTGAAGATGCATGCTATTGATGGAAATGGGTAGTGGTTCACCCTCTGGAGTTGCAAGCTCATATACTCTAAACCCAAATGATGCAATAATGACATAAGGTCCTTCCCAATTTGGTTCAAAATTGCCTTATTTTTATCTATGTTGTTGAGTCTTGTAGTTCATCTTTAGGACTAGATCACTAATCTCAAATTGATGACCTCATACTTTCTTGTTATAGCCCTATTTGAATTAGTTTTGGTAATCTTGGAGATGTGTCAAGGTAGCTCATCTCTATTCATCAAGCATTTCTAGGTCATGGAGTCTAGATATGCTGCAATTTTTATCATCAACAACATCTTGTAGGGACACTCTCAATGATGGAATTTCAATTACAATTGTGAGTATGGCCTCAGTGCCATTGACAAGAGAGTATGGTGTTGCACCAGTGGGAGCATGAACACTTGTTCGATAGGCCCAAAGAACTAGATTTAGTTGTAGGTGCCAGTCTTGACCAAAATCATTGGCAATCTTTTGAAGAATCTTAGCGATGGTCTTATTAGATGCTTCTGCATGGTCATTTCCCTGTGGATGGTAAATACTAGAATATCCATGGTATATGTTGTACTTCTTGTAGAGCTTTTCTACATCTTTGTTTTGGAATGAACTACCATCATTAGTAATAATATCCAAGAGTACTCCATACCAACATATGATGTAGTTCGAAATAAACCTTGAAATCTACTTTCTAGTGGTGAATGTCAAAGGGATAATTTTAACCCACTTAGTAAAATATTATGTTGTTTTGATAATGAAATTATGACTATTAGAGAATGAAGGATAAATAGCTCCAATAAGATCAAATGCCCATTGTGAAAAGGTCCATGGAGATATGACTAGCTACAATTCTTGTGCTGGTGCATAGATTAGATTGCTATGTATCTAGAATTTATGGCATGTTTTAGAAAAATCATGAGCATCTTGTTTCATGGTTGGCCAATAATATCTAGCTCTAATAAGTTTCTTGGCTAGACTAAAGACCATTGAAATGACATCCACATATACCTTTGTGAACCTTGTGTAAGGTAGTTTCAGCTTCTTGCAAGTCAAGGTATTTGAGAAGGGTTTGGTCAAAGGATCTCTTGTAAAGGGTGTCACCAATGATGATGTATCTAGTGGCTTGATAGATAAAAGCTTGATGCTCATTTTTGGATAAGTTGGCTGGTAAGATTTGGGCATGTAGGTAATTGTAAATGTCTTGATACCAAGGAGAATTGGGACCAACAAGTTTGCACACAAACTCTAATCAAGGGAGCTCAAAAGTTGGAATCAAAAGTTCCTCCAAAAGGAATTCATAACATTCCACATTTTGAGGCATATTAATCATGGAAGCAATGGTAGCCATAGCATCAACTTTCTTGTTGTGTATTCTTGGTAACTGAGGAAAAGATCTAGTGACAAACTTAGACTTAAGGAAGTCTTCTATCTACTTGTAAGGCATTAACTTATCATCTTTGGTTTCATATTCATCATTCACTTGGTGGATGACCAACTAGGAATCACCAATGACTTGTAAATGTTGAATGTTCCATTAGATAGCTATCTTGAGTCCTATGATCAATGCCTCATATTCTGCTATGTTGTTTTTAGAATGGAATGCTATCCTATATGACTTGGGGATTATGTCTCCTTGGGGTGTGATAAACATAATGCCAGCTTTGGAACCATTTCTTGTATATGATCCATCAAAGTAAAGCTTCCATTCATTAGATATATCCATGATAAATATGGCTTCATCTGGAAAGTCTATCAACATGGGATTATCATCTACTATAGGTGCTTCTGCTAACTAATCTACTATCACTTGTCCTTTGATTTCCTTTTTGTCTACATATTCTATGTCAAATTCACTAAGGGTCATGACCCATTTAGCTAAGCATCCTATGAGAGCATCCTTTCTTAGGAGATACTTTAGTGGGTCAATCTTAGAGACGAGCATTATTTTCTGATAGAGCATGTAATGTCTTAGCGTTTGGGCTGCAAAGACAATAGCAAGGCAAGTTCATGTCTAACAATGCTATGACATTACATGCTCCATCAGAAAATAATGCTAATTTCTAAGATTGACCCACTAAAGTATCTCCTCCATACGGATGCTCTCATAGGATGCTTAGCCAAATGGGTCATGATCCTTAGTGAATTTGACATAGAATATGTAGACAAAAAGGAAATCAAAGGGCAAGTGATATTAGATCAGTTAGCAAAAGCACCTATGAATGATGCTCATCCTATGTTGATAGACTTTCTGGATGAAGCCATATTTAACATGGATATAGCTAATGAATGGAAGCTCTACTTTGATGGATCACATACAAGAAATGGTTCAGGAGCTGGCATTATTTCTATCACTCTGCAAGGAGACATAATCCCCAAATCATATAGGATAGCATTCCATTGTACAAACAACATAGTAGAATATGAGGCACTAATCATAGGACTCAAGATAGCTATCCAATGGAACATTCAACATTTACAATTTTTTGGTGATTCCCAATTAGTCATCCACCAAGTCAATGATGACTATGAAACCAAAGATGATAAGTTTATGCCTTACAAGTAGATGGCAGACTTCCTTAAATCTAAATTTGTCACTATCTCTTTTTTTCAACTACCACAAATACACAACAAGCAAGCTGATGTTATGGTTGCCATTGCTTCTATGATTGATATGCCTCAAAATGTGGAATGTTGTGAATTCCTTGTGGAGCAACTTTTGATTCTAGCATTTGAGCTCCCTCAATTTGATTTTGTGTGTGAACTTGTTGGTCCCAATTATCCCTGGTATCAAGAAATTTATGATTACCTACATGCCTAAATCCTACCACCCAACTTATCCAAAAATGACTATTGAGCCTTTATCTGTCAAGCTGCAAGATATGCCATCATCGATGACACCCTTTACAAGAGATCCTTTGACAAAACCTTGTTCAAATGCCTTGACTTGCAAGAAGTTGAAACTACCTTACACAAGGTTCATGAAGGTATATGCAGAGGTCATTTCAATGGTTTGAGTCTAGCTAAGAAACTTATCAGAGCTGGATATTATTGGCCAACCATAGAACAAGATGCCCATGATTTTTCTAAACCATGCCATAATTGTCAAATACATAGCAATCTAATCCATGCACTAGCACAAGAATTGCAGGTAGTCATATCTCCATGGCCCTTTTCACAATGGGCATTTGATCTCATTGGAGCTATTTCTCCTCCATCCTTTGATAGTCATAAGTTCATTATCATAAAAATAGAATATTTTAGCAAGTGGGTTAAGCTATCCCTTTGACCTTCACCACTGGCAAGCAGATTTCATGGTTTATCTTGAACTACATCATATGTCGGTATGGAGTACCCTTGGCTATTATTACTGACCATGAGTTCATTTC
Organism: Cupressus sempervirens; assembly: GCA_028749045.1. NCBI lineage: Eukaryota > Viridiplantae > Streptophyta > Pinopsida > Cupressales > Cupressaceae > Cupressus > Cupressus sempervirens. The sequence goes on along the minus strand of CM053789.1, from coordinate 742,958,057 downwards.
AAAAAAAAGATGTTGATAAGCTCTATGAGAAGTACAACATCTAGCATGGATATTTTAGTATTTACCACCCACAAGGAAACGGCCAAGCAGAAGCATGTAATAAGACCATTGTTAAGATACTCCAAAAGACTATCAATGATTCTGGTCAAGACTAACAACTACAACTAAATCCAACTCTTTGGGCATACCAAACAAGTGTGTGTGTGCTCCCACTGGTGCAACACCATACTCTCTGGTCTATGGCACTAAGCTCATACTTCCCATTGAAGTTGAAATCTCATCATTGAGAGTGTCCCTACAAGATGCTGTTGATGATGAAAACTACCACATATCTAGACTCCATGAACTAGAAATGCTTGATGAATGGAGATGAGCTACCTTGACACATATCCAAGCTTACCAAAACTAACTCAAATGGAGCTATAACAAGAAAGTCTAAGGTCATCATTTTGAGATCGATGATCTAGTCCTGAAGATGAACTACAAGACTCAATAGAATAGAGAAAAACAAGGCAAATTTGAACCAAATTGGGAAGGACCTTATGTAGTTATTGCATCATTTGGGTCCAGAGTATATTAGCTTGCAACTCCAAAGGGTGAACCACTACCCATGTCCATCAATAGCATGCATCTTCACAAGTACTACACTTGATTCTATCTAAAAGTCCTACAAAATATCAAAAAAAATGAAAATTTTCCTGAAAAAGAATTTAAAAAAATAGCAAAAAGTCATGAAAAAAGAAAAAGAAAAAAGTGGAAAAAGTCATGAAAAAATGGATACCTTGATGAAAACTTGGCAAACAGGCATCTTGGCACAAAATTTTGAGTCAAAAGGATTTTTTTGTCCAAATGTGAAAACATAGCAAACAGACGCTTTGGGCAAGTATCATGGTGAAAACCTGGCAAATAGGTGCCATGTGTAATCAGTTGTTGTGCCTCTATCTATCAGGATCCCATTTGGTTTTTCCGATTTTGTCATTGCCTGATCACAACATTTGTCTTGCAAGACATCCCTTGTCCTTGATCATGGCCCACGAACTAGTTAATGTTCATTGTTATCTTACCTAAGGCATCACCAGTCTATACATATTTTTTCTTTGGTTATTGTACATAGTTTGTGTCTTGTCCGGGGGCATATTACCTACATAGTGTATGATTTTGAAGTTGAACTGGGGGCATATCCTTAAGCACTTCTTATCCATTGGACTTATCACATATCAGATTGGAGCTAACACTTGTATATGCTTTTATGATCCTGAAAAAATCATTAAAAAACAAAATATGATCATAAAAAATCCTAAAAATTCAAATATGATCTTGAAAAAATCCTAAAAATTCAAATATGATCCTGAAAAAATCCTCAAAATTCAAATACGATCTTGAAAAAATCCTAAAAATTCAAATATGATCTTGAAAAAATTCTAAAAACCATAAAATGTCTTGAAAAAAGCACTAAAAATCATAAAATGTCCTTAAAAATCCATAAAAATCATAAAATGTCCTGAAGTAAACACTAAAAATTGTAAAATTTCCTAAAGAAACCAGCCACACAAAAACATTAAATATCCCCAAAAACCCTAAAAATCACAAAACCCATCAAAAATTTGTAATAAACCTTGTACATAACCATCCCTTTTGCATAAACACTCACACTTTGCAGACTAAAACTCAAAGCACTACACTTCAATGACAATCACACTAATCTAAGCAATGTGAACCAACAATAATCTAACTTGTCATTATGAACCTATAAACTAAATCAACAATCAAAACCATCGCATGATCAACCTATCAAACACTATCTGAAGACCTAAAACACTAAAAAACAAGTAATAATGGACAAGAATAGCTTTTGTCTCATGTTGTTTAGTGAGTGATTGATTTTTTCTTTATTTTTCTTCAGTCATGATCCTATGCTACTCGATGATATAAACTGATCTATGAGAGTGGTCAAGATACTTCATGGTCATCTTTTATTTTTTGTCTATTAAAATGTACCTTTGAGAGTTTGGGGCATGTATATATGCCTTAGGAAGGATAAGGTCATTTTTTGTTTGCATCATGCTTGTTCACACAAAAGGTCTACATTTTGCACTCTGGCCCTTTATGCCATGATGCATTGCATTCCATTTTCCATATCAAAATAAAGCTCCATTTGACATGTAGTGCACTTTACAAAAACAAAAGCCTTCCCATCATACTAAAAATTCCTTATCTCATTTCCTTCATCTTCTGTGTCTTCTTCATCTGCTACCTTGTATCTCATTATTGACAAATTGACCTAACATATGCATATCTCAGTCAATTTCTAGAGGGGGCACCCATATATATCATTCCTACTAGGGCATGTTTTTATGGCCTTCTCATCAGTGTTCTTTGATACAATTCTCTAAATCACATTATATCAAAGAGGGGCAAAATGTAGACACTCAAAAATGGTTTGCATCTATGGTTTGATAAAAAAGAAGCTCCATTTGACATATAGTGCACCTTTTGAAAGAAAAATTCTTCACCTCACCCTAATTGGTCCTCATCTCATCTCTTTAGGCTTCTCTCATTCATATATTCATTCATCACCATGATCATGTTTTCTGATACACCAAATCATCTTCATCTTGCATTCCTACATTCTCGCATCATTCTACACTATCTGTCAACCTTCTAAGGCTTTCCACCTTATCCAACCTTAGTCTAACCTTTGTTTGACTAAGTTGACCAAATGTGACCATTTTTTACTAATTTCACTCATGTTCTAACCTCTTTCCACCATTTTGGACATGCACACAAAGTTTTAGGTCATTCAGAGTCCAGTTAGGCTAATTTTGGCCCTAGAGTCTTCTAGGGTGCAGTCTGCACTTTCAGAGTGCACTTGGCCTTCCCAAGTTCACCATGGGCACACTTGGTACTGTTATAGTGCACTTGGGTAACTTTTGTGTTTCAACTCTAATTTTTGAACCATTAGTTGTGGCAGATTTGTATCTTCATTGTGAATCGATTGATCTATCATTTTTGTTATTTGGTCACTATCTTGAGTGGTAAACACCACTTTTCATACTAATTCATCCCATTTTCTCATTCCACTAAATCTAATCTTTTGGCCAACTTGATTGTATCTCAACAGTGTCTATCATCATTCATATCCTCTTACACATCAATTTCACATCATTTTGGAATTATTTCAACATCATCAGAAATCATATCAAATCAACTCAGAATCACCCCAAATCAACTCAAAATCATCCAAAATTAGTCCTAATCAACCCAAAACATGTCAAACATCCCAAATCTATCATCATTTGTCCAATCCTAGGCATTTTTGTGGCTTTCAGTGCCCTAGAAACTTATCAATCTATCAAATCTTATCAATCTAGCCTTAGTATTGTCATGGCTCTCAGTGCTAGGTCAAATTATCATTCATGTCATCTAATCTTTGACAGCGCCAGATCATGGAATTATCAACCATTTAATAACATTGACAATGTCTATCGATGTTATTATGATCAACCCTATCAACCAATCCCAATCTTGTAGCATTTTACAATGTCACTTAAATGTTATTTATCCTTAATTCATGGCATGTGTCCTTGGCATGTTATCAATTTTGATCAATTGATCAATTTGACCATGGCTTTGGTCTATCCACCATCATCCTAGTCAATCTTCATTATCATCACATTTCATCAAAGGATATTGTCACAATTATTTAATCAAACTAGCCAATCATCTACTAATTTTCTCTATAGGATTAAACAACCCATAATTTAATCCTATGTTATTTCACTAATTATTCTTCTTAACTCACTTCCTCAATTGATTAATTTTATTATAATTGATCCATTATTCACAAACCATGGAAATTCTAAATTTCCTAAGTCATATTTTCCTCCATTGATCCCATTTTCACTAATTTCTATTTGTGGGGAATAATGGATTTTTAATTCAAATATTCCACATGATATTGACATCATCATGACACATGGGTGTGACACCTTGTGGCTTCTCTATTAACACTTGGCCGAGATATTTCATAATCCAATATTATTATTCTCTTACGCACATCCATATTTGGCTTTCATTGTCATAGATTATTGGCTTTAAGTGGACTTCAGGTGTCATATGATGCATCATAGATCCTCTTCCATCTTTAGCCAAGTTTGACTTCCAAGCATCATTCAATCCTACACTCTAAATCTTGTGACATATGTATCATGGATTCTTAAAGGAATCTCTTTCCATGTCACATATCCAAGCTAACAATTTCAATGCTCTCATCTTCCATGTTGATTATAAAATGAGCATTCTTTCTCTCATTTATGATCCCTAATTCTTAAGTCATTTCAAATCCCTAGTTTTTTGTCTTTTTCTCAATCTCTCATGCTAAAATCACATCTTCTAGTAATCTCATAGCACCATCACCATCTTAGGCTTTTTCTTTGACATTATGTGCACTATAGGCAATTTGGAGCTACATCATATGGAGAAGAAAGAAGGGCATGGGAGCTACAAATGAAAGAGGGAGTTTTAACATTTTGTTGTTTTGCTTTATTTATTTAGCTTTCATGGTAGACTAGAGGGTGTCAATATACATTTATTGAGTTTGTGGTTTTCTCATAGTATGTTAGACATTAGCCCAGTTTCCATTCCTACAATACAGTTGGGGAAGAAACACAAAAGCAATATGATGACATGACTACAACTATATAGCAGCAAGATGAATAGAGTGTGCAAGACACACAAATGCCGAGTGTCAGTCCCCCACATGACACAGTCAAGTCAACTAAAACTATTATTATCAAGGATGTTCCTGATGAAATAGCTTAGAACATCAATCCATTGACTGCAGATGACTTGAAGAAAATATTGGACTAATCTACACTATATGCTAAGTTATGTGATAATCCAATCTTGATGAGTGTAGATGAGCTCCAAAAAGCAATAACTAATATCACAAGGGACAAGGTAAATCCACAAGAACCACCTTCTATCATCCCTTTAGTTATTCAAGTGCAACCTTTGATTAAAACTATAGTAGATACACCCACTAAGGTTGATACACTTGTGAAGGTTGTTACACTTGAGAAGAAGAAGGAGGAAGAAGAAGATACAAATGTGCAGGAAGAAGCAGGACAAACAGATTCTTCTATACCTAAGGCACAAGGATAGAGTTCTATTCAAGTCATTGTATTAGACAAGAACCAATATGAAGAAGGTAAGGAAACACCTAAGGTAAAGGAATAAGAAGCCATCCAGGCATTGGTAACTCTACCAACATTTTCATTTCTCTACAAAAGTTCTTCAGAAGTGAAGTGTGGAAGCTATACCATTGTAGATCTCAATGCCAGGCTCAAGCTCTTCAAAAGCTGAAAAGGTAATTCACTATGGTGATATCACTCTTGATGAAGAGATTATTATTCCAAAATTTGATTATGATACAATGATCTTAGATCAAATAAGTATTTTGGAACAAGCTCTAGAGAAGAAAAAGCATCAAGAAATGCTTAGGAGAGAATACAAGTAGAAGCAATCTCTTCAAGACATTAAAGACATCTTTTTAGATGCATTTAGTCTACCTACTCCTAAAGAGACTAAGCTACTATTAGAGAAACTATCAGACATAGTGGAAAAACTCAACAATGAAGACATTAATACAAGTGCAAAAGTTTTAGAGTGGCTAGAAAAGAAATTCCAGACCAAGGTCAATGAGAAGATATCTGGTGAAATAGCACTGACTCAAGTTGCATTGGAAAAAAAGGTTGATGATGTGAAGAAAGTACTTGAGAATCTATTCTCATTGTACACTAAATTGTGTGACCCTACACTTTTTACCCAAGAGACTAGACATCATATTCTAAGTCTGGAGAGAAATCTCAATATATTAGGTACAAGGTTACCTTAGAACCCAACCCAGTTTGAGAAGCATTTTAATACATTTCTTTAAACACAAAGCTAATTAGCTATATTAAAAGAAAAAGTGGCTAGCATAAGATCCAAATTGACAAGTATAAATGTGTCTCTCACCCCTCATATGGAGATATTGTACAATGAGTTAGGCTATGTAGAAACTTTGTTAAAGAAATAGCCCAATATTTCTACTCTAGATGGCCTAGTACACCTTGTTGCCAAGCTTGCCATCCAAATCAAGTTACTAGATGTTGCATGTGACAACTAGGATGCAGCTCTTAAAATTATAATGGAGGTCCATAAATTATTTTTGGACAAGCACACTATACATGTATAGCCCATTTGACATAAGTGTCAAAAAGAGGGAGAATATCCTATGGGGAAGATAGATAAAAAGGGGAAGATGGCAGGAGATAGATAAAATGGGGGAGATAGCAAAAAGGATGAGAATATCCTATGAGGAAGAATAAAGAAAGGGGGAGAAATACAATGCATAGATAGAAACAAAGAAAAACACATATTAGCTAAGGGAGAGCATGAAAGGGTACAAGTTCATTGAAGCCAAAGAGTATTAGTCAATAGTGACAAATGTACTTAGAAAGGAGAACAAATTTTGGATATAGAATAGTCATAGTAACTTAAGAAAAGTTATACATTTTGAGGTATATAGGTTATTGCAAAATTTTGAAATTTTGAAGTTTTGTAGATAAGTTGAGTCATGATATGTTATACTCGAGAAGATTAAATTGATTATGTATATTCAACTATTTTTGGCACTCATGTAAAAGGGGGAGATTGTTGATCTTAGATTCATTTTGAAAAGTGAGTGTCAACACACTTAAGACATTTACTTAGTTCATGCCCAACTTGTAATGCATGTTGAGTACAACATGTAAATATTAGACCATGTCGAGTTGCAATGAGTATCGAGTCACTCATATGCCAAGTCACTCAAGTGCTGAGTAGATAGACCATGTCAAGTGATTCAAGTGTCAATTAAACAATAGATGTCAAGCAATTTAGTTGTTGAGTTAGAACAATGTATGTTGAGCATCAGAGACTACATATATTGAGTGACACTGATTGGAAATATTTGTTTGTTATGGCACAAACAACTATGTAAACCATTTTTTAGCTGACCTAAGGATAGATTTTGATCTTTTGGAGGTAAGGATGAATCTATGTGTAGATTCCCTATGCAATTACATGTAGCCAATCAAAAAATGGGAAGGTTTAAGTGAAAAAATGGATGAATCTCACCTGTAGATTCATACCTAACCCTAAGCCACCCAAGTCTTCTTATGAAGGACAAAACCATAAATTTTTAACGATGTTGAGAGCATTACAAAGGGGTGAATGATTGAAATGGAGGAGTAAACAAGATAGTTTTTAGAGCATTCAAGGTGACATAGTAATAAGAGTGAATTGCTAAATCAATTAAGTGAATAACAAATGATAGAGGATACATCAGATCGTGAAGGATCAGCTAGAGATTAAATAGAGGTGATCTGTTATCAGTTAAGCAAGTGCCAACCATAGCATCTATGTCAAGATATTTTGACAGGTGATTTTAGTTAAATATCTTAACAAAGTAGTCTTAATAGGCTATATGAAATGCTTTAATAGGGTGCTTACTTAATTGTAAGTTGAAGTCCTCTAACAAGGCACACTTCTAACAGGGTGTTGAAATCCTCTAACAAGGTGGGATTTAATAGTCTTCGTAAGCCTTTAACAGGGAAGATCATGATTCATGGTCAAACTATTGTAACCTTAATTGGATATACTTTATTTCTATAGTAGTGAAGATTTGTGGGTGTCATCCCCAGCCCATTTTTACCTTCTCATTTGGAGAGTTTCTGGGTTATCATATTTGGTGTTATGTATGTGTGTTTGATTACATGTTTACATGATTAATGCATATGCTTTATATGTTATTTCAATATATTAATTCATGTGATGTATGAATGGTGAAAGTTTTATGGGTCCAAGTTTAAAGTATTGATTCACTATTCCCCCCCGCATAAGTTTACTCTTGTCCCACTTGTAATTCCAACATTAGGTAAATACCTAACTAAAAAATTCTAGAGAAGTTTCTAGAAGAAGCTCAAGAAGATAGATAGATACAGTGAGTCAAGTTGAATCTAATCATAAACCCTAAGATCTACAATGGATGTAGGAAATGGTAAAGCACAAATTTTGTATTTAAAGACATACAGTGTCAAAAAATTGGTGTGCCTATGTCTATTTGTGTGCATGTGTGGTGCATATGATGTGTATGTGTGAAGCTTGTATGTGAAAAGATACATATAGCAAAAGCTTGATTAGAAATGCACAAAAGTGTGAGTGGATACAAAGATAAAGGAGAAAGCTTACAAAGATGATGTTTTTATTGATAAGTACATTAGAGAAAAAGGCTTAAGTGTTGATGAGAAGTGTGCACTGATTACTTGAAGGGTGTCTAAAAAAATCTAGATCAAAGATATCAATGTAAGGCTTATCATTATACCAACACAAGGACCAAACAAAGATCTAAATAGGAAAAGTGATTTGTAATCACACAAATCAAAACCTATTTTTTTATTTCTAGGCATTGTAAAAAGTTTGTATTGAAATCCTTTTAACAGAGGTTGGCCTATCAGTTATTTGAAGACTTAACAGTTTGTGTAAATCCTTTGACTAGGTGACATTCTAAATGGAATTATCAAAGTCCTCTTTCAATGCTATTCTAATAGGGTGAATAAATCCTCAAACTAGGTCACAATTAACAATGTCTTTTATAACCTTTAATAGGGTTGGATCCTAACAGGGCTCACTTCAAAAGATTGAAAAAGAGTTACATTTTTTGGTGATTTTTCCCAAACTAGATTTCCATGTAAGATCCTAGTGTCAAAATATGATGACTTATTTATGTGTTTTTACATTTTATAATATTTTCATTATGCAATACAAGTTATATTTATGATAATATTATAGTATAGATTGAGCAACAATAGGATAAGAAAAATAGTGAAGTGTTTATTTTTTAATTGTTCAAGTGGTACATATAGACCTTGAGTAACTAATTCATGCCCACCACCGCCCGCCCCACCCCCCCCCCCCCCACTTTTAGTTATTCTAAACATTTCTAACATAAAAAAAGGCCTCCCAATCCTAAATTAGCTCCAAAGATGCAAGAAGAGCTAATGAAGCTTAGAGATGGAGGAATTATCAAGCCTATAAGACATTCCATTTGGGTATCTAATTTAGTACCAATTAGAAAGAAAAATAGAGATATTAGACTATGTGTGGACGTCAGGAATCCCAATATTCCCTCTCTAAAAGCCAATTATGGTTCACCCAACATGGAGGTTATGTTGCAACAAGTCACTATCTCTGAGCTAATGTCCATGATGGATAGATTTTTTGGTTAAAATTAGGTACTGGTTGATGAGGTTGAATGATATAAAATGGATTTCACAACACCATGGGGGACTTATGTGTATACTAGAATGCCTTTTGGCTTAATTAATGTAGGGGCCACTTTTTGAAGTACCATGGATGTTGCTTTTGCGGATTACATAGATAAGTTTATGGTTTTTTATCAAGATGACTTGATAGCCTCTTCCAAGAGGGAAGAAGATCATTGTAAACATTTAGAGAAGATTTTCTTGAAGGCTCTAGAATATGGAGTTTCTTTGAATCCTAGAAAATGCATGTTTGAAGTCATAGAGGGAAAACTTCTTAGCCACATAGTATCCAAATATGGGGTAAAATGTAAGATTTGATCAAAACAAATCCACAAAGCCTTTGAATCCCTGCATGCAAAAACTTGTCACAGAAGAAAAAGATGAGAGGAGGCAAGGGTTTTTCTCTAAAAAATATGCTGATGTATTTTTAGAAAATATAAGAGATACTAAAAAAGTACATTGCTCAACCTTATAAAAGGTGAGATAGAAATCCTAAAGAAAAAAGGCTAGGTTACACATTATTAATTAATAATGCACCTAAATGAAGCTTAAGCAACTAGAGTAATAGAAACTTATATAATTAAATCACTATGATTTAATTAATAAGCATAAATAAATAATAGTCTAACATCCCCCTTAAGCTAAAAGCAAGGAGTAAGCTTACCTAGCAAAGCTATGAAAGCAAAAAAAATGGGTCCCGACAACAAGGCTTGATTAGGTACCCAGTACAAGGAAATCTCTATAAATCGAAGTAAAGAAGAAAACCCAATGGGAAAAACCCCTCTCCAAAAAGAGATGTAAAAGTAAGAAAAGACAAAAAACAATGACTTCAAGGGACTCTCTCAAAGCCATAAGTATAATGTGTGCTGCCAACCCCCCCATGAGAGAAGGTTGAGGTGCCAAAGCCCCCCTAAAATGAAAGAACCCTTGGATTAATAAACAAACTAGTGTGACTCCAATGTAGAGGAGTGAAAGTCAGTGGAAACTTACACTGGGGATTCCCTTTCAAGATCCTATTTTTGCATCCAAGGATTCAAAGGCTTTGTGAAGGCAAGGGTTTTTCTCTGAAAAATATGTTGATGTATTTTTAGAAAATAGAAGAGATACTGAAAAAGTGCATTGCTCAACCTTATAAAAGGTGAGATAGAAACCATAAAGAAAAAAGGCTAGGTTGCACATTATTAATTAATAATGCACCTAAATGAAGCTTAAGTAACTAGAGTAATAGAAACTTATATAATTAAATCAATATGATTTAATTAATAAGCATAAATGAATAATACTTTAAAACCCCCTCTTAAGTTGAAAGCGGGGAGTAAGCTTACCTAGCAAAGGTATGAAAGAAAAAAAATGGGTCCCGACAACAAGGCTTTGATACCATGTAGGATTTGATCAAAACAAATCCGCAAAGCCTTTGAATCCCTGCATGCAAAAACCTATCACAAAACAAAAATATGAGAGGAGGCAAGGGTTTTGCTCTAGAAAATATGCTGATGTATTTTTAGAAAATAGAAGAGATACTGACAAAGTACATTGCTCAACCTTATAAAAAGGTGAGATAGAAACCCTAAAGAAAAAAGGCTAGGTTACACATTATTAATTAATAATTAATTAATAATGCACCTAAATGAAGCTTAAGCAACTAGAGTAATAGAAATTTATATAATTAAATCAATATGATTTAATTAATAAGCATAAATGAATAATACTCTAACATAAAATTGATCCAAAAAGGGTTGCACCTATTGATAAAGTCTCCAACCCTAAGTGTCAAAGGTATCCAGTCATTTTTTGGCCAAGTTAATTTCCTAAGGAGGTTTATAACAAATTTTGTGGAAATCAGTAGCCCAATCTCTATGATGCTAGAAAAAGGAGCAATAGTCAAATGGGATGGAGAACCTTCAAGTGCTTTTCAAAAAATAAAAAATACAATCAAGAATGCACCTATACTCAGGACTCTAGATTATACCAAGCCCATGCATATTTTTTCATTTTCCTCTTTTCACACAATTGCAATAGTATTGCTTCAAAAAAATGAAGAGGTTTTTGAACAACCCATTTTATTCTTTAGTAAATCACTTCAAGCTGTAGAACTAAAGTACAACATAAGTGAGAAGCATACCTATGCTCTAGTAAAGGTCATTATATCCTTTAGATGTTATTTGGTTGTTGCCACTATTATAGCCTTTATTCCAAGTGCTACTATGAAGGACATATTCTCTCAACAAGAGGAATCTAGCAAAAGGTGCAAGTTGATAAACATGATTCAAGAGTTTAACATAGATGTTTAGATCACAAAATTAGTAAGAGGAAAAGGGTTGGAAAAGTTTATGGCTCAATCTAATCTAGATGTTGACTAAGTCAATCTTGTAGATGAAGACCACCACCCCCATGCCTGTGATATGGACCAATGTGAATGGTATAAAAATGTCATCCATTACTTGCAACATATGGATACTCCATTTAGCATGACTTATAATGAAGAAAGATCATTTAAATTATAAGAAATAAGGTGCATTATTATAGATGGTAAACTTTTATTTTTTTCTGTGGTTTAATCCTAACAAGTGGTATTAGAGTGAGGTTGTTATTTAGTTATCCTTAGTAGGAAAGTCTCTTAGTTGAGTGGGAGTTTCATAGTTGAGTGGGAGTGATGGTAGATAAGGGTAAGCTAAGGGTTGACAAGTTTAATGGGTAGAATTTTTAGTTATGGAATATACAAATGGAAGACTATCTTTATCAAAAAGATTTATAGAAGCAGCTGGAAGGAAAAACCAAGAATCAGGGATCTATGTCAAATGACAACTAGGATCTTTTGGATAGAAACACGCTTGGAAGCATTCAATTATGCCTAGTACCACCAATGGCAATAAATATTACAAAAGTGAAGACAATAGAAGAATTGATGCAAACCCTAGCAAAATTATATTAAAATCCCTCCACTTCAAACAAGGTATTTCTTATGAAGAATTTATTTAATATGAAAATGACAGAAGGTGGATCTATTGCAGATCATATAAATGAGTTTAATACTATTACTAGTCAGTTATCCTTTGTGGGTATCAATTTTGATGAAGAAATTATGGTTCTCTTTATTTTGTGTTCTTTGACTAAAAATTGGAATGGCTTGGTAATGGTTGTGAGTAATTTTATTCCTGGATCTAGTACCCTAAAATATGATGATGTGATCGGTGTTATTTTGAGTGAGGAAACTCACAAAAAAACCTGAGGTAGATCTACATCAAGAAGTGCTTTGAATGCACAAAGTAGAGGTAGAACGATTGAGATAGGAAGTAATTCTATAAATAATGGAAAATCAAGAAGAAAGTCATAGAGAAGGTCTCAATCGAGAGGACCAAAAAACTACTGATACTATGGGAAACTAGGGTATAAAAAGAAAGATTGTTGGACTCAAAATAAAAATGAAGGAGACAAACCAGATAGAGACAAGGAGGCAAATGTTGTAAGTAAAAAATCTAAAGAGGATGCTTTGCTTCTATTTTTAGAATGTGTTGACGATTCATGGGTTTTAGATTCTGGTGCTTCATTTCATGCTACACCTCATAGAGATTATTTCATTGATTATGTCCAAGGGGATTTTGGACTTGTCTATTTGGGAGATAATGAACCCTATTAGATTGTTAGAAAGGGAAAAGTTAAGATTAAGTTATAGAATGGGAATCATTGGCTACTACATAAGAGAAGACATGTTCTAAGGCTGAGTAGGAATTTAATTTCAGTAGTGCAACTCAGTGATGAGGGCTATGTAGTTACTTTTAATGATAAAAACTAGAAGGTTTCAAAAGGTTCTCTTGTAGTAGCAATAGGTGTGAAAGTAGGCACCTTATATCTTTTTACAAGTCATATTGTTCCTTCTACTTTAATTGTTTCAGAGAAAAATGAATGTTCAGGAATAGTTGTTGTAGTTGAGCAAGGAGAATAAATAGTTGTTGTAAATTTTGATACAGTACTATGGCACAAAAAAATTGGGCACATGAGTAAAAAAGGTATGAAAGTACTTCATTCAAAAAAAAATTTACCAAGTCTAAAATGTTTAATATGGATTTCTATGAAAGTTGTGTGTATAGAAAACAAAGGAGAGTGAGTTTTGTGAAGACTAGGAAGAAAAATTAAAAGGAGAAATTTGAGCTTGTGCATACCAATGTATAGGGACCAACTCAAGTATCTTCCCTTGGTAGCTCTCATTATTATGTTACATTCATTGATGATGCAACTAGAAAAGTATGGGTTTATTTCCTTAGATAGAAATCTGATGTATTTCAAACTTTTAAGAAATGGAAATGCTTGGTTGAAAATAAGACTAGAAGTTGAAAATAAGACTAGTAAAAAATTAAAATGTCTCAGATTTGATAATGGTGGTGAGTATTTCAGTCATGAATTTGAAGATTATTGCTCCACTAATGATATTCATAGATAGAAAATTTTTCCAAGGACTCCTCAAGAAAATGGAGTGGCTAAACACATGAATAGGACTGTAATGGAGCATGCAAGGAGCATGAGTTTACATGTTGGGTTGCCCTTACACATGTCATTGTATATTCGGTTAATAGAGGTACCTCTACTCCTTTGGGTTGTGGCATTTTAGAGGAATCATGGACTGGTAAGAAGGTGAATTATTCTTTTCTCAAAACCTTCAGTTGTGAAGCATTTTCTCATATAGATTTTGAAAATAGAACCAAGTTGGAAGCTATGTCAAAGAAATGTGTACTTGTTGCATATGGCATTAATGAATTTGGTTATAGGCTTTTGGATTTTGAAAATCATAAAATTGTAAGAAGCAGAATGGCATATTCAATGAGAAAGTGTTTTACAAAGATCTGTTGTAGCAACATGAGAAGAAAGAAGATGATTATTTAGTGTTGGATGATGCTCCAAAAGATGATGTTCCAATGATGTCTCATGATGTGCAACAACCACAATAACAAATACCACACACATTAGTGAATGTTAGATGATCAAAAAGGATGTGTTGACCTATAGAAGGATTTTTCTCCCTCTTTGTATTCTATTTTACTTACTAATGCTAGTGAAACTAAATGTCATGATGAAGCTATGAAAGTGGATACTAAGATTCAATGGGAGTCTATAATAAAAGAACAAATAGACTCTTTGCAAAAAATTAAGACTTTGGATTTATGCAAATTGCCTATAGGTAAAAGGGATTTATAGAATAAGTGGATTTACAAGTTAAAACAAGAGGATGGAGGTAAGAAAAGATTTAAGCCAAGTTAGTTGTAAAAGGATTTGCATAGAAAAAGGGCATTGATTCTGATTAGATATTTTCTCCTATTGTGAAGATGACTTCTATTTTTACTATTTTAAGTATTGTTGCTACTAAAGATTTGCATTTGTAACAACTTGATGTTAAAAAAACCTTCCTTCATGGTGATTTGGATGAAAATATATATATGCCACAGTCATGGGGATTTGAGGTAAAGAGTAAGGAGAACTTAGTGTGCAAATTGAAGAAAAGTTTATATGGCTTGAAACAAGCACCTCGGCAATGGTATCTAAAATTTGACAATTTTATGCATGAGCATGGATATAGTAGTTGTCATTCAAATAATTTTGTTTACTTTAAGAGGTTGGATGATGATAGCTACATTATTTTATGTTTATATGTTGATGATATGCTTGTAGCTAGGTCTAAAATGGATCACATTAAGGGGATGAAATGTAAGTTAGCACATGCATTTGCTATGAAGGATTTGGAGGTAGCAAAACAAATCTTTGGTATGAATATTTGTAGAGATAGGAAGAACAAGAAATTGATGCTATCTCAGGCTAATTGTGTTGAGAAGGTGTTGCAATGTTTCTCTATGGAGAACGTTGAAGTTGTTAGCACACCTTTACCTGGTCATTTGAAGTTGACTAAGGAGATGTGTCCCAAGACACAAGAAGAGGAGGAGAAGATGTCAAAGGTACCCTATGATTCAATTATAGGAAGCTTGATGTATGCTATGGTATGTACAAGGCCAAATATTACACATGTAGTGGGAATCATTAGTAGGTATATGAGTCATCCAGGAATTGAGCATTGTAATGCACTTAAATGGATTCTTAGATATTTGAAAGGAACGTCCAATAAGTGTTTACACTTTGGGGGCTATACTACTGATTTATAGGCCTATGTTGACTTATATTTGGTAGGGGATATTGATACCAGGTAGAGTACTATAGGTTATGTCTTTACTATTGGTGGGGTAGCAGTGAGCTGGGTTTCTAGGTTACAAAAGGTTAATGTTTTATCGACTATAGAGGCAGATTATGTTGCTACTACAAAGGCAACAAAGGAGATGATATGGCTTTAGTTGTTCTTGGAAGAATTGAGACACCCTCAAAAGGATAATTATTTGTTTATAGATAGTCAGAGTGGCATTCATGTTGCGAAGAATTCTACTATGCATATAAAGGCCAAACACATATAGTTGCGGTACAATTTCATTCGATTAGTTTTAGATGATGGAAAGTTAAAGCTAGACAAGATACATATAGATGAAAATCTAGTGGATATGTTTACCAAGGTAGTGACATGGGAGAAGCTAAATTTCTCTTCAGCTTTAGTTGGTTTTCTAGACTAAACAAGAATAAAAGAATGACAAAGTCTAGGGTGGTTTGATCTAGTGGGAGCCCCATGTGGTAGTAGTATTTCTATAGGATCAATCTTTAAGTGGGAGATTGGTGCCTAGTGTGGAGTCTAATCAGTCCCCAAGTGGGAGATCATTGGTTTGGGGTGACTGATCAGGAAAGCATTGTACATACTTCATAAATTCTTTGAAAAAAAATTGGGCCCTATTTTATTAGGATTTTGGGCCAACATGTAATTATTAATTATAACCCTCAAGAATTAAAAATACTTGTATAAAAGGGCGTAGGGTTAGGGATTTTTTGATTGTTGTGATATAAAAATTGGTTCTTGTAGTGGTATTGAGCTATAAGGTATTATGGATTGTAATCAGGTTGTAATCACTGGATCGTAATAATATTGAACTTGTTGTTTGGTGGACATAGCCCAAGGATTGGGTGAACCACATCAAATCTTGGTGTCTTGTGTTCTTTTTTATGTGATCTATTATTTTATGATATTTTTTATATTTGCATGTAATTTTTATTTATGTGGATGGTTTAATCCTAACATAAACTTTGGTGGAGGAACCTTGAAGGATAATTGCTAAAATGTGTCAACCATGAGGAGTCAGCCAATGTATTAAATGATATGCATTCTAGAGTATGTGGAACACACTACATGGCCAAGACAATGACTCACAAGGTAATGTGAGATGGCTTTTCATTCATGACCAAGCTTATTTAAAGATACTCACTATTTGGTTAGGAAGTGTAACCCTTTTCAGAGGTTTGTTGGCAAATTGAAAATTTTAGGGAACACACCATTGAATCCTGTAGAGGTTCAATCCCCTTTACAACAATGGAAAATTAATTTCATTGGAGAAAATAGTTTGTGCAAAAAAATTATTAAAGATGAAGTCAAGGAAGAGGGTGTGTGTAGGGTCATTGTCAACCAAACTATGCTTATAAGTGGCAATAATAAATCAACAAATAAGGGTTATGACAACTTGACGTGCAATTTTCTATTTGTTATAAACTTTATATCAAAAAGTTGAGAGAAAATAATCTCTGGGAAATTGAATTTAGTTTCTCAATACTAGGCTTTATCTAAAAAAAATAAAAATTGATTGGTCAAATTTTGAATTTTAATGCAATAGTACAAATATTTCAGGACAAAAATAAGTAGACATATGTTTGACCACCTTAATCAAAACCAAATTATAATAATTTTTAATAATATTCTAGATATAAGAAATATAATGATGCATGGATGTGACACATATTTTTGGATATTTTTATTATAAATAAATAATTAATTATTAATTTTCTACTTTAGTATTTTTAGAATTAAAAAACTCTCATGTTTGGCCACCTTAACTAATTCAAAACTCTGCAAAATTTAACTTTTCTTTTTTTTTTCTTTATAGTAGAAGAAGAATAGAATTAGATGCATCTTTTGTATTTAAAAAATGTTGTACCATTTGAAAGTTCTAGTTGCTTTTCAAGAAATGTGTCAATCAACACTTTATACACAACTCCATTAGAAAAAAGTATTAATTGCCTACTAAAGTCATAATTTGACAAACCTTACATATATGAAAATCTAAGGACATTCTTAAGAAACCCTTTTCATTTCATCAAATTTTGGTGAAAAAAAGTTATCAACTACATGTTTGAAGTAAAAAATAAATAATAAAAGGCCAAAACCACATTTTCTTAATGTTTTTAAAGTTGATCATATACGGTTGGTATTGAAAGATATAGTAGGACTTATAAAGCTATTAATTGGTTTTGTTTAGTGTCAAGATGGGTGGGAAAAAAATTGGAATAAATTTTAAAATACTTTGAGGTAATTTAGAACTACATATTTTCAGATCACCACTTTTTGGCACAACATGATTCTATAGATACCCAAGAGTTGATGCAAAATTTTGATCGAATAACACTAGAGGATGGAAGGAAAATGTTAAAGGATGCTAGAGTTATGGAGCTTCCTGAATGGGATATTGCCAATGACATGATATTTGATGTCATTAGAGAAGAAAAGGAAACAAGATTTCAAACAAAAGAAGAGGTAAAAGAGGGTCATAAAGGAGAGAAACATAGTAGAGACCACCAAGCATTGGTGATGTGGTCAATTCAAAAGAGGAGTGACTCTAGATTCAAGCAAATTTTAGATTCAAAACATACAAGGAGCCTGATCGTATATAGAGTTAGAAACTGATAGTGAGGAACCAATCTTGATGAGTAAAGAAGTATCTTATTTCAATGTGGATGTATCCAAGAAGGACAAACACAAATTCATTGATTTAAATACTGGGTTTGAATCTATTTTGGAGGCCTATGATGAAAGAGGAAGGAAAATAAATGAAGTGGAAAGAACCATTGCCAACTTGGAGAAGAAGCAAGAGAAAAGAAAGATGATTGAAGAACCCAATCAAACAATGATTGCAGCATCCTCTACTCCACCCCTTCCTACTAGATCTATTACTGATATTCCAAACATCCCTCAACATCAGGAATATAAACTAAGAATGAGTTGGAAGAAGAAAAAGCTAAACTTAGAGCTTCCCAAGTAGAACCATTATAGAAATATGAGGATAAAATCAAGGATGGTATCATTTTCTTAGTTGACTGTGTTAACTGGCCTTTGTTTCATTTTGAAATGTTTAAGATTGTAGATATGTTGAATAATTTTAAGAAGAATGAACTTGTTCGAAGACCAATTCTAGACATATGGATCATTAGGGAACATGAACTAATTGATTGGTGTGTTAATATCATTGAAAGAACATATTATCATACCACTGACCTACTATATTTTGATGCAAAAAGGAATATTTTTCATAGAAAGATGAAAGTATGTTTCTCCACATATCTAAGCAAGAATTTTGATCTTTTTCCCCATGATTTAAGTAATCCAATTAATTTAAAATCAAAAGAAGTGTGGGGAAATGAATTGAAAGAAATTATGAGCTCAAGGATGAATGATATTACAAATAAGGAGGATAATATTTGGTTCTCTACAAAAATGGAGGAGATAGTAAATGTTAAAATACTCTTTGATTCTTTGTGGCTCGAGTTTGAAGAAATAAAGAAGATGGGAAAGAAAATCATAGATAAGGAGAAATAAACACTTAATTTTAATTGGCCTGATGACTCAACTTATAATGAAAAGGTGACAAAATATGCCTCAATAGAAAATTATTCACAAGTGGTAGCAGAAGAAAAACCATAGAGTGTGGATACAATTGAAGAAGATCATTAATAAACTGAAATAGATCTTATAACAACTAAGAAAGAAGAAAAAGAGGCCCCACCATCTTCAAAAGAAATAGTAGAAGAGGAAAAGAAAAAGGCTATTGATTTGAAAGAAAATGAGAAATTTGAAGAAGCTCCCGCCCCACCAAGAAATTAAGGAATCGCATATTATGACTATAATTGATAAGAAGAGTTCAAATGGATACCAATCTTGAGAAAAGAGTCAACAAGGAACAACATCTTATGTGATTTAGAAGGAGTAGAGTAATAATCTTCCATCCCATATTGGTGTAGGAAAACCAAAAAAATAATGAGAAATCTTTGAATTCCTAAGAACCTATAGGATAGATTAGAAATAGAATCTAAGCATTTGGACCTATTTGTAAGACCTAGTTCCAAGATTGGCATAAGTATAAGCCCCTAGTCAACTATGGTCAAAGGTAGTAAAATGACTTAAACTATTATGATATTTCATGGTTTTATCATGTTTTGATCCTATTTGGGTCATTTAGTTAAGGTTTGAACATGTTTTGTTCATAAATTGTAAAATTTGTATAAAATGCAAAATTTGTTAAAATGTTGTCAAGCAACTTTTAGCAAAAAGTGCCAAGACTTGTAATTTGATCCCCAATGGCCAAAATGGTTTGAAAATCTATTGTGATAGTTAGAGATACTTATGTAATCCCTTTCAAGTGGGTGGTAGGTATCATGATGTACTTTTGCAATCAAATCAATAAAAACAACTCAAATTTCCTACCATTTTCATGTTGTAGCAACCTATATAGACCTATACAGATGCACCAGGGTGATTAGTATAAATTTCCAGATAGGTGGATGAATTAAATTTTGAATACCTTTGGTTTGAGGTCATGATCAATTTGCTAACTTAGGATATTGAGATTTTTGTAGAAGTTACTCTAAAATGTTGTCATACCTAAGGTATCAATATTTATCATATCTCAGGATTTCACCATGGGAATTTATTGTTCTTTGGTGAAATCTAAGTGTTTATTATGTAATTTAAGATGCATATGGTCTTACGTTCGTATGTTCAGGTGGAAAAATTAAATTTGATGCCCTAGGCATGCAAGACCCATGTGCATGCTTATAGCGTTGATCAACATCTTCTGTAACTTTCTCTAGAAGAGTCATCAAAATTTGATATCGGGTTTACTGTTTAATGTGTTTTCATTTTTGGATACCCATTTAGGTCAAATAAAGGTTCCAACTGTCATAGTTCCACTATTAGTTTTCTAGGTTAGAGTTTTTAAACACCTTGTGATATGTGTAAATGCAGAAAATGGGTTATTTTATAATTGAGCCAAAATTTTGATGAGTTAGAGGATGTAATTTTTAGGGATGATTATACTTGTAATTTAAAGTGCTCCAGAAAAAGAAACAAGTGAAAATGCTTTACGGTTAGAAATTTATTACAGTTTTAAGTTTCATAGAGACCTCCTAAGAGTGCTTCAAATTTAGGTTTGAGGCACTAGATGACCTCATATAGGCCTAGAAAATGGGAGCTATAGAGTGCTTCAAGAGCTTTCTAGAAATGTAAACGGTTCATCAATCGGAGTCCCAATTCAAAAATTATGCCTCCTAAAAGTTGGGCTACCATTTTTGGATTCTTCTAATTTTACACTGACTTCTAACGAGATTTCTAGAACCTTATGTTTTGGTGGTGGATGCCAAATTGCATATTCTAGAATGTATTCCTAACCCTAAACCAATTGGGGTCTATTTAAGAACATTTCTAGCATTGTAAAGGCAGTTCTCAATGGAGTTTGGGAGAAGGCACTGCGAGGAGAATTTCTCTCCAAATTCAATCTATTGTAAGCCCATAGGGCATGTCTTTGGGTCTGTTTTCCTTGTACTAAATGTAGTAGCAGATTTTCACTGATAATAATATTTCCCTTTTCATGTTTTGTATTCTAGTCTTGGGTTGTATTCCCATCAAGTGGTATCAGAGCAGGCTTTCTTGAGTGTGTAGACAGAGTGTTGACTGTGAAGCAGTTTGCACTAGGACTATGTGGTTGTGGGTTTGAGTCAAGAAGATGCCTCCTCAAAGAGAATTTGGTGGAAGGGTCAGAGTTGTTACCCCTAAGGAAGTTAGAGCCCTCTAGAGACAAGTTCAAGCATTGCAAGAGGAGATTCACAAAGGACTAAATGTTGTCGCAGGTGATGAAAGTGAGGAAGAAAATGAAGAAGAAAATATTGGATAGGAAGGGGAAGATGAAGGGGAAGTCCTAAATCAAGTAGAGGAGAGACTTTTAGGCCCATTTCTAAGCTTGGGAAAAAACCTAAAATTGATGTGAGTATGTTTTCAAGAACTTTAAACCCTGATGATTTGATCAATTGGATCAATGAACTAGAGGAGTATTTTGAGTAGGAGGATATTAGGGACCCAAAGAGGGTTAAGTTTGCGAAGGTTGAAATGAAAGGCCATACCAAAATCTGGTGGCAAGAGATTTAGCTCGAAAGGAATAGAAGAGGAAAGGAGAAAATCACAAGGTGGGATCACATGGTGGACAAGAGCTAAAGAAGCAATTCATTCTTGTTGATTGCGTGCTTGATTTTTTCAAGAAAATGCAAGGGTTAAAGCAAGTAGGAAAATCTATCTAGGAATATATAGAGGAATTTTATCAACTTCTTATTAGGGTAGGACATGCATAAGCTAATAAGGACAAGGTTGTCCATTACCTCAATGAGTTACGACCTAGCATTTAGGAGGAGTTAAGTCTAGTTAGAATGACTAGCATTGAAGAGGCATACTAATTTTCCCTATGAGTTGAAGAGAAGATAAAAAAAGGTTTTATGGAAGGCAAAGAGGGCATGGTCAAGGAGGAAGGGGCAATGGTAGGTCATTTGGAAGTTGAAACGAGACCTAGAAGAAAGTTGAAGATGTGGGTACTAGTAGGAACTAGAGGAACGAGGGTTTCAACTGCTCTTGTAATCAAAAATTTGGAGATTAGAGAGGAAGAAATAGAGGAAATGGACAAGGTTTAGGAAGAGGAGGCTTTTGTGGGTCCTATTTTCATTGCAATGAAGAAGGTCATCATGCATTTGAATGCCCTCAATGACAAGGAAGAATAGATAGGAGAGCTGATGGTAAAGCAAGGTTTTCTCATGTGGATGAGGATGCACAGTCATCACATTTTGAGGATGCAGAAAGAGGAGAGGTTCTCATAAATGAAAGGGTCTTACAAAGCAGTGAGACTAAACCTGAACAAAGGAGGAGTTTGTTTTGTACTAGGTGCAAGTGCGAGGATAAGTGTTGTGATGTGATTGTTGATGGTGGTAGCACTGACAACTTGGTGTCTAAGGAGATGGTCTATAAGCTAAAGCTCAAGAGGGGAAAACACCCCCAACCCTATCAGATTGCTTGGGTGAAAGATGATCATAAGGTCCTAGTTAGTGAACAGTGTTTGGTGAAGTTCAAGATTGGGAATTACCATGATGAAGTTCTCTGTGACATTATTCCAATAGATGTTTGTTATTTATTGTTGGGAAGACCATGGAAATTTGATAGCCATGTTGTACATGATGGGACAATGGATAGAGTTTGCCACAAACTGAAGCCCTTACAAAGGAAGGTGAAAAGGTATGCAATAGTGTTAGGATATGTCTTGTTGATGGAAGAAATTTTTTTGATGGTATGAAACATCAGTGTATATGTTATGCTTTGATTCCTAGAAGAGATAAGGAAGGCAATTGTGAAATTCCACCTAAATTTTTAGGCCTATTAAGTGAGTATGAAGATGTCATCTCTAATAATGTTCTAGAAGAGTTGCCACTAGTAAGGCAAATCAGCCATTAGATAGATTTAATCCCTGGAGCTAGTTTTCCTAACAAGGCTACTCATAGGATGACTCCTACTGAAATTGAGCAGCTAAATAGACAAATTTAGGAGCTATTGAGGAAGGTTTGATTCAAGAGAGCCTGAGTCCATGTGCAGTACCTGTAGTACTAGCACCAAAGAAGGATGGAGAGTAGAGAATGTGCATATAATCTTGAGCTATAAACAAAATAACCATCAAGTATCTATTTCCTTTGCCAAGAATGGATGATCTTATGGACTGCTTGAGTGGAGTTCAATACTTCACAAAGATAGATCTCAAGATTGGCTATCACCAAATACAAATACGAGAGGGAGATGAGTGGAAGACTGGATTCAAGACCAAGGAGGGTCTATATGAGTGGTTAGTCATGCCTTTTGGACTAACCAACACACCAAGCACCTTCATGGGGCTTATGAATGAGGTACTTAAAAAATTATTGGGGAAATTTATTATTGTCTATTTGGATGATATTTTAATTTTCAGCAAGGCTTTGGATGAACATTTAATGCACATTTGTAGTGTCCTTGAAAGGTTGAGGGGAGAGAAATTGTTGATTAATCTAAAGAAATGTAGCTTTATAAAGAAAGAGTTAGTCTACTTGGGGTATTTTGTATCATCTGAATGTCTCAAAATGGATCCAGAGAAGGTTAAAGCCATCATGGAATGGCCTACTCCAAGGTGAGATCATTTCATGGTCTGGTTAGTTTTTACATGAAATTTACTAAGAACTTCAGTGGCATATGTGCACCCCTAATTAAAACAATAAGGGGGGATAGAAAAGAGTTTAAATGGACTACAATAGTTGGAAGGAGTTTTGAATTGTTGAAGAAGAAAGTGACAAAACAACCTATGTTGGCACTTCCTAATTTCAGTAAAGTGTTCCAAGTAGATTGTGATGCTAGTGGTAGTGTCATTGGTGCTATATTGAGCCAAGAAGGTAATCCTATTGCATATTTTAGTGAAAAATTGAATGATACAAAGAAAAAGTATTATGTTTATGATCAGGAGTTCTATGCAATTGTTTAGGCTTTAAAGAAATGGATGCATTATTTATTGCCAAAAGAATTTGTATTGTAAACTGGTCACTAGGCATTGTAGTACCTAAATAGCCAAGGTAAATTGAACCAAAGACATATGAAGTGGGTAGAGTTCATGCAAAGCTATACATTTGTGTTGAAACATAGAAGTGGAAGGTCTAATAGGGTTGCAGATGCATTGAGTAGGAGATAGTTGTTGCTTACAATAATGCAAGTTGAAGTGGTTGGGTTTGATCAACTCAAGAATCTGTACCCGAAGGATCCTAATTTTGCTAAAGCATGGAAGGCTTGTAAAGAACCTGTTACTATAGATATAACTAGGTGGCTAGATTATTTGATTCAGAATGGTATGATGTTCAAGGATAGTCAATTATGCATTCCAAGGGGTTCCATGAGGGAAAACTTGATCAAAGAGAAACACAGTGGGGGAATGGCACAACACTTTGGTCAAGATAAGACCATTGTCATTCTTAGAGAAAATTATTTTTGGCCTCAAATATCACAAGATGTGAAGAAATTTTTGTAGAGTTTTCAAGTATGTCAAGCAGCCAAAGGATTTGGTCATAATACTGGACTTTATCAGCCATTGCCTATTCCATCAAAGCCTTGGGAGGACACAAGTATGGATTTTGTTCTTGGATTTTTGAGGACACAAAGGGGTAATGACTCAGTATTTGTGGTGGTTGATAGGTTCTCCAAGATGGCACATTTCATTCCATGCCACAAGACTCATGATGTTGTACATATTGTAGATTTGTTTTCCAGAGAGGTGGTGAGACTACATGGTCACCCAAAGAGTATTGTTTTTGATAGAGATACTAAATTTTTGGGGTATTTCTAGAGGACTTTATGGAAGAAGTTGAGCATAGAATTGAGGTTCAATTCTACACATCATCTGTAGACTGACGGATGGATTGAAGTGGTAAATAGAAGTTTAGGCAATTTGCTGAGGTGTTTAGTGGGAGATAAGCCCAAGAGATGGGATTTGATTTTGCCACAAGTAGAATTTTCTTACAATAACTATGTAAATAGGAGTACTGGTAGATCACCATTCCAAATTGTGTATGGAAGTAGCCCAAGGATTGCACCAGAATTAAGGAAGATGGAGCAAGGAGAGAGGACAAGTGTCGAGGTAGAAGAATTTGCTTAACATATCAAGAGCTTACATGAGGAGGTCCATGCACACATCACCAAGATGAATCAATAGTATAAAGCTAGGGCAGATCAAAGGAGGAGACATAAGTAGTTCCAAGTAGGGGATCTAGTTATGGTACACTTACAAAAGGAACAGTTTGCAGTGGGTACTTTCAACAAGCTGAAGATGAAGAAATTTGGCCCCTACAAAATTTTGAAAAAACATGACTTGAGAAATGCATATGAGATGGAGTTTCTAGATGGGATTCACATTTCTCCTATCTTCAACATTTTAGACTTAATAGAATATCATGATGATGGTGCAGATGAGGGGTTGATGCTGGAGCCATGTCCAATTCCTACTTTTAAGAAGGAGGAGATAGAAGAGATTCTGGATAGTCACACGGGTAGGAGTACCAAGAATAGGCAGTATGAAGAGTACTTGGTGAAGTGGAAAGGATGACCACTAGAAGACTCAACTTGGATATCAATAGCAGAGGTTTCCCATTTGGGTTTTTCTCTACCAACCATCAAGTGACAAGGTCACTTTTTAATCTACCTTGGGTGTTTGATGCAGGAGCATCTAGTGGTGTAAGGGGAATCCTGTATCACCCAAAAATATGCTTAGAGATAGTTTATGTTTAATGTGTTTTCATTTTTGAATACCCATTTAGGTCAAATAAAGGTTCACCCTCTCATAGTTCCACTGTTAGTTTTCTGGGTTAGAGTTTTTAAACACCTTGGGATACATGTAAATGCAGAAAATGGGTTATTTTATAATTGAGCCAAAATTATGATGAGTTAGAGGGTTTAATTTTGAGGGATGATTATACTTGTAATTTAAAGTTCTCCAAAAAAAGAATCAAGTCAAAAGGCTTTACGGTCAGAAAGTTATTATAGTTTTAAGTTTCATGGAGACCTCCAAAGAGCACTTCAAAGTAAGGTTTGAGGCCCTAGACAGCCTTGTATAGGCCCAAAAAATGGGGTACAAGAAAATCTTTTCCATAGGGCTATAGAGCGCTTTGAGAGATTTTTGGAAATGTAAACAGTTCGTCAATCCAAGTCCCAGTTCAAAAGTTATGCCTCTCGAAAGATGGGCTACCATTTTTAGATTCTTCTAATTTTACACCGACTTCTAATGAGATTTTTGGAACCTTCTGTTTTGGTGGTGGATGTGAATTGGCATATTCTAGAATGTATTCCTAACCTAAACCAATTAGGATCTATTTAAGAACATTTCTAGCATTGTAAAGGTAGTTCTTAGTGGAGTTTGGGAGAAGGCACTGTGAGGAGAATTTCTCTCCAAATTCAGTCTATTGTAAGCCCATAGGGCATATATTTGGGTCTGATTTCCTTGTACTAAATGTAGTAGAATATTTTCACTAATAATAATATTTCCCTTTTCCTGTTGTTTTCATTTTGGTCTTGGGTTGTGTCCCCATCAGGCACTTTCTGAAGAAGACAAGAATGATGAGGTTGAAGACCTCCAAGAAGATGGTGAAAAGCCTATAGAATAGAGACCTCTCTTGAATGCTCTCAAATCCATGGAAAAGAGGACCATCCAAAGGTAAAGTTAGAACTACTAAATTTTAATGGCAAGATGAATGCTGGCATGGCCTTAGATTAGATTGAGGCCTTGACCAATTTCTTTGAATGTGAAGACATTCCAGAGAAACAAAGAGTAAAAATGGAAAAGTCTAAGTTGAAGGGAGTAGCCCTAACTTGGTGTAACTTCATCCAAACTAAAAGGGTGAAGAAAGGAAGAAGCATGATCTCTTCTTGGGACAAAATGGTGGCACTGGTCAGAGAAACCTATGTTCTTTAAGACTATGGGGTACAAATCCATAGAAGGAAGCAGAGTCTGAAAAAAAGAGAGACATAGATGTCAATTCCTATATAGAGGAGTTCTTAAAGTTGTATGTGAAAAATAACATAGTGGAGGATGAGGAAGAAAAACTTCCAAGGTACATGAATGGCCTCAAGGTACCCATCTAGGAGGAACTAAGTTTCACACCCCTACTTTTGTGAATAAGTGCTATCAGTTAGCCATTGAGGTAGAGGAGAAATGGAAGAGGAAGCTGGACCAAAACAAAGGGAAGGAGAATAACAATAATAACTTCAAGGGCAAGAACAACTCTTAGTGTAAAAAGAAGAATAATATCAATAATCCATTTGATTAGAACAAGGATCAAGGAGAGTCTAGTTCCAAGGAGAACTATAGAGGAGGAAAGACCTTTGGAAAAGACAAACGAAGAGTAAATGGCCCCATCAAATGCTACAATTGCAATCAGTTGGGTCACCATGTAGGAAAGTGTCCTAAAAAGAGGAGCAAAAATCAAGGGGAAAGGAGAGCTCAAATCATTGAGGAAGATAAACTTGATTAAAGGGATCTTGAACCTGAGGAAGGTGCATGTTTGATTATGAAGCGAGCTTTCTTGCAAATCCCTTAGACCTAAGAACCACCCCAAAGGAAGAATCTATTTAGAATAGAGATCAAATGCCAAGGAAATTTATGTGGTCTTTTAATTGATTCTACTTCAACTAAGAATTTTTTGTCCTCTAAAATGGCTGAGAAACTTAAGTTGTCTAAGAATCCTCACCCCTTCCCCTACCATGTCTCTTGGCACACAAAAGGTTAGCAAATCTTAGTAACTAAACATGCTTTGGTAGAATTCTCTATTTTAGATTTTAAGGAAAAAGTTCTTTTTGATGTGGTTGAGATGGATGCCTCCTACATTCTCCTTGGTAGACCCTAACAATATGATGTAGATGCCACACACCATTGTAGAAAAAATACCTATTCCATAACAATGAATGGGGTAACCTTCACAATGAAACCAATGCCCAATCCTAAGGCAAAGTCTACTATAGTCTCCACAGGAGAGAAGGATATGCTAAAAGCATTGAAAAAACTTGGATCCCAAGGATTCATATTGGTTTCTAAACCTAAGGAAAACATCAGTGCTGAGGACAAAGAGCCTATATCAAATGAATTCAAGGATCTATTGCTTAAGTATAGTGATGTCACTACTTGTGATTTTCCCTCAAGCCTCCCTCCCATAAGAGATATTAGTCATCAAATTGACTTAATCTCTAGCTCATCTTTGTCTGAAAAAGAACCCTATAAGATGAATTCAGTTCAACATGTAGAAGTTGCAAAAAAAGTCAATGATCTACTAGAGAAAAGACTGATTTAGAGAAGTCTCAGTCCTTGTGTAGTCACATCTGTCCTTACCCCTAAAAAGGATAGAAAGTGGATGTTGTGTACTAATAGCAGGGCTATAAAAAAGATCACCATGAGATATGGATTTCCCATGCCAAGGATTGAGGATTTGTTGGATCAACTAGGAGGTGCTTGATATTTCACCAAAATTGACTTGAAGTTAGGCTACCATCATATTAGGATCAAACCATTAGATGAATGAAATACAACATTTAAAATAACTAAAGGCCTTTTTGAATGGTTGGTAATGCCTTTTGGGTTAAGTAATGGACCTAGTACATTTATGAGGGTTATGAATGAGATGTTCATTGATTTCATTGGAAATTTTGTTATTTATACATTGATGATAAACTAATATTTAGTTATAGAAGAGAAGAACACCTTGATCATGTGGAACATGTATTGAGAAGATTTCATCAACACAAGTTGGTGATCAACATAGAAAAATGCATATTTATGAAGAAGGAACTTGTGTTCCTATGCTTTCTCATCTCCTAAGGCACCCTAAAAAATGGACCCTAAGAAGGTTGAATCCATTTTCAATTTGCCTCCACCAAAGAACCAAGGTGATGTATGGAGCTTTCATGGCCTTACCACTTTCTATAGGAAATTCATCAAGAATTTTAGTCATGTGTGTGCTCCTATGCTAGACATTATTAAAGGAGGAAGGAAGAACAAGTTTTCTTGGACAAAAGAGGCTAGTGACGCTTTCCAATATTTGAAGAATAGAGTTTCTCAATATCTAACCTTGGTACTTCCTAACTTCAATAAGGTATTCACTATGGAGACAAATGCAAGCAACTTGGCAATAGGTGTAGTCCTAAGCCAAGAAGGCAAACCAATAGATTTTTTTTTCAAAAAAATCTCAATGAGGCAAAGAAGTAATCTACATATGATCTAGAGTTATATGCTATGGTACAAGCCCTAAAGAAATGGAGACACTACCTAATCCCTAAGAAGTCTATAGTTTATATTGATAAGCATGCATTAAGTTTCCTTAATTCTCATGAAAAGTTATGAGTCAAACATCTCAAATGGATGGAGCAACTACAAGCATATACATTCAATATCAAGCATAATAAGGGAGTAGAAAAAAAGGTGGCAGATGCCCTTAGTATGAGAGTTTGAATGATTGAAGAGGTTCAACTCTAGAGTTGGACATAGACTCACTAACACACTTGTATCTAGATGATCCAGATTTTGGACAAGTTTTTGTAGTTTTCACTAAAATGGTAAGCAAGTACCATACTGATTTTTCTAAATATTTGATTAACAATGGATTCCTATTCAAGGGGTCTCAACTATGCACCCCTAAGTGTTCCATGAGGAAAAACATTATTAGCAAGAAACATTGTGGTGGCTTAGGTGGTCACTTTGGAATAGACAAAATATTAGACATGGTAAAGAGGAGTTATTTTTGGCCAAATATGGGAAATGGTGTTAACAAGTTCATTGAAACTTGTACCATTTTCCAACAAGCCAAAGGAGTGTCCACAAATCAAGGATTATATCAAACTTTACCAATTCCCACAAGGCCTTGGCAATCCATTTCAATGGATTTTGTAATGTATCTGCCTAGAACAAAACAAGGATTTGATAATGTGTTTGTCATAGTGCATAGATTCAACAAGATGGTCCACTTTTTACCATGCAAGAGCACTAATGATGCATCTCATATTGCACATATCTTCTTTAAAGTAGTCACAATCCATGGGCCCCTACCCTAAACTATTGTATCTAACAGGGATGTAAAGTTTTAAGGGAATTTTTGGAGGACTCTTTTCAAAAAGATGGGAGCTAACTTGACCTATAGCTCTGCCTATCACCCACAAACTAATGGGTAGACTGAGGTTGTAAATAGGTCATTAGTTAGCCTCCTAAGATGCCTAAACAAACAACATTCTCAAAGTTGGGATTTTCTCTTACCCCAAGAAGAATTTTCCTTTAATGACTCCATGAATAGGTCAACTAGCAAAACCCCTTTCCAAACTATATATGGACTTCATCCTAAAGGTCCTTTGGATTGGGTAGAGTTACCATTAGATTTTAGAGTCAGTGATCAAGGAGAGGAACTTGTAGAGATAATCACAAAGGTATAGAACAAAGTGAAGGAACCATTACAAAATCCCACTATGAAGTACAAAGAACAAGAAGATAAAAGAAGAAGAGAAGTCCATTTCAAAATTGGAGACAAGATATGGGAATTCACGAGGAAATAAAATTCACATTAAGAAGGTTGGGTCGTGTACTATACTCAACAAAATAGGTGAGAATGCCTATGAAATATCTCTTCCCTCTACCTTGCAAATCTCTGCAAGTTTCAATGTTGTAGACCTCACTCCTTATAAGAGTTTGAAAGGTTCAACAAGTGAATAGGGTCAACATGTTGAAGTGGATGAAGAATATGTCACTAACCTCCCTCAAAGGAGACCAACTGAGATGGAGACAATATTGGATACCAAGTTACTGAAACAAATAAAGCATAACAAATACATGAAACATATAGCGAAATGGAAAGGACTCCCTAACATTGATGCAAATTGGATGACAAAGGATTAGATAAAACAACATGGCACCTTTGTTGAGTAGTTAACCTCAATTGGGAACTTGATTTCAAAAATTCTCTGGGAGTATGGTGAAGGAGCACCCACAATAAATGAGGAATTTTAAAATTCCCAAGGACCTATAGGATAGGTTAGAAATAGCATCTAAGCATTTGGACCTATTTGTAAGACCTACTTCCAAGATTGGCATAATTATAAGCCCTTGATCAACTATGGTCAAAGGTGGTCAAATGACTTAAAATATTAGGATATTTCATCTTTTCATGTTCTTAGCATGTTTTGATCCTAGTTGGTTCATTTAGTTAAGGTTTTAACATTTTTTGTTCATAAATTGCAAAAGTTGCATAAAATGCAAAAATTGCTAAAAAGTTGTCAAGCAACTTTTAGCAAAAAGTGTAGAAACTTCTAATTTGATCCCCAATGGCCAAAAATGATTTGAAAACATTTTGTGACCATTTGGGATTCCTACATAACCCCTTTTAGGTGGGTGGTAGGTATCGTGATGTACTTTTGCATTCAAATCAATAAAAACAACTCAAATTTCCTATCATTTTCATGTTGTAGCAACATGTATAGACATGTACGGATGCACTAGGTGGTCAATCTACATTTCTAGTTTTTAGGATGAATTACCTTTTGAATTCCTTTGGTTTTAGGTCCTGGTCAATCTCCCAACTAAAGATATTGATATTTTTGTAGAAGTTGCTCTAAATGGTTGTCATACCTAGGGTTTCAATAAGAATTTGTCATATCTCAGGATTTCACCATGGAAATTTAATGGCCTATGGTGAAATCCAAGTGTGGGTTATGTACTTTAAGATGAATTTGGTCTTAATTTTGTATGTGTAGGTGGAAAGAGAAATTTGATGCCCTAGGCATGTAAGACCCATGTGTATGCTTATAGCCCTAATCAACATCTCCTATAACTTGCTCCAGAAGAGTCACCAAAACTTGTAATTAGGTTTACAAAAGATTTATTCATGCACCTTCATGTTCCAAGTGTTAGTTTGAAGTTTGGTCCCTTGGAAAGTATACCTCCTTTGTATTTGGAGACCTAATAGGGATAATTGCCTAGAGAAGAAACTAGGTAAAACCTAAATTTTTCACACCTTCCAATCTTGGTGCTTTGGTATGTTTAGTAAACCCAAAAATAGTATCATATTATGTAATTTTTTCATAAATTTATGTGGATATTGCTGAAGTTAACCCAAAAATTCATGAAAAAGGGCTATAAGCCTAGGATAGTGGATTTGTGAACTAACCATAAGGTAAATGTTGCACAGTACGGTTTTGACCATCAATCCACTTCATACTGGACCTAAATAGACCAAAAGTTCAACCTTGAGCCACCCCTAGTCCTTTTATGTGTTTTTGGGGTCTTGTGTCAAAAATTGTCAATTTGTGCATAATTGTGCAATTTGTGATAAATTATATTATTTGAAGGGTCTTCCTTATGATTGGGATTTACTTGTTTTGGAGATTAGTTGTGATAACCCAAAACCCTAATTTGGGCACTTGTGATTGGTGCTTAATCACATTTAACAAGATCAAAGGACACTTTTGTTTGACATACCTTTAGTAAAAATGATCTAAGGACTAGTTGATCACCAAAGGATCACTCTATCATACTCCATTGTATCACATATGAAAGAACTTACATTGAAACAATAATAGAAAATAAATCCTTAATATCTTTGTCAACCTCCCTTATAAGCCCTCCATAAACTAAAGCTAGGTAAGGGTCAGTGCAAGAAGCTGGGTCTCACTTTTGGCCAAAAAGTGGAAGTGTTTTTCCTATTTTTGAAATATTTTGTCAATTGATGCCAAAATTTGAGCCATTTAGAGAATAAAAATAAAAAACCTTCAAACAAAAAAATTGTAGTGCCTAGGATCTTCTTTTTGAATATGTAATTTATTTGTATACCCATATGATAGATTTTTTTTTTGTTTGGATCTTTAAAAACCACTTTTTCAAAATATATGTTTCAAGACCAAACCACGCTTGTGTACGGACACCATAATTTGACACAACTAAATGATTTTTTTGTGAATCCTTTTAAATGAAGTTACCCAACACACCAAAGATTGATAAGAATATTTTTCTTGAATTTTTTAATAATTTTTTTTATTAATTTTTAATTGGCTATAAAGGTAAATATTAAAACCTCTCGTGTACAGACACCATAATTTGATCAAATTTTCACTTTTTTCATTTTTTTTTAACTTCAAAAGAATTGCAAGTAGATTGATGGCATAAAAATTAATTTAAGAAAAATCATAAAATAAAACAGTTATTAAAGTTTTAGTGAACATTGCTATTTATATTTAGGTACCACCTTTGATTAAAAAATAATGCAAAAATAGTAAATAAAATCATAACACTATAAAATTTATATTTCTGAAATCAGGATAGTGAAAGCTCTAATGGTTTTTTGTTTCGTAAAAAGATTTGATCGAGAAGACCCTCTAAAAATTATGGTAAGACATGAATTTGTAAGTTCAATTCCTTAACCAAATCTTGAGAGGCCAAGGCATAGGCTTGGTCTCACCAAGCTTGTCCCAAACCAAAATCTGAGGCAAGAAAAAAAAATCTTGCCTCATGTTGTAAGAAACAGGCACTTGTTATTTGAAATTCAAAAAATGGGTACCCATTTTGAAAAACTAAAAGTGGCATGTAAAATCCCCCCAAAACTAAAAAAAATGATTTTTTTAGAAATGGGTACCCATTTTTTACTTTTAAAAAATGGGTACCCATTTCTATAAAAATCAAATTTCTAATCTTTTGAGAAATGCGTACCCGTTTTTTGAAAATAAAAAATGGGTACCCAATTTTTTGAAAAAATAGGTGCCCATTTTTAAAATTTAGGGTTAGGTACCTGAGCCAAAAATGGGTGCCTATTTTTTAAAATTAGGTACTTGTTTCTAAGAGATCACATTCTGCAGATTTGACTTCCACAGAATTGCAACCCAACTTTGTGCATTCACCCGTAATGATCAAGGAGATCATCATTGCGTTATTGTAATCCAAGGGAAAAATGCCAAAGAGGATAGAGAATTTAATTAAACCAAAACCATCCCCATCAATATCCCAAACATTATCCCACTAACTATCACAAAATAACTCTAAGGCAGAGTTGAAACTGTGACAAACCTTGAAGAGATACCATTTAGAAGATTGTAGAAAATATCTAAACTATATAAATTAGGAACCCTATAATCCACCATCATTCCTTAAAAGGAAGAGGAGACCACAATAATAGCCTAAGGTTTATTGTTTAAAAAAAATGGAAGAATAGAGAATACTATATTTTCCCCTTATATCAATGAACAATGGGGGATTAAAAAAACACATTGTAGTTGAAAACCATCGAGTTAACCAAACCATATATATACTACTATTATTCATAGGGAGAGGGGATAGTATTCCATTCATATTAGAATGTCATAAACAAAACAAGGAAAATATTGATAATTGTGTAGGGATTCTATCCCCAAAATGTGCCAATAAGACTTAAGGAAGTCTCCTTGAGAGACCGTCCCACTACAGAAGAAAAATGAGTCCTCAAAAATACAAAAATAACCCACCAAATTTAAATGTTCTAATTTGAGTGACCAGGTACCCTACCCACTTATACACTAAGAAATCTAATAGTTAACATATTTGTGTAGATAAGGAAAATCCTCATCCACCCATATTCCACACTAAGAGAAATGGAAAACTAGATCCATCTTCGACTTCATTAGAGTCAAACTCATTGTATGCAACATATCTTGCACTTGAAACACTAGCTCCATTTCTCTTGTTTCTCTTTTCACTCATCTTTAGATTCAAAAAATCCAACACTATTAGTTTGAGTTTCAAACAATAATAATTTCTTCATACCTAATGCTTCAACAATCTTATTCATTTGACCAATTTTATACTTCAATACAAAATTAAAACATTGAAGTCATTGTATCCATTTATCGTTCCTCTAATTTAACATAAACTACTTATTAATTTTTCCAACAAATTATTATCTATATAAAAA
Organism: Cupressus sempervirens; assembly: GCA_028749045.1. Lineage (NCBI taxonomy): Eukaryota > Viridiplantae > Streptophyta > Pinopsida > Cupressales > Cupressaceae > Cupressus > Cupressus sempervirens. The sequence goes on along the minus strand of CM053789.1, from coordinate 742,923,033 downwards.
ATAAACACCTTAAAAAGAAAGTAATACCTTCACTTTCTTCAATGAGTAAAGAAAAGCATAAGAGTCAAGATGATATGAAAATAAATCTTTTAGTATAATTGAAATTATCACTAAAGTATTCCATAAGTTTACCCTCTTGACTAAGTAAAACCCCTATAACCATTCCACTTACATCAAACTCAAATTGGAAAAAATTATCAAAATCAAGCAAAGAAAGAGTAAGTTATTCATGTAACTTTTTTTTAAAAAAATGTGAAACTCTTCTTATCTACTTGAGTCCATTCAAATCGCCTCTTAGATCCCTTAAAGATTTTGAAAATGGGTACAATGACATCACAAAATTAATAAAATTCCTAGATAAAAAATAGCAAGGCCATGAGAACCCAATAGCCATTGTATTTATAGATATTGGTCAATAATAAATGGTTTGAAACTTTTGTCTATCCTTTTCTAACACATGTTTTCACAACACATAATCTAAGGGAATTAATCTAGTCTATAAAAACACATTTTTCAAGGTTGATACACAACTTCTTCTTTACAAAACTTTCTCATCACCGTCCTCAAATGCATATATTCATTCTTTGATCCCTTAAATAAAATAAAATTCATTGATATATAGAATCAAATAATTCCCAAGGAATGGTTGCAAATGATAAAAGAAGTCATTAGTATAATCTGCCATTAGTTTTAAGCCTTATTTTACACTCATCTTCAAGTATGATTCTAATAAGGTGCTAACCACTTTATATATCTATTTTAGAAAAGTAAACCGATCCATTCAAATAACCCATAAAAAATTCAATCCTAAGAATTGGAAATCTATATCTAAGAGTTATCATATTAATAACACTAGAATCTAGTGACGTCCTCTAGTCAAATCCTTTATTAGGTACTAAGATAGCCAATTAAATAATTTGGCTAAGGATTTACCTTATGAAACATTAGTTCTTTAACTTTCCTTCTAATCTTCCTAATCTTCTTGGAAATCAGTATACATAAATTGTTATTTGGAAGGAAAGCTCTAAATATCAAATCCATATGATGACTAATTCTCCCTATAGGATGTAGATCATTGGGAAAATAAACTACTATAACTTATATATATGGTATTTTCGTATCTCTATAGGCATATCACCTAGTTTTCTAGAGGTAAGATTTTTTTTTTAGGTTTAATAACCAAAGAAAATCCCACTTCTTTAGTGTTAATTTCATGTAAAACTATATACTATTTAGCACAATTACCTTACTATTTCCCCTAGTAGTGTTATTATCCCTTTCTTTGTCTTGTATAGGCATTAAGGTATAATTGAGAAGGACCATCCTTCCCAAAGTTATATGAATCATCTCTTCTCAAATCTATGAGTATTAAATCATATAACACAAATGTTATCCTTATAGCTACCAATCTCAAATTAAACAAGATTGTGTCATCAACTAATAATTGATGCCCTTTTTTGCAAGCATGTAATTTTATATGAAGTAGAGTGTTTAGTTTTCTCCAGGGCTAACTTGTCTACTAGCTATATTTCTACAATGTTATCAACAATATAGCTATCAATAATTATTTTACAACATAGACCTTTTGATTTACAATTGGCTTAAATAGTACATTTCTTTTTACTAGTTCTTGGTTCTCTTTTGGTGGCTTCAACAATACTCTCTTGAATAAGAATGAACCTCCTACTTCTAATTACTAGTAATTACAAGCCAATGATCCAACACTCTCTTGATCTACTTCTACAATCTGATTACTTCTTTTAGTTCCTGTATAAGTTTTGGGTGAGGATTCAGGACACTCCAAAGTCCTATGAAAAATATGTATGTTACATTTGAAATATTTAGATAGACTAAATATCTTCATCTTCTTTGGAAGTCACCTCTTCCATAAGAAATTCCTCGTTTATTTTGAAAGCCTCCTATTTTATTATTAGATTCAACAAAAAAGTTACCAAAGAACAAAGATGAAATGAACTTGACGAAAGGATTGATGAACTAATCATGTTAATCCCATATTTTTCATTATTAAACCCTAAATAACATAAAGTGGTGGGAAATAGATTGAAAAGGCATAAGAAGAATGCATAATACACACATTTTCATGATAAAGCTCTTCTACATGACCAAAATCACAATGAAAAAGTTATTTTACAGAATATATAAAGTTCACAAAATCTTGATTCATTCTCCAACTTCTAATGATAGTTACAATGATAGGTGATGCACGACAAGGACCAAATCAACTATCCTTATAGAAGCTTTTAAAAGAATTGCCTAGGTCTATTTTGTAACTTTATAGAAGGCCAACATTTACATTTTGGCTCCTTCAAGCATCTCTATTTATTTCCATTTCCATTTGATTCATTTTAGTTAGTAATCCTACACTTTTTTTCCCATTTCATTGAGGATGTTGACTTTTCCTTTTGTAGGAACTGATTGGCTAATACCATCAACAACCAACTTTTTGGGTTGCTATAATTACAAATTACCAATCTACTTTCCTTGGTGATAGGAACCTTGATATGATAAAGGACCCAAAGTTAAACGAAGGTTAAAGGAAAATAAAAGAAAACCAAAACCTTAATAAGTCATGATGCTCCTACATCACTATTGAGCTTGCTCTTCCAATACTTACATAACTTAACCTGGTATCTAGGGGGGCCATACTCGTAGTCATTATAGCTAAGTTCTCACACCTATAAGTCCTACACAATTATATTTTGATGTAACGTAAGTGCTTATAACTATTGTTCGTCTTTTGGTTAGTAATGGAACACAATGTGATTTGTTATGTGTACAAAGGCTTTTAAAAATGTGGTCATTTCAAAGTGTTGCTAGATACCAACTTAAAGATTCCCCAATAACCATGCACATACTCAAATGGAAAAGTCCTAGGGCAGATGATCCATTAGCTACTCATGTTCATGTCAACCATTATAGATCCCACCCAATTACCGTTCATATAGATCCCCAAACTATGATAGCATGTGTACTAATAGTCAAAAACACATGTACTAATACTTCATCATTTTTTGGCCTTCTTGGTTGTTCATTGGTCCACTTGTGCAAAAAGTACTATTTTTTTGGTGAGTGGCTATTGGGGGATGAACATGAGTTTTGAACGAATGTTTTAAAATGACAATTTTAGACCACATTGCACTCCACGAGTTCTATAAAATAAGGAAAAGTTGAAAGGTTAGCTTTAAGCTCTTCACTCACCTACATAGGTTCACTAAAAAAAATGCCAAATTTTGACATACAAATTAGGAGTTGTAGGGACATGAAGTGGCTACTGGGTTTTCTCCCCTAGTTGTCCAAAAAAAACTCACCATTGGAATTTAAAGTGGATGATTATCGACCTACATGATATATTTATTAGTGGCTTTTACTTATAATTTTTGGACACTTCTATTTTCCACAAAAAATTAATGCATGTGTACATACCCATTAAAAAACGTCATATCACAATGAGTTTTTAAAATAGATTAAATGTTTAATTATCTTCATAATGATGAAAAAATATGAAACTAATGAATGAAAATACTTTGTCCATTTGTATTTTTCAGAGTGTACCATTTCATATCCAGAATAATAATAAATATAATTTTTTGAGTTTTCCAAAAACCAGTACAATCAAAAGATTAGACAACTATTGAGTAACTGACTTAGATAAATTATTGTTCCTTTTGGACTAGTCACCCAATTTTGAAGTCATTCTTCCTTTTGAACTAGGGCAAACAAACCAATAGCTGCCCAAGCCAACTTCTCACACCCATAGCTCTTAATCCGTAAGTCGAAATTTGTCAATTTTTCTGATTAACTTTCAGAAGTGAGTGAAGAGCTTAAAGCTAACCTTTCAACTTTCCCACATTTATAGGGCTATCTATACAACTTGTACAGTGCGAGGTTAAAGGTGCCATTTTAAAACCTTTGCCTAATACCGGCCACTAAGACCCCACAATAGTTGCTCACATAAAAAATACTACTTTTTGCACAAAATAACCAATCAGCAACTAACTAAACTGAAAAATGCAAAAAAATAAATAGCTATATTGTTCGTGATCATTTGTTTTGACATGCTTGTACGCAACTACCATAAGTTTTCTAGACGGTCATTGAGAGAAAGATGACGGTTACCATGGACGACAACTCGCTGTCACTGCTTTTTAATTTTCAGTTTGGGATTTATCGATTGCCGTATTTGTACGTACACTGCTATAAATTTGTACAGGTCATATAGTCATGGTTTCTAAATGTTTTCATAATTATATCTTTAAGGTAGGTGCCTCATGAATTCGGTATTTACAGTAGAAACTTTTAATTATCTTTAAAGAAATTCAGAAGTCCGCGAGAGCCCACTGCCATGACTGCTTTTTTGGAGTTTCGCGATCAATACCCAAACTAACGCCCTGTTTATAGAAATACATTCAATTCAAGAGTAGTCTGTTTAATGACAGCTGTATTCTGGTCCACCAACTCTAGTATTGTGTCGAGCTCACTTCGCCAGAGGTAGACAACTTGAACAAGGAATAATTCGTGTCTTTATAAGCTTCGGTGGTTAAGCATAAATCTGACCTCTGATGCATATCCCCATTGATTGACAGTAAGCCATTTTCAAAAGGTTTCTTTTCTGGTCCCAAGAAAAGATCTACAAAATGGCAGTTGGTGTAGTGGAATTTTTGAAGGACAAGAATATACTTGTGATTGGTGGGACGGGCTTCCTAGGCAAAGGTATTTTAAGGCTGCTTTCAAATAATTTTTCATGGGGGGTTGAGATTTCTCATTGTCTTTATCCTTTCTATTCATTTGACAGTTTTTCTGGAGAAAATTCTCCGAGTTCAGCCTGGAGTTGGACGCATTTTCACTCTAGTGAGGGCAAAAGATCTACATTCTGCCCAGACAAAGATCCATAAAGAGGTAATAATCATAAAAAAAACATTCCATAAGCAGGCAATATGTTATTTGAAGGCTAACGCTTGTGTACGCAGATGATATACTCAGAGTTGTTCAGGCTTTTACAAGAACGTTACAAAGAAGAGTATGAGAAGTTCATGGCACAAAAGATTGTTCCTGTTGTTGGAGACGTTTCAATAGACGATAATCTGGGGGTTGAAGAAAAGCAGAGAAATGAATTTTTTTCCAAGGTCGATGTAGTTGTTAACCTTGCAGCCACCACAAGGTTCTATGAGAGGTTTGACATGTTTTGTTTCGTTGGATTGAACTGTTCTTTCAATGACCTTTCCAAACTAGTAGGGCTGACATTTGTTTTCGTAAAATCTTGTTTTCTTTTTATAAGAATCATAGAAATATTGAATAGAAACTATCAATCATATGTCTATACTAATTTAGTTATTGAGCTTTTATTTATAATTTGATTTTTAAACATACGGTCAGTTAGAATTTAAAAAGTAGAATGATCTCTATGAATATTCAATATGGATTTAAATCTAAAACATTCTTCATTGGTTGCTGGAATATTCTATCATTCAAAATACTAACATTATTTTAACAGTAAATAATTATAGATGTATGTACTTATAAACAGTTAATAATTTTAAGATGTACTTATAACTCCATGTGGTGTTTGAATCTTGATTTGTCTTAGATTACCCTGTTTAAAAGTGGATGTACCTTTTACAACAAATCTCTATAAATCTGTCTCTTGTTTGAATCTCGATTTGTCCTAGATTGCCCTATTTGAAGTGGATGTAGTCTTTATAACAAACCATTATAACTCTGTGTGGTGTTTGAATCTTGATTTCTCTTTGATTACCCTGTTTGAAAGTGGATGTAGCCTTTATAACAAACCTCTATAAATCTATCTCTTGTTTGAATCTTGATTTATCCTAGATTGCCCTGTTTGAAAGTGGATGTAGTCTTTATAACAAACCATTATAACTTTGTATGGTGTTTGAATCTTGATTTGTCTTAGATTACCCTTTTTGAAAATGGATGTAGCCTTTATAACAAACCTCTAGAAATCCATCTCTTGTTTGAATCTCGATTTGTCCTAGATTGCCCTGTTTGAAAGTGGATGTAGCCTTTATAACAAACCTCTATAAACCCGTGTCTTGTTTGAATCTTGATTTGTCTTAGTTTGCCCTGTTTGAAAGTGGATGTAGCCTTCATAACAAACCATTATAAATCTGTGTCTTGTTTGAATCTCGATTTGTCTTAAATTGCCCTGTTTGAAAGTTGATGTAGCCTTCATAACAAACCTCTATAAATCTATGTCTTGTTTGAATCTTGTTTTTTCTTAGATTACCTTGTTTGAAAGTGGATGTAGAATTTATAACAAACCACTATAAATTAGTGTCTTCTTTGAATCAAGATTTGTCTTAGATTGCCCTATTTGAAAGTGGATATAGCCTTTCTGACAAACCACTATAAATCCATGTCTTGTTTGAATCTCAATTTCTCTTTGATTGCCCTATTTGAAAGTGGATGTAGCCTTTGTGAAAAACCACTATAAATCCGTGTCTTGTTTGAATCTCGATTTGTCTTAGATTGCCCTATTTGAAAGTGGTTGTAGCATATATAACAAACCATTATAAATCTGTGTCTTGTTTGAATCTCGATTTGTCTTAAATTGCTCTATTTGAAAGTGGATGTAGCTTTTATAACAAACCACCATAAATTTGTGTCTTGTTTGAATCTCAATTTGTCTTAGATTGCCATGTTTGAAAGTGGATGTAGAATTTATAACAAACCACTATAAATCAGTATCTTCTTTGAATCTCGATTTGTCTTAGATTATCCTATTTGAAAATGGATGTAGCCTTTATAACAAACCACTATAAATCAGTGTCTTCTTTGAATCTCAATTTGTCTTAGATTGCCCTATTTGAAAGTGGTTGTAGCTTTTATAACAAATCATTATAAATCAGTGTCTTGTTTGAATCTAGATTTATCTTTGGGTGTATTAATCTGCTCTTGTTTGAACGAACAATACTGACCAATGACTAACCCATTGTATTAGGTGTTATATATTTCATAAAAACTGTTGGCAAACATTTTAAATAATTAATTAATTATATATATATATATATATGCTAATCAAATTAGGGTTTTTTTTTTAAATTTTAAAATCATGGTAATACAAAAGGAAAACTTGGTTTTTGTTCCATTTCTCAATTAATCGACCAGGATAAATCTCTGTTATGTATTTTTCAATTATAAGTATCTTTGTATTGAAGGGATTGACTTTAATGACTTGGAAATACAGGTACGATGTCTCAATGGGCGTAAACAGCGTGGGGACTATCAACACGATAAATTTCTGCAAAAAATGCCCAAATTTTCTGGTTCTGATTCACGTCTCGACCGGTACAGAATACATCTGGTTTTATTTTATCAATGATTGAACTATCTTTGGCTTCCAATGAATATGATTCTATACAAGACCATTGTGAGAAATGTTACGTTGTGAATGTTTGTGTCTCAGCGTATGTAAATGTGGGAAGAACGGGCACAATCACTGAGGAAATTGTTAAAATGGGATCAGATGGCATTACATTCGGGCCATCTGAAATAGAAAGAGAATGCAGTTTGATAAAACAGACTCTGGAAGAGATGACAACTATTACTCATGGGAAAGATACCGTCATGAAGGTCAAGGCAGAGAGCAAGCGAATGAAAGAGCTTGGGGAAGAGAGGTAATCATGGACGAAGAGTTTGTCTACAAAATGATATTCTGATTTTGATTGTGTAAGATTTCTTAATATTAACGTTTTAGATCATGTTCTGATTGTGATAGAATGTTCTAAGTGATGATAATTTTTTCTTACATAATTAAAATTTAAACAAAATTAATCTTACCTATTAGGTAAAAGGTTTTTATCAATCAAAATCAAAACCATAACATTAATCTTATTAATCTTACCTATTAGGTAAAATGTTTTTATCAATCAAAACCAAAACCATAACTTTAATCTTATGAATTATTGACATTGATAATATTCTATACATGAATTAAAAAGTTTATGAAAGACTAAGCTTACTAATTATGTAGTGCAGGAAAACTTTTACAATTGTTATTATTATTAATTAAATGTTTGTAATGTATGTGAACAGAGCAAGAAACTTTGGGTGGCCAAATGTTTATGTTTTCACGAAAGCCATTGGAGAGATGATGGTGGATCAATTGAGAGGTGATATGCCTGTTGTTATTCTTCGCCCCTCTATCGTTGAGAGCACTCTAGCTGAACCATTCCCAGGCTGGATAGAAGGCAATAGGTAATCAGTTATATCTTTGATATTTGGATATAAATCTTTTTAAAGATGCAACGTTTATTCGAATACTCTGACATATGCTTACTTGTGGGAAAGGATGCTAGACCCTCTTTTTATTGGATATGGGAAAGGACTAATAAAAACATTTGTTGCAGAACATAACTTAATAATTGATGTGGTGAGTAAGTTTCTTGGTTTCTTTTTAACATTATAATTACTTATTGTTTTATATGTAGATTGAATATTTGATAATTTAAAGGTTGAATCGTTTAAATAAAATTATTTAAATGATCAAATAGTTATTTAATGTAAAACTTTATTTATCATTAATTCTAAATGTTCAAGCATTTGATTATAGGTTCCAGTAGATGTGGTGGCAAATTGCATGATTTCTTCAATGTACAAACATGCTAAACAATCCGATTTATTTATATACCAAGTGACAACTTCTTTAGAAAATCCCTTATTTTACGACATTGGTATTGATTCGGCATACAAATACTTTCTCTCACACCCTTGGACAACTAAGGGTGGTAAAAAGGTACTAGTGAAAATACCTTACATACTAAGGAGTATGCAAAGCTTTCAAGAGTACATGAAAATGTATTACAAGATCCCAATACAGGTATAAATATAATTATTAAGAATAATAGTTAAGATTTTAGAACAAAATATAGCATCATAATAATTCCCTCATTGTTTATTCAATGCAGATTCATTATTGTGTGAACTTACTTCTTTGTGGCTTCCTAAAAGAACAACACAATCAACTACTTCATAAGTATAATATGGTTATGAAGCTAGCAATGTTATATCAACCTTTTATTTTCTTCCATGGAAAGTAAGTATTTTTTAATTTTTTAATTTTAATAATATTTTGCTATGCATTATTTCAATATCCAATGGTTTAACAATCGAATAGTTCATACTATCATTACTCTTGGTTTACATATAAAATTAGTACATAGGATCCTTATTTCTATTGGAAAATGTTTAGATTTTCAAAAAATGTGTTGTGTGAGATTTCACTTGTTTTGAATTGATAAATTGCATTATTTTCTTTTTTATGGACTATTAGGTTTGACAACTTCAACACGAATTGCTTATGGAAAGGACTGTCAAAAGAAGACAAGGAAACATTTAAATTTGATGTGAAATGTATAGATTGGGAGAATTATTTGTATAATATTCATATTCCAGGATTGCTTAAGTATGTTCCAAATTGAAAATTTATTTAAAATAAATCTCTCACTAATTTATTATAATTGCATATCTTCTTTTGTAGGAGAATCCAAAACTCATTTAATCATAATAGTAAAATAAAAATGAGAGAATATCTTAGATCGTGTTATAATTGATAAATGTTGGTTATTTATAAATATATATAAATGATTATGTCAATTTATAAAAAAAATTGTAGTTTCTACTAAAGAGAGGATACTTATGCATTCATTAAATTCCATTTTTAAATGTCTTAGCCAATTATAATAGAGAATTAAATTATTTTTTGATAAAAATGCTAAAGTTTATATTTAATTTTAATTTTAAATAATTATAAATTACTATATATTTAACTTTCTATTGATTATGGAAAGCACGAAATTCAATTTTTCTAGATAAAATTGATGATTTTTCACATTTAATTCTTTGGACATACTTTATTTAAATATGAACATTAGTTGCTAGCTAAATAATTGTAAAGAATTAAATAAAGGTTAAGAATTATAGTATTGTGGAACTCATTCGTCTTATGTAATTTTTTAATGTTTTTATCTAGAATTGTGTCATGTATTTTTAATATTTGTGTTCTATTTCTATTTATATTTTATATATTAAAAGAAACCAAAACTAGAGGAATGACCTAATGGGTTGGTGAACTATCTAAATCCTAATGCTAATTTTAGGTCCCAAAAAAATCCCAATTTTTTTAAACCTAGTTACTTATTGTGCTTATGCTTGTCCTCTATCTAGATTATAATAATTTTCAAGGGCCCAACATAGTCTTTGGCTATTTTTTGTTATTTTTTTGTTGGGGTGTTACTCTTTTTCGCAAGTTCTTCCTGCTTGGGAGGGTTTCTATATAATGAGAGGCTTTGGCCTTGTGTTATGCATTTTAGGAAGCTTGTGTTTTGCTAGGTTTAATCATTTCTTGTGGATTGTTTTTTTTTAAAGGATTTTGGTTAACAATTTTGTATCTTTCATAATTCATCTTTGTAGGGTTCTAGGTCCCCGTCAAAATCTACTTGTGAAGGGTTTTGGGACCCATTCAAAACCTTCTTTTAATCTAATAAAAAAAATGCTCCAAAATGTTCTAATAACGTAACAAGTGTCATCATAACAAGTCCATGATAATAAATACATCAAAAACAAGTCCATGATAATGGTATAACAAGTATAACATGAAAACAAGTTCTAAGTTCATATGAAATAACACAAGAAACTAAAATAGCTACAATGTAGTCTAACTTTGATCATATAGTTGATATGCAGTCCTCTTCACTCACTATAAAGGTCAACCGTATTAGGAGTATCTACATCATCCTATATAATTTTTAAAATATCATATGACAATACCATGTGTTTATAATTTGAACAAGTTACACATAGTGACATGTTCTTTCCATTATAGTTTATTTTGTAATAAATATAGTTCAACAAATAGTTACCTATTTAAATAATGCACTAAGGGTGAGTGAATAGTCAAGTTGGTGTAAAAGTGAGTCATGAGGTGTAGTGTTAGGCTAATAATCCTAGTGCTACACATAAACTCCAATTCGAGTCACACTAGTTACCACACACCCTTTTGGAGAGCATAATGTGTTCTATAAATCCTCCCTAGCGAAGAGGGAGTGTTAAGGTTGTAGCTTCTATCGGATTGATTTTATCATGAGATACCTTGTTGATGATAAATAATCTTTAAGATAAATATCTTATATATAATATATATATTATATATGTAATATAATATATATTATATGAATTGGGTTAAGAGAGTCCACTAGGGATGAGAAGCGATGAGGAGCGATAGATGTGTGTTGGGGTAGGGCTCAATCCCTAGCCCTGTGTTTGATGTTTGTCTTTTTGTTGATATTCTTTCCCGTTCTTTGTGGATTGACAGCTACTGGACAAAGTTAGCATGGGTTCTAGATTTTTGGAGAGCATTTGCAGATATTTTTGGATTGGGGTTTTTATTGTTTTCATAGCAAGGTCTATGATTTCTTATGTGTTGGTGAAGATAGATGGTTCTTCTCCAACTATGGATGCAATGAGATTTGAATTATTTTATTCAGGGGAGAGCTCCATGATGAAAAAATTTAACGGTTGCTTTTCACGTAGCCATGATTGCCCTATTCTGGTTATTCTTCTAGTGATGATGATGGAGGACATTGAATATTGGACTAAGCATGTTTTGAACTGCAAATTTTTTAGAATCTGGATTTCCTTATCTGCTCTTGAGGAATGGATCCATCGCTCATTACAAGTGGAAGGAGATATGGAGATCATGTTGGCTGGGAATAGCTATTTTTTATTGTATTTTCAAGCATGTCTAGATCGTGATCCTATTTTTGAAGGAGGGCCTTATTTTTGCAACCATGTGGGGATATTTGTCAAACCCTGGCATTCAAGATTAAATTTTGTTGAGGATCTCCCTTCAACAATTCTAGTTTGGGTTCGCTTGCCTCACCTTCTCTTGGGATTCTGATGCGAAGACATCCTCTATCAAATTGCTACTTTTCTAAGAAAGCTAACTGTGATTGTGCAACAACCCTATTAGAACAATAGTCCACCAAGACAACTAGGGGCGGGTGGGTTGAATCAGTTATCCAACAATTAAAACATTTATCTTCTTTAAACAAACTTAACCATTCAACCAAAGTAAACAACGACCATAATAAGATGCACATAGACAATTACACTAGATATGTTGACTATGAAAACCCTTGATTGAAGGGAAAATCTTGGTGGGAATGATGCCCATAAGATGATGTATTAATATAAATATTCCTTATTAGAGGATGGACCCTATTAGGAGTATATTGCAACATTTAGTACATATGAGTACCTATTAGGAGACATTGAATTCCTATTAGGATATTCCAACCCTGTTAGGAGTTGTGTCAATCCTATTAGGAGTTGTAGTAAAATGTATGCAAGAAAAGCCCACTGCCCAAACATGCAATTTCAACTACAAGAAGAGCTCACTGCTCAAACATGCAATTTACTATTATGTTCTTCTTTCCTTTGTTCTATCAATTGAACCAACCATTGTCAGACCTTGTATTCCAGGTCACAAACCTCAAATCCAAATATGAAACCTTAGATCACTCAACAAAACTTCGGCAATGAGGTTTCTTACACTTTCACTTTGCTCTATTCAACTTTGTATTCCACTCTCTTAGCTGCTTACAAATCCATACCATACCATACACATACTTATCATGATAAAGGAAAATGTCATTCCTTTATACCAATTATATAAACATTTCCCTGAGTCGGCTATTAGACTTTCTCGATTAATCATTATAGGACCACATTAAGAACATGTTACACTTAGTGATAACATTAATCTTTCACTTTGGAAGTTGAATATCTCTCCGTACACATAACATTATGAAGGATGAACTTACCCATGTGATCACCAACATGTCTTCTTCACATCCTCAACCTTGATTCTCAAGATAACAACTTTGCTAAGAGATCTAACAAGTTTACCAAAACATACCTCTGTAAACTCTATCTCAAAACAAACATCACCAAAACTTATATAACTTCTTCTAGACTTATCATTTCTTCTTTCGATGTTAACTATAGATACTAGATACTTAGACATATCTTCCATAACCTCAGATAGTGATAATACTTAACTAGCCATCCATACCAAATTGATCTTTCTGATGTTCTTTTGTCAGATACCACAAAAAACTGCTATTTGACATCAATGATAAACTCAGTCATGAATGTAACATATCATCATAGTAACATATATAAAATACTCCCCCATAGGAATATCATCAACATTCATGCTTCCTAAAATCTCTCAATAATCTCCCCCTTTGGTATTGATGGCAACATAGATGAAAAACATCTAGTTCCAAGAATACCAACAAAAGACTATTCATCTTTCTTTTCAAATCCTCTTCATCAATCATTCTCCTCCATTGCTATACCTCAATGTGGTTTTTGTCAAACTACCATTTCATGTTGTACTTCTTCCAAACATGTTGTCCATCCTCATGATCTTCTCATGATGGGTTTCATGCCAAACTTCTCCCCCATTGACATCAATGTCAAAGGTTTTAGCAACCAACTTTACCGCATCAAACTCTACAACATCTATTTCTCACTAGCTCAAGTGTCCAAAGAAACTATTCAAAATAACATCCAACAAGAGTCCTAGATGAATCTGTCCATCACAAACACTCCCCCATATTGGAAGCATCAGCATTCAGTCCAGATAAACAATAGTGCTCTGTAATACTAGACTGATGCACTATTGCATCATCTACTTTGATGTAGGAAGGGGTATAACCCCTAGCATACCTTGCAAATACTCAAAAGTTTTTTTGGAAAGAGGCATAGTAAAAATATCTGTAATTTACTCTATAGTGCTCACGTACTCCAATCTAATTTCCTTTTCTACAACTTTCTCTCTCAACTTGTGATACTTGACAGAAATGTGCTTGGTCTTAGAATGCAACACTAGATTCTTAGACATATTTACCATGCTTGTGTTGTCACAATGTATGACAACAGGTTCATTGAATTCTATCTTTATATGCCTCATCATCTACTTCATCCAAACAACTTGATTACAATTGTTTGCTACTGCAACATATTTTCTTCTGGTGTACTTTTTGAGGTACAATCTTGCTTCTTGCTTAGCCAAGAAACCAATCTTCCTCCAAGAAAGAAGGATCCACCACTAGTGCTCTTTCTATCATCCATATGACCTGCCTAATCAGTATCAATATAAGCACTTAGATTAAAATCATTAGATCTATCATACCACAATCAGAACTCTGATGTTCCTTTTAGATATCTAAATATCCTTTTGACTACTACATAATGTGCTTCTTTGGGATCAGCTTAAAATCTTACGACAATTCTAATTGCATTTACTATATCTGGCCTTGTGTGAGTAGGATATTGTAATCCTCCAATCATAGATCTGTACTTCTTTTTCTCAATAGTAGGTGCCTAATTCTTTGTAGATAACTTGTGTCTAGTTACCATAGCTGTTCCGAAGGGTTTGCATATTTCCAAACCAAACCTTTTTAGTAAATCCTTTAAATACTTAGTCTGAGAAATAAAGATTCCTTCTTTATTCTATACAATCTATAATCCTAGAAAATATTTCATTTTTCCTATCATACTCATCTCAAATTCTTTCTTCATCTCTTCAGTAAATTTCTCACTTTCCTCATCATTTCCTCCAAAATTGATATCATCAACAAATATGACCAAAATTATCAATTTCATTCCCATACAGATTACTATTTTCCATACCTTTTCTATATCCAACCTTTGTTAAATTTTTGTCCAACCTCGCATACTAGGTTCTCGGTGCTTACTTAAAGCCATACAATGTTGTCTCTAGTTTGCATACTATGTCCTTGTCATCTATCAAAGGACAACCTTCAAGGTGCTCAATGTATAACTCTTCTTTAAGTTCTCCATTCAGAAATGTTGACTTGACATCCATCTAATATACTTTAAATTTCTTTTGTGTTGTATAAGCGAAGAATGGTCTTACTACTTCTATTCTAGCCACAAGAGCATAGGTCTTATTGTTTGTTCCTTCTTGTTGTGAATAACCTTTACATGCCAATCGTGCCTTGTTCCTTACAATTTTTCCTTGTTCATTCATCTTGTTCCTGAATACCCATTTAGTTCCTATCACAATTTTGTTTGCTAGTCTAGGGGCCAATTCCCATGTCTTATTCTTTACTATATGATCCAATTCCTCTTTTATAGCTTGTTTCCAATAATCATCTTTACATGCTTCATCTACATTCTTATGTTCAACTTGAGATATCAAACATAGTTCTTTATTGACTCTACTTCTTGTCATTGCACCTTTATCTCTTCTTCTGATGATCTTCTTGGATGAGTGATTCTTTATCATATTATTTCATGAAGTAGGAGTTTCTATCTCAACTCTTGGCTCTACTGAAGGTTCCAAGCTTTATTCCTACCTTGGCTCTCATTCATTCTGCAAATCATTGTTAGTCTTAAGGAATACCTCATCAATTCTTACATTTGCACTTTCCATAATATGTCTTAGTTCTCGAATTATAGCATCTATAGGCCTTACTTTTCAATGAATAACCAAGAAACATACCTTCATCACTTCTAGCATCAAACTTACCCATATCATCATCTCTTTTGATATAACACTTACTTCCAAAAATTCATAAATACTTAACTGTATGAGTGACCAAACCATATTTCATAAGGGGTCTTGTTTGTGTCTTTCCTGACTTGCACTATGTTTATAGTTTATACTTCTATATTCACAAATTCTCTCAAAAACATCTTGGATACATCATTCTTGGCTAACGTAGCTCTTGTTACTTCTGTAACTGACCTATTCCTTCTCTCTACAATGTCATTTTGTTTATGGGTTGTCAGAGTTGATAACTATCTTTTGATTCCATTTTCTTCACAAAATATGTTAAACTCATTTAAAGTAAATTATCCTCCTTTATCTAATCTTAAACATTCAATCTTAATAAGAGATTTATTCTCAACTCTATTCTTGAATATCTTAAACTTATCAAATGCCTTAGATTTCTCTTTAAGAAATGAAACCCACATCATTCTAGAAAAGTCATCAACTAGAATCATAAAATACCTTTCACCATAGAATCCTTTAGTCTTCGTAGGACCGCTAAGATTTGTGTGTACAATCTCCAACTTTGTTGTAGTAGTAAACTTCTTGCAGGGAAAAGAATTTTTGTTATGCTTTGCCAATACACATTCTTTGCAAATTGTGTTAGTAGGCTTTACAATCTTAGGCAAATCTCTAACTACAAACATACTACTAGCCTTCACAATACTATCAAAGTTTATATGACTTGAAATATCTTATGCCATAACCAATTGTCATCTACCTTAGCAACCAAACATGTCATTTTAGTAAGATTCAACTGAAATACATTACCTCTAGATCTAGTTCCTATTCCAGTTACCTTTCCATCTTTGTCTTTGATCATGCATGTCTTTTATGTGAACTGCAACTAATAAAATTTGTCCACTAGTTTTCCAACACTCAAAAGATTGTGCTTCAAACCATCAACAAAATATACATCCTTAGTTTTAGTTTTACCATCAAGAGTTATAGATTCAATACCTTTAACTTGGCATGCTGCATCATTTCCAACTCTGATAGTTCCTCCATCCTGACTTTTGAAGTCAACAAACTTGTTCATATTTCTAGTCATATGATGTGAACAACCACTATGAATTGTCCAATCAAATTTCTTCTCAACCTATGACACAAATGCTACTTTTTTTGGACTTTCTTCTTTAATTGCCACATATCCCATTTCATCATCACTAGCACTCACTGTTTGTTCAATAGAACAATTCTCTTCATTTGCATACAAACACTTTTTTCTTTTCTAGGTTTGTAATTTCCTTTATAATTTTTCTCTCTTTTGGGACACTTGGATGCATACTAACCATATTCATCACAAGTCCAAAATTTAAAGATTTTCTTACCTCCTTTTTCTCTTCTTACTAGAAGGGTAACTCCTTCTTTAATCTTCCTGTCTTCCTCAGATCTGCTACTACTAGAAAAATATCCTCTAGCACTCATGCTTCTTGATAAACTAGGTTGAATATTCAAGGCACTAAAAGTTATCTCTATTTTAGTTAATTCTCCAAACTGTCTAAGATCATTCTCAACTGCTTCAAGTCTTCCAAGTAATGTTTCCTTTGTGAAATCTTTGGTAAAAGATATCAACAATTGTATCATTTGAATTGCTAGCTTAAATGGTGGTTTTAAGCTCTTTAATATCTTCCATATAACCTCATCATGTTCTTTGGTTCCTCCTTGAGATCTAATACTTGTAGTAATCTTTGATATTCTACCTAAAAATGATCTTATAGATTCATCTTCCATCATTTTAGCATCTTGGAATGCACAAATACAACTTTCTATCCTCAATTTCTTAGAATGTTCATCACTTTCAAAAATATTTTTCGAAGCTTTCCAAATCAAATGAGAAGTAACAAGTGACTTTACCTAATTTTATTCAATTTCAGGAAGTGCAATCAATAGGGCTTCTCTAGCTCTCATATCGTACATAAAAACATATCTTTCTACCTCAGTACAAGTTTCCAAATCCCTTTCAACAATGATTGTTTTTACTGATTTTGTCAAGATCCAATATCCCAAACACATACACAGAAGATGTGTCTTCATCTTTTCTTTCTAGCTATCATAATTTGTTCCATCAAACTTTAGACTATTTTTCCTAAACATGCTTGTCATGGATCTCAAAAAGTTGTTAAACTTTATCTTCAAGGACCTGATGCTCTGATACCAAATGTTAGAAACAATAGTCCACCAAGATAATTGAGAGGAGTGGGGGGTGAATCAGTTATCCAATAGTTAAAAAATATATCTTCTTTAAACAAACTTAACCATTCAACTAAAGTAAACAAAAACCATAATAAGATGTACATAGACAATTACACTAGATATGTTGACTAGGGAAACCCTTGATAAAAGGGAAAACCCTAGTGGGAATGATGTACTAATATAAATAGTCCTTGTTAGAGGGTGGACCTTGTTAGGTGTCTATTACAACATTTAGTGCATATGAGTCCCTGTTAGGAGACTTTGAATCTTTGTTAGGAGATTCCAACCCTATCAGGAGTTGTAGTATAATGTATGCAAGAAGAGCCCACTGCCCAAACATGCAATTTCAACTACAAGAAGAGCTCACTACTCAAAAATGTAATTTATTGTTATGCTCTCCTTTACTTTAGTCTATCAACTGAACCAACCATTTTCAGACCTCATAGAATAGGTCATGAACCTTGAATCCAAATATCAAACCTTAGATCACTCAACAAAACTTTGGCAATGAAGTTTCCTTCACTTTCGCTCTACTCTATTCAACTTTGCATTCCGCTCTCTGTTGCTTACAAATCCATACCATACCATACACATACTTATCATGATAAATGAAAATGTCCTTCCTTTATACCGAATCCATAAAATAATTCCTTGAGTTAGCTATTAGACTTTCTCAATTAATCATTATAGGACCACATTAAGAACATGTTGCACTTAGTGATAACATTAATCTTCTACCTTGCAACTTGAATATCCTTTTGTACATGTAATATTATGATGAGAAAATTTATCCACATCATCATCATCATCATGTCTTCTTCACATCCTCAATCTCGATTCTCAAGATAACAACTCTACTAAGAGATACAACAATTTTACTAGAACATGCCTCTATAAACTCTATCCAAGATTAAACATTACCAAAACTTAAATAACTTCTTCTAGACTTATCATTTCTTCTTCTAACATTAACTGCATATACTAGATACTCAGAAGTATCTCCCATAATCTCAAATAGTGATAATACTTAACTAGCCATCCATACCAACTTGATCTTTATGTTGTTCTTCTGTTAGATACCATAGAAAACTTCTATGATAAGATCAATTACAAACTCAGTCATGAATGTAACATATCATTCTTAGTAACATATCTACAATACTCCCCCATAGGAATATCATTAGAATTCATGATTCCAACAATCTCTTAACAAATCCCTCGATAAAAAGTTTATTTATTTTACTAGAATTTGTGTTGAAATTGATTTGAATAACCCATTACCAAATTCTTTGGAAATTTGTCTTGGGGCTTCTTCCTAGGTGCAGCAATTAGCTTATGAATCCCTCCCTTTCCAATGCTATACATGAAATGAGTATGGTCATTTATAGTGTCAATTTCCTCACCAATTAACTTCCAAAAAAGTAGATGGTTCTATGACTGACAATGGTGGTGGTCTGGCAGATGTTGTAGGGAAAGGACAAGCTCAAATGTATAATACAAGTAACTTGGGGAAGAATCAACTAGATACTACAAGAAAGGTTTGTTAGTTGGTGTTTTAACCCCAATTTTAAAACTTGATAACTTTTTTCATATTTTGCCTCTTAGTCTTCCCTAATTTGTGTTGAAAAATTCTTATGGAATCTTGTCTCAAGAAGGAAATGTTCAAATTGATTGTTATAACAACAAATCTAGTAGCACGTATGCCAAAGCTTGAGATTAAGAAAATAGGTTCATATGGTACAAAGTGGTCCATAACCTCTTGTACCTGTTAAATAGATTCCAGTGATTCAATGGTTCAAAGTTTGAGTTTGCAGAGCCCACATTCCAACTTCATTTTCAAATGTATACCATTTTTAGACTTGGAATGTGAATTCAAAATTCACTAGTTAGCTTTCAATAGGTTAAAAGGGTACAACAATTCAATATGCTTTTCAAATGGATTCATTGATTCAATATGGCTCAACGGTTCAAAGTTCAAATGCAGATCCAAGTCAGACTTTGATGTGTAGATTAAGATATCCTAGTTTGAAGTTCAACTTCAAATTAAAATTTTGGCTCAAATACATGATTATGTGTGTAATTTAGTGGTTCAAGAGGTTTAATAGTTCAAAGATTAAGTTTTAATAACTATAACATACTTTCTAAAAACTGAAAATTGGGTCTTAGTACAGGGGTGATAACTTTCAAAAAAATCATTGTATTGAGCTTCATTTTAGACATGTCTTGGAAAACCTAATTTTCTAAATATCCTCCAAATATTTTTATCAGATTCGTTATGGATCAAAAGTTACGAGTTTTTGAGTGTGTCACTATCGAATCAACACTAATAGTCATAGAATGCAAATCACAGAATAACAGTCATATTTTGGGGGCCATATCTATCTATCCGACCATAATATCAGGATCAATTTTGGATATGTCTTTCCAAACCTAATTCTCTAAATATCATCCAAATATTTTTATTTGATTTATTATGGAGAAAAATTTATGGGTTTTTGAGTACAACACTCTCAAATCAGCACCAACAGGCACAAAATGCAGATCATATAAAATCAGTCATGTTTTAGGGGTCATAACTTTTATTCTAACCATTTAAGTTTTCTAAATCCTCAAAAAATTTGACTGACCTAAATTTATAAATCCTCTCCAAACATTTTTGTCAGATCAATTACAGATCAAAAGTTATGATCATTTCTGTGAGCTATCAAAATTGTCATGACAATTATGAAAAGATGACAACATTTCATCACCGATAAATACCACATGTCAAAGTATTCTTATAAATATTATAAAATGATATCCATAAGTTCTTAATTATAATTTTTATAAAGACTTTGTTTTATAGAAGGAAATAAATAAAGGAATTGTTCGTGAACAATGATCAAAGGAAAGAGAATTTAATTTATGATAATTTCCAAGAATCAGTTTTAATAACTAAAAATAAACCGATCCAAGGAGAAAGATAAATATGAAACTCAAAGACAAAGAGAGGGTTCTTCTTTCTCAGGGAGATAGGATTTTTATTTCTTTTCTATAGAATTTGTGTTGCAGGAGTGATTGGGGTTCTTCTTCTTAAATCAAGCAAATTGTGTGCTACATTTTGAAGGGAAATGTAGAATGTAGGGTAGTTTTTTATGTGATCAGAAATGTTCTTAATTTATTTTTCTCCTCTAGTTTTCTACAGATAATATGATCAGCAGTAGTATACAAAAGTATATTTTTGAGTTGAATGAGGATTTCATCATTTTGATGACTGTGTGCTTCAAATTTTTTTCACTCTTGGTTAATGTATGAATTGGGACTAAATAATGGAATTGAATCCTACAACTATATTCATTTATTGCATGAGCTTCTTGTTATTCATTTAATCTTTCTTTTTCTTGTTGAGTGTATACATGACTAAGAAGATTGTATGCTTCCATTGTTGTATGTTGTGTCCTTTATTTCTATTTTAGTTGTAATAATTTTCCCCCTCTCCAAGAATAGTGAGGGCAGCCTTCGCTTTCTACTTAAAAGCATTGTAAATCTAATTCTTTGCATATCTAATCCAGGAGTTGTACCCTATAAAATGCAGAGGGCGCTTGCTCAATCCAATGGAAAAAAGACCCAACTATTAG
The DNA here is from genome assembly GCA_028749045.1 of Cupressus sempervirens. Lineage (NCBI taxonomy): Eukaryota > Viridiplantae > Streptophyta > Pinopsida > Cupressales > Cupressaceae > Cupressus > Cupressus sempervirens. The sequence goes on along the minus strand of CM053789.1, from coordinate 742,901,595 downwards.
TAGATTTTTGTGTATTCAATTTGGGCATTCTTTAGTCATTTTTTAATAATCATTTTGTGCAAAGACAAATATGTTTACTAAAAAGGTTCAAATGCAAGATAAAGATGGATTTACCCCTGCTCACCCATCAGCTAAGGGGCATGGTTAGAAGAGGCCTTTGAAAGATCGACAATCTAATTTGGGTTTTAATCACTTTGAGGTGCTAGATAGTATGGTTTTAGAGGAGGGTATTCCTCTTAGTATCTCTTCAGACCCAGTTTTTTGAGATGAGTTACTTTCACCTCATGATGCTTGTGGGGCATCCTAGGTTGTGGTACACTGGACATGTGAGGTTCTTATAGCTCCTGAGTCAAGTGCTCTGGTGACACTTGTGGTGCTAAAGGATAATGATATTACTCTAGTAGACTTAGTTAAGGTTGTGCTAGCATCTGGTAAGGGTAAGGGGTCTCATCTCCCCTTGGGGTTGATGTATCAACCCTTTAATTGGGTTTCCTTTACTCCTCTAAGGAGTGGGTGCAAAATAGACCAAGAGAAGATTAAACTCATAGGAGATATATTGATAGAGTCTGGGTCAGTGAAACCATTGGATGCTCATTTTCCTCATTCTACTCAATGATGATTATTCTCTCATGGAATGTTAGGGGGTTGAATAGCTTCCCTAAAAAAAGGCCATTCAGAATTTGGTGGTTGATCATTCTCCTGATGTTTTTTGTATCCAAGAGACTAATATCTCTTTGGAGTCTATGGTCTGATATGCCTCTAGCATTTGGCCTCATGGGAAATTCCAGTGTGTTAGAGCTATGGGAAGTGCTAATGGTTTGGCTATCCTTTGGGATCAGTGGAAAATTTCTCCCCTTGGCTGGGTGTCTTCTCACTCAGCTCTCTCTATGGTGGCTTCTACTTTGGACTCAAGAGAGGTAATCATGATTACTAATGTTTATGTGCCTATTGATTTCATGGGAAAGGAGGAACTTTGGAGGCATATTCAGTATGTTAGAAATTGTCACCCTTTTCATCCTTAGGTGTTAGCAGGAGACTTCAATTCAATTTTAAGTCTGGAGGAGAAGCAAGGTGGTTTGGCTAGATTGGAGCCTTCTTCTTCTTTTCTTCATCAACACATAGAACTTTTGCACCTCTCTAATGTTCAGCCTTCTAATGGTCTCTATACTTTGAATAATCAAAGGACTGGGGCATATGTTATCTCAGAATGTCTAGACAGATTTCTTGTTTCTTGTTTTTGAGTTAATGGCACCCTTACTATCTCTTCAAAAATTCTAGACTAGAGGGGTTCTAATCATTGGCCAATCAAATTTTCTATTACTGGGACTTTTATTTCGAAGCTTCCACCTTTTAATTTCTAGTTGATGTGGCTTTGTGACTCCTCTCTTCATGATCTTGCATTATGTTGATGGAGAGATGTCACTCCTGCATATGGTACTGCTATGTTTTCATTTTCTAAAGGCTTCAATATGTTAAAAGGTAGACAGGATATGGAATAGACAATGTTTTCAGAAACCTCACTTTATGAAGAGGCTTGCTTAGGAAGATCTTGATGTCATAACCAGACAAATTAGAGATCAAGGTTTCTCGTAGGATCTTGGAAGCACTGAATCCCTAGCTTCTAGAGTTCTAGAAGTATGGGAACTTCGAGAGGAAAATTTTTGGAAGCAAAAGGTTAGAGTTGATTGGCTCCAAAAAGGTGATAGGAACACTTCTTTTTTCATAAAACTATGCAATCTCACTGGAATCAAAGAAATATCTCTTCATTGGTTAATTCTCAAGGTATCCAACTGACTTCCTTGCTAGCTTTTTTCCAGGATGCTACTTGGTACTTTTCGACCCTATACTCCGAGGACTCTTATCCTGCCAATAATGAAGAAAATATTATTTTTCCTTGTATTCCTTCCCTTATTACCTAGGAAATGAATGATTATTTGATGTGAAAGATCTCTTTGGAAGAGCTAAAGGAGGTGGTCTTTGGTATGCCTAAGGGAAAGGCTCCTAGTTATGATGGCTATCTAGTTGAATTATGGGACATCATTAATCATGTTATGTTGGAGGTGGTTAAGGAATCTTATTCTAGCAAGCAGATGCTTCATGCATTGAATTCTACTTTCTTGACTCTTATTCCAAAAAGAGAGTGGGCTAATCAACTGGAGTTTTTTAGACCATTTTCCTTATGCAATATAGTTTACAAAGTCAATACTAATTTGATTGCGAAGAGAATTAAAAAGTGGCTTCCCATTATTATGTTAGAGGAACAAGGTGGTTTTGATATTGGAAGACAAATTTTGGATGGCGTGGTTGTTGCTACTAAGGCTATTCACTCTATGGCTAGTTCAAGGGAGCAATCTATGTTTGTTAAGCTGGATATGGTGAAGGCCTACAATAGAGTTACATGGAGATTCTTGAGGAATATTCTTCTTACCTTTGGCTTTAGCTCTAACTGGGTGAGTTGGACTATGAGTTGTGTTACTTCTGCCTCTTTTTTAGTTCTTCTTAATGGTCAACCTTCCCAACTATTTGATTCCTCTAGAGGTCTCTGCTAGGGTGATCCTCTCTCACCCTATATTTTCATCATCATGGTTGAGGGCTTGGATAGATTCATTAACTATTAGGTTTCCCAGAATTCTATTCAAGGGTGGCGGTGGGGTAATGGTTTACCTACTCTTTCTTACCTTCAATTTTTTTATGATTCTTCTCTTGCAAGTCTTGTTAGGATCAAGGAATCTAATTAATCCTTTCGACATACCCTAGATATTAATTTGGAAGCTTCAAACCAAAAATTTAATGAGCACAAATCTTCCATTTACTTTTTTAACACTCCTAATTCTATTCAACAAAGGATTATTGATATCTTGTAGTTTTAAATTGGGTCATTTCCTTTGACTTATCTTGGCATCCCTATTATTGTTTCTAGGTAGCCACAACTATTTTGGAAATTTTTTATTATCAAGCTTCAGGAAAAGGTAAAACATTGGAATCGTAGATGGATTTCTACTACTACTCAAGTTACTCTTCTTCAGTCTATTATTAAAGCTCTTCCTACTTATAGAAGCACGGTTTGAGCTACTCCTGTTTACTTTCTCAAGGAGTTTGATTCTCTTTCTTGGTAATTCCTTTGGAGTGTTAATTTGTGTAGTACTAAATGGAATTTAACTCATTGGGAGACTATTTGTAGGCCTAAAAAGGAGGGTGGTATTAGTCTTCAATCATCTCTGTTGAGTAGTCAAGCATTGGTTGCTAAGATTTATTGGCAATGGTGCTTTGGACAACATCAACTTTGGGCTCATATTATCACCCATAAATATTTTAGCAGTGCTAATTCTTGCTCAATTTATGCACTTCCTCTTGAAGTTTGTCACTCTACTGTCTAACATACCATAAAGAATGGTACTCTATTGGTCAAGAGAGGTTTTTTTTGGATATGTAAGGGAGGCTCTGAGGCTTTGTTTTGGTCTAATGCTTGGGATGGATTCCCACCCATATTATCCATGTACCCTAATCTTCAGACTCTCTGTGATTCTTTTCATGTTGTTGGATGGGATAAAGTGGCTCATTACAAGACTCCTTATCAATCGGACCTATTGTTGGTTACAGATGGAACCACTCTTTTAATTAGCCTCCTAGAGGCATAGAGGTGGATCTCTAGGAGATTTCTCAGATTTTGGCTTCTAAGGAGTGTTCCTCTACTAGAACCAAATGTTTTGGCTTGGGGAGGTACCTTGTCTAGTAAATATCATGTCTCTATTGGGTATCAGGAGATAACTAGACAATTATTCAAGGATGTTGAGGTCCCTTGGTGGAAGCAAGTTTGGAATAAATCTTCTTGGTCCAAGTGCAATTTTTTCATGTGGCTAGTGGCTCACAATTGCTGTCTTACATGGGAAAATCTTTGTAAACATGGATTTTAGGGCCCTTCTTATTATGTTGTGTGGTAATAGGGAGGAGTATGTCTCCCATCTATTCTTCCATTCGTCATTTTCTACTCAATTATGGCACCTTTGGTGGAGTGCTGGGGCTTTCTCTTGTAGGCATGCTTCCTCTTTTCCTAAGTTATGGGCCCACTTGGACAGTGCTCCCTCCAAGTCTTCTACTCTCCATGTTTCTTGGATTACTAGCCCATCATTCATTCTTTGGCATATATGCCTGGAGATGAATCGTTGAATCTTCCAAGATGTTTGGATTGGCGTTATACATCTTTGGTGGAAGATCTCACATTCTCTTCAGGAAACTATTCAAGTGAAGTGTGCGCTAGATGGGGGTATCGATTTGATTGATGTTGCTATATGCAATTACCTCAATTTTCATCTTTAGGATGAGGTTACAACTCAATAGTATCAAAGAGTGCCCAAATAGCCTTGACAAAAAGGGAAAGGACATGTGAATCAAGAGGGGCATTGGTCTCCTCCTCCTCATGGAGCTCTAAAAATTAACATTGATGGTTATTTATGAGGGAATCTATGTCTTGCTAGTATTGGGGGAGTGGCTCATTGCAGTTCTAGTGAAATTAAGTTCTTTTTCTCAATGCATAAGGGTGACCATACTAATAATCTCATGGAGGCTCATTCCATTTTATATGTTGTGGAATAGTGTTGTTTGCAAGGATGGCACAAGATTATCTATGAGTCTGACTCCCAAGTGGTGGTGAACTTGCTTTCCTCATAGGAGCTTAAGGATGTTAGTTAGTAGCTGGCCACTGTTGTTAATCAAACTCTTTGCTTTTGTACCTCTCTTGAGTTCATCAAGTTTACTTACATTCCTGGTGAATGGAACATAGTTGTTGATTGTTTGGCCAAATGAGCTTTTGGTCATGCTCTAGGTTGTAATATTATGGATAGGGGGAAGCTTCCCCTTGAGTTGTTACAAGAATTTGATGAACTTGTTACTTAGGATAGATCTCCTTGTTGAGCTCTCCTTGTTGCAATCCTTTCCATCTTAATAATTTTTTACCCCTCTTTTTCCAAAAATAATGCATTACTAATAAAGATAATTCAATAAATAGTTGCCCAATTAAAAAATAAGAACAATTCAAAGAAAATATTTTTTTTACTATCACCAAATGATTATTTAACAAAGATTTCCTCATGCATTCATATAAAATCATATATTTGTGATGAGTTCAAATTTGAAATAGTTACTATTCACAAATACTTATTACTTATCTTTTATAAAAATCAAAGGTAAAGGTTAAAAATAATACTAAGAAAATATGACTCCTATTGATCACACACTTGCATACACTTATTGATCACACAGTTGCACACAATTATGAATTAGGTATAAAACTCTCCTTATATAGTTGTTTAGAAAAGTTTCTAGATCCCAATCAATGATCTAGATTCAATCCTTCTATCTCTTAGTCCTTGTAATATTATGATTGGTGGATTGCCTTACATATGGATTAATGATCCTCTATATTATGTGTAATTAGCTCCTCGATTATCTCCTCTATCTATAAAATATGGTTCCAACTCAATAAAATTAGTTTACCTTAAACTTTGTGCAATTCTAAATAATTTGGAAGAATTGTATTACTTGGCACTGATACCATATTGGTGTTCGGTTCAAACTATTTTTGATCATGTTTTCCCTTGTCCTTAACTATATTTCGAATATACTACTTTTCTCAGCCTCTACATCACCAAGAAATTATTGGAGTACTTAGTGACCTGTAGCTTTCTTGGCATGAACTACTACTCATCACTTAACTAAAATATATACAAGTTCTTAATTCATAGCTCAACCTATATATGATGGCTTAGTCACATTGATGACTGACCAATCTTTCCTTGTGAATGACCAAGTGTTTGACACTAATAGACAACTTCTCCGTAGGGATCAATAGTTACTTAACTCTCTATTTTAGTGTCTATCGACTAACAGTAACATACAATAGTAAATAGCATTTAAACCACTTTCATGCACACATAAATCTTTGACATAAGGATTTAATGTAGAAATACAATTTTGGAAAAGCTGCCAAGTAACATGCTACCACTTTTCACTCTTCTGAAGTCAAATCACTTAAGAGAAAACCCCATTAAAGGTTGCAAAATACACTATTAGGTGTGACCATGTTAAAGGATTTAATTACCCTATTAGGAGTGACCTTGTTAGAGGACTTTAAATATTCCTTTAGAATGTCACCGTGATTAAATTATTTTAATACTACAATGGTTAGAAAGTAACAGCTAGGTTTGAGGGATGGGCACCGTGAGAGAGAGGGATGGAGCGGGCGGGAACTGCAATTCGAATCACGTTGTTTCAAATCTGGAGAAAGGCGGGAGACAGGAGAGCACGTCTGCAGGAGGGCATGCAGCAAGGCATGCAGCAAGTGCAGGGCAGGAAACGGAGGGGAAAGATGAGGATGCCTCAAAGGATGGGGACCCACGGGTTATGATGCCCCATCCAGGTGAGAAGATTCCCCCTCCCCCCCATGTGGGCAGTGGGCCGTCTGGGGCATGGGGACGCTGGTCGAATCTATTCGGGATAAAACCATCAGGTAAATCGTCTTTCCCAAAAGTCATTGACAAATCTGATAAGGAGAAAGGTATTTTTGCTCTGGAAATCCCTAGGGAAATTATTGACCACAATATCCTAAGCATGGCGAACACTCTGGTAGGAAAATTTGTAGGGCCAAGACCTAATATTGATGTAGTGAGGACATTTACCAGGAGAAAATGGGACCTTAAAGGGCATGTAGAAGTGACTGCTATGGCCAAAGGCTTCATGTCTTTCGAGTTCTCTTGCTCAGAAGATTTTTCCCGTATACTATGTGCTGGGAACTGGTCTTTGGGCAGATCCAACCTAATATTGCAAAAATGGACATCCAACTTGGATTTGAACAATGATTTCCAATCTCAGGTTCCAGTTTGGTTAAGACTTCCAAAACTTCCTTTGGAATATTGGCATGAGGATGTCTTTGATAGCATAGCCAGAACCTTTGGAGAGCTCCTCTCCATTGACCCTGTCACAGCAGCTAAGAAAATATTGAACTACGCAAGAATCTGTGTAGGAGTCATCGAAGGCCAGGACATGCCTCAAGTTTTAGAACTACAATCTCGTCTGGGAAACAGATCTCAAAAGATTAACTATGAAAGTGTGCCTTTTGCTTGTTTCCATTGTAAGAAGGCTGGCCACAAGGCTGGATCATGCCCACTTTTCAAAGGGAAGAGTACGGTGGGAAAGGCTCGTCCATAAGGGGGGATAAAAGATTCTCTAGATCCCAAAAAAGAATGGAGGAAAAAAGCATCGCAAGTCAAGGCAAATGGAGAGGTAGAAGGAAAAACAAATACTGCTCCTAATGCGCCCCAAGAGGAATCAGGGCCTCCTCGGGCGACTGGAAACGTAGGAGGGGGAGAAGAGAAAGGAGTGAAAGACGATTCAACACCTCTCCCCAATGCGAAGGAATTTGAGAAGAAACCTGAGGAGACAGGTGAAAATATGACTCTTCCCCCTCTGGATTCTCAGGAGGATGACTTGAAACTATCCTCTGTCCCGAACTCCATGGAAGAACTAAAGGAGGGGGAACCCATGTCCTAGGACCCTAACCCGGTGTGTTGTCCCTCCCCTTCAACAGTAAACAGAATCATAGAGAGGCTGTTTGCATCGACAATGGAAGATTTGGTGAGAATTGATGCTTGGCTGGACAAAGGACTAGAGGGAGAAGAGAATCCCTGGATAGAAGTCAAGAGTAGAAAGAAGAAGAATAGCAGGGACCCTTCTCCGGTATCTCCCCCTTCTACTAGAAGCATGGCCAAGGCTGATCTCGGCCACAAATCTAACCTAGTGGGAAGGAAAAACAAGAATGAAATTAGGAAAGAGGAAGCCAGAAGAAACATTAAGGATGGTACGCAGCGCACCATCCAGGAAGCATGTTTAGTAGTTAAATCATGAAGATCTTATCTTGGAATATTCGTGGACTCAATGGAATCCATAAGCAAAAAGTTATTAGAAATATGATAAGGGACCAAAGGCCTGATGTGTTTCTAATCCAGGAAACTAAAATGGAGAAGGAAAGGATGGAAAATATTAAGTTCAACAATAGCATGAAGGGCATAGCCTCTAACTCTGAAGGAGCGTCTGGAGGACTGCTGTTACTTTTCAATGATAAGTATTTCAATATAGTAGCTGAGTATGATGAATATAACATTCTTTTCTGCAGAGTTCAACATTTGCACACCAATGATTCCTGGTTTTTAGTGAATATTTACGCCCCCAATAATAAGAGAGATAGAAAAAACTTCTGGACCAAAGTTGGTAATATGGTGCAAGATTGTGACATTAAGAAAGGTATAATCATGGGAGACTTTAACACACCGCTAGAAGATAAAGAGAAAAAGGGAGGTATGCCCCCGGATTGGGAAAGTAAACAGGATCATTCTAACTTCATAAATAATCTGGCCCTTATGGACGTAGAGCTTAAGGGCGGATCCTTTACCTGGTCAAACAAGAGAAAAGGCCATGATTGCATTCAGGTTAGGCTGGATAGAGCTCTTATATCTTCGGACTGGCTTCAATCCTTCAGCTGCAGACTATCTCTGCTTCCCAGAATTGGTTCGGACCACTCTTCCATTTCTCTTTTAGTTTCCCCTCTGGTACACAGGAGATACCATCCTTTCAGGTTTGAGAAAATGTGGACCTCTCACCCTGACCTCCTGGATAATATCAAGAAATGGTGGGGGATAGAGGTGGAGGGCTCAGCCATGTTCAGAGTCACCAGAAAACTTAGCAATGTGAAGAGGATGATTAAAATTTGGAACAAGTCTGATTTTGGTCATATCTTCCATGAAAAGAAAGAGTTATTTGATAATCTAACTATTATCCAAGATTGCATTCAGAAGGAAGGTTACACTGAGACCGACAGGGTTTCGGAGCTCAAGACCTTGTCTGAAATTCATAACATTATTAATAAGGAAGAAAAATTTTGGAGGCAAAGATCGAGGATCACCTAGCTAAAGGAAGGAGATCGGAACACTAAGTTTTTTCACCTAACCACCCTCAAGCACCGTGCTAGTAACAGGATCTATGGTATCAGAAAGGGGCAGGAGCTGTTAACTGAAGAATCTGCCATCTCGGAAGAAGCTGTTTCCTTTTTCTCTAGCCTTCTCTCTGAGGACCCAATGCTTTCCAATTTGGACCAGGAGGATTTGTTACACTGTATCCCTCAGCTCATTCAACCTATCCATAATAAACAGCTCTGTGCTATTCTTAATGCTTCGGAAGTTAGAGAGGCTCTCTTTTCTCTGCTTGCTGACAAGGCTCCAGGCCCGGACGGTTTTTCCACTTTTTTCTTCCAAAGGTTCTGGCCGGTGATCATGGGAGAGGTTGTTCAAGCTGTCCAGGAATTCTTTGGAGCCAAATCTATTCTCAAGGAGCTAAACTCGACTTTTGTGGTTCTCATTCCTAAATCCCCTAGGGCAGACTCGTTGGACAACTTTAGACCTATTAGTCTGTGCAACTCTCTCTACAAGATCATCTCTAAAGTTCTCACTTTAAGAATGCTCAAGATCTTGCCCATGATAATCTCGCAGCATCAATTAGATTTCGTTCTAGGGAGACAAATTTTGGATTCTGTCCAGATGGTGCACGAAGTCATCCACTCTCTTGAGGCATCCAAACGGGAAGGTATGTTTCTCAAATTAGATCTTTCTAAAGCTTATGACAGGGTGGACTGGTCTCTCCTTGGGAAGGTCCTCTCGACTTTTGGCTTTGACAGTAAAGTTTGCAAAATTATGTGTCCACCACCTCCTTGGCTGTTCTGGTTAATGGAGTCCCTTCTAATTTTTTCAAACCTTCCAGAGGCCTTAGACAAGGAGACCCCCTTTCGCCCATTTTCTTCATGATTTTAGCTGAATGCTTAGGAAGGATTATAGACTGTAGAAAGCGTGAGGCTTGTATCTAAGGGATCCTTCCCTCCTCTAATTGCGTTCCCTTCACTCATCAGCAATTTGTTGACAATACTATCTTGGGGGGGGAAGCTTCTGTCAAAGAGGCCAGAGCCCTGAAGAAGATTCTTGATACTTACTCCAGTGGGACGGGTCAGCTGATTAATTGGAACAAAAGCTCACTCTTTTTCATCAACACCTCTGAGGTTAGACAAAGAAAAATTGCCAGGATTCTGGGTTGTGGGGTAGGCTCTTTCCCCTCTACCTATCTTGGTCTCCCTTTGGGATCCTCACCCCCGGAGTCTTTTTGGAATGGTATTTTGGACAGATTCAACAGGAAGATGGCTGGTTGGAAAGGGGTCTCTCTTAGTCAAGCGAGGAAATGCCTCTTAGTCAAATCTTCTCTTCAAAATCTGCCAATCTACGCCCTGAGCCTCTTTGGAATTCCAGGGAAAATAGCTGAAAGAATGGAGAAAATCTAGAGAGACTTCCTTTGGAATGGTAATGAAGGGAAGAAAAGATACCCTCTTGTTGCTTGGGAGAAGGTTTGCCTCCCTAAGAGGTACGGAGGTCTGGGCATTAGAAAGATCACCCACCTCAATAAGGCTCTCCTAGCTAAACAAATATGGCGGATCTTCAGTAGCACCGGTGAATGGAGGGACACCCTGGTAAACAAGTACCTTAGAAGACCCACTCTTCTTTTCACCCTTTTTAATGAAGATATCCCAAAAGGATCGAACATTTGGAATGGGATCATGAAAGCCAGGGACCTGGCTAAGGCCAAGATATCATGGAAATTGGGAAATGGGAAGGACATCCAGTTCTGGTCGGATAGATGGCTTTCCCAAGATCCACTTATCAATAACCCTATTTTTGAGAGATGGATGCAAGCTTGTACTGATCAAATTGGGTCCAAAGTTTGTGATTATTGGAATGGCCAGGAATGGAGTGACCTATCCCTCATCTCTGAGGACTTGACTCCTATAATGCTTATGCTCAATTCCATGATTCCTATCAATTTGGGGGATGAGCTGGTCTGGAGGGATAATCCCAATGGAAGATACTCTGTTGCCTCAGGCTATAATTCCCTTTGGAGCTTAAAAGAGAAGGCCCCTTGGGCGGAGGCTTGGATTCCGGGTCTCACTCCAAAGATCAACATTTTTTACTGGCTGGCTCTTCAGAACAAAATCCTTACTCATGACAATCTCATGAAGCGAGGACACGTTATGCCCAGTAGATGTCCCTTGTGTAAGAATCAGGCTGAGACCGGAAATCACATTTTCATCTTATGTGACTATGCCAGGGAGGTGTGGAATGTCATCACACATGATAATGAAACCCTCTGGTGCAAACCGAATAATCTCATGGATTTTTTCCATCAGTGGAAAGGTCTTTGTAAGATTGCTGGTCGACAAGATCACTCGGACTGGATTTTACCCCATTTTTGCTGGGGAATTTGGAAGGAAAGGAATAATAGAATATTTAGAGATAGAGAGGAGCCGGCTATAATACTTGGTAGGAAGGTCTTGAAGAATATAAAGGAAAATCTCCAAGTGCTGAAGGAGGAAGAAGAAGAAGAAGGGGACAAAAAGATAGCTAAAGAAAAAGACAGGAACCTCAAAAGGCAGGATGCTAGCTGGCTTCTCCCCCCAGATGGTTGGTCAAAAGCCAACTTTGATGGGGCTTCTAAGGGTAACCCAGGCCCTTCAGGTTGCGGTGGAATCATAAGAAATAGCTATGGGGAGGGAATAGCTGCCTTTGCTTCCCCGCTGGGAATCCAGACTATTCATCTGGCTGAAGCAAGAGCTGCGAGTAAGGTGGTCAAGTTGGCTTTTGAAGCCGAGATTACTAAACTCTGGCTTGAGGGGGACTCCAAAAACATTATTAATACCATTAATGGTATTTCCCCTCCCTCGTGGACGATTGCAAACATAATTGCTGAGACTTGCGCCACTCTCACAAAGTTCGATAAGGTCCATGTCACTCATGTTTACAGAGAGGCAAACCCAGTCGCTGATTGGTTTGCTAATAAAGGGGTTAAGGCCACCAATAATCTGACCTGGCATGCCGAAAAAGATTTTTCGACGAAGGCAAAGTTGCTTATCGACCAAGATAAAATCTTGGGAAGGACGGCTCAAATCCAATGCAATTATGGATAATAAAGATTGCTTAATAAATGGTAAGTTCCATTATTGGCATCGTGATTTTCACCAGCAAAAGGGGTCTCCTCTGACATTTCGACATGTTCGAAAGGACGATACCATTATTTTCAGAAAGGGGTATATTCACGGGTATCATAAAAGAAACATCACCATTTTTTCGAATGCAAATAACTTGCACAGTTCAGAGTTCATGAGAATTGTGGAAGTTGATCAGGTAAACATGACGGGTGAGAGGAGCAGAAAGGAGCCGGTGGGGGAAGTTCAGAAGTGGAAGAACAAGGCCAAAGTTTGGAGAGAGCTGGAAAAGGGTGGGGTTACTAATTTCTTCGAGAAACTTCATGGCTCGGATCTTGAGATCACTAACAGCATGGTGAATTCATGGAATAATGGTAAGGTTAAGGTGAACGTGGTCTACTTTCAAATTACTGAGGATGTGGTTGCTAAAGTCATGGGGATTCCGATGGAGGGGCATAAATTCTTCAGAGACAAGAAGATGTCTTCTAATGCAATCAAGGATTTTGTGAAAAACACTGAAGAGCTGAACAAGCTGGGCAAGAAAGAGACTTTTTTTGTAACGGATACTATAAAGAAGCTCTGGAGGTATGTTCTCTACGCTGTCATTGAATATATAACCCTAGACCCCAGGTTTGATAGGGTTAGGACTCACCAGTTTGTGATTCTGAATCATTTTCGCCATGGTAGTAAGATCTCCTTCCTGTATTATCTTTTTAACTCGATGAACAAGGCCATTTCTAGTTTTAAAAAGAAAGCTACCGTCAACCCGACCCTGCATGAGGGTCTTCTGCTTCTGATTCATGAGCATTTCCACGCTCAAACCATTAGCAAAAACCCTATCCAGGGGGCGGATGTTGACAAGAGCAGCTCCAATTTTTCCTCAGATTCCGACGATGTCGAGAGCATCAGCTCTGATGAGTTTTTTGAGCATTCAGGTAAGAAGACTAAAAGCCATAAGAAGGATTACCCCTCTATCAAATTACCCAGCAGAAAGAGCCCTAGAGGTCATACCCCAGCTAAAACTGGCTCTGCTGAGGTGGAGGAGGAAATGGATACTGATGATTCTGACAAGGTTTCGAAGGAGGAGCTGGATGAGGAGAAACTGAGAAAAAGACAGAAGAGGGAGGGAGAGAGCATGGAGCGCTCCAGTAGTCAGGGAAAGGATTCTCTGCCCATTCCCCTCTCCCCTATACATCCTCAGCCTCCTTTGGAGGAAAATGACAACTCTGGACAGATTGAGGGGGAAGTGCAAGTTAATAACAGAAGGAAGGCTTGGAAGAACTTCAATGTGAGAACGGCCACTATGGGAATCTACAGAGAGGCGATGAACCCCCAACTCCTGGTGGACGACCTCGAGAAGCCTAGACTCAATGAGCTAATTAACCCGGCTATGGTGGCTATTTCTGATAATGCAAGAGAAATGGGCATGAATCTGTTGAACAATGCCCGCAATAGCATGATCGACAACTTCAGATCAATTAAATGGCTTTTCCATGAGCTTGAGGATGTCAGAGATAGGGTTTCCCAAATGGAAAAAATCAAGAGCAAGACAGGTGCAGAAAGCCAAGGTGATCGGAACAGCTGGGAGACTCTGATGGAGAGGAGAGTAAAAAATATTGAGAACTACAATCACAACCTGGCAAATCAAATGATCTCCCTCCTCGCTTCGATCAACGACAACATCCTCTCTCTCTTGGAAAATGTCAAAGACAGGAACCAGATGGAGGAAGATGATAAACAGAACAGAGACAAAGATAGGCTGGATGTGGATAAAGCCAAGGACAGCACTATGGAGCAGGATTTGACGAACACCCAGGATCATAAGGCAGAAGAGCAACAAGAGTGCGCCGAAGCTGCCCAGACCATGCTCGAGATGGAGAAGTAGTCTGCTAGGTTGGGTCTTTGTCCTTTGGTTTTTGTTTCTCCTGGCTTTGGCTTTTTGTCTGGTCTCTATTTTTCTAGTTGGTTCTCTGGCCTTTTTAGTGGGCAGTTGTTTCGGGCTGGGCCTTTGGGCTTATTTTCAGCCGTAAGGCTTATGTTTTGGCTGGGCGTTTTTTTGCTTATTTTCAGCCTTTCTTGTTGTTAAACTTATGGGTTTCAGGACCCCTTAAAACCTGTTTACCTTATCAAAAATAGCTAGGTTTGATTTGTAAAACATAACTTAGTTTACAAATTCAAATCTCGATTTGGCTCATTTTACAATTCATTACATTAACATCTCCATCAGTGATTTTCTCGTCAACTCTTCAAGAAATCACACTTCACTAATCTCTTTACTTCTTTTATGTTATTATATTTCATGGGTTCTCCTTAAGATCACCAATCAACAATGAACTAACCTTATAAAACATCTCTTGTGCCTCCCTAAATAGGTAATTTTGATATTTTTTCACTTAAACATAACTGTAGATCTTAGGGTTAGGTCAGATTCATCAAATCCTTTAATCATTTTGTTTTCCTTCTCTTTCCTAGAAATGTCCTATTAAATACTTCCCATGGATTGATTAACAAACTCTCATCATGCATTAAATATTCTATCTCATCAATCCTTATCATTAAGATGCTTTGACAGATCCAAAAATTCAACTATGTCAACCTTGGATCTCAAATATTTCATAAACTATCAACTTTTTGTCCCTCAAAAACCAGAAAGTTCTTTTTCTTGATCATTATTGTGTATCTTAGTCATCGCTACTCTATCTTGCTCAACATTCACTATCCTCCTCAGTCGATACTAAGACTTGGTCACTACTAACATGATTTTCTTCATCAAATTTCCCAACCATAACTATCACTCAGCTTATACTATTTGTTCAACTTTTTCTTAAGTTCCTTAATGTTCTACTTCATTTGCTTCATTAATCGACCAACACTAGTACTTAGTCAACCTTAGATTTTTACTCAACATCATGTCATTTCTTTCATACATCAATTTATCTGTCTTCTTTTCTTCATGTAATGATTAAACAGTGCATTATCTTTTCAATGAACAACTTATCAAGAGCCGATTGCAATTCCATGATACCTAACTTCTCTTCTCAACAACTCAACTATCTCACCTTTCTATCTCCTCTTTTTAAATACTCTTCATTAATCAAATAATATAGAACTCTACACTATTATTAAATTTCTTACTAGTAGGGTTTGACATCAATAACAACACAAAAATTGTTCCAATTGTGGTTTCCAACAGGGGAGGGAGAGAGAGAGAGAGAGAGAGAGAGAGAGAGAGAGAGAGAGAGAGAGAGAGAGAGAGAGAGAGAGAGAGAGAGAGAGAGAGAGAGAGAGAGAGATGGGATTTTTCAAGGTACCCCAACATTTGAAAATGTAGACAAAAGATGCACCCAACACCATCCATCTACTTTTGGGATAAAAATCAAATCCTCACAAAAATAAATCCTCTCCACCAAAATATAATGGGATCCCAACTAAAGAGGATCTATAAAGGAAGGTAATAATCTAGGTCATACTAACATGCTCCAAAATAGTATTTGAGAAACTAGTGTCGAGGGAGTACTACTTTGAGAAACCATAATCCACCCTTAAATTCCAAATCCCCACCTTTATATGGGATTCCTCCACCTAAATAAGGAGCTATAAAGAGAACGATAGGGTCCTAATACATCATTCCCACAACAAATCTTTTAATCGAAACCCAAACTCAATAGGGATAGGAATCATCTCCATAGAAGCCTGACTAGAAGGCTAAAAATTTTCAATAGAGAGAGGGTCTAACTAAATCCATAAAGAAACTAAAATTTTAATAAATAATAAACCAAAACATGGCCAGGGCATTGAAATTAAAAAGTATAGAAACATAGTAAAATCCAAAACAAAATTTAGACCAACAACAACATCAATATCACAAAAAATACTCATACTACATAACAGAAAAAATAGATGATCATGAAATATCCAAGTTATCTCATTATTAGAAGCTCACACAACTTCCAAATCCTAACAAAGGAAGAGAAACCTGAATATGAACTCTATAGAGATAACTAAAAATACACTAGTTTATCTAGGGCTCCAAATAAGAGAGAAATGCATGCTAAAATTTTAGTATAGGGCTAAGAATAGACCTTAAAGCCCCAATAAGGATATGTCATCTTTCATAAAGGTCTAGAAAATAATATATTCCTCCTTTGAATAAAAAAATTAGCAAAAACAAAAAAATCATTCCACATCCTCAATCTCAACAAATAGGAGATCTCAATCAACCTTTAACAAAAGATCACTACAAAATGATAACCAATCTTGAGAAAAGAGTTAATAAGGGACCACATCTTATGAGATTTAGAGGGAGTAGAGTAATAAGCCCCCATCCCATCTAAAATAAATTCTATTGAAAAAATAATAGAAAATATATATTCTTAATATCTTTGTTAACCTCCCTTGTAAGTGATACAAGAGCATCCTATGGAAGTTGGGAATCCTTCATGTTGGAGTTATTTTGACCTTGGAGTTTGAGGACTCAGACATTATAAGGGTTGATTCCTAGTCATTGAAGGAGCTTATCATAAAATATTTCTCGACTATGTCTAGCATGCTCCACCCCTGAAGTAACTTGGTCATTGAAGGTACTCAACACCTGAAGGAGCTTGACAGTGCTTGGCTATACATTTTTTCGATGCTCGATAGTGTAGTTTGATGAATGATGATTTTGTAGATTAGACCAGCCAAACCATGATATGGAGCAATTGTAGGGATGTGTGAGGACCTATTTTGGTCTTAGTGATCTTTCATGTGTTCTTTTAATGGGTGTTATAAGATGAGTAAGGGATTTTGTATTTAATATATTTTGTAGGTTGATTTGTGGCTCAAATATGTATTTAATATAAGGGTTTATTTAATTTGTAACTTTCTAGGATAATTTGTGGCTTAGTTGGGTATAAGTAAAGGGTCTTGCAAAGTCTTGAATCATTATCATCTAGCATGGATAAGATGGAGTAGTTGTCATGGAGAAAAGTGTAGCAGAGCTAGTAGCTAAGCATGTCTTGGAAAACCAAAAGGTTGCATGGTGGCTTGAGAGCACAAGTTTAGATTCTTCTTGGAGTTTTCGACAAAATTGTGGATTAGGGCTAGCTAGTGGTTATATCTTATAAGTTCTTGTAGAATTACTATTGTAATTTATTTGTATTTGACCATAACCTAGAAGGCCTTACAACCAGGCATGTCGGAAGAAAGTATTTTATGAGAATTAGTATTGGTGTGGATCTAAATCTCTATGTTATTGTTTATATTTCATTGTGTGGTTAATTATTGGGGGTTAAGACATCTCCTTTGGGGATTCTCTTACCTTATCCTACGTTAGGTGATATCAGAGAGAAGTTTGAATCTAGTTAATCTTGTAGTGTTGATTTATCTTGTGGATTTTTTGTAAAGGGTTTTTGAAGATCTTGGAAGATGCCTCTGAGAAGATTGAACCCAAATGAAATTAATGATGTTTGTGATTCTATGGAGACTAAGATTTTAGATAAGATTAAAGTATATTTCAGATATGAAATGGAGTTGCTAAAGAATGAGATCATGAGAGCTATTACAAATGTATGTAAGAATTTGGGTACTATTGAAGATGGGTATGAGGTAGCTCTTAAAGACTTTGAAGTGTCTAGATCTAGTGGTGAAGACAAAAATGATCACATGGAGAGACATATGGAAGATAGGGCTAGTCAATTGTGTATATATGGATCTCAATTGAAGTTGAAGCAAAATATGGATGTTTCTAATTTCTTAGGTACTTTGAATCCTAAAGACTTGATTGCTTGGATTGGTAAATTGGAATAATGCTTTGAGTTAGAGGATATAGGAGATTCTCTTAGAGTAAGGTTGACACAAAATAAGTTTAAAGGACATGGTGTTCTTTGGTAGAAAGAATTGCAAATAGATAGAGAAGAAGAATACAAAATGAAAATCACTTGTTGGAGGTTGATGGTGACTAAATTGAAGGCTAAGTTTATTTTAGACGATTATGAACTAGAATTGTTTAAGATATTGCATAATGTGAAACAAAAGGATATGACTATGAAAGATTATACTGAGGAGTTTTACAGGTTGACTATTCAGTATGGGCATAGAGAACTTTCTAAGGAAAAGGTGATCATTATATTAATGGTTTGAGATTCAATATTTAGGATGAGGTCGGTATGCTAAAGAATGATTCAGTTGAGGATGCTTATCAGTATTCCTTGAAGGTAGAAGTTGAAAAGAAGACATCAAGGTAATTCTTGAGAGAAGGAGAAGCAAGATCACTGAACAAAGGATAAACTGAGTGCAGAAGATGAACCAAAACTTATTGAGCCGAGGAAGACGACACCTAGGTGGCCTTTAAATGCAATTGTTTTCATTGTGTTGAAAAAGGATATGATCTTATTTATGTTTCCAGAAGTCTAATGATATAAGAATTGTTGTGGTAAATGAATCTAATCATTTGGTCAATGAGCCTAAGAGGGAAGGAGAGAACTTATAGGCTTGGTGAGTACTATTCGGTAAAAGGGTATTGGAACCTTGTCAAATGAGTAATTTGTTCAAGACTCATTGTAAGTCTGCTAGTAAAATTTGCAATGTGATTGTGGATGGTGGTATTACTAATAACATTTTTGTCCAAGAGATAGTTCAAAAGTTTGGTTTGAAGAGAGTGATACATCATCATCCTTATAGGATTTGTTTGTTACAAGATGAATGTGCTTTGGAAGTGAGGGATTGGTGTCTTGTTTATTTTCAAATTGGGTAGTATAAGGATCAAGTGTTGTGTGATATTGTGGACATGAGTAGCTATCACATATTGCTTTGTAGACCTTGGAAATATGACTTATGGATGATGCATGATTGTTTCAAGAATGTATTTACAGTTGAGAAAGGTGGTAGGAAGTTTTCACTCATTCCTTTGTAGAATGAAAATCTCAACAGGAGAAACTTGAACATTGGGAGTTGAGTTGAAATGAAGGATTTTGAGAGGGCTAGAGATCAAAGTCAAAAATACACCTATGCTACACCAATAAAGGATCTGCAGAAGAAGAGAAACCATGTGACTATTGTTGGAAAGGATTGGTAAAAGTGGAATAAAGGAAGAGTGTGCAAGTTGATAACTTGGAGGACATGTATGTGAAGAACCAATTCAACATTTATGTGTTGAATCCCACAAGATATTCTTCCAGCCTCTGAGAACATCTTACCATACCTAGGATGTCTAATGAAGGAGCATACTAGGGAAGTTGGAAATCTTGCATGCTAGAATTATTTTGACCTTGGAGTTATAGGACTTGGTCATAGGAGGGATGATGCTTGATTGATATTTAGTAATTCTTGGTTATAGTATTGGCCAATGGGCTTAGTCTCTAAAGGAGCTCAATGTAAATTGTTCCTTAGTTATGCCTCACATGCTTGGCCCTTGAAGGAACTTGATCATTGTTCAAGTACTCAACACTTGAAATTACTTAGCACTTGAAGGAGCTTGACAGTTCTTGGCTAGAGGTTTTGTAGATGCTTAGGAGTGTAGTTTGTCAAAATAGTATTTTTTTGTTGATTAGATCAGCCAACTTGGTGCATTTAATGAATGTGGAGTGTGATTTTGACATGGAGCAATCATATGGATGTTTGAGGACCTATTTTTGTTTTTTTTTATCTTTCCCATGTGCATTTAAATGTATTTTGTAAGCCGACTAATGCATTTTGTATTTAATATCTTTTGAAAGTTGACTTGTGACTCAAATATGTATTTAATGTAAGGGTCTATTTAATTTGTAACTTGATAGGCTGACTTGTGGCTTAGTTAGGTATGAGTAGAGGTTCTTTTGGAGTCTTGAAGCATTATCATCCAATATAAAGATGAAGTAACTAAGAAGGAGAAAAGTGTAGCCGAGTTAGTAGCTAAGTGTGGCTTACTGAACAAGAAGGTTGCTTGGTATCTTGCGAGCACAAGTTTAGACTCTTCTTGAATTTTTTTATTAGATTGTAGATCTAGGATAGCTAGTGGTTGGATCTTATGAGGTCTTGTATAATTACTGTTGTAATTGCTTTAAATTTGGTCATAACCTAGAAGGCCTTACAGTCATGCATGTAAGATGAAAATCTTATATGAGAATTGGTATAGTTGTGGATCTAAATCTCTATGTTATTGTTTATATTCCATTATATACTTAATTGTTGGGGGCTAGGAAATCTCCTTTGGGGATTCTCCTGCCTTATACTACATCAAGAAGCCCTCCATGTACTAAATCTAGATAATGATCAAGGATATCCTCATTGCACTAGTGTAATCTAAGGAAAAAATGAAAAAGAGGAGAGGGGATTAAGATTAAACCAAAACCATCCCCATCAATCTTCCAAACATTATCCCCACAACTCACCACAAAGTAACTCTGAGGTGGATTTGAAGCTACGACAAACCTTGAAGAGATACCATTAGAATATTGTAGAAAATGTCTAAATTATACCAATTAGGAACCTTAGAATCCACCATCATACCTTAAAAAGAAGAGGAGACCCAAATAATAGACTAACTTTTTTTTTTAATGGAAGAACAAAAAAGATTATATTTTTCCCATATATCAAACAAAAATGGGAGATAAAAAATAAATTATGTCATAGTTGAAAACCATTAGGTCAACCAAACCATATATACTACTATTATTCATAGGGAAAGGGGATAATATTCCATTCATAGTAGAATTTCATAAATAGATGCAAGAAAAGATTGATAACCTAGACAAGGATTTTATCCCCAAAATGCACCAATAATTTTGAAGGAAGTCACCTTGAGAGAACATATAACTACAAAAGAAAAATGATCCCTAAAAGATACAAAAATAACCCACCACATTTCAATGTCATAATCTGAGTGACCACATCCCGAAGCAACTTAGACACTAAGAAATCTAAGAGTGAAAATGTTTGTGGAGATAAGCAAAACCCTCATCCACCCTTATTCCACACTAAGAGAAATATGAAACTAGATCCATCCTCATTTTCATTATATTAAATCTCATTTTATGCAGCACATCTCACACTTAAAACACTATCTCCATTTTTCTTGTTTCTCTTTTCACTCATCTTTGAATTCAAAAAATGAAACACTATTAGTTTGAAATTTTCACAATACTAAGCTCTTCATACTTGATGCTTCAACAACCTTATTCATTTGACCAATTTTATACTTCAACACAAAATTAAAACATTGAAGACATTGTATCCATTTATCCTTCTTCTAATTTAACATACACTACTAATTAATATTTCAAAATCATTGTTGTCTATATAAAAAAAAAATTCCTTAAAAAGAAAGTAATGCCTTCACTTACTTCAATGAGTGAAGAAAAACATAAAATTATTGAGATGATATGAAAAATATAAACTTTTAGTATAATTCAACTTCACACTAAAGTTTTCTTTAAGTTTACCCTTTTGACTAAGTAAAACCCATATAACCAATCCACTTACATCACACTCAGCTTGAAAATTATTTATCAAAATTAGGCAAAGAAAGAATATGCTATTCATGTGGGTAAGGCCACAATAATGGTTCCCACTTTTCATCACGAAGAAATTGGATGAAATGTGGGAAAATCATCTTCTAGGGGCTTCAAATAAAGCCCCCCTAGGGATTCATTCAAAGTCATGGCCCTAGGGGCTTCATTTGAAACCCCTTGTTCCAACTACTACAAGAGGCATTAAACAAAGCCTTAGGGCTTTGAGAAAATCCCCTTGGGCCAATAGGTGGTTGAAATGTGGGCTAGGGGGGTTCATTTGAACCCCCCTAGGGCCAATAGGTGGCCAAAAAGTGGGCTAGGGGGCTTTGTTCAAACCCCCCTAGGGCCATGAGGTGGACGAAAAGTGTGCAAGGGGGCTTCATTCAAACCCCCCCTAGGGCCACCCAAATAAACTATTAGGGGGCTTTGAATGAAGCCCCTTCATTCGAAGCCTTTCTAAGGGCTTCATTTGAAGCACCCTTCATTCAAAGTTCCCAAAATTGGAAATTTTATAAACTTACTTGAATTTCTATCAATTTTCCCCCTTTTCAGGGCTTAAACAAGGGCTTCATTTGAAGCACCCTTCATTCAAAGTTCCCAAATTTGGAAATTTTATAAACTTACTTGAATTTCTATCAATTTTTCCCCTTTTCAGGGCTTAAACAAGGGCTAAACAAGTCCATAGTCTAAAACTAAATATAGAAAATTGTTGTACTTTGAATAAGATTTCCAATGACTATATTTGTATTATATATTATGTTTATCATGATGTTTAATTTTTAGTTTTATTAAATATAGGTTCTTTGGCCATTCCAAAAATCTAGATTTGAAGCTTTAAGAAAAATAGATAATTAGAAAATAAAAATTACAAAAATATGGCCATCAAAGGTATGTGTGTTATCTTTCTAGAAAATTAAGAAAAAATTCATTTCAATAAATATAATTCAAATTATATTGATAAAAAATAAGCTGTCTAATTTATTGTTAGCCTCACTTTGCCACTAAATAAAAGCTATATATTTTAATGAAATTGAATGAAACCAAGTAAACTTGCTAGATATTGATGTTAATATTCTATCCTTGAATGAAGTTTGTCATTATTATTTTTTAAAAATTAGTTGTCTTTGAAAATGCTGATTTTCATATAAACAACTTCTCAAAGGAGATGGAAAAATGGACTTCAACTGAATTTTTAAAAAAATCAAAAAATACATTTAGAAACTAGATATAAAATGCTAAAAATCTCTAGTTCACATCATAATCAAATTCATTACGGTTTTGTAGCAATATGCATTTGAAAATGGAGTTTTTGTTAAAAATATCTACTTTAGTATCAAACTTGGCCAAAAAGTGGAAAACATTACCATGGCCTTACCCATGTAACTTTTGTTCTAAAGATGTGAAACTCTTCTTATCTACTTGGGTCCATTAAAAAAACCTCTTATTTTCCTTAACGAATTTGACAATGGCTGTAATGACATCACTAAAATATTTATAATAAAATTACCACATAAAAAATAGCAAGGCCATGAGAACCTAGGGGCTATTGCATTTTTAGCTATTGGTCAATAACCAATCATTTGAATTTTTTTTATATCCTTTATGAACACATGTTTGCACACCAAAAAAACCCAAGAAAATTAATTTAGTCTATAAAAAAAACAATTTTCAAGGTTGATACACAACTTTTTCCTTATGAAACCTTCCCATCGCCATCCTCGGATGCTACAAATGTTCATTCTTTGATCCCCTAAATATATAAATAAAATTTCATTGATATATACAACCAAAAATTCCCAAGGAATGGTTGCAAGTGATATAAGAAGTCATTAGTATAATCATTTGTTAGTTTTAAACATTATTTTACATGCATCTCCAAGTATGATTCTAATAAGGTGTTAACAACTTCATATATCTATTTTAGAAAAAAAATACTAATCCATTCAAGAAACCCATAAAACTTTCAATCCTAAGAATTTGAAATATATATCTAAGAGTTATTACATTAATAACCCTATAAAATAGACACACCCTAAATTCAAATCCTTCCTTAGGTACTAAGATAGCAGAAGAAACACAATGCCAAAGGATTTACCTTATGAAACCTTAGCGCTTTAACTTTCCTTCTAATCTTCTTAATCTCCTTGGGAGTCAATATACATAAATCCTTATTTGGAAGGCAAGCTCTGAATATCAAATCCATATAACAACCAATTCTCCCTATAAGATGTAGCTCATTGAGAAAATAAATTACTATAATTTATCTATATGGTATTTTCATATCTCTATAGGCATATCACCTAGCTTTGTAGAGGTAAGCACAATTTTAGGTTTAATAACCCACACATATCCCCTTTTTTGTCTTAATGTCATCTATAAACTATATACTATTTAGTGGAATTACCTTACTATTTCCACTACTAGGATTATTATCCCGTTCTTCTTCTTGCATAGGACTTAAGGTATGATTGAACCATCATTCTCAAAGGTATATGAGTCCTCTCTTATCAAATCTGAGTATTAAATCATATAATGAAAATGTTATTCTTGTAGCTACCAATCTTAAATTAAAGAAGATTGTATTCATCAACTAATGATTGGTGCCCCTTTTTGCAAGCATGTAATTTTATATGAAGTAGAGTGTTTAGTTTTCTTGAGGTCTAAATTATCTATGACCTATATCTCTACAATGTTATCTAAAATATAACCATCAATAGTTATTTTACAACATAGACCTTTTGATTTACATTTAGTTTAATTAGTACCTTTCTTTTCACTAGTTATTAGTTCTCTTTTGGTGGCTTCAACAATACTCTCCTGAAAAAGAATGAATCACCTAATTATAATTACTATTTATTCTGAGCCAATTATCCAACACTCTCTTGATCTAGTTTTACAATCCGATTACTTCTTTTGGGTCTTGTATAACTTTTGTGTAAGGATCTAGGACACTCCAAAATCCTATGACCAATATATAGGTTACATTTGAAATATTTCAATTTACTAAATCTCTTCATCTTCTTTGGAAGTCACCTCTTCCATAAGAAATTTCTCATTTATTTTGATGGCCTCTTATTTTATTATTGGATTCACCAAAAGAATTAGCAAAGAACAAAGGTCAAATGCAAGAAGAAGTGATTGATGAACTATTCATGTTAATCCATATTTGTCATTATTAAACCCTAAATAACATAAAGTGATGGGAACTAGATTGAAAAGACACAAGATGAATACATAATACATAGAAATTCATGACAAAGCTCTTCTACATGAACAAAATAAAAAAGAAAAAGTTATTTTAGAGAAAAAAACACAAAATCTTGATTCATTATTCATCTTCTAATGATAGTTACAATGATAGGTGATGCTACAAGGACCAGCTCAACTATCCTCATCGAAGCTTTTAAAAGAATTTCCTAGGTCTATTTTGTAACTTTATAGAAGGCCACACTTCACATTTTGGCTCCTCAAGGCATCCATATTTATTTTTATTTCTATTTGATTAATTTTAGTCTCTAGTCCTACACTTTTTTTGCCCTTTCATTTAGGATGTTGACTCTTCCTTTCTTATGAATTGATCAGCTAAAATCATCAACAACCAACTTTCTTGGTTTCTATAACTATCAATTACCAATCTACATTCTCTGTTGATAGGAACTTTGATATGAAAAAGGACCCAAAGCCAATTCAAGTGTAAAGGAAAATAAAAGAAAACCAAAACCTTAAGAAGTCATGACACTCGTACATCACTATTGAAATTGATCTTCCAATACTTATATAACTAAACTTGATATCCAGGGGAACCATACTCATAGCCATTATAGCTAACTTGTTGCACCTACAAGTCGTAATCAATACATTATTTTTTGATTTATTTTTTCTATGTGTATTTAACTTAATTGCTTATAACTATTTTTCAACTTTTGGTTAGTAATGGCACACAATGTGATTTGTTATGTGTAGAAAGGTAAAAGAATGCGGTCATTTCAAAGTGTTGCTAGATACTAACTTAAAGATGCCCCAATAACCATGCACCACAACTACCTCAATAATTTCTACTCGAATGGAAATGTCCTAGGGGAGATGATTCAATAGTTACCTAAATTCATGTCTACCATTATAGATCCCACCCAATTACCGCTCATAAAAATCTCCAAATTATGATAGCACATATACTAATAGCCAATCACATGTGTACTAATAGCCAATTACACAGGTACTAGTAGTTCATAGGTTTTTGGGTTTCTTGGTTGTTGATTGGTCCACATGTGCAAAAAGTACTTTTTTTCTTCTAGTGAGCGGCTATTGGGGGGTGAGCATAATGAGTTTTGGGCGAATGTTTTAAAATGACACCTTTAAACCACCTTGCACTCTATGAGTTCTACAAAGAGTTCTGTAAATGCAAAAAACCCGAAAGGTTAACTTTAAGCTCTTCACTCACTTATGAAGGTTCACTGAAAAAATTGACAAAATTTGACATATGGATGAGGAGTTGTAGGTGTGCCAAGTGTTCGTGGGTGTTTACTAGGTTGTCTCCCCTAGTCATCGAGAAAAAACTCACTATTGTAATTTGAAGAGGACGATTATTGGTACATGATATATTTATTAGTAGGCTTTTATCTATAAATTTTGGACACTTCTATTCTCCACAAAAAAAATAAAAAAATACCTATGTGCATATCCATCAAAACACTTATTTTTCATATCACAATGAGCTTTTATGGTCTGTTTGGCTGCAGGAATATAAAAATGGGAATAGGAATACTTATTTTCGAATAGAAAATATGGTTACATATTCGTATTCTTGTTTTGTTCACCTAGAATTTGATGTAGAATTCAGGGACTCAAAAAATTATGTTTTCCAAAAGAAATAAAAAAATTGGAATAGGAATATGTATTCCTATTCCACCTACTTAGGTGGAATAGCAAATCCTCTTTTTTGGGCCAAAATCAAAAACATTATGGATTTTCCTGAAAAATTTCAGCATTTGATCTTCATGCGATGCATAATTTGTAGTTGAAAACAACACAAAATTTAGAAAAAAATCACTACTTTTGAGAAATTTGAAAAAAAAAAAAGATTTTGTTTTGTCTTTAATGAATTTTGTCTGTAGATTACGGCACTGGCTACCTAGGCAGGAGGATCGACTACCTGGGTCGCCGGGATTTTCAAACACCATGCCATGCCGTGCCATGCCTATCCCTTCCACTGACAGTGTCAGAGAGTCAATCGTGCACCCATTCTATGGAGATGATTTTTCTTTTTTTTAATAAAGTATTAACATACTTTACATTGCATGGTTTTTATTGAATAGTTTTATGATTGTTAATATAAAATTAAGTTTTTATAATTGTTTATAAAATATTTTTATAATTAAATTAATTTCTATAGACTTAATTTTATTTATTTTATTTTTTAAAATTATAAGGTATATTCATTTTATTTTATAACTTAATTTATTTTGTATTTATTAATACATTTGTATTAATCGTGTAAATAGTTTCAAAATAACAATATATAAATAACGTTTGTATTTATTGAAATAACATTTGTATTTATTGCAATAATAAATTTATTGTATAATTTTACAAATATTTAATAAAAATAAAGATTATTATTTTTTGATTAAAATGAATTGTCAACAACTTATTACTTTTTATATTTAATATCATTTAATAAAACATTACATTCAAATTTAATTTAATTTTTATCTTATTAAAAATAAATCGTTTGTGATACTTTATTATAAATTTTGCTAGCTAAATAAATATATAATTTTGTTTAATACTAGCAAAATATATAATAAAGTATTTAAAATGATTTCTTAAAATTTTACAAAAAAATTTGAATTTAATTAAATTCTAAATCAAGCTAATTAAAATTAATATCTTTTATTTGATATAACAAATTTATAAATTTTTGAAAAAATGAACTCAAATCTATTAATATTCAAGTTGGTTGAAGTTACAACATTTTTTTGGAAGATTTTTTTTAAAATCAAGACTATATTAAGTTATATAAATTTTATTTAAATCGTGACTATATTATTTGCATAACTTAATATATTCACCATCTCATAAAGAACAAGAACAATGAAAATGTCAAGTTCAAGAGGGTGAAAATTAGAACAACGAAGCACCTTTAATGATTATAGAATTTACATATTTTCTAATTTTCCAATGAGTATTTGATATAAGTTGCATTTTAGTTAAAATTGTGCACTTGTCTCAATGAATTCCAAATAAAAGTATCAAGAATCAATCTCCCCTCTCTTCGAGGACTCCTAAATAGCTTCATTAATGCACATTACTCATCATCGACTCTTTGGAGTGTGCTTCCACTTTTCTATTTTCTCGATGCAAAAGATCTTATTTTGTAAAGATGTTAGCTTGGGGTATTTGCTATACTATATCATCCATTGCTAAATTGACTAGACCCTTTTACCTCCAATTTTTCCTCTCGGATTTAATAAATGGGGTTGTAATCTTTTATTAATGTTTTGTTTTGCCACAATTTTTACCAGTCCTTGGGTGCTACAAAACTCCTCAAGGATTTGGATTTTCTTTATGTTTTTCTAGCTAAACCTTATGGAGTTTTATGTGTTTTTTTAAACCTTGGAGACATTTCTTTCAATTTGACTAGAGAGTCTATGTTTTCCTTGGCGAACTTGTTGCTTTATGATAAGTTTGCAACTGCAACAATGAATAATGAATAGTAATTGCATCGATTTTGATAAGGTTTTCCTATGTTTCACCTTTTTTATTTTTGGCTTGAATTATCTCTATTTACTACAGGAGAACAGTCTAATAGAAATGCAATTGCATTCATTTATAGTAAGATTGATTAAAAAAATGAAAGCTCTTCAAATTTGTTGAACACTTAAATAGAACAACCACCAATTCGGTACCTAGAAAATTCTAGATTTTGCATCATTGCCAACAAATAAGCATGATTTTGACTAGAATTGCAAAGATACAAAATTTGATCTTGAGAATAGGATTCAAAGAGATCATTGAGTTTGTGAATATTCAAGCAAGGAAAATAACTAATATAGTTGAAATTATTTTATGTTATTCAATAACAATGATTGAATAAATGAAAGAATTTATCATCTAAATAAATCCAAAACATCTCCCCTCCACAAATAAAAATATAACAAAGCTTGGCAAATTTGGATTTGTAAACTTAAAATATACTCAGCCTTATGAAAAATAATTGAATTTGTATTGTTAACTATCTAATGCTACTCAACAAAAATAAAGTTCAAATTTCAGAAATCATAGAAAGTGGCTTCTTAACTACACTTCATAGAGAAAATTTCTCCAAAGATCATTCTTTGACTCAGTTATTGACAATTCATTTTAATCAAAAAATAATAATTTTTATTTTTATTAAATATTTGTATAATTATACAATAAATTTATTATTGCAATAAATACAAATGTTATTTCAATAAATACAAACGTTATTTATATATTGTTATTTTGAAACTATTTAAACGATTAATACAAATGTTTTAATAAATACAAAATAAATGAAGTTATAAAATAAAATGAATATACTTTATAATTTAAAAAAGTAATAAAACATAAAATTAAGTTTATAGAAATTAATTTAATTATAAAAATATTTTATAAACAATTATAAAAACTTAATTTTATATTAACAATCATAAAACTATTCAATAAAAACCATGCAATGTGAAGTATGTTAATACTTTATTAAAAAAAAAAAAATCATCTCCATAAAATGGGTGCACGATTCTCTCTTCGACACTGTCAGTGGAAGGGACAGGCGTGGCAGGGCGTGGCACGGTGTTTGAAAATCTTGGCGACCCAGGCAGTCGATCCTTGGGCAACGTCTATACACCCACGAAAATGCACTTCCATACGAAGGAGAGGACTTAATTAATTTTTTAAAAAGTTAGAAAAAGCAATGTAAAAAAAGTGCATTTTCGTGGCTGTATAGCCACGGGCTCGATCCTCCTGCCTGGATAGCCAGTGCCGTAGATTACCCTGTTCTTTTTGAACTAGCCTTCCATTTTTTAAAAGATTTTTAATATCAATTATATTTCCCTTACCCTAAAGTGTAGTATTTGTGCAGTCTCTGAACTCTGGATTGCTTTGCTAATCACAGTCTGTATTTGTACGCACACTGCTTTAAATTTGTACAAGTCATTATTCTAATAGTTATGGTCCTCATAATTACAACTTTAGATTGGTGCGTGTGAATTAGGTTAAAAAAATTATTAGTTAAAAAATTATCCTATGTAGTCTGTCGACAAACTTTTAATGATCAGTTAAAAAAATTTAAAAGTCTGCGGGAACTCACTGCCCTGCGTGTTTTTTTGGAGTTTTGCGATCAATACTACTGGTACCGACTTTATTGTATGGAGACCACTTCGCCAGAGGCAGACAACTAGTGTTCAAGGAATAATTCGTGTCTTTATAAGCTTCTGTGGTTAAGCATAAATCTGTCCTTTGCTGCAGATCCCCATTGATTGACAGTAAACCATTTTCAAAAGGTTTCTTTTCTGGTCCAAAGAAAATATCTACGAAATGGCAGTTGGTGTAGTGGAATTTTTAAAAGACAAGAATATACTTGTGATTGGTGGGACGGGTTTCCTAGGCAAAGGTATTTTAATGCTCCCTTCAAATAATTTTTCATGGGGGATTGAGATTTCTCATATTGTCTTCATAGTTTCTATTCATTTCACAGATTTTAATTTCTCATAAAAAACTGTTGGCAAACGTTTTAGATAACTTTTTTTTTTTTTTTTTTTGGAAAGACCTAAACAAATCAGGGTTTTTTTTTTCAATCATGGTAATACTAAAGGAAAACTTGGTTTCTGTTGCATTCTCAATTATTCGACCGCTGCAAGAAAATGAACCGACCAGGATAATTCTCTGTTCAGTACTTTTCAATTATAGTTTACTTTGTATTAGAGGGGTCTACTTTAATGACTTGGAAATACGGCGGGGGGACTATCAACACCATAAATTTATGCACAAAATGCCCAAATTATCTGCTCCTGATTCACGTCTCGACCGGTACAGAATACATTTGGTTTTATTCTATCAATGGTTGAACTATCTCTGGCTTAGAATAAATATGATTCTATACAAGACCATTGTGACAATTGTTACGTTGTGAATCTTAAATAATTAAAATCTAAACAAAATTAATCTTACCTATTATAATAGGTAACAGTTTTTTCTCAATCAAAATCAAAACCATAATATTAATCTTATGAGTTATTGAAATTGATAATATTCCATGTATGAATAAAAAGGTTTATGAAAGATTAAGCTTACCAATTATTTAGTGCAAGAAAAGTTTTACAATTGTTATTAATTAAATGTTTGCAATGTATGTGAATAAGGCAAGAAATTTTGGTTATGCACTCCCTTTTCATCTTAATCTTTGAAACTTTTCATTTTATATTCGGTCACTACCAAGCCTATAACAAAGCTATGTCGGAAAACTCTAAAGAGTTGGTGGTTGATCTCAGTGACGACATGGGAACTAGTGATTGCATTGAACTGGTGGGTGTGGAGGATTGCATCCGTAATAGCGAAGTGGTGATGGTTTACTTGCAGGAGGGTGGCCTCTTACCATATTTGGAAGGAATGACGAAGCACGATGAGAATGTCTCTATGCAATTCTTCCATTCTTGGAAGGAGAGGAAGGTGACTGTCAATGGGATGGGATTTGAAATTTTAGAGGAAACCATTGCGAGGGTTAGAGAGTTTACCATGGAAGGAAAGAATTGGTGAAGGCAGGCTAAGGTTAATAAGGAAACCAATCTACAAAAAAAATTCAAATTCAAGGAGGAGCCAATGTGAATGCATGGTGGGTTTTCAAGGGAAGCCCATCCAAAACCTTGGGATGTTATTTGCTATTCAATAATGCAGTATATCACCCTTGAGGATCGCTTCCAGGTACGCTATTATTACCACTTCCCTATTCTTAATCACTTTAGGAACTTGGACAACATTTCCTTCTCGTTTCTTTTGTTGCATTCGTTGGAAGATTGCATTTATAAGGCAAGGAGGAAACATGAGGAGGGTAAAACCTTCTACCTCATCCATTGGGGGCTCATGAACAAACTGTATACCCAACATCTTGCCCAAAACACACTGTGGGTAAAACCTTCTACCTCATCCATTAGGGGCTCATGAACAAAATGTATACCCAACATCTTGCCCATAACACACTGCTCCTAGTTAACCCTCTAGCCTTTGTTACCCCCTGACTCTCTCTCGACCTTGGCCTTGGCCCTAGCCACAAGAAATTCAAGAAAACCTTGGGTCTTGAGGTTATCATTGAGTTTGATTTAAACACTAGGAAGGGTAAGAAAAGTTCCATGTGATCTAGTAAATGCCTCCATATGGAAAAATTGAAGTCCTCCCCCTCCCCCACAAGCATGATTCTAGCTCTGAATCTTCTAAAGGTGATGTTAAACTTGCAATAAAAAGAGACTTCCCAGGACACCAAGCCTATCCCCAACCCTCTTAGGCCTTCTTATATCTCTAACAACCTCGAAGCTACCTCGGTTAGAAGTGGGGGGAGGGGGCGGCGGAAGACATCACTTCCCCCAGGAAAGAAACTCCTAAAGTTGGGGGGAAGAAAGGTAGACATAGCTATGGACAGAGCCATAGTAAGGCTAGACTGGATAGGCTTGAGTATTCTATGAGGTACTTGGTAGAATATCAAACTAGTATTTATGAGAGATTTGAACTTTGGTGGAATTTTCCACCAAAGTCATGCATTTCACAGCCACCACCTTTTACTTTTTGCAAGTGAATAAAGAGGAGAAGGACCTGGGCAAGGCAAGTTAGAAAACCCACTCCATTTATGGGTTCTTGGCAGAGGACTAGCCAAAGACTATCTTGGAAAATCGATCAAGGTGGAGGGGGAGGATGTGCATAAGGACTCGCCCGAGGAAGAGAAGGAAGATGATCATGGACATAAGGAGGGTAGCTAGCCCTGGGTCTGGTGTTTATTTTTATTTTTATGCTGCTCATGACTATGAACTTAGTACCCTACAGAGTTTTACTTTTTATGTTTTTTCCGCTTATTGGGACTTATAGAAGCAATCTTTTTAAGTGCTATTGGGTTATTCCTTAGTCTTTTCTGCTTTCTTGTTTAAGGACTGATAGTATTGTTAATTTAGTTAGAGACATTATGTGTTTTTTGAAGTATAAAGTTGGTATCAGTTAGTGACTGGGAGGTAACCTTCGGCTGACCTTCATCTTGTTTTGTACTCCGGGACCAACCCCCCATCTTTTTTGTTGCTATCTAATGCTTGAAAACTTTAGGTGGACAAATGAACTTATGTTTTCACAAAAGCCATTGGAGAGATGATGGTGGACCAATTAAGAGGTCATATGCTTATTGTTCACCCCCTATCATTGAGAGCACTCTAGCTGAACCATTCCTAGGCTGGATGAAAGGCAATAGGTATTTAGTACTATTTTGGATGTTTTGGATATAAATCTGTTTTAAGAAGCAACGATTATTTGAATAATCTAACAGATTCTTCCTTGTGGGAAAGGACACTAGATCCTCTATTTATTGGTTATGGGAAATGACTAATAAAAACATTTGTTATAGAACACAACTTAATAGATGATGCAGTGATTGAATTTCTTGGGTCTTTTTAATATGATAATTTTTTTTTTTAATATGTAGATTGAGTATTTGATTATTTGAAGGTTGGCTAGTTTGATATTTAAGTAAAATCATTTAAATGATCAAATAGTTATTTGACATAAAACTTTATTTATCATCAATTCTAAATGTTCAAGCATTTGATTATAGGTTCCAACATATATGGTCACAAATTGCATGATTGCTTCAATGTACGAACATGCGAAACAATTTGATTTATTTATATACAAAGTGAGAACTTCTTTAGGAAATCCCTTATTTTACGACAATGGTATTGATTTGGCATACAAATACTTTCTCACACCCTTGCACAACTAAGGGTGCTAAAAAGGTACTAGTGAAAATACCTTACATACTAGGAGTATGCAAAGCTTTCAACAATACATGAAAATGTATTACAAGATCCCAATAGAGGTATAAATATAATTATTAAGCATAATTTGGACTAGAATATAGCATCATAATAATTCCCTCATTTTTTACTGAATGCAGATTCATTATTGTGTGAACTTACTTCTTTGTGACGTCCTAAATAACAACACAAACAACTACTTCATAAGTATAATATGGCTATGAAGCTAGCAATGTTAAATCAACCTTTTATTTTCTTCCATGGAAAGTGAGTATTTTTTAATGTTTTCTTTTTAATAATATTTTGATATGCATTATTTCAATATCTAATGGTTCAACAATAGAATAGTTCATATTATCATTACTCTTAGTTTACATATAAAAGTAGTATGTATAGGTTCCTTATTTCTATTGGAAAAAAATAGATTTTTAAAAAATGTGTTGTGTGAGATTTCACTTGTTTTGAATTGGTAAATTGCATAATATTTTTTTATGGACTATTAGGTTTGACAACTTCAACATGACTTGCTTATGGAAAGGATTAGGAGAATCATTTGTATAATATTCATATTCCAAGATTGCTTAAGTATGTTCCAAATTGAAAAATTATTTAAAATAAATCTCTCACTAATTTATTATAATTGCATATCTTTTTTTGTAGGAGAACCCAAAACTCATTTAATAATGATAATAAAATAAAACTGAGAGAATATCTTAGATCGTGTTATAATTGATAAATGTTGGTTATTTATAAATATGTATAAATGAAGGTATCACTTTACAAATTATTCAAATTATTTTGTAGTTCGTACTAAAGAGAGGATACTTATGCATTCATTAAATTCTATTTCCAATTTTTTTAGCCAATTATAATAAGAATTAAAATACTTTTAGAAAAAAAATATTAAATTTTATATTTAATTTTAATTTTAAATAATTAGAAATTTCTATATATTTAATTTTCTATTGATTATGAAATAACAAATTGAAATTTTCTAGATAAAATTCATGCTTTTTTACAATTAAATACTTTGCACATACTTTAATTAAATATAAACATTAGTTACAATCTTAAAAAAAGGTTGCAAAGAATTAAATGATAGTTATTTAATTTTTTTAATGTTTTTATCTAGAATTTTGTTGTATATTTTTTAATATTTGCATTCTATTTCAATTAATACTTAATGTATTAAAAGAAACCAAAACTAGAGGGATGGCCTAATGGTTTGGTGGACTATGTAAATCCCAATGCTAATTTTGGGTCGCAAAAAAAATTCAATTTTTTTTACCTAGTTCTTTATTGTACGTTGCTTGTTCTCTAGCTAGATGATAATAGTTTTCAAGGGCCCAACATAGTCTTTGGTAATTTTGGTTGCTTTTGAGTTGGGGTGTTACTCTTTTTCCCAAGTTCTCCCTACCTGGGAGGGTTTCTCTATGATCAAAGGCTTTGACCTTTATGCATTTTAGTAAGCTAGTGTTTTATTGGGTTTAATCAATTATTGTTGATTATTTTTTGTTTTTGGGCTTTTGGTTAACACTTTTATATCAGTCATGATTCATCTTTGTGGGGTTCTAGGTTCCCTTTAAAATCTACTTGTGAAGGGTTTTGAGACCCCTTCAAAACCCTTTTTTTCATCTAATAAAAGCTATGCTCCAAAAAGTTCTAATAGCATAACAAGTATCATCGCAACAAGCCCATGATAATGTTGTAAAAGTATAACATGAAAAAAGTCCTAAGTATATGAAATAACACAAGAAACTAAAATAGCTATGATGTAGTCTAACTCTGATCATATAGTTGATCTACAATCCTTTTCACTCAATGTAAAGGTCAACACTATTAGGAGTATCTACATTATCCTTCATACCTTTGAGTAGCTGTTTGATCCACACAATGTTTGTACAATTTACTACAGCAACAACATATTTAGCTTCAATAATAGATTGAAAAATGCAGTTTTGTTTCTTGTTAGTCCATGTAAGTAGCCTTTTGCCTAAGAAATATGCTCCTCCACTGGTGCTCTTTCTATCAACAATATTTCCAACCCAATCAACATCAATGTAGGCTCTCAATTCAAATTTCCCATTTTTCTTGTAGTATAGACCATAGTACTCTGTTCCTTTCAGATATCTCATTATTCTCTTAATAGCCATCAAATGATTCTCCCTAGGATTAGTAGAGAATTTTGTAACTAATCCTATAGATAATGCAATATTAGGTCTATTGTGCTTACTAGCATGGAATCCTCCAATCCAAAAGTTTTCAATATCTCCTTAACATACTTTGACTGAGTGATGTATATACCATATTTTATTTGATGTACTTGCAAACCCACAAAGAACTTGATCTCTCCAAACATAGGCATCTCAAATTCTTTCTTCATTTCATTTGCAAAAGCCTTACATAAGGTATCTTGACCTCCAAATATGATATCATCAACAAAAAATTTAGATAGTAAAATATTTTTTCCTTTCTCTATCTTAAGTATATATTGTTGTTATCATTAGTCCTCTCAAATCCAATTTTCACAAGATAATTATGAAGCTTTTCATACTATGCTCTTGTTTCTTGCTTCAAACCATATAAAACTTTGTGCAATCTACATACCATGTTCTTTTTGTTAGCATCAACAAATTTTTCTAGTTGTTCTATATAAACCTCTTCCTCTAATATACCATTCAGAAATGCATACTTAACATCCATTTGATAAACTTTAAAAGCTTTGTATGTAGAGTAAGCAAGCATAGTTCTTACTCCTTCCAATCTTGCAATAGGGGAAAATGTTTCTCCATATTCTATCCCTTCTTCTTGTGCATATCCTTTACAAACTAATATTTCCTTTTTCCTTGTGACTTCACTATTTTCATCTAAGTTGCTTCTATATACCCACTTGATACCAATCACATTTTTATCTCCAAGTCTAAGAACTAGACTCCATGTCTTATTTTTCTCAATTTGTTCAATCTCTTCTTCCATGTCTTTACTCTAGTCCACATCTTCTAAGGAATCCTTCACTATTTTAGGTTATTGCATGCTCAAAAAAAATGTATCATTTCTCAACTTGTTCCTTGTTATGATTCTAGCATCTTTATCTCCAATAATTTGTGCAGCAGGGTGATGTCTCTTGACATACTTAGACAATCTTGGTTCTACTCTGGTTTCTTTACTTGGTTTTTCAACTTTTGAATCACTATGTACATCTCTGTCAGGTAGTTCAACATCTCTTTAATGTACACTAATCTTAGAATCATAATGTGCCTCAACTTCATTTTGTAACTTGACACCTGAATGTAGCTCAACTCTTGAATGCAACTCGACATTCATACTATGTGACTCAATAGTCACTAAAACTTGTTGTTGGTTTACAACTTGATTTACAACATCTTCATTTGTAGGCATACCTTTATGAATGTATAAAAATTATTTGTATTCTTTCTGTTCCTTCATAAGTTCAGCCTCATATACTTATGTATATTCATCAAATTTCACATTTGCACTCTCCACAACTTTGTTAGTGTTAGTATTTAAATACTTATAAGCTTCTTGTGGAATAACCAAGAAATATACCTTCTTCACTTTTTGCATCAAGTTTACCATTCTTGAAATCTTTGAGAATATAACACTTGCTTCCAAATATCTTAAAATATTTTATAGTGGGTGAGTATCCATACCATAGCTCAAAAAGTGTTGAATGAGTACCTTTCTTGACTTGCACATGGTTCAAGTTATAGACAATTGTACTTACAAATTCTCTCTGATATTTCAAAGCAATATTTTCTCCATCATGAGTGTCCTAGCACAGTCTATTATAAATATATTCCTCCTTTCAACAATTCCATTTTGTGGAGGGTTCCTAGGAGTAGATGTATGTCATTTCATTCCTCTGTCATTACAAAACATCTCAAATATTTCATACTTTTACTTGTTTCTTTCTCAACTCTTGCTAAGTACTACTTAAAAATTTGGAAAGCATCATTTTTCTATTTCAGAAACATAACTATCATCATTCTAGAATAATCATCAACAAGTAGCATAATTTACTTATCTCCTTTGTACCTTTGCACTTCAATTGGTCCACACAAGTCAGTATGAACAATCTCCAGTAATCCTTTGGAGGTATGAATCTTACTCTTAAAACTTGACTTTGTCATTTTGCCTAACTGACATTGTTTGAAAATTATATTGTCAGGTTTCTTCAACTTAGATAAACCTCTGACTCTTTTCATGTCACTGATACTAACCAAGTTATCAAAATTAACATGACATAACCTCTTGTGCCATAGCCACACATCATCAAATTCTACAATTAAACAAGTAGCATCCTCTATATCAAGATAGAATAGATTACCTCTAGTCTGATCGCCTTTCAAAATTAGTTTTCTATTAGTATCATATATCTTAGCAATCTTTTTTTGAAACTCAACCTTACACCTTGAATTTTTTAGTTGTGACAAACTCAACAAATTATAACTTTAAGTCCTTCAACATAATAAGCATCGCCACATGAAATCTTTTTTGTGAGTTTGATAGAACCTTTTTCTTTTATTAGACAAGGTGCATCATTACCAAACCTTACACTATTTCCTATTGAAGATTGGCTAATAGTGATATGTAATTATCGTCATTTATGGAAACACATGATACATATGTTCACAAGAAACTTCAGAAATAAAGATACTTAGTGTTTGGTGATCACAAAATTGTCTAAGTACAAAATTTGGTTTACAACAGTGCATTGTTTTGTTTATAACTTGTTGTTGACATCATATTATGATTAATGAAGTTACATGGAGATAGAATACATGTTGGTGATGACATGTATAACCTCGAAAGTTAGTACAGAATGTACGAAACAAAGATGATCATGTTTGGGGTAGAACATGATAGCGGAATTGAAGGAAAGAATTGTTTTGTTTACAAAATAATTGCTTATCCAATTAGGGCCATCATCCTAGATGTTTATTCTATGTTGGAAAAGTGGATTTCAGTCTTAGCCAACCCAGAAACAATTTGTGTAAAGGCATGGTATTTATGCAAATGACATTTTGCAGTAAGATAGAGAAGTAAGCAATTGTGATTGCAAGTGCTATCTTGTAATTGTGATATAAGTTGTGCAAATATTGTGATGTGCGAACTTACTATGAAAGCAATATATGAAACATTTTATATGAGCTATTTGGTGATCTAAGATCGAGCTGAAGATTGAAGATTAGTAAAAAAAAGAAAGATAACAATAAATTACTTGTTTGAGTAGCGAGCTCTTCTTGTAGTTGAAATTGCATGTTTGGGCAGTGGACTCTTCTTGCATACATTGTACCACAACTCCTAATAGGGTTGGAATCTTGTAATAGGGATTCAAAATCTCATAACAAAGATTGCTTATACTAATTTTTCTCACTGACTCCTAACAGGGTCCATCCTCTAACAAGAAACTTATATATCAGTATATTATCTAGTGGGTATCATCCCCACCAGGGTTTTCCCTTGCCCAAGGTTTCCCTAGTTAACAAAACATGGTGTTATGAGTTATATTTCTACATTACTACTATTACTATTCAAAATTAAATTATTTTTTTTGTTATGCATGGTTTAAAGTAAGTAATAATATCTAGTTGGTGACTAAAGTTTGTAGATTACTAATTCACCCCCCCTCTTAGTAATCCCTATTTCTAACAATTGGTATTAGAGCTTAGTTACTTTGAAGAGGCTTAACAACTTAAGTAAGATCCCTATGGATACGGAATAGTTGATGAAAAACCTTGAAGAAGATCTTGAACAAATTGATCTCCTTACTGGAGAAAGAGATAAGCTAAAGGATAGATATAAAGACTCCAAGGTATACATTGGTCAATTGAAGGAAAAGATTGAACCTCTCAAATCAAAGCTTGAATTTACTAAATTTGGAAATAGTGATGATGATTATTGAAAGTTGAAGATAGAGTACAAGATCTTGAAGCATGAGTCAAAGATTACAAATCTAAAGTTGACTTTGAGAAATGATCCTAGCAAAGTTAAATCTAATTTTAAGACTGAAAATGCAAATCTGAGAGCAAGTTTGGCAAAGAAAACATTTGAGTTTGAAATATTGAAAGAAGATCATGAATAACTCCATAAGTACAATACTATTGTGAAAGATGAATTAATACAGTGCAAGCAGTAGCTTGAGAAGCTTTATTCTAGTAGAGAAAAACATGATGATTCTATGTCAATACAAAGGCCTACTTATGATAATACTGGTCTTGGTTATCTAATTAACATGTCTGCGAAGAAACCTGAGATTAGATCAGATTTGAAAGATAAAGACAAATCTGATGATAAGATTGAATCCATTCAATCTTCTAATAAACCAAAAGAAGTTGAGTAAAATAAGGAAGTTGAAATCTTGGATGAAAAAAAGCATGTGGAATCTCCTAAGGAAACCAAGTATGAATTTAGAGGTAAGTATTTCTTATGTAATGAAATAGTCATATGAAAAGAGATTGTACTAATAAGTCATTTACTCATGTTAAGGACTTTTATTGTCATAATTATCATGGTATGGATCATAATGCAATTAATTGTAGGAAACATAAGTATGATAATGATAGAAGAAATAGTAGAATGTCTAGAAATACTAACCCTATAGATAGAAGAAGATCAAATGAAATGACAGTGAGAGAAGGAAGATCTTATGAAGACAGAAGATAGATTTTGTGTTATAAGTGGAACAACTTAGGACACATTGCTTAGAAATTTCATGCACCAGATGATCAACTAAATCCTAGACGCAAAGCACCAATATATCAGTTATGCAACAACTTCAAACACATAGCGAAGTACTACAAAATGGATAGAAACTTTAGAGATAGAAGGAACAATGGAAGAAATTTTGAGAATAGAAGGAATGATGGAAAGAACATTAGAAATGATAGAAGGAACCATGAAAGGAACTCTGAAACTAAAAAAGACAATGAGGAATAGAAAAATATTGTTAGTGAACTTCGAGAAGAACTTAATAAAGTATTTGTAAAAGGAGTAGATATCTCAAAAGAAAAGCTAGATGATGATGAGACATAAAGATCAATGCCAATTGTTGAGTTTGATTCAATTAAGTTGAATTAAGCTTGTTCACAACATCAGAATTTGAGAACTTCAGTCAGAAGCTAAATTAGCTAGTTAGAGAAGTTGCCCAAAAAAATGTATAGAGATATGTTTAGATGGTATCTAAGCTCCCTTGTAATTTGGAGCTCATCTAAGCAAGTTATGAAGGAATTAAAAGTTACTAGTATTACAATAAAGGTTAATTTTATAGTAGAAGATGAAAAGTATGTTTTTATAGAGAATTTTGTGATGCAAAGTCTTGAGGAGGTTTGTCATGATGAAAGGAGGCTGTAGTAAACCTTGGGTGACACTTGAAGATCAGATACATGATCTTGAGTAGCTATTTGAGTACAGAATGTAGTTGACAACTTTTTCATGTTTACAATGTATGTAATTAATGCAAGTTCAAATTGATGGAATAAATGGAGTATAGAATTGATTTTCACTTCATTGTGAACACATCTGAAGAGAAGAGAAATCAGAGGTGACTTGTTAGAGCGATTTTAAAGAAAACCCTATTTTTGAGAAAAAGGTATTTTTTCATTTTTCCATAAATTTGTTTGGTAAAAGTTCTTGTTTGTTAAAATCATGGATATGTCAGTAGTGCATAGTGTTGAGAAAGAAGATAGACCTAAGTTAAAGATTGTTTTTGTAAAACCTACTGAAGGAAACCCTAGCTCAGCACTATCTATCACTCTAAATAACATAGTTTATCTTGAAGATGTAGGAAGTTATTTCAATAGTAAGTTTGAGTCTATTGGTAGTGAATTCATGAACAAAGATATGGAATTGGTTTTCAATCATGACATAACTATGAAGCTTGGATTTGAACATCTAAAAGAATCAGACTTGTTTAAATATCACTTCCATAGTAAGTTAGACATAGATGAATGAAAATAGATCATATTGAGTAGGATACATGATGGTAAATTATGGATGAAAGACAATGTAGTTGATATTTCTACCAACCTTATTCATGAGGTAACTGGTCTTAGTAAACAAGGCAGTGTACCTATAGATGAGAAATTAGTCAAAAAAAAGGTTGAAAGCTATATTAAAGTAGTGCATAATGGAAAGGCTATGGTGATTAGCACCATCAAGCAAGATGATGTAAGATTTTTGAGTAGAATTATTGCCTATTCTATTTGTGCAAGCTCAAAGATTGATGAAATTTTAGTAGGATTCATCTATGTAGTATATAAGATATGTGTAGAGAAAGAACAAGTGAATCTTGGTGAAATTCTAAGAATCCAACTCTTAGAGAACCTTGAAAAGATCAAGAGAACAAATAATGATGTGTTTAGATTCCAGTCATTTATCAATCACATATTCTTTCATATACTTAAAAGATTTCCTTACTTATTAGTCACAGACATAATGAGTAATGACAAATGCACAATGGAAAAGATTACAGAGGTATGCAAAAGGCATCATGTAGATAAGATATTAAATAGTGGCAATCTAATAATGAGGATATTTCAGAATGAAATGAAACATGGATTTAGAATTGTACCTACAATTGTCAATAGATTTAAGGATGACATTTGTGTTTTGGTTGATATAGATTACACCTATATTCAAGAAGTGGAACCTTGGAAACACTTCTTGATCCCTTCAGTTATGAATTGAATGATGATATAGTAGCTGGTTATATTGATTTGTTGTTGAATTCAAATAGAGATAAAGCTGAATATAGATTTGGTACATATGATGAGATCACACAAAAAACTAATCAAGAAACCTTAGGAGAAGGCATCACGCAAGAAAGTTGAGTCTATAATGAAGAAGGCACTATTAGAGTCCGAAATGACAAAGAGTGAATCTGAGGTTGTAAGTCAAATGATGAAACAAGGTATACTAAACATTCAATCTTTGTTAGTATCAATTGTAGAGACATCTTCAGAATAGAGCATTTTTTATGTGGTAGTGTCCGATGTTCAATCTAGTGAACTGAAAAGAAAATTAGAAAGATTGGTGGAAGCAATGTATACTAAGACAAAGAGAGTAAAACAACAAGCCACTAGAATAGGAAAAAGACATAGAACGTTGTTGACAATTGATTCCAATGATGAAGAAGATGAAGAAAAAGAAACCAAACAAGTAGAGAAAGTGATGCCAACAAAGAAACCAGCAGGAAAAGCTCGACAACCTTGGAAGTCGAAGATAGAGAAGATGAATACATCTATTGCTAATGAAGGAAAATTTGTTTAGATAAACAAGTTTTATGATTTGTATAATAGTTTTGAGAAGGACCAGATTGATATATCTATTGTGAAATATATTATAGCAAACAATCTAAAATTTAAGGATCTTCATTGCATTATTAACTAGAAAGTTTATGAGAGACTCATTCATAAGAAGGCTCCTACAAGGGAAGAAGACCTAGAACATCAAAAGTCTATGCTTGGGACTATTTGCAAGAATGATGATGAAGATGAAATCAAAATATTATTGAATAACCTCACACCATACTTAAGGAATAAATTGAGACCATTTCTATTTATGGTTGGTGAAAAGGATAAACTAAGAAGTGAGGCTACAACAACTATCAGTCAAATGTTGATAGAGTCTAAGGAAACATCTCCTCTAGCACCTAGAACCTCAGAAGTGTTAGTGAGCAGTGACACTATGCAAATTGATCAAACCAATGTTACCATTAACATTGATGATACCAATCCATTTGTTAGTTTCAAACCTAATGAATCAGACACTGAGGATATTGAGGACAAACTAAGATAGATTGAAGAAGAAAATAGAGGAATCCAAGAAAAAATTACTTGAGGAAAAAAAGAAAAGAAAGGAAGAGGAAGAAAAGAGAAGAATTTTAGAAGAAGAGATGAGAAAGAAAATAGAGGATGATGAAAAGAAGAGGTTGGAAGAGAATAGAGAAAGAGAGGAAAGGGAAAAGGAAGAAGAAGAAGAAGAGAGAAGAACAAAAGAAGCAACAAAGAAACAAAGGGAGGATGATACTAAACCATCTAGTTCATCCACTCTGCTCTCTCTTGCTAGTTTATCTACTAATTATGATGACCAAACATATCTGATCTCATCCCTAACCAAGCTTATTGAGAAGAATAGGAAAGTGAAAAGTTTACAAAGAAATTTAATACAATTTACATATATACTGCATAGTACCTTGGCAGTACAACACACTAAATCAGATCCTGAACAAAGGGCACAAGTAGTGCTGAAATCATTTGATAAAGAGTTTACCAATTTGTTGAATGTTGCAAATTCAAAGGCACATATTTCAAATGATGCTAACTTTTATAGCACCATCTACTAGAATGTCAAGAATGATTTGGTTAATCTTGATTCTTGTTTAAAAGAACTTCAAAAATGCCAACAAGATGGGAAAATTTTGTATATTAAGTGTACCTTATCATACAAATTGACTAAAGAAATTGACAGTCAGATAGAGATAAAGATGAGTGAGCTAGAGGCTTTATCCAGCTAGATCCAGTATCCATCTTGCAAAGTAGATGATTTTGAAGGACAAGTGACTAGTATTCATAGTGACATCAGGAAATTGGAACTTTAGAAGGAACAAATTTTGAAGAGGATATCATATTTCAGAGAATCTATTGCTCTAAAATTATATTTTGTTGAGAAATAGTTAGATGAATGTGTCAAGGCCAAGGACACATATTCCAACTTTTTGTATTCAAATCTTAATGTAGTTGAGATTGCATCGTATGCTTTATGTGATATTCTCATCTTAACCGAGTCTACCAAGTAAACATGGACTAAGGGTATGGATAGTCTGAAGGCTAATTTTGATGATTGCATGAAGGTCATATTAGCATAAGGAAGGACAACATCTTTGGACAGATCTTGACATTTTGACCTTTGTCATTGATGTC
Organism: Cupressus sempervirens; assembly: GCA_028749045.1. Taxonomy (NCBI): domain Eukaryota; kingdom Viridiplantae; phylum Streptophyta; class Pinopsida; order Cupressales; family Cupressaceae; genus Cupressus; species Cupressus sempervirens. Next base: position 742,857,092 of record CM053789.1, on the reverse strand, counting down.
AAAGGGGGAGAGATACAATGTTAAAATTATAAAATTAGGTAAAGAGAAGATAAAAGTGTAAAGTATATTTTAAGGGGGAGCATATGTGGGTAAGTGCACCAAGTTGTGGTGCCAAAAGGGGGGTATAAGTGGACACCTTTTTCCTGAAGTCAGCAATTTTTGAACTTCAACAAGAATTTGAGGATAGTTATGCTCAAAATTTTAAGATATGACAAAAACAAAAGTCGCAGTCCTTTGAATCTAGTTTCTAAAATGCTAATTTTATTTCAAAATGGTTTAGTTTTAGGTCCTTAAAAAAGGGGGCTATAAAAGGTGGTACTATTTATTCCAAAAAAACATAACACAATACAAAGTGTAGCTCCCCTAAAATTTTAATTTGTTTTTGAAATTCTTTAATCGCTCTAGTCAAAAGTTACTTAACACTATGTAGTTTATCCCAAATTTTTCGGGTAATTTTATAATGTGTATTTTTTTTTAATGAATTTTTTAACTAGACACATCCCAAAAATGTGAAATATCTGTGTGCTCCCCCTAGAAATAATTGAAAGCTAATCTAAAATCAAAACATTTTTATTTTCAAAGTGCGTAGAATGGAATCTAGTTTTTAAAAAACTAAGTTGTTGCCAAATTTGATGAAGAAGCTAAAATCTATAGGCAAATTAGTACATGATTTTTGATAAAAAAATGAACATAAATTCAAAAGAAATTATAGATGAAAGGCTTGAAGTAGTTCAAATTAAAAATAAATTATATGGTTATATAGCTAACACAGAGACCTACAATGTCATGTAACCTAATCTTATCAATGCCCAACCATGAGGAATCTTGAAGGAGAGCACACAAGAAAAATCAATCATTTTTTGTATGTTTGCAGCAAAACACGTCTCAGACCTATTTATAAACTCCAAACCTTTGGGTCAGATCTCCAAGGCAAAACCAAGCCTGAGGTGTGGTTTTAATGGAAAACTTTAAATAGTGTGTACGCCCTATAGTGCATGTACGCTATAGTGTGCATGCACTATTTAAAGCTTTTGAATTTGGGTATCAATAGTGTGTGCACGCTATAGTGTCCATGCACTATTGAGACCTAAATAGTGCATAGAGAAGGAAGAAGAGATGCAAAGCAAGAGCAAGAGAAGGGGGAGAATGGCTCTATGTGTGTGTGTGTGTGTGTGTGTGTGTGTGAGAGAGAGAGAGAGAGAGAGAGAGAGAGAGAGAGAGAGAGAGTAGGGGATGGGAGAGAGGAGAGAGAGAGGAAATTAGAGAGAGTAGCCTGAGTGGCAAAGAGAGTATGAGATGGGAGAGAGAGGAAGTGCAAGAGAGAGTAGGGGTGGCAAAGAGAGTATGGGATGGGGGAGAGAGATTGAGAGTAGGGGATGGGGGAGAGAGGAAGTGTGAGAGAGTGAGTAGGGGTGGCAGAGAGAGTACAGGATGGCAGAGAGAGATTTGGTAGTGGGAGAGGGAGCAAGAGAGGGAGAGAGAGGAGGATGTGAGTGTGAGAGAGAGAGAGTAGGGCATGGGAGAGAGTGTGAGAGTGAGAGAGAGAGTAGGGGTGGTAGAGAAAGAAAGTAGGGCATGGGAGAGGGGAGAGAGAGAGAGCAGGGGATAAGGGAGAGAGAGTAGAGAGGGAGAGTGAGAGAGAGAGAGACAGTAGGTAGTGGAAGAGGGAGTGGGAGAGGGAGAGAGAGGGGGGATGGGAGTGTGTGTGAGAGATCTAGAGAGTGGGACATGAGAGAAGAGAGAGAGGGGGATGAGAGTGTGTGGTGTGTGTGAAAGAGAGAGAGTAGGGGATGGGAGAGAGAGAGTAGGTGGTGGGAGAGGGAGTGGGAGAGGGAGAGGGAGGAATGGGAATGTGTTTAAGAGAGAGAGTAAGGGATGGGAGAGAGGAAGTGTGAGAGTAGAGGTGGTAGAGAGAGAGTATATGATGGGAGAGAGAGATTGAGAGTAGGGGATGGGGAGAGAGAGAGTACATGATGGGAGAGAGAGATTGAGAGTAGGAAATGGGGGGGAGAGAGAGAGAGTAGGCAGTGGGAGAGGAAGAACAAGAGAGAGGAGGATGGGAGTGCATACATGTGAAAGAGAGAGTAGGGAATGGGAGAGGGGGGAGAGAGAGAGTAGCTTGAGAGAGAGTAGGGGATGGGAGAGAGAGACTAGGCAATGGGAGAGGGAGTGGGAAAGGGAGAGAGATGGGAGATGGAAATGTGTGTGTGTGTGTGTGTGTGTGTGTGTGTGAGAGAGAGAGAGAGAGAGAGAGAGAGAGAGAGAGAGAGATTAGGGGATGGGAGAGAGTGTGAACATGTGAGAGAGAGTAGGGGGTGGCAGAGAGTATAGAGAGGGAGAAAGTGAGAGTGAGAGTGAGAAAGAGTAGGTGGTGGGAGAGGGAGTGGGAGAGGGAGTGAGAGATAGAGTAAGGGGTCAGAGAGAGAGAGGGGGGGATGGGTGTGTGTGTGAAAGAGATAGAGTAGGGAATGGGAGAGGAGAGAGAGAGATAGAGAGGGTAGGGTATGAGAGAGAGTGTGAGAGTGTGAGAGAGAGTAGGGGTGGCAGAGAGAGAGAGTTAGAGTAGGGGATGGGAGAGAGAGTACAGATGGAGAGAGTGAGAGAGAGAGACAGTAAGCAGTGTGAGAGGGAATGGGAAGGAGAGAGAGGGGGAATGGGAGTGTGTGTAAGAGAGACAGAGTAGGGGATGGGGGAGAGAGAGAGTAGGTGATGGGAGAGGGAGTAGGAGAGGGAGAGAGAGGGGGGAATGAGAATGTGTGTAAGAGAGAGAGAGCAGGGGATGGGAGAGAGAGGAAGTGAGAGAGAGAGTAGGAGTGGAAGAAAGAGAGTACAGGGTGGGAGAGAGAGATAGAGAGAGTAGGGGTGGTAGAGAGAGTGAGAGTAGGGGATGGGAGAGAGAGAGTAGAGAGGGAGAGGGAGAGAGAGATAGTAGGCAGTGTGAGAGGGAGTGGGAGGGAGAGAGAGGGGGAATGGGAGTGTGTGTAAGAGAGACATAGTAAGGGGTGGGAGAGAGAGAGAGAGTAGGCAATGAGAGAGAGAGTGGGAGAGGGAGAGAGAGGGGGGAATGGGAATGTGTGTAAGAGAGAGAGTAGGGGATGGGAGAGAGAGGAAGTGTGAGAGAGAGGGAGTGGGAGAGGGAGAGAGAAGGAGGAATGAGAATGTGTGTAAGAGAGAGAGAGAGTAGGGGATGGGGAGAGAGAGTACATGATGGGAGAGAGATATTGAGAGTAGGGGATGGGGGAGAGAGAGAGTAGGTGGTGGGAGATGGAGTGGGAGAGGGAGAGTGAGAGCAAAAGAGAGGAGGATAGGAGTGCATGTGTTTGAAAGAGAGAGAGTAGGGAATGGAAGAGGGGGGGGAGAGAGTAGCTCAAGAGAGAGTAGGGGATGGGAGAGCGAGTAGGAAATGGGAGAGGGAGTGGGAGAGGGAGAGAAAGGGGGGATGGAAATGTGTGTTAGAGAGAGAGAGAGAGTAGGGGATGGGAGAGAGTGTGAAAATGTGAGAGAGAGTAGGGGGTGGTAGAGAGAGAGAGTAGAGAGGAAGAGAGTGAGATTGAGAGAGAGTGAGAGTGGGAGTGAGAGAGAGAGAGTAGATGGTGGGAGAGGGGGGAGAGAGTAGCTTGAGAGAGAGAGAGAGAGGGAGTAGGAGATGGGAGAGAGAGACTAGGTGGTGGGAGAAAGAGTGGGAGAGGGAGAGAGAGGGGGGATGGGAGTGTATGTAAGAGAGAGAGTAAGGGATGGGAGAGAGAGTGAGAGTAGGTAGTGGGAGAGGGAGTGGGAGAGGGGGAGAGAGGGGGGATGGGATTGTGTGTGAGAGATCTAGAGAGTAGGGGATGGGAGAGGAGAGAGGGTGAGAGAGAGTAGGTAGTGGGAAAGGGAGAGAGAGAGTAGGCGGTGGGAGAGGGAGAGTGAGAGAGAGTAGAGGGGAGAGAGAGTAGGGAGAGAGAGAGAGAGAGAAAGAGAGAGAAGGGGATGGGAGAGAGAGTAGCCTGAGAGAGAGGGGGGATGGGATTGTGTGAGATAGAGGGTAGGGGATGGGAGAGGAGAGAGAGAGTAGGGGATGGGAGAGGATAGAGAGTGAGAGAGAGAGTAGGCAATGGGAGAGAGAGAGTAGGAGAGGGAGAGTGAGAGAGAGAGAGAGTAGGTGATGGGAGAGGGAGTAGGAGAGGGAGAATGAGAGAGAGAGAGTAGGGGATGGGGGATGGTGGGATAGGGAGAGATGTGTTTTGACATATTGTGTATGCACTATAGTGCTTATGCACTTCATAGGGCATATGCGCTATAGTGCATACGCACTATGTCAAATCACCCAAAAATGGTAAAAAAGCAAGTTTGGGTCCCATTTCATCCATTCTCTACTTTTGGTCTATTGTGCATTCTATTGTTTTGATAGAAAATGCGGGTTTCAAGATAGAAAACATTATTTGAAGACTTTTTGAAGCTAGCAAACACCAAATTCAATCATTGGATATGTGATTTGAAGACTTTTTGAATATTCTTTATATAGAAAAGGTTAGTGCAATCCTTTTTAAATATTGTTTTTTGATATATGAATACATATTTGATTATAATTTGACATGTTGCTTAATATATAGTGAATTCATTGAAATTTGTATGTTTGAATGAAATGTTATTTCAAAATAGTTAGAAATTGACAAGTTCTTTGATATATATTGTGTATTTATTCAAATAATTATAATTTTTATATGTATTTAAATGATTTGTAATTTACACAATGTAAGTAATTCAGATGTTTGAATAACTTGACATTTAGAAATCATCATCATGCCAAGGAAGAAACCAAAAACTTAAACAAATGAAGATAAGGAGAGAGATTTGGCAATTAAAAGAGATAAAATGAAACTACTATGTGAACAAAGAAAATTGCAAAGTAGTAATGAAGAATTGACTTTCGAAGAGGATCAAGAACCACTGATACAAAGAAACAAAGAGGACGAATTGGAAAGAAAAGGTGAACGAATGAGACTGTTATGCTCAAGAAGACAATTGAATTGTAAACGTACACCATCTTTCAATGTTGGAGTCATATCATCCTCTCGTGTTGAAGAGACACTAATTTGTAAATCCAATGATGTACACACTCCATTATGTCGTGTTGAAGACACAACATCAACACATCAAGTAGGTGATATTCCATCTTTTGCATCTAATTGCTAAGACACATCATCTACAGTTCAAGGTACACAATACACTCAAACTTATGTTGATGTTCAAAATGTTGAGGGAATGAAAGAGATTATAACCACTTCTAGAATTAATTTTAGAAGATCAAAATATTTGATTGATATTGATACTAACATTTTGAAATCAATGCTTGACAAGATAAGCAAGTGTACTTGTCAAGAAAAAGTTAATCGGATGTGGAGATTATTTTTTGAAGAATTAAATATTACAGGTCAATGCCAATTATCTATTGAAATGATGAAGAATTTGAAATTTAGGCCTATCATGAAGATTCTTGGGCTAAGATTGATGGACAATTCAAATGAAAAAAGCATTGTAAAGAATCTAATGAGTGCTTATGACAAAGTGAGTTCTAAATCATGCACCAAAGATAGTAATATCACAAGACAAGTACTTACATCGACAATAGTAAGTAGCCAAATGAAGAAAGCTCAACTCATGAGAAAGACAAGAAAAATATTAAAAATTGGTAGTGGTACTCTAAGGAGAGCCATGCTAAGGCATGAGAGATTGGAAGATCCAACAAAAAAATGAGTTATGAACATTTAGTAGTAGACTACCATGAAAGGATAAATAAATTAGTGAAGCTTTAAAATGATTGATTAAAGATTTTTTTAAAAATAACACACGTGTTTTCCCTAATCAAAGAGATGCTATAAGAAGGAGGATTGGTAGCCAAAATCGTGATCCACATGTGAAACATTTTTTGGACTCAACTTAGACACAATTTTTTGCAAAATTTATTGGTATGTATACTCAAATTCAAATAATTCAAAGATTTTTTGAGATGGGTAAACCTTTTTATGCCAAAATAAATCACACATGCACAACTTCTTGTTGTAGGATACACATTGAATTTTCTAACCATTTTGATGTTTTTAGGCATATATGTGTGTTTTTGCATTCTAAGTTTATTTTGCAAGATTGTGACATGAATAAGCCACCAAGATCTTCAAGAGAATTTATATCCAACATTTTATGTGAAATAGGGGATGGCCAACAATTTTACAAGACATCGTGCTTGGATAGTATATGCTTTTTTTGTGGTTCTTTGCAACTTTTATCAACTTGTGAACATATGGATAGTACACATGCAATTGGAAATGAAATAGTACATTACAAAAAATTTAAGATAGTGACATATGCTCTAAAAGATGTGAAATAGGGTAAAAGATGTGATTTAGTCATTGAAAAGATTCCAATGTATGAGTTCATGAATATTTTTCATGAAAAGATTATTTACAAGTATGCAAGGTATACACATAGAGCTCGACGGTTGGATTTGTAATTCAAGTTGTGCAAGGATACGTTTCCACTCGATACCATTGTTTTGATTATAGACTTCATAGAGAACTAGACACTACAACCACAAAATGAGGTGCAAGAAAAGTATTATACTTCTCAACAGGTTTCCATATTTGTTCACATAACATTTATGCATTCACCTACAAGTACAGAGGATGATAGGAAGATTTTGAGAGAGTACCATTTTTACATCAGTGATGATCGATAACATTCTACTAAGTTTGTATAGGGTTGTTTTCAACTATTTTATGGAGATTTGGCTAATAGGGGCATCACATATCATCAGTACATTATTTGGTTAAACAATTGCACATCTCAATTCAAGAATGCACAGATGTTCTATTGTTTGAGTAGGATGCATAGGTTGTGTAGAATTCAATATATGTAAAATTTCACAAAGTTTGGTCATGGAAAGGGAGAGCACGATGGTGTAGGTGCATGCATGAAAAGAGCCTTGGCTCCTGAAGAACTAAAGTACAAGAGTATCCAAATAAGTGATTCTTTTCTTTAGGTTGTGAGGAGATGTTTGTGATTTTTCATGTTCAAGGCTACAAGCCTAGTCTTGAGTTTGTGAAGTAACTAGCCAATGAAAGTTGCATAGTTTGAATCTAATGTTGGATTCATGTTAGTTTGGACCTAAATAGACCCTTTCCATGCTTGGAAGTCATCCCTAGTCCTTATTTGTATTTGTGGGGTTTTCTGTCAAATAAGCCTTGTGATGCCCTTAAGAGCAACTAGTGATTAGTTGTCACTGTGATAGGTTTTCATTGTGATTGGGGATTCCTAGGAGTGATTGGGTTGTGATAACCATACCATCTTATCAAGAACTTGTTATAGGTTTTTTGAGGCTGATTGGATTAACAACGACACTCATTATTCCTTAACCTTTAGTGAAGAGGATTATAGGAACCTTGTCCATTCCCACTACCCGTTCCATTGCATCAAAGTGGTATTAGAGCCATGTATCTTACTAAAGAGGAAGAAATATCTTTAACGAGGAGCAATCTGAAGTTGTAGACCTTGATCCATTTGTGGTGATGTAAAAAGAGAAAAAAATGCATAAAATGTTGTCCTCTTACATTTTTTTCCACATTTTTTCATAACATTAAGAAAATAAATTGAAGATTAGGATACCCATTTCTCTCATCTATAACATATCAAAAGATGGGGTATGGTTGTTTTGGACCAAGTCTCTATTGTTACACTATGGGCCACTTTTTAGGCATAAAAATGAGCAATATAAGTGATTTTTCAAGGAATTTAAAAAAAAAAAAAATATATATATATATATATATATATTTCTTAGAAGGTTATAAAAGTACTTAAGGTCATTAGGTGAAGTTTTAGGTGTCTAGAAGTTAAGACGTTAAAAATTGTAAAAAATTGCAAAAGTTGTCAAAGCAAAATTGCAAAAATGCTAACAACTTTACAGAAGTTTGAGAATTAGTGAAGGGCTAAGCATATGAAAATAATTTATTTTACTATTTTTTAACCTTTTCTAAGTCATAGAATTGGAATCAAGTGAAAAATGTAAAAATTGCACTTTTTGTGCAACATTGCATTGTTGAAAGTTGTAAAAATTGCTCAAATTTGCAACTTAGTGGAAAAAAGGTCATGGCATCGAACTGTCTATTCTGTTAGCTCTAGGTGGCTGGAAAAACCCTATCCTCAACCTCATCTTGTCCTGTTTAACACTTGAACATTCTCGGGCATGTTGAACTAGAATGTCCCTAAGGGTCACTAAATGCCATAGGGCTGCGATCTTTGACGGGGTATATCTCAGAGCTCGTGCAAGGTATGGATACGATTCTACTTTTTATAGGACTGTGTTGCAAAGACCTACAATCACCTCTCTTTCTATTTTTGGAGATTATACTCCTTTTTTATTTTGTGATGCCATCTTGGGAGATGCTGAAACTTATAGTGTTGGCCAGTACAAAGTTGCCAGTTGCCAAATCTCTCCCACCTTTCATCCTAGGATTGAACTGTCTGCTCCTTTAGCTCTAGGTGGCTAGGTAAATCCTATCCCCAACCTCATCCCATCTTATTTAGTGCTCAAACATTCTCAGGCACATCGAATTGCAACGTGCCTAAGGGTCACTATATGCTATGAGGATGCGATCTTTGACGAGGCATATCTCGGAGCTCATGCAAGGTATGGATGTGATTCTAGTTCCTATAGAATCATGTTGCAGAGACCTACAATAAACTCTCTTTCTTTTTAGAGGTCATGCTCTATTTTGATTTTGTGATGCTATCTTGAGTGATGCTAAAACTTGTAGTATTGGCTAGTACAAAGTTGTCAACTACCAAATCTCTCTCACTTTTTGTTGTGAGATCAAACTATCTACTCTATTAGCTTTGGGTGGCCAGGTAAACCCTATCCCCAACCTCATCCCATCCCATTCAATGCTCAAACATTCTTGGGCACGTCGAACTGGAACGTCCCTAAGGGTCACTAAATGCCATAGGGCTGCGATCTTTGATGAGGCATATCTTGGAGCTCATGCGAGATATGGATTGATTTTAGTTCCTATATGATCATGTTGCAAAGACCTACAATAATCTCTCTCTATTTTTAGAGATCATTCTCCATTTTGATTTTGCGATGCTATCTCGGGTGATGCTAAAACTTGTAGTGTTGGCCAGTACAAAGTTGCCAACTACCAAATCTCTCTCACCTTTCATCATGGGATTAAACTATCTACTTTGTTAGCTATGGGTGGCTAGGTAAACCCTATCCCGAACGTCATCCCATCCTATTCAGTACTCAAACATTCTTGGGCATGCCGAACCAGAACATCCCTAAGGGTCACTAAATGCCATAGAGCTGTGATCTTTCACAAGGTATATCTCATACCTCGTGCAAGGTATGGATGTGATTCTAGTTCCTATAAGATAGTGTTGTAGAGACCTAAAATAATCTCTCTCACTTTTTAGAGATCATACTCTATTTTAATTTTGCGACTCTATCTCGGGCAATGCTGAAACTTGTAGTGTTAGCCAGTACAAAATTGTCAACTACCAAATCTCTCTCACCTTTTGTCATGGGATCAAACTCTCTACTCTAATAGCTCCAAGTGGCTGGGTAAACCCTATCACCAACCTTGTCCCATCCCATTCAATGCTTGAACATTCTCAAGCATGAGAAAATGAAACATCTTTAAGGGTCACTAAATTCCATAGGGCAACAATCTTTGATAGTGCATATCTCAAAGCTCGTGTGAGGTATGGATGTGATTCTAGTTCCTATATGACTATGTTGTGGAGATGTACAGTAACCTCTCTCACTTTTTGGAGATCTTACTTCATTTTGATTTTGCGATGCCATCTTGAGTGATGCTGAAACTTGTAGTGTCGGTCAGTATAAAGTTGCCAACTACCAAATCTCTCTCACCTTTCCTCTTGGGATCAAACTGTCTATTTTGTTAGCTCCAGGTGGCTAGGTAAACACTAGTCCCAACCTCTTCCCATCCCATTAAGTGCTCAAACATTCTTGAGCATGCCAAACCGAAACATCCCTAACAAAGATAATGACACATTAAGGGCCTCACAAGAGTTCATAAGTTTCTATTTATCTCTCCCACATTGAAAATATCATGGATAAAACATGGTGTGATTTGTAGAAGGATAAGATTATAAAGGGCTCATAACTTTTCCTCCTCGTCATAACTCATAATCTTAAGGGTTTATTAGAGGTAGGCTTAATATGACACATAATCTAATGTGCCATAGGTTTATAAGATTGTGTCAAAACTATCAAAGGAATTATAGAGATCACTATTTTGCATCATTATGAGGGTTTATGAAGGAATAATAAATGCATCACTATAGAGACAACGTTAATGATAATCAATGCATAAGGTAAGGGCATTACGAAGGAATGAGATCAAAGGAAAATATTCAAGGCAGCAATAGTGAGTGTGATGAACAACTTTTTAAACCTTTTTAGTAGTTACATCTTTGCTTCATTAATGTTTCATTAAATCTTGAGAATCCTATTATGTACACCCTATTTTTCAAAGTGCTAGGATCAACATAAGTGTAGCATTAAAAATATTAATCCAATTTTGGGTGGAAGTTGGGGAATTTTGTGAGAATATGTTTGTCCAATTCTCATTAAAAATGTGATGTCATCTTTTCCACTCACATTAGGGCTAAAGGTGGGTTGTATTTAGCATAGGTGAAATGCCAAGATAGTCTAGATTTAAAGAACTAGGAACTAGTTCCATCATAATTGTATCAACATGATGCCATAAAAGTATTCTTCTTCAAAGTTGTTCTCCTCCTTAATTGCAACAAGTCTAAGTCCACAAGTTGCTATGGGATGGATCATATTGTTATTTTTGGGACAATATTTTGACATGCCCAAACATAATGAATGAATGATAATAGCTCTTTGCATTTAGATAAAGAATTAGAAGTTAAATTTCTTTCTCTTGTCTTTAAGTAGTTCAAAATTGATTTCATTTTTTTCTATTGATTTTGTAGCACATTTGAATTGTGGTTAACTTTTTCAAAGGTAATTCTTACCATTTGACAACACATATAAATACTTTACAATTCTTAATAAAATGATGAAAAACTATTGATGACTAGACCTACCATATAAATTTTATATATTAGTATGTTAACAACAAGGAATTATTTTCTTTAATGTTTCATCCTAGGAAGTTGTTTTAGAAATCACATATTGTTGAATTGATTGCTTTATTATTTGTTTTATTGGAAATAATGTACAAAAGGTTAGTATCAATGCTAAATAGAATAAAACTAAAACAAATACTTGTGTGTAATTTTAATCATTTTATAATCATAAAAAGTGTTACTTAGGGAGAGGCTATAGTACTTGAATAGGTACCAATAGTTGTGAATACCATTAAGATTATCTGGGCCAACTATAGTATCAATATAGCCTATTAATTGAACAATAAGATACTAACTTTGCCGTATGAAATTTATCAATATTTACTTCAAACTAAATCACTAAAAAATGTTCTTGGCTAGATCATTGATTTACTATATTTGGTACCACTTCTAGACAAAAAAATTCATTGTGTGTTTTATATAATACCCATTTAAATGTTACTTAGAATAAGTCAAACTACTATATACACAATATCAAGATACTTGCAATAAATGTTATATTTAAAATGGTACAAAATCTAAAAAATAGCTATCGCAACTCATGGACAAGATGTCAAATCCTTTCTTAATGTCTAATTGATGACTACTACATTGCTGTTCAACTACCAACACCTATACAAATCTACATAAATAAACTTTTGTTTAACAACTTTTTTGCAAGAAAAGTTGGAGTATTTTACAAGCAAAGCTGGAGTAGATGCAATAACTTGGAGTACCTGCAATGGTAAAGTTGATTTTTTTGAGCTCCCCAATCCATTCAAATTAAACAATTAATGCGACATAATTCAAAATTTGTTCTTCAAAACCACAAAGTTAAATGCAAGCCAATCAAATTATAGAGTTTGAAAGCCATGGATCAACCATTTCCAAAAGTCTTAGAAAAAGGCCATAGAGTTTGTATGCCATAGATCAACCATTTTCAAATTTCAAATTCTAAGTGTTGGGAGGGAAAAAGTTCTAGTTCTAAGTATTAATATGACATGCAGTGAAATAATTCTTTTACAAATGTGTATGCATTCTCTATGACTACATTGAACCTAGTTGCTGAGGATATCAGAGGGCATAGTAGCATTAGTTTCTCACAATATCAGAGGGCCCAGTAGCATCAATTTTTCACAATATCAGAAGGCCTAGTAGCATCAGTTTATCACAATACTAGAGGGCCCAATAGACCATCCAGGTATTTTAATTCTACCATTCCTTTAAGGTATGTTGTTACAATCCATCATATAACATATGTTGTTCTTCTTTTCCAATGTTATTCATATTATAGTATGTTGTTATTTATACTATTTATGTCATAATAGCTTACAACATTTGAAAAAAAAATAGCATACTATATTATTTCTATCATAATCTACTATATAATAGTATGCCATTATAGTATGATCTTATTTCTGTTATAGTATGTTGTTATAATATTGACATATTTCTATAGTATGCTATTATAATACTATGAATCAAACATAGCATACTATAACAATGTTATAACAACATACTATAACAAAAATAAGATCAAAGTCAATTTTAAAGTATGTTGTTATTCTTTTCAAATGTTATAATACTATGATGCAAACATTTTATACTATAATAGTATACTATAACAACATACTATAATAGTATACTATAACAACATACTATAAAAACATATTATAACAGCATACTATAACAACATACTATAATAGCATACTATAACAGTATACTATAACAACATACTATAATAGTATACTATAACAGTATACTATAACAACATACTATAATATTATTATAATAGCATACTATAACAGAAATAAGATCAAAGTTAGTTTTAAAGTATGTTCTTATTCTTTTCAAATGTTATAGTAGCTGAACATAATCTATCATAGTCCATCATATAATGTATGCTACTATTCTTTATGCTTACTATTTGTTCCTAATGTTTCCATCCTCTAATGTATGTTGTTGTTCTATTTAGACATTATGGTAGTAGGGAAGAGAAGAAAAAAAATAACTACCTAAAAATTTAGACCTCATGGTGTTAAATTACATGTTATTGACTCTGATGATGGGGATAGTGCAGCCAAGCCAACTCTTGATAACACAATTCATAACTTTGAATGCCAAAAGAATAATAAAAGGTTGCAAGGAAAGAAATGAATAGAAGAGCATATGGAACATGTAATTGAAGATGTTGAAGATAATCATTTTTCAATAAGAGGAGCAAGTAAGAAGTGGGGAATCCCTATTAGTAGCTTATCTTATTGGCTAGCAGGACTCACAACAACAAAAGCAAGGGACAACTGATGATTCTCTCCTTGGGAGAAGAGCTAGAAGTTGTTGGGTGGTGTAAGGATTTAGCTCAACTTGGTCATGGATTGGAGGTGATTCAATTGAAGTCACATGTGGCTCACATTTGCCAAACAAGGTCAAATCCATTAAAAAATGGATTACCTAGTAGATCATGGTGGGTTGGATTTCACAAATGCCATCCAGATTTGACAATAAGGATTGTAGAGGGTCTAGATAGGGATAGAGTAGTGATACTATGATCAAGTATTATAGAAATTTTTTATAGTAATTTGTCAACATTGTATGTTACTAACCATTATGAACCAAGACACATTTAGAATTGTGATGAAACAAGAGTGCAAGCAAGTAGAAACTATGGGATGAAAGTGATTGCAAAGTTGGGAAGTAGAAGTATGCCTCAAATTTTATTTAAAAGTAGAGAATGGATTACAATACTATGTTGTATCAATGCTACAAGTCACACCATACCAGGATTTTATCTTTTTAAAGCAAAAAGAAGACTTCAAAAGTACATTGCTAATTGTGAAGCTGGAGCTTGTATGGCAACACAAGAACATGCTTGGATGACAAAATAATTATTCTTAAATTGGCTCCATCATTTTGCTAGATCTATTCTAGGTGGTGCTTCACCCAAGAATAGGCATCCCCTTATTTTTGATGGACATGGAAGCCATGTTGCATTTTCTAAAATCTAAGAGGCAAGATCCTTAGGCATAGATCTTCTTACATTGCCTGCTCACACTAGTCATCGACTACAACCTTTGGATGTAAGTGTATTTTCTCCATTCAAGTCATATTTCAAATGTGAGAGGTCAAAATGGATGTCTAAACATCCACACATTGAAATAAGGAGAATGGAATTAGCAGAACTAGCAAGCAAAGCTTTCAAACTTGCCCTTGTACTTGATAGTATTACAACTGGCTTTCAAAGGACTAGAATTTGGCCATTGAATAGTGATGCTCTTTGTAATGACATGAACCTAAGTGATGCATTCAATGTGGAAGATGAAAATGTTGCTGAAGGAATTGCAAGCATTTTAAGGCTAGTTGGTTATGATGATGATGATGTCATTGAAGATTGTGTGGCACAAATGGAAAAATAGAAACAAGATGATTCATTTGAAAGCCAAAATCTACCAGTAGATGTTGTGCCATCAACTCAATTTGAAATTGACATGCTTGATGATATGAGTTTTCCAACACAGCTTGATCCACCTGATTGGGTTAAAGAAGGAGCAAAGGAATTGTGAGTGCAAATTGAGTTTCAAAATGAAGACGTTTCATTATTCATTCCTTCTTCACCTTCAATGCCAAGAGAAGAGGTGGTTCATTATTATTTTGAAGCAAAAATTTGGGAAACTACACATCATAATGAAGATGAAGTTGGATACAGTGAACATAATCTGGAAGCTTCAAATTTACAAAATACTGAAGATGAAGGTGGACTAGCTAAACATAATCTAGATGCATTGAAGGAATCTCTAGCTCTGGAGATAGGAGATGAAAAAATTTAATGTAGTCAAGGGTCATTAAGAAGTTTTTTGAAGCTACCAATTGAAAGGGTCACAAAGAGATCTGTGCCATCTGATAATGCTCCTCTTAGATTTGGAAGAAAATCTCAAATACTTACATCTAATGAGTACATAATGTTGCAAGAGCAACAAGAAGAAAGGAAAGTTAAACTTCAAGAGTTGAAAGAAAGGAAGAAACAATAGTTGGAGGAAAATAAAATACTAGAAATTGAGCTGAGAAAAAGGAAAGATGAGCAGAAACTTGAAAGAAGGACAATAAAGCAACAAAAGAAAGAGGAAAAGTTGCAGCAACAAAAAGAGAGGGAGTTGAAGAAGGTAGAAAAGGTAGGTTGGAAAAATAGAAAGAAAACATATTAATTGAAAATATATCCCCTATGCAACTTGATTATAACATTAGTATTTCATAACCAAATGCAAATAGAGTAGGCCACAATAGTACTCCAACAACCCCCTTACCTGAGCATCATCTAATTTTTAGGGATATGTACGACATTCTATCCCCTACCTAAGTTGCCCTCCACAAAATCCAATCTATTTAGACAAAGTCCCCCTCATTCTCCAATCAGGCAATTCCCAATTGGTAGATTGTTAGATGAAAATATGTTTGAGCATATGACTCCCATCACCCCACAAGTTGATTTAGCTAGTCTAGAAAATCCTATAGTAGATGGTATTGAAGGGGAACCTGACCCCTTCCCTAGATTTATGGTGAACTAATGATCCTATAGAAATTTTCATATGGAGTACCTCTATATTCACAAGCCAATATTTTTTCATTTTTTTATAGCAGAAGAACTTCTATTTTCATAAGCTAGTCATTTTGTTATATTTGTTATATACTACAGATTGGTCCTCTTCTACAATAGTAGTCCAATATTATTTTCCAATGATAAGTTTAGCATTTTGTAATGTTCTATTGACTAGTCCTTCTCTCCTACATCCTCTACTATTTCCAACTATATAATTTCTTTTTTCATGCTTATGTTCCAACTAGTAGAAGCTGAAAAATGTTGCAGTGCCTATATATATATAAAATCTGAAAACTATTATATTACTTGATTTTTCTTCAAATATGAATGTTACTATTATATTCGTCAAGAATCCTATACTAATGGAAACGTTGTCATTTCCTTTTAACATCCAACAATAAAAGTCATGGTGATTGCTTCCCACCAGACATGATCCCTAGGTACAATTTTAAGTTAATGGAACATTTCAACAAACAAATGCAGAGATTGCCAACATGAAACTATGAATTTTGATGCCCTATAACTAATAAAAGAAAATATGCAACACATGGTTCTTTAATAAGTTTAGATACCAAAGAGAGAAAAACATTTATTTAAAGTTGCAGATTTTTCACAAATTTGATAGTTAAACTATATCTTTAAACTAAAAAGTCCATGAAATAATGCAAAAAAAATAAATCTATGACCACCCATCAACTCTAAAATCTAGAGTATTAACTACAGAAAGGAATGACTGGGTCATTTCCCTAGTAAGGTTTGATAAAGACCTTACCTGCTCGAAATATGCCAAATTCTTGAAAATTTTGTGTGTCCATAGACACATTTTTAAAACTCTCCATCCCTCTCCTCTGATTTGCATTTTTCTATGAAGCTTCCATGAATTTTCCCTATCCCAAATACACAACTGGTCATTTAACACATGGGTTGAAAAGACAAATTTAAAAAAATAATAATCTGCTAACCCTATGCAGTAACTTATAATAATTTAGGTTAAATCATGGTTATAAATTATCATTAAGTAGTAACTTGTAAAAACAAAAACATAAACCAACAATAACTTGGGCATTTTGCAATGATTCCCTATCACTATCTTTTGAGAGAAAAATGAAGCTAGAACAATAAAAAAATAATATAGAGAATATAGTAATTGAACCTTGTTATGAATGTTACATCCTATTGAGCTTTCCAAGTAGAGAAATAAGATAAAAATGAACCAAAATACACACTAACAATGTCGATGTCAAAATCACTTGAAGTTTATGAACTCATATCATCCTTGGTCTCTACTAGCAGTCAATTTCACCAATGAATCCACCATTATCAATGTTACATCCTATTAAGCATTCAAACGAGAAAAATAAGATACAAATGAACCAAAATACATACTAACAATTTTGATATCAAAACCACTTGAGGCTTATACATTTTCCAAGAAATGGCATGTCTTTGTTGGCATTCAAGAGACTCTTTGGTCTATGGTAGAAGATTTCTTGAAGAACTCAATGTAGTCTTGAATGGCTTCAGAGTAATGTGAGTTAGGGGAAAAGTGGCCTGCGTAACACTTTGTTGAAGAAGTATTCCTCACACATAAGCCTCCACCCTTGGAGCTGCTAGAGCAAAAGAGAGCATGTACAAACCTTCTAATGATCTTTAATGGTGACATATTGAGTCTCTTGAGCTTTGGAATGCACTAAACCTTAAACCCTTTGCAAAACAAAACCCTAAACCTTTAAAAAACCAACTACTAATTTAGCAATGATCAAAAAGAGAGAAAAGATGAGCCCAATGCTATTTCTACCCTTTACAAGCCAAACAGTCATGAACAATTATCAAGAAGAGATGAGGTGAATGTTATAATATGGTTATACCCTTTAACAACAAACCCAACAAGTAAGAATTAGCAGTAAAAGATGAGGTGATATGGTCAAAGGAAAGATGAGGCAAATGGTTCGAGCCAAGCTTTGATGTGATACTCGAAGCCAAAGCTCAGAACATGGGAGAACCCAATTCTACACAAGTGAGGGTAGCAATGCACTCGAGTAGAAATAATAGTGAGGATCACACAAAAATATTCTCAACATCTAGTGCTCACATTAGAGGGGGTCAAACTTCTCTGATCCTGCAAAACTAGGCAACACAAAGAAGAAACCACAAACAACAAATGATGTGAAGCCATAAAATATTAACAAGGTATAAATCCTGTGAATCACATTCACCTACGATGAGTGGCGGTAGCAATCAAGTCCATGGAATGACTTATGGTAGCAGCATTCTAGAAGACATTTCTTAGATGGACCAACTCATGGTAGTAGCATTCCAGAAGCCATCGCTAGAGTTTGACAAGTGTCAAAAAAATTGAATGCCATAAAACATTAGGTTATACGATAAAAGGCTTTTAGGGTTATGTCCACTGCCATATAACATTAGGTTATATGAAATTATTTATTAGTTTAAAAAAGGTTAATGCATTATAATATTTGTTTAATAATTAGAACCATTGTGTTTAAATAAAGTATATAATCATCTAAAAATTAAAGTTTTAATTTTCTATTAGTGAATATTATGTGTTTATATTAAACATATATGCGCAAAATGTAACATGATAAAATGTACAAGTATTGGGATAGAGCAATTCAAATATTGGTGGTGGGAATTGACTAGGATAGGTAGGGAGTTTGAAAAATGAGATTATGAACATTTTTTAGTATGAGGCATACAAATGATACCAATTTTGATGGAAAGGAGTTGAAACCTTAGTTATAAGTAATTAACTAGTTGATGAAGATGTTAAAAAAAAATCAACCATTTTTTTCATCGTTATGATAGATTTTGACCCAACAAGTAAGAATTAGCAGTAAAAGATGAGGTGATATGGTTAAAGGAAAGATGAGGCAAATGGTTCGAGCCAAGCTTTGATGTGATACTCAAAGCCAAAGCTCAGAACATGGGAGAACCCAATTCTACACAAGTGAGGGTAGCAATGCACTCGAGTAGAAATAATAGTGAGGATCACACAACAATATTCTCAACATCTAGTGCTCACATTAGAGGGGGTCAAACTTCTCTGATCCTGCAAAACTAGGCAACACAAAGAAGAAACCAAAAACAACAAATGATGTGAAGCCATAAAATATTAACAAGGTATAAATCCTGTGAATCACATTCACCTACGATGAGTGGCGGTAGCAATCAAGTCCATGGAATGACTTATGGCAGCAGCATTCTAGAAGACATTGCTTAGATGGACCAACTCATGGTAGTAGCATTCCAGAAGCCATCGCTAGAGTTTGACAAGTGTCAAAAAAATTGAATGCCATAAAACATTAGGTTATACGATAAAAGGCTTTTAGGGTTATGTCCACTGCCATATAACATTAGGTTATATGAAATTATTTATTAGTTTAAAAAAGGTTAATGCATTATAATATTTGTTTAATAATTAGAACCATTGTGTTTAAATAAAGTATATAATCATCTAAAAATTAAAGTTTTAATTTTCTATTAGTGAATATTATGTGTTTATATTAAACATATATGCGCAAAATGTAATATGATAAAATGTACAAGTATTGGGATAGAGCAATTCAAATATTGGTGGTGGGAATTGACTAGGATAGGTAGGGAGTTTGAAAAATGAGATTATGAACATTTTTTAGTATGAGGCATACAAATGATACCAATTTTGATGGAAAGGAGTTGAGACCTTAGTTATAAGTAATTAACTAGTTGATGAAGATGTTAAAAAAAAATCAACCATTTTTTTCATCGTTATGATAGATTTTGAGAGTGTCGAAGTTAGGGTGCATGAATACTAGGTCCTCTCCCCTATATATATTTAGTTGGTCAAATTCATTTGGATTGGTTAATGGATTCATGTCAAGCTTCCAATTGTTGACCAATAGTAATTAAATGAGACCAAGCTAGTTAAAATTTTGTTAGGGATACTTTTGGAGGACTTTATGAAATTATTGACACTCCCATCCCCAACTCATAAACAAGGAAAAATATGGAAAAGATGACATGATCTTGGGTTGAGGTAAAATCTCAAGAAGTGATGCACTTAATTAGCCATAAGAAACCTATGTGTACATTCCCCAACTTATAATGAATGATTGGATATAAAGGCTCCATACACTGGCCCAAAAATGGAAACCAAGGTTGTAACCATGCATGTATTGGCATAGCCTCCCTGCAAGGATCCCAAGTATCTACTATTGTTAGTAATCTGGGTGTCACTATATGACCCATAATGTTTTGAAGTACTTAAGCATGTCGTAACTTCTCCTATGTCTCTAGAAAATGTAGCATAGGTTCAGGATCCCTTGGCTCGCAGGAATTTGTAGTAGCTATTCTCAGTACTATAAGATTAACTTCAATGAAGAGTTGAGTGTAAGGAGTTGAAGAAGCAAGTTCTACTTCTGTGTAAATGCCAAAATCATGAGGCTTGTTCCCTTGCATAAGCCTTTGCCACAATTATATTACCTCTAAACCATGCAAAGGATGTTGAAGTGGTTCCCAACCTTGAAACACTCTTATAAACAATGCTAGAGCTAACCATTATGCATAATAGAGAACATCTTATCTAGTGTAGTAAAAGATTGAGTAATTCTACCTATAAAAATCTATCTTCTATAAGGTACAACATTTACCAATTGTGTATATAAGGAAATATATGCATTGGAATACATGTCAGTGCCCATTACAATTGGTATTCTATGATGGAAAATCTATCATATGGAATTAATGAAACCTTGAGAATTCTATTAGGCTCTACATCATAACTAAACCTTGGAATTAATGTAATGTATTGTTTTCAGTTTCAATTTTTTTATATGTTTGTAATAATAATTTATGATAAATGTTTGGATGCATAACATAGAAGGCAGGCTTTAAACATGAACAAGAAGATCATAAATCAATATGACAATGACGTAAATTGCAAATGATAAATTTTTGGCTTTAACACTGATAAAGTTTATTACTGATCAATATTATATCAAAAATTCAAACTGATTAGGTATTGAATTAAGCTTGAAAAACAAATGATAGAGCAGGAAAACTTTAAACATGAACAAGATCATAAATCATATGATGATGACATATTAGAAACGATAAACTTATGCTTACACACTGATAAAGTTTATTGTTAATCAATATTCTATCAAAGTTTTGAACTGATTAGGTATTGAATTTAATGTCATACATGAACTTATCTAATTTAATGTCGTACATGAACATATCTAATTTAATGTCATACATGAACAAACATATAATATAAAATGATAGCCAATAATGTCATGTACATTAAAAAACACATAACAAATTATGATAACCAATAATTTAGTACATGAACAAACATATCATATATTAACCAATAATGTCATAAGTCTAATAATGTCATGCATCAAATAAATGTCATACATCAAATATAAAATGTCATATATACATCAAATGTATATCGAATATGTCCACTGACATAAAATCCAACATATATGTCCATTGATGCCTATACATATACATGTCTATCAACTATATCTTCTCCTTCCCATGAGGAGAATGAAACAAATTTCCAGAGGCCTTCAATCATCATGTGGAGGGAGATAGTGGCATTGATGGGGTCTTCCTCACACACTTGCTTGTCCTCTTGTTGAGGCTCTTCTCTAACTCAAGCTGATACAAACAAAGTAGATATGAATCAATAATTATTATACATTGAAATCAAATATATGTACACACAAAATTAATTATTTTCTTACCACCATCATATAGTCGCTCTACAAGTCCACCTTAAAGGCTCGTGGACGATTAGGTGTGACAAGACCCTACAACAATTGAATCAATATAATCACTTATAAATAACATTAGAAATTTTGATACTAACTATTATAAACAACAACTAAATCCAAGAAAATTCTTTCATACCTCAGTCAATGGCTATGAACTAGCCATAGCTACAACCACTCCACGATCAATGGACTATCAGAGATGAGGAGGAGTCTCCGATGTCAAGAGCTGCATGTCATACAATACATGTTAAATGTAACATGAAACAAGAAACAAATATAATCAAATGAATTAAATTAACATGAAACAAATGTACTTCTATGAAGCTCATGTCACGTCTAGGCTCAGAGTCCGTAGTGAATGTTGATGGTCCTGTAGAGAACTGATGCACATGCATAATTTTTTTTGTCAATCCTTCATATGATTACTTAATAAATATATGTATTCATTTAAATGATTAAATTGATACATACCTCTGGACTCATCAAGGGGATGAAAAATGGGACCAGGGGATCTCTACTAGGGCCACCAACACTCTGACCTTGAATTTTAGACAATGTCAATACATACTAATTAATTAGTCATTCACTATACATATGAAATGTGATCAAATTAGTTTATTATAATTGTAATTTACCTATGTGTCAATGCCAAATGTCTCATTCAAGAACTTATCAGTCACTAGCCCATCATCCACACCATCTCCAACATGACTACGAAATGTGCATAAGGATCTACATGATGTGCACATGTGACTGCGACGTGCAGAAGGCTCCTCCTCAACTAATGGACTTGTGCAATGAATGAGGGTCTATGTCAAAGCTCTAATAGTCCCTAAAGCATTGGCCTCTACACGTTCCTTCACAATTGAAGGAATAGTCACATGCTCACCCTATGGCTTAACCACAGGTGCTCTAACTACATTAGGATCACAATGTGCCCTTAGCCTCTCAAATGATAAACCCCCCATCTCTCCCCTAAGAGTCTAATATATCAAAATAATTGGCGATCTCCCCAAGGAAAAACTCACAATATAATTTCCTTAAGAAATACATGGGGACCTCATGATTATTGCAAGGATGGACATCAAAAACCATCCACCATCTATCCCCAAAATTATTTCTAATAGCATCGTGTATGCACCAATGGATGGGGAACCGTTTAGTACCCTCTCTAATAGTATCTTGTTCACTAGGTTTTCTAAATAATGCACATATTCTACCTTTTGGTATATCTATTTTTTTAACATTTTGATATGATAATTTATTTGCATAATATCTTTTTTTTCTTCCCTCTTAACCTACCAAACATCTATCTAACCACTAACACAAGCTATGTGGGTCTTAATGGATTCAAGGGATGATGCCAATTGAGCTCTCATTGGATTGGTTTTTCCACATTGTTTCAAGCGACCAATGAGTCCTTCTAATTCAATTTTTCCTCTTTCTATTTCATTTATTATATTTTCTTGTGTGCCAGGAGGAGGTCTTGCAATTGGTTTAGGTTGCAAAATTTGTTGTTCTTCTTGTGGAGGGATTTGGTTTTGATCTTCTTAAGGGTTTTGGTTTTGAAAATTTTGGGTATTTTCCGATTCATTATTGACATTTCCTGATAATAAATTAATTGAAATCTAAATAAATAAACAAATTTTTTAAAAAAATTGAAAAAAACCTACAAAACAATATAAAAAACATATCAAACAATGCAAAAGGAAAGGTAGATAACATACAACATGCTCGTGATCTCGAACTTCGACAGCAAGGAGGAAAATTGGCAAGGTGGGTGGTAGAAAACTTGTTTTGGTGCAATCCATGTACAAACTGTAGCGAGGAGAAGTAGCAAAAATGATTTAAAATGAATGGGCTGCAGATATGCAACCCATTTATAAAAACTAGGTTTTTTTTTTAAAAACTGCATGCATGCTATACTGCATATGCCTATAGTGCTATGGCTTGGGTTACCCAAGCCGTAATGCATGCACGCTATAGCGCATGCACACTATTGAAAATTGAAAAAAAAAAAAAAGTGTCACCTTTTTGGCACCACAACTTGGTGCACTTACCCATGTAAAGATAAACACATTATAATAGATGTTATGTAAGGTGTTATAAATATTTTTATGGTGTTAAGTTTTTGTCACTTAGCCAATTTTCCCTATTTGTTGCCATCAATGCCAAAGGGGGAGATTTTTGACAATTGGCTAATAGTGATGTGTAATTGTTGTCATTTATGGCAACACATGATATACATGTTTATAGGAAACCTCAAAAATAAAGATACTTAGTGTTTGGTGATCAAAAAAATTGTCTAAGTATAGAATTTGGTTTACAATAGTGTATTATATTATTTATAACTTGTTGCTGACATCATATTGTGATTAGAAAAGTTACATGGAGATAGTATACATGTTGGTGATGATGTGTATAACCTTGGAAGTCAATACATAATGTATAGAACATAGATAATCAAGTTTGAAGTGGAACAAGATAGTGGAATTGAAGGAAATAATTTTTTTGTTTACAAAATAATTACTTATCCAATTAGGGTTGACATCCTAGAAGTTTACTCTATGTTGAAAAAGTGGATTATGGTCTCAGTCGAGCCAACAATTTTTTTTGTAAAGGCATGGTATTTATGCAAAGGATATTTTTTGGTAAGATAGAGAAGTGTGCGATTGTGATTGCAAGTGCTATCTTGTAATTGTGATGTAAGTTTTGTGAATATTGTGATGTGTGAACTTACTATGAAAGCGATATATGTGAAGTTTTATATGAGCTATTTGGTGATCCAAGATCGAGCTGAGGATCAAAGATCATTTAAAGAAAAAAGATAATAGTAAATTACTTGTTTGAGTAGTGAGCTCTTCTTGTAGTTGAAATTGCATGTTTTGGCTGTGGGCTCTTCTTGCATACATTGTACCACAACTCCTAACAGGGACTACTTATACTGAATTTTGTCATTGACTCCTAACAGGGTCCATCCTCTCACAAGGAACTTATATATCAATATATTATCTAGTGGGTATCATCCCCATTTGGGTTTTCCCTTGGCCAAGGTTTCCCTAGTTAAAAAAATATGGTGTTATGAGTTATCTTTGTGCATTATTACTATTACTATTCAGCATTACTTTATTGCTTTTTTATGCATGGTTTAAAATAAGTAATAATATGTAGTTAAAAACTAAAGTTTGTAGATTAATGATTCATCCCCCCCCCCTTAGTAATCCCTATTTCTAACATTTCCATCACAATTATTCAAGGTAATGAACTCACTTTTATCTCTAGTCATGTGATATGAGCACTCACTATCAATGATCCACATGTCATTCTTGTTCATACAAGACATTAGTGTAGTTGCCTCATCCTCATAAAATTCATCCTTCATTGCAATATACACCACTTCATCATCATGATCGTTAGATCCATCTTTTGTTTCTTCTTCAAAAATGTTGCAAGACTTCTTGCTTTTGCCTTTGTAATCTTTATTGTCTTCATCTCTTCTACTTTTTTACTTGTCATCACCTCTATAATTCTTCTTCTCTGGACATCTAGCAGCAATATGACCAACCTTATTGCAATTGAAACACATGATAGGTAACTTACCTTTGAATTTTCCTTTACCTCTTTGAAATCTCCTTTCTATAGTGCTTCAAGTTGATCTGCATCTTTCTCATCTGTATCACTATCACTAGACACATATTTCATATTTTTCTTCTTCTCATTAGGTTATTTCAATGATAGCTTAGCTTTGAAAGTAGATTCAAAATTGTCAAGTTTTTAATTATAAAAAAAATATAGCTCAAAAGTAGTGAGCTTACCTACTAGACCTTCAAGAGTTAGATCATTCCCTAACATACATCTCAGTTCTTGTATTACAAAAACTCTAATAACATAGATGGGAAATAGTTTTCTCAAAACTTTTCTTAGTATAATATCATCATCTATTTTACTAGTAACTCCTCTTATTGCATTAACAACATCTTTTATCCTAGAGTAATATTGAGCAATATTCTCACCTTCTTGCATTCTCATTGTTGGTCTCAGATTGGTTTTGACAATTGAGTGTCAACACACTTAACAAATTTTCTTAGTTGATGCTAAGTATAATATATATGCCGATTTACAGTATGTGCCGAGCAAAAAATTCATTGAGTGTCGAGCCAGTATGGATGTTGAGTGACTAATAGGTGCGAGGCAAGACAAATTTCTATAGGTGCTGAGCAAGACAAAATTTCTATAGGTGTCGAGCAAGACAAAATTTCTATAGGTGTCGAGCAAGACATAATTTCTATAGGTGTTGAGCAAGATAGGACTACTATAGGAGCTGAGCAAGATAGAATTGCTATAAGTGTTGAGCATCAGTAATTAGTAAGTGTTGAGTAATAAAAAATCAGCATAAGAGTTTGTGCCCTCACAAACTAAGATGTAAACCATTTTTGAGCTGACATATGATGAATATCAAAGGATTAAAAGCTAAGATAGAATCTATTTCATTCCCTATGCAATCAACATGCAACTAATTAGAAAAATGGAAAGATTTGAGTAGGAAAAATGGATGAATCTCAATGATAGATTATACCTAACCCTAAATCCTAAAACCTTTTTAAGGAGGTCAAAACCCCATAATGCAGTATTGTGAGAGAGAGTATGCAGGAAGAGAATGCATGCAAGGACTGAATACTAGTGAAGTTTGAAGGTAGTAAAAAAAGGGGTGAAAAGACTTAGAGAAAGGACAACATTGTTGTATCAGTTATAGAATAGAGTATCATCAGTTCAAATAGAGTTATATTAGATCAAAGAGGATCAGATTAGATTGGATAGAATAAGGATCTAAAATCAACAATTGACGATTGTAAGTTATCAGGTCAACACATTCTACTATACTCTCTCAGCATTGTATTGGGAGAATGAAAATCCTATGAAGATAGGTTGGTTTAACTACCATTTTGTAAATCCTTTAATAGGGTGACATTCCAAGTGAATGTTTTGTAAATCCTTTAGATAGTTACACCATTAGTAGGGTGTTGAAGCCTTTAACAAGGTAGGTCTCTCATAGGGTAGACCATTGCTAATGGTCAAACTTTTTAACCTTGACAAGTTACATATTGTTGTAGTGATAAGTTGTGGGTGTCATCCTCACCCTAGTTTTACCTTCTCATTTTAGAGGGTTTCTAGGTGATCAAATATTGTGTTGTCTTTTCTCATGCATGGATTTAATTTCATGTTAATTAGAAATTTTTCATGCATGTATTAATTTCAATTAAAAGTTTTATAGCTTAACATTTGGTACTTCTAATTTACCCCCCTTCTCAGAAGTATTCTTCCCACTTGTAAACTCCAACAATTGGTATCAAATCCAAGTTCTTACAAGAAGAAGCTTCACAACTTGAAGAAAAGATCTAGAAATGGAAGTCTACAAGCTTGGGAAGATCATAGAGAATTAGGAGATTAAAATATATCTCATTCTACATTCTCTAGAAGAAGCTAGGGAAGAATTGAGGAAATCCCTAAAGAGAAGAAGAGAAATCACCATAGCTGAGAATGATACACAGTAGAAGGAGATTGACACCTCAAAAGTGTTTGCCAATAGAGATTCCAAGGAGTTTGATGCAACAATTGTAGACCTAGTAGAGAAGAACCAAGCTCAAATAGAAGTAATCAGAACTCTCAAGATTGAGCAAGAATCTCAAGGCATGATGCTTTGTGAAGTGACTAAATAGAAGAATAGAGCTATTGAAGATAAAGCTATGATATAAGATGACAAGATAAACCTTTCCAATAGACTAGAGGAAAAGTAAATTGAGTTTGCAAGAGTTTCCAACATGTAGCTAGACATCTTAAGCCAAATGATGAATTCCCATCATGAGCTGAATGTCAAGGACATTGAGATCTCCACACTGAAGATACATAATGAATAACTGCAAAATGACTTTAGAAGAGAGAGAGAGAAATTGCAAAGAGATTCAATAAACCTAATGAAGCTATCAAGTACTTTGGACAACTACTAAAATCTCCAAGATCTAGCAATGACACTTCAGGACTAGGATACACCAACACTGAAGAAGGAGAGTCATCAAAGACTACAGAAGAAAGAGATAACAAAGGTAAGAACACAAAACCCACTTGTCATTTTTGTGGTAAAAAAGGACATATGATGCAGGAGCATCCAAAGGTATAAGGGCAATCCTGTGTCACCCAAAAAAATTTACTTAGACTTAGATTTTGTTTCATGTGTTTTCATTTCTAGATACCCATTTGGGTCAAATAAAGGTTCCAACTCTCACAGTTCCACTATCAGTATTCTAGGTTAGAGTATTTGAGCACCTTGGGAAATGTGTAAATGCTAAAAAAATATGAGTATGTAATTGAGCCATCATTTTGGTGAACTAGAAGGTTTAAATTGATCAGATGATTGTAATTGTAATTTAGAGCATTCCAGAAAAAGAATCAGGTCAAAAGTCTCCACGGTTTGAAAGTTATTGTAGTTTTTTAGTTCTTGGAGACCTCCTAAGAATGCTTCAAAGTCAGGTTAGGGGCACTAAATGACCTCAAATAGGGATAAAAATGGGGGATGAATGAAGCTGGTCTACAAGACTATATAGCACTTTGAGAGCTTTCCAAAAATGTAAACGATTTGTCAATTGAAGCTATGATTCAAAAGTTATGCCTCTCAAAAGTTCGCTTACCATTTTTGGATTCTTCTAGTTTTGTGCCGACTTCTAATGCAGATTCTAGAGCTTTCTATTTGGTTGATGGATTCCAACTAGCACTTTCTAGAATGTATTCCTAATCCTTAACCCTTTGAGATCTATTTAAGGACAATTCTGGCATTGTAAAAGGCTGTTCGGAGTGGAGTTGAGAGAAGGTACTAGGAGAAGAAATTATCTCTTGATTTATGCTATTGTAAGCCCATAGGGCATGTTTTAAAGTCTATTTTCTTTGTACTGAATGTATTAGCATATTTACACAGTTAATAAAATTTTCCCTTTCCTGTGTGTCCATTCTGTGCTTGGGTTGTGTCCCCATCAACATACCTCTAATGTGTGTAGGAGCAAGAATGCTAATGAGCATGACAAACCTAAAAATATGGGTCACTGTCACAAGTGCAATAATAAAGGACATTTGGCACATGACTACATGACTAGAACCATTAGGACACCAAGATTTGAAGGTCAGTGCTACAATTGTAGGAAGTATGGATACAAAGCTTTTGAATGCAGATCCAAGCCTACATGATCATCAAACAAGGGAAATAGCCATGAAAATTCCTATAATTGGGAATACAACAGTAGGAACAACTTTCATTGCTATTAAGAGTATAAACAAATCCCTAAAAATTGCATAAGAACACATTTTAGTTAAAGCTACAATAGATGGTTGAGCCAAACTACATGCTTCAATTGTTTGAGGACTAGTCACATCAGCAAGAATTTCCCAACAAGGTCAAAGGGACACAACTTTGAGTTCACCAAAGGAAAAGGTAAGGTTGATGTTGAGCATGTTAGAGGAGAGATGAATAAAACATGGAAGAGAAAAGATGGAAGTAGCACATCCAATGGAGGGATCACTTCACCTAAAAGGTTGAGTGGTCAAACTTCATCCAACTAAGAAAAAGAAGGTATGTGAGACTGATATTTAAATGTTTTATCATACATTAGTTCCTAGAGTAAATTAGCACTGAAAAGGAAAGATCAGCATGAATGAAGATGCAAGGATAAATCTTCAAAATTTTCACATTTTTGTCAAGTAAGAAAAGTTGTCCTTAGATGCTGAGTAAAATCCTAGAATATGCCGAGTTGCTTGCCAAAGTTAGTAGGAGATGAGTTAGAAGTGGAAGCTAAGTGAAGGGAAATTCTTATTGAATTTGAGCAGGGGAAAACTCTAGTGAATGCTAAGTTATTGGAAAATCAGTGGAAGTTGAGTAAAACAAAAATGCATACAAGCTAAATGGACAACTGTATAAGCACTAAGCATTTAATGTTAGGTACAAAAGGGTATTTGTTTGATTTTTTGATCATTTTTTGTCATTGTGAGCATAGAGAAAGAGCAATAAGAGTGTAGAAATGGTTTCCAAGAAGAGATTGAAGCATTTGCAAAGATTACAACCAAGATTCAACATCATTTCATCGATTCAAGGTATTTACGCTAGTGTCAAGCGACATAGTTACAAAATTTCTTTGTGTTGAAACCTTAATTTGAAGATATGGCATCTAGTTCTAGGAAACCCCAAGATAAGGAGTCATTTGAGGCTCAATTGGTTAGTAATGAAGTTAAACAACCAAACTTTAGACCAATTCTTGAAGTCGTATACAAAAATGACCTTGTTGGAGCTTTATCTATGATTCCACCTAAAGTTGTGATGGTGCAAGATGTTAGGGGATGTTATAATTGTAAGATTGGTGCTATTGGGGACATGGAGATTAGAGAGGCATACAATAAACTTTATGAGAATGTGGTATTGAAGGAATAATTTCAAATTGTTGAGAGGAAGGGCTTAACCCATGCCCTAGATTTCCCTATAGTATTTAAAATGGAATGGGTAAGAATTGTGCTGAGTAGAATCCATGATGGATGTCTTTGGTTGGAAAATTGACCCATTAAACTATCTAAAAGAGATATACATAGGGTAATCAGGTATCCAACTGTAGAACAACCAAAAATCCTAAGGAGTAATTCTAAGGAAGCCATAGAAAAGAATACTGGGGAAAAGTGGAACAAGAGAGGGATGACAATAGATACAATTAAAGATCCTCTTCTAGAATTTATTCTTAGGGTCATATCCAATTAATTCTAGTAGTCAAGCCAACTGAATAGTGTGCCTTGTATTATAGTTGATGTTGGATACAAAATTGTCAAGAAGGATCATACATATGATCTTGCTGAACTACAATTACAATAGATTATGGAGAATTTGGGAGCCATAAGAAGGTCTAAGGGTGACCAATGCAAATTTGGAGAAATTTTTTTATGCACATTTTTCTATGTTCAAAATGAATTCCCCTCTTTTGGAAAGGCAAGCTAAAAAAAAGGTCAATAGTAGTATAGGTGAATGAATACATAGAGAAGATGGGGGTAAATTTTGAAACTATAATGACTAGCTACTTTGAAGACTTTAAGAAGTTTATGAAATAGAGGCTTAGGATAGCTATTTCATTAGTTGAGCAACACATTAATGACATATGCTTCTTAGTGGACATCGATTTCACTTACATTGAAGCAGCAATACGAGGGGTGAGATGGCCGAGGCCACTTGGATATGAGATCAATATTGATGAGGCATCTACGGAAATAACAACATTACTTGCAGAAGATATTGATAAAAGTGTTGAACCCTTTGGCACTTATGATGTTGTTAGATCCAAGGTGGACATGCAATTGAAAACTACTTCTACTCTAAAGAAAAAGGACAAATTGATGAAAAAGCTTAAGGCTAAATTTGGAGAAGGGACAACAGAAGTAGAGGAAGAAGAAGATGAAGATGAAGAAGAAGAAGAATATGGCCAGGAGCCACTTGCATTGACTCAAGGCATGGGAGAAGATGTAGAAGAGGTAGAAGGTGCCAAGGAGGAAGAGAAAGCCAAGGAAGCACCTAAGCCTGAGCCAAAGAAGAGAAAAGCTTAGAAACAACCTGTAGCTCAACCCAAAGGTAAGAAGATAGCCAAGCCAAGACCAACAAAACCTACCACAAGGGAAAATACAAAAGCTACAAAGGAGGCTAAGGAGGAAAAAAGAAGAAGGATACTAAATAGGAAGGTCTAGCCAATAAGAATTTGAGAAGAAAGTATGTTGCACCTCCTGAATCAAATGAGGAAAGAATAGAGTCTAATGAAAATGGCCAATTCAAAGTGGTAAGCCACACCAGTAAGTTTGATTTAGAAAATCTTTGTGATAACATTAGAGATAGTTTAGATGTAGCAGTCTTAAAATGAATTGAATTTAATAAGTAGAGTATTGAAGAACAAAACATATTTGAAGAATCAGTCTACACTATGATGGAAAAGTTCAAGAGCACTCCACTTGAACTTGACAATACAATACCTAAGGAGTTATATTCTATTATAGAAAATAAGTGACATTACTGCCTCAATATGGAAAAAGAAATAAGAGAGTCGAAATTGTCTTGAGTAATTCCTAAAATCACTAAAGGGAAAATTAGTAAGGCCAATAAGAAGTATGGGAGAAAATTTACACCCAAGTATAGAGCATTTAATATTCTTCAAAATAAAATTAAGGGTGTTATCAAAAGGTCCACTCAAATGTGGAAGTTAATTTATGGCCTCACAACTATGAAGGAAGGAGAGGTAGATCCCTTTGAAGGGAGAAACAATGGAGAAGAAGAGGAAAATGATAAGGAAGAAGAAGGAGAAAAAGAAAAGGTAGATGATATAGTGGAGAACGAAACACAAAAGAATGATATGGTAACTACTAAACAACATCAAATATAATAAAGTGTGCAAGAAACACAATTGCCACCACCAAGTCCTCTACATGTAACTCCCACACCTGAAGATACAATAATTATACAAGATGCTCTTGACACCTCTGGTCAGAACATAAATCCACTAACTACATAGGACCTCAAAAAGATTCTTCACCAGACTACACTATAAGTACAATTGTGTACAAATCTAGTCTTGGTGAGTGTGGAAGAATTACAAAAGGTTGTACCTGAAATCACAAGGGATAAGGTGAATCCACAAGAACCACCTTCTCATATCCCAATAGCTACAAGTGGACAACCCTAAGAGCAAGCTACAAAAGATGTATCAACTAAGGTTGACTCCATAGTTGCAGTCATTATGACTACTGAGGAGCAAGCAATGGATCACATAAGATAGATGGATACCTCTGTCTCTACAACACAAGAACAAGGTGCATCCCCATGAATCATAGTAATTGATCATGGAAGAATAGAGGAGGAGACCCCAAAGGAGAAGGAGCAAGAGGTAATACAAACATTGGTAAATTTTCCTACAATAGGGAATCCAACAATGCCTTAGAAGCTGAGCACTATTGCTATGCCACTACAAATATCTGCATCAGGCTTGAACTCTACAAGGGTTGCAAGGGTACTTCACTATGGAGACCCTACTCTAGATGAAGAGATAGTCATTCCTAAGTATGACTATGCAACCATGAATATAGATGAGATAAATGAAGTGCAAGAGGTACTAGAAAAGAGAAAGAAATAGGAGATACTCAAAAGTGAGTATTAAAAAAGGCAAGCATTAATTGAGACAAAGAAAAAATATTTTTAGATGCATTTATCTTACAAGTACTTGATGAAACCAAGCCAGTTATGGAGCAACTATCCAATATAGTGGACTAGGTATAGAATGAAGACCTTGATACTAATACCAAATTGTTAGAATGGTCAGAAAAGAAGTTCCAAATGAAGGTGAATGAAAGAATATAAAGTGAAATAGCACTATCTTAGGTGAAGCTGGCCAAAAAGATTGAAAAGGTAAAAGCAATACTTGAGAAGACATTCTCATTATACTCAAACTTGTGTGACCCATGAATTTTCATATAAGAGACCAACCAATGAATAATGATCTTGGAGAGGAACCTGAAAACATCAAGCATCTAGCTACCCAAGGATCCAACTCAAAGTGAGAAGCATTTTCAAACTACGCTTCACACTCAGAAGGAATTATCTATGTTAATAGTAGATGAGGCAAATACAAAGGCCAAATTGATACAAATTCAATTTATCATAACCCCACACATAGAAGTCTTACAGAAAGAATTGGCCCATGTTGATAATGTTTTAAAGAAAGACCCCAATCTTTCTACATTGGAAGGCTTAGTTCACCTTGTAGTAGAGACATCCATCCAACTTAAATCACTATAAATTGCATTAGACAACTGGGATGCTACTCTTATGATAATAATGGAGGTAAATAAATCCTTTTTGGAAAAGTATTCAGTTAATGTATCTAACCCTTTGACATAAGTGTCAAAAAAAGGGGAGATTATAATAAAATAGGGGAGATAAAAATAAGGGGGGGATAAGGAGATAAATTTTGAGAAAAATAGAAATACCAAAAGGGTACAATAATTGCAAGGGAAGATGCGTGAAAGGGGGAGTCAGAATAGAGTAGATAGAGAAGGGATGACAAGGCAAGGTAGAGATAAAGAGCATCAGAATCAGCATGAGATAAATCTAGCATGAGAAGTTTTGGAGAGAAAAAAGGCACATTAGCTCAGGAGGAGTTATAAATTTTGAGGTATTTTCACAAAGTTTTGAACAAAATTTTGAAATTTTGTATGTATATATATTAGACTCAAAGAGAATAGATTCATCATGTATAGTTAAGTGTTTTTGACACTCATGTCAAAGGGGGAGATTTTTGGTCTTACATTGGTTTTAACAATTGAGTGTCAACATACTTAAGACATTTTCTTATTTGATGCCAAGTATAATATAGATACCAAGTTACATTATGTGCTAAGCTACAAATTCATCAAGTGCTGAGCCAGTATAGATGCCAAGTGACTAATAGGTGCCAAGAAAGACATAATTTCTATAAGTGTTGAGCAAGAGAAAATTTCTATAGGTGCTGAGCAAGAAAAAATTTCTATAGGTGTCAAGCAAGACAAAATTACTATAGGAGCCAAGCAAGACAAAGTTTCTATGTGTTGAACATTAGTAATTAGTAAGTGTCGAGTAACATAGAATCAACATAAGAGTTTTTTTCCCTCACAAACTAAGATGTAAAATATTTTTGAGTTGACATATGATGAATCTCAAATGATTAAAAGATAAGATCAAATCTATTTCATTCCCTATGCAATCAACATGCAACCAATCAAAAAAATGGAAAGATTTGAGCAAGAAAAATGGATGAATCTCAATCATAGATTCATACCTAACCCTAAGTCTTGAAACCTTTTCAAGGAGATCAAAACCCCATAATTTATTATTGTGAGAGAGAGTATACGAGAAGAGAATGCATGCAAGGGGTGAATACTAGCAAAGTTTGAAGGTAGTAAAAAAGGGGTGAAAAGACTTAGAGGAAGGACAACATTGCAGTATCAGTTAATAGAATAGAGTACCAACACTTTGAATAGAGTTATATCAAATCAAAGAGGATCAGATTAGATTAGACAGAACAAGGATCTAAAATCAACAATTAAAGATTGTAAGTTATTAGGTCAGCACATTCTACTATACTTTCTAGCCATTGTATTAGGAGAATGAAAATCCTATGAAGATAGGTTGGTTTAACTGCAATTTTGTAAATCCTTTAACAGGGTGACATTCCAAGTGAATGTTTTGTAAATCCTTTAGATAGGTACACCATTAACAAGGTGTTGAAGCCTTTAATAGGGTAGGCCTCTCATAGGGCAGACCATTGCTGATGGTCAAACTTTGTAACCTTGACAAGTTACATATTGTTGTAGTGATAAGTTGTGGGTATCATCCCCACCCCAGTTTTACCTTCTCATTTTGGAGGGTTTCTAGGTGATCAAATATTGTGTTGTCTATTTTCATGCATGCCTTTACTTTTATGTTAATTAGAAATGCTTCATGCATGTATTAATTTTAGTTAAAAGTTTTATAGCTTAAAGTTTGGTACTTCTAATTCACCCTCCCCTCTTAGAAGTATTCTTCCCACCTATAAATTCCAACACTCATATCATCAAACTTACCTCTAGGACTTTCAACTTTGGGTCTTAGAACATATTTTTCACCTCCATAGATAGTGTGTAGAGCATCCCACATTTTCTTTGCACTATCACAACCCTTGATATTATCAAACTCGCCATAGCTTAAGGCAGAGGCAATCTCCAACATTGTCCATTTGTGCTCTTTCTTCTTTTTTAGATCTTTAGTAGTTAGGGCTCCAAGAGGATCAACATGCTCATTGGTAATGGTAGATTGTGCATGATCTCCAAGGCGTCCTAGGTGTAGCTTCATCACACTTTGCCATGCAGGAAAGTTGTCTCTATTGAGCTTGAGTACCTCTCTTTTTGACATCTTGATCTTTTTTCTTCTAGTACCTTCAAATTAGTCCTCTTATGAAGATGGCTCTCAAACCAATTGTTGGAATTATTTAGAATAACTAAGGGGGTGAATTAGTTATCCAAGGTCTAGATGTACAATTAAAACTTTTCACAGCTTAGTGAATCCATAGCCATAAAACAATTTCACCATGCATGCATCTATTAGATTATGTGATCACTTAAACTTGTAGGTTATTGTCAAATCAACTTTGTAGAAATGTAAAGATGAAACATAATAGATTCAATAATACATTTGATACAATGATTTAACATGGAAACCTAATTTTGGAACAAAACATCAGTAACATGCTACTCATCCTCATTCTTCTAAAGTGATGCTGGGTTAAAGGCCAACCTTGTTAAAGGTTATAATACACACCATTAAATGTGACCTAGTTAAAGGATTTCAATCACCATATTAGGAGTAAGACATATTAGAGGACTTTAGATCATTCACTTGGAATGTCACCTAGTTAAAGGATTTACAAATAACTATTAGGTCAAACTTAATCAAAAGGATTTACCCTATACTGACACAATGATTAAAAAGTAATAGTAAGGCTTGATTTGATAACAACTTACAATACACTTGAAAATTACAGATCTATGTTTTATTCTTCCATTCTACTTGGCTTTCACACACTTCAAGTCTAATAGCTTGTTCACCCTTCAAGCATCCATACCCTTAAAATTTTTTGCTTTGGTTGCCAATGTAGACACTTCTCTTAGGTCACTAAATGAAACAATATCCTAGACTCCTTTTCTTCCTTAGGTTCTCACATATTGAAACCTTTTCTTTTGACCAAACATCTCTATAAATAGAAAATTAAGTTATTTTTTTGTTCATCCTCCATTGTCCATTTTAAGGTGAGGTTGGATTAGGTAGGATTCAATGAATATACCCATCATTTCATTTCATTCCCTTCTAGAAAGTTCTTCTTGAATCCTCTTTAAATTCACCTCAAAATGGTTCATCTTGAATTATGTTCCACCAGCTCATCAAACTTATCTTTCACACAATTCACACAATTCAAGAAATCAAACTTGTCAACTTAGATTCATCAAATTCTTGATCTTTCTCATAATGATGACACTCAACATTAACTGGCTTCTGGTGCTTGGAGCATACTATGTTTCTTGGCATCAACTAATAAAACACTTAACACAAACTAAAATTTATTGGTGCTCAATATCAACTAAAGTTTACTTGGCTTACACTATTTTTGACAAAGACACAACCCAAGACAAAATGAACACAACACAAAAAGGGAATATTATTATTAGAAGTGATCTATTATTACATTCAAGACAATGAAAATAGACCAAAGAATTTCCCTACGGGCTTACAATGTTGTCTGATCCTAGAGAGAAACCCTCCTCCAGTACCTTCTGCTGAACTCCACCAAAAACTGCCTTTACAATGCCATAAATGTCCTTAAGTAAACCAAGTTAGGTTTAGATTTAGGAATACATTTTAGAATATGTTGTTTGACATTCACCATCAAAACATAAGGTTCTAGAAAACACATCAGAAGTCATTGTAAAATTAGAAGAATCCATAAATGGTAGTCCAACATCTAGGAGGCATAACTTTTGATCCAAGACTCTGATTGATTAACCGTTTATATTTCTAGAAATCTCTCCAAGTACTCTATAGCCCTATAGATGAGATTGGATTGTCCCCCATTTATTTGGGCTTGTACAAGGCCATTTACTGCTTCAAATTTGACTTTGAAGTGCTCTTAGGAGGTCTCTAGGCAACTTAAAATTGCAATAACTTTCAAACCATAAAGCCTTTTGACCTGATTCTTTTTTTGGAGTGCTTTAAATTATAAGTATAATTATCCCTCTAAAGTACACCATCTATCTCATTATAATTATGGATCAATTATAAAATAGCCTATTTTCTATATTTGCACATATACTATGCTCAAAAACTCTAACCCAAAAAACCAATAGTGGAGCTATGAGAGTTGGAATCTTTATTTGACCCAAATGGGTATCTAGAAATGAAAATAATTTAAACAAAAAACAACACTAAGTATATTTATGGGTGATACAGGATTGTCATTACACCACTGGATGCTCCTGCATCAGACACCTAGGGTAGATTAAAAAGTGGCCCTGTCACTTTATAGATGGTAGAGGAAAACTCAAATGGGCAACCTCCATTATGGATATCCAAGTTGAGTCTTCTATTGATCGTCCTTTCCATTTCACTAGGTATTCTTCATACTTCCTATTTCTGGTGCTCTAACCCACATGACTATCCATAATTTCTTGAATCTCTTCCTTCATAGAAGTAGGAATTAGACATGGCTCCAACATCAACTCCTAATCTACACCATCATCATGATATTATGTTAAATCTACAATATTGAACATAAGAGAAAGGTGAATCATATTTGGCAACTCCACCTCATATGCACTCCCTAAATCATGCAATCTAGTCACCTGGTCCTGTCTAGAGTAACAGGTTCTTTACAAGCCTTCCAAGCCTTTGCAAAGTTAGGATCCTTAGGATGTATATTTTCCAACTTTCTTTAACTCTTTCATCTTTTTGAACAAATCAAGCTCATGATTAATAGGAATGACCTGCTTCTTTAGTTTATCCACCATGCGATCCCATCTTGTGATTTTCTCCTTTCCTCTTCTATTTCTTTCTAACTAAATCTATTGCCACCAGATTTTGGCATGGCCTTTAATTTTGTTCTTCAAAAACTTAACCCTATCAGGGTCCTTGATATCCTTATACTCAAAATATTCCTCTAGCTCATTGATCTAGTTGATCAACTCATATGAGTTTAGATTTCCCAAAAACATGCTGACATTAATTTTAGGTCTTTTTCTAAGCTTGAAAATGGCCCTAAAAAGCTTCTCCTTTGCTTGGTTTAGGACTTCTCCATCTCCTTCCCCTTCTTGCCCAATATTTCCTTCTTCTTCATTTTCTTCCTCACTTTTTTTTCCTACAACAACATGCATCCCTCTATGGATCTCCTCTTGCAATTCCTAGACTTGTCTCTAGAGGGCTCTAGCCTTAGGACTAACAACTCTAGCCCTTCCACCATGCTCCCT
Organism: Cupressus sempervirens; assembly: GCA_028749045.1. Lineage (NCBI taxonomy): Eukaryota > Viridiplantae > Streptophyta > Pinopsida > Cupressales > Cupressaceae > Cupressus > Cupressus sempervirens. The sequence continues at coordinate 742,818,500 of CM053789.1, read as the reverse complement.
TTATGGAGGCATCTTCTTCTATCAAAATACACAACCACACAGTCATGGTGCAAACTTCCTTATAGTTGGTGCTCTATCTACACACTCAGAAAAACCTACTATGATACCACTTGATGAAGATGCAACCCAAGACAAAATGAACACAATAGGAAAAGGGACATATTATTATTAGAAGTGATATTATATTACATTCAATACATTCAAAATAGATCAAAGACGTTCCTTGTGGGCTTACAATGTTGTTTGATCCTAGAGAAAAACCCTCATCCAGTACCTTATCCCAAACTCCACCAAAAACTACCTTTACAATGCCAAAAATGTCTTTAAGTAAACCAAATTAGGTTTAGGGTTAGGAGTAAATTTTAGAACATGCCATTTGAAATCCACCACCAAAACAGAAGGTTCTAGAAGAAATTTCTAAAGTCAATGTAAAATTAGAAGAATCCAAAAATTGTAGTCCAACTTTTGGGAGGTACAACTTTTGATCTGGGAATCTGATTGACATATTGTTTACATTTCTAAAAAGCTCTCTAAGTTCTCTATATACATATATATGAGCTTAGCTTGTCCTCCATTTTTTAGGCCCATACAAGGCCATTTAGTGCCTCAAATATGACTTTGAAGTGCTCTTAGGAGGTCTTCATGCAACTTAAAACTACAATAACTTTCAAATCATAAAGCCTTTTGACCTAGATTGCTTTAAATTTTAAGAATAATAATCCCTACAACTTGCACCCTCTAACTCATTATAATTATGGCTCAATTACAAAATAATCTATTTTTTACATTGGTATGTATCCCAAGGTGCAAGAAAACACGAAGAAGATAGGAAGAAGACAAGAAATGCAAGAAGCAAGATATCATAAGCCAAAATCACAAGTGTCTACCTGGACACTGATGCTAAATCACTTCTCCTCAAAATTTAACAAAGCAAGCTCCTTCCTTCTCCAACATTCCCAAGTCCTCCAAACACACTCCAAATGCTCTCCCTAAGCTTCTAGGAGTGCCTGAATATAAAGAACTCTTAGGAAGCACCTAGAATGTCTCTAGAAACAACTAGAAGGTGTTGACAACTAAGCATGAGCTTTTTCCAACCTTCTAGATGAGTAATAAGGTTGTAGACACCATGTGCTTAATTTGTGTGCTAACCCCTGTGTTGTTGACATATGTGAAATCAAAAGGTGCATTTACTCCAAGGCAAGCTTATAACTTTTATTTTGATTTTTATAACTTTTATGATTATTATTATTTATTTGTTACTTTATTATTATTTTATTATTATTATTACTTTTAATTTCTAATTTCTTTTATTTAATTCTTTTCTCAATTAATTTCTCATTTAATTAATTATAATCAAAATATCTAAAGATCATGACAATATATATTAATTTTTCCCAAATAATTAATTTATTAATTAAATCTATTTATTTAAGACTTAATAAATAGAAAATTCACCATAGATCTCCAAGATAAAATATGAAAACCCATCATAGAACAATCCATACAAAATCAGTCTAAAGGGTTAAAAATCATGAATTATGTCATCCAACACATTCGGTGGGTAAAATATCTAGATACTTGTCCTATCTCTCTAGGACAAATGGTTTAAGGGTTTGAGATTTGGACTTGAGAATTTATCTCCCTTCTCTTACCATTGAGATAGTGTAATAGGGTATGCAATGGCAGGAAGTGGTGCATCGTGTAGATCCCAACTAGCAGGTGACTAGGACTCCCTTCCTTAACCACATCAAAAATGCCATACATAAGAACAAATGTGCACACCATACACACGCAAGTATGGGGTAAGTATCCATAAGAAAACACATGAGATAATAAACCATCTAACTAATCATCATCTGAAAATAATGTAATAATCATCATGCATAATGAAATGTAGAGTCTAAATAATCTCATCATACATCAACTAAATCCATAACATAATGTCTAATAATTTCAAAATAATGCTACTAATCCATCAACATAAAACTAGTCTAACATAGTCCAACAATAATAACAACAATGTGTCCAGAAAGATGTGAATGAGGGCAGGCACTACATCCACCCCCCCTTGGATTAGGCTTACTCCTGGAAGATTACAAACAAGTAGGGATATAACTCCTGTAATCTAGCTGCATCCTCCCATGTAGCTAAAGAATCATTAGTAGGGTTCGATTCGACCCGTACCTGCTTGATGGTTCGACCCCTGAGGGTCAACTCCCACTGCTCCAAAATACGAACCGGCTCCAAAGCCAGCTGCTCGTCCTCTACCTGCAACATATTCTAATCAAGAACATGCACAAAATTAGGGATATACTACTTAAGTATTGAAACATGGAAAACATCATGAATGCAAGCTAGGCTGGGTGGCAGAGCAAGGCAGTAAGCAACTGGGCCAATCCTCTCAAGAATCTCGAATGGTCCCACAAAGCGAGGTGCTAGATTTGAACCCTTTTCATATCGTATCAAACTCTTCCATGGATGCACTCTCAAGAAAACCTTATCTCCCATAGCAAACTGCTTATCTGTCCTATGTGCATCAGCATACTTTTTCTATCTATCTTGTGTTGTAGTCAAGTGCTCACGGATACGCACTACCCATTGCTCCATATCACAAAGCATCTCAGGACCCAACAAGATGAAATCCTCAAGACTATCCCAACTCAAGGGTGTATGACAAGGATGTCCATATAAAGCCTGAAATGGTGCCATGCCAATAGAACTGTGATACCCGTTGTTGTAAGCAAACTCCACTAGGTAGAGATAGTCATCCCAAGGTGTCTGCCTATCCATCACATACATCCTTAACAAATCTTCGAAAACCTGATTCACCCTCTCTGTCTGGCCATCTGTCTCTGGGTGATATGCCAAATCGAAGTTCAATTGTGCTCCAAGCTCATGCTGTAGCGATGTCTAAAATGTAGATGTGAAAATGGGATCCCTATCAAAAATGATCTTCTTGGGAATACCATGTAGTCTCACAATGTTGCACATGAAGACATTAGCTACAGAAGCTATTGTGTAGGAAGACCTGATTGGTGAAAAATGTGCCACCTTAGTCAACCAATCAACAGTGACCATGATAGCATCATGACGATGAACAGTCATAGGTAATCCTACTATGAAGTCCATAGAGATGATATCCCACTTCCATGAAGGAATGATATTTGGTTGCAAAAGTCCAACCTAGTGTTGGTGTTCTACCTTAACTCTTTGAAACTCTAGACACGTGGCCACATAATCAAAAATGTCTCGCTTCATCCCAGACCAGTAGAACAAATGCCTCAAATCAGCATGCATCTTCTTGAAACCTGGATGTGCTGAGTAGGGTGTACGATGAACCTCTGCTAGAATCAATGTGCCAAGCTCATCCAATAACGACACATAAATCCTTCTTGAAAGCCTCAAAAGACCATCTAACTCTTAGATGTATCCTGAAAACTTACCCTCCAAAGGTTTTCCTAAATCTATTTCTCTACACACTTCCTGATACCAAGAATCTATAGGAAGTGCCTGAAGAATCTAACTCCTCAAATCAAAACTAAGAGTCATAGATGATATCACATATCTCCTGTGACTCAAAGCATTTTACACCACATTCTCTTTTCCTTGAATTTACTTTACCTCAAAATCATACTCACATAGAAATTCCATCCATCGCCTCTGGCGAGCATTCAAATTAGGTTGAGTGAAAATGTACTGAAGATTGTGATGATCACTATGTAGCTCGAATCTGTGCCCCAACAAGAGATGTCTCTGCCTTGTTAAAGCATGAACTACTGTTGCTAGCTCAAGATCATGTGTAGGATAATTTAGCTCATGATCCTTGAGCTTGCGTGACTCATACGCAATCACTCGTCCATTCTGCATCAAAACCGCTCTAATCCCTTCTAGGGAAGCATCTATATAGACCACAAAATCACCTTATGGATTGGGTACTGCTAAGATTGGTGCACTGGTCAAAAGCTCCTTGAGCTTCTGAAATGCTTCCTCACACTTCTTTGTCCAAATAAACTTCTTTCCTTTCCTTTGAAGGGAAGTGATAGGATGTGCTATTCTAGAGAAGTTTTGGATAAATCTACGATAATAACTAGCTAGACCCATGAAACTATGAATCTTTGACACATTAGTCAGTGTAGGCCAATCTACTATTGCCTAAATCTTTGTAGGGTCCACTAAAATACCATCACCTAAAATGACATGCCCTAAATACTAAATCTTTTATTTGAAGAATTCACACTTAGCTGCATTGGCATAAAGCTGATTGTCTCTTAAACACTGCAAAACCAATCATAGGTGTTCCTCATGCTCCTTCTAAGTCTTAGAATATATCAAAATGTCATCAAGAAACACAAGTACAAACTTATCAAGATAAGATCAAAACACACCATTCAACAAACTCATGAAAATTGATGGAGCATTAGTCAACCCAAAAGGTACCACTGTGAACTCATAATGCCCATAGCGAGTTTGAAAGGTGGTCTTGTGAATGTTGGCTTCCTTAATGCAAAGCTGGTGGTATCCTAACTTAAGGTCAATCTTGGAGAATACTGTAGCTCCCTTGATCTGATCAAATAAGTCATCAATCCTAGTTAGAGGATACTTGTTCTTAATAGTCACCTTATTCAACTGTCTATAATCAATACAAAGGTGCAAAGTATCGTCTTTCTTTTTCACAAAGAGCACTGGAGCTCCCCAGGGTGACACACTAGGTTGAATGCTCCCTTTGGCCAAAAGTTCTTCTAGCTGAAGACATAAGTCACCCAATTCCTATGTAGTCATACGATAAGGATCTTTAGATATAGGCTCCACTCCTGGAATCAGATCAATGGTGAAATTAATGTCCCTCTTCAGAGGCATGCCTAAAATCTCGCTTGGAAAGACATCTAAATACTCCTACAAAATTGAGTGATCTAAAGTCTTCCTCATATTATCTTCCTCATCCATATCATTTACCATGATAGCAAATATCTGACATCCCCTACAAAAACTCTGCTTCAGTTGCATGGCATAAATCATCCGTAGAGATATAGACCTTGGTATCCCAACTATCTTCACATCATTCCCTTGGTCATCTTGGCACATTATAATCTTCTTCTTGCAATCTATACTAGCTCTATGAGAGCCAAGCCAATCCATTCCTAAAACCACATCATAGGAACCAAGGGGTATAGCCTGAAGCTAAACTGTAGTATCGAATCCTCCTAAACTAAGCCCACACTTATGAACTACAGAATCTATAGAGACCTTAATACCTAAGGCTAGTTTCACTTGCCAACCATGATCTTGCTTCACTACATCTAGCTTACACTTAGCAACTATAGATGGAGAAATAAATGAATCTATAGCTCTTGAATCAAACAACACTAAAAGAGTTATACCTCGAATAGCACCTGTGGTCTCAACCACTGTTCCTTGATGATCTGCTTGATCGTGATCTACTGCTGCAAACAATCTATGAGCTCTACCTACATCTCCAACTGTAGGCTCTGATGCTATTGGCCTAGGTCCTAAATACTAAGGTGCTCACTATGGATATTGAGCTAAAAAATGTCCAATTTTCCCACATGAAAAAAATCCTGTATTTCTACCAGATCCTCTTCCCATAGGTGGTGCATTTGATTGCTGATGGTTGTTCCTACTAACAAAAGACTGACTGCTCTGAGCTAGCTAATTGGGTTGATTCTATTTATTGCACTGAGCATTGTGGTTGTTCTTGGAGTTAGAACCTTTGCCACCACCTTGAGCTTGAGAATTTGATCCCTGCTACTGCTGCATCTGCTGAGACTGCTACTGATATTGTTTCCCCTTAGAAAAAGGCAACTTCCTATTACCACCTGAGTTGTAGCTGCCTTTAGATCCTGATGCTGCTGGTGCTCCTACAAAACCTCCTCGACCAAGGTTGACACTTTTTTCAACAAGGATGGCTTGTCGTACCACATCCTTGAGGGTTTTTGGATCAAATACCTTGACACCCCCAATTATACAATTGTTCAAACCTCTAATAAAGTGCTATGTCAACTGAGCTGAATTTTCACTAAATCTTGAAAAGGACATGAGCTCATAAAATTTGCACTCATACTCAGTCACATTCATAGAATACTGCCTGAGATTATGGAACTCATCTGCCGTTTGCTTCTTCCATTCCTCTGATAGGAATCATTCACAAAAAATTTCTAAGAATAGCTCCCAAGTGACACTATTCATATCAATACCCAACTTATTTTCTTCAATTGTCCACCAAGTGGCCCTAAAATTCTCCGAATTGCTAATGGAGAGTCTTGCCTTAACATTGTTGTTGAAATCCTGCATGGCAAAAATCCTGTCAAGGGCAATAAGCCACTGTTTGGCCACATATCTAGAACCTTGCCCGTTAAAGGGCTTGACCTTGGATCTCGAGAGATCCTTCATCTGAGTAGATACAATGAATCTCTGACGATCCTTTTGAGGGCTCCTAGACCTGGGTCTATGCTCTTGTTCTATCTAATATGCTTTGGGCTGATCTTGAACAGGAGGTAGATGGTCAAGAATGGTCTACATCATTTGTCTCAAGTTAACCTCCTCAGACTCAACTTGGTCCTCTCTATGGCTCTCTTGTTACTGCTCACTAACATGCTCTCTTCTACTCTCTTCTTGAGTAGATCCTCCATGAATAGATTCATGGACACTGATAGCTCTACCACAACCATGGCCTCTAACAGAAGACCTAGTCCCAGATACCATCCTACAATAATATCCAAGATACTAAGCACTATTACCACATAATTCATGTTACTGTATAAAAGGCACATGTTCTACAAAAGACTAAGTTTAGTTTTAGTTTTTCCTATGTTTAGGTTTAAGTAAGATTTTCAGGTTTAAAACCTAAGTGTTGAAGTACAAAAAATATGCAAGTAACAGTTCAAGTTTTGTTTTAGTTCACCTAGTTTCAAGTTTGAAGAGATACACATAATAGCTTCAAATCCTAGTTTTGTTTTGAAATACCCAGAGCTCCCAATGTAGAAACTTGGGATCTGATACCAAATGTAACACCCTGCTAAGGGATCCAAAGAATTACCAACATGAAAGAAAATCCATTTACAACTTATACATAGTAACAAAAGCAATAGCTATATCCATCTAAAAGTAGACATAAACATACATACAGGTTACATTCTTTAAGGATCCCTTAATGTAGAATTACATCTAAATCAACTAATATTAATAAATCCATCTAATATTGCATCCACATAAAATAATAATGAAAAGTCCAATGTTTATACATTACATTTTTGAATGCTCAATCATCCACTATACATGTCACAGGGTATGAAAGGCTTAAAATAATATACATATGTGAAATAAAGTACATCATCCTATTCTAATCCATGATGCAACAAAGTAAAGGTAATCACATGTCATACATGATACATCATCATTAAAGATAACCATTTATCACAAACATAATTAACTAAGTGCATGGTTCCTTCCAACCATAAATAGCATCTTTAGACCATTGTGGGTCCTAGCCATCCCTCCGTGTGTAACATCCCAAATCACTAAAGAGATCATTGGTATTATCAAATAGGAATGTTACTCCTAAAAATATACTACATCATATGCAAAAAGTAATCTAACATGAAAAATAAAGCATAAGATAACATCATCTAAAATATGCTAATCATCATTGAAAGGATACATATCCACCATCATAATCCAAGAATGCATCAGCTACGGTGTCTCAAACAGATCTCAAATGATATGAGTGGAAAAATGCTACCACTCGACTGCATGGAACTTAAATGGTCCACTCCCACCATGTTGAGGAGATCATCTCAAGTCCCAAATAGGTTATCAAAACATCTAGTAAAAATATTATCTAAGTCCAAGAATCTTGAAAGTATACTAACTCCAAGGTTCCAATCACAAAACTGACATCTAATCCCAGAGGCACATTAATGACATGTAGAAAATCTACTATGCAAGCGAGAAAGTGTCATTGCACAAATCATGCTAGAGTTACCCTGGTAGTCTCCCAATAGATCTTGGCCCCCTAGTGATCCTTGTGTAGCCACTAGTATCCTCTCATATAGACAAGGCATACTATGGAATGCAAGGTCACAACCAAGCATTCTCTCTACTCCCATCCTAGTCTGTACTAGCACTCGAGGCATGGGCGAGATCAAAACAATTATCTTTTTAGGTTCATTAAGTCATTATTAGGTGTGAATGTTTTCACTTATTAAAACAACTTACAATGAGTTACCCTGGCAACTACTTAGGGCCCTGGCCCCCATTGCAAGCCACTTCCTGTCACTACAAGTAGATAACCTACCCTAAGCTCATGGAATCATAAATGAAAAAATACCAAAAGATAATCCACAGTATAATCATCAAATATCCATGAGAAAAAGAAAAGCATCCATAGATAATCATGACCACTATAGTTCTCTATTGGCAACTGAAGGTATCCTTGATCATCACAATAATCATTGGTTCTTAATAAAAAATCAAAAAGCATATCAAAATATTACTAATTGAAGACTCCAAAATGGTTGAGTCAAAACATGTCACAACATGACATCATCAAGATCAGATAAACAATTTCAATTCCATCAAATTACTAGAAGGTAACCCAAGTATAATTGATCGATGACTCAAAATGGTTAAGTCAAGTGTCTCAAATACATACACCTCAACTTCACACATGAAGACTGAAAAACAATAAGAAGCATATAAATATCTCATAGAGCATTCCATCACAAAACCATGGTTGGGTTTATAAAGATCAGAATAAAAAGACATCCTCATGACATCACAATCATAACCCTCAAGCCTCTGGTAGACATCCTATAACTGGTCAATACTAGTAAACCCAAAAACCCAAAATAGATAGCATAGAGAATACACAATGCAAGCACATGTTTTGGTTTGCTAAAATTACATAAATGAATTAAGTGTGGAGGTCTCAATTTTCATTATCAAATTTAGACATTGAGTGAAGGAACATTATGTATATTTTTCCTAACCCATGTATTATTTTGATGGTTTAAAGCTTTTCCCTCTAACTCTTAGAAATCAATTTTCTAAATGTTATATTGTTATACAATGTTATTTGAAAATGACCCCCAACAAAATTATATGGTAGATTTTCTACATGAGAAATTACCAATTCTTTTCATTACATCTTTCCTTCACAATTCAAATCAATTAAATAATTAAATTAAACCTATATTGTCAAACTATATAAAATAATTTATTATTTTTAAAGAATGATCCATTAATTCAAATCATTTTAAAATATAATAATAATTATTTATTAATAACATATATACATACATACATACATACATATATATATATATATATATATATATATATATATATATATATATATATATATACATATATATATATATATACTCATATACATATATATATACATACATACATACATACATACATACATACATACATACATACATATATATATATATATATATATATATATATATATATATATATATATATATATATATATAAAATTATAAAAATCTTATAATGATAATAACATTTTATCAAAATATAAAAATCGAATTGCATCATATCATCGATGAAAGTATTGTCTCTACATTGTTTAAAACAAACATGGTGTAGGCTTTTAAAGCCGTAGCCAACACAAATGAATGGTCGTGCGGTCTTACCTCTATCATAGTACCTATGATAGCAAGCATGGACTGCTAGCGATGTTTAAAGGGTACGAGGTGGGTTAAAATCCCCTCACCGTCTGATACTTTGGTATATATTTTATTTTAAAAAAAAATGTTTTTAAAACATTTTCCGAAATCACTTTCAATTGCAATTCAGATTTAATAATGACATTTTTTGAAAACATATGTGTGTGTGTGTGTGTGTGTGTGTGTGTGTGTGTGTGTGTGTGTGTGTGTGTGTGTGTGTGTGTGTGTGTGTGTGTTTAATGTTGCAGTATTTGTTTAAAAACTTTACAAACATATATACATACATACATATGTATATGTATGTATGTATATATGTTTGCAGAGTTTTTAAACAAATACTGCAGCGTTAAATACACACACACACACACACACACACACACACACACACACACACACACACATAAAAGTGTGCATATGTATGCTGATTAATAAACATATATACATATTTTAAACAAGAAACTTTTCACAATAACACTTGCAATATAGCATAATTTTCTCTAGATTTACTTATTAATCCTTCTAAAAGGTTCGCCTATGAATTTTTAAACCCTAGCCATAGAATTTTTAGATCTACGCATGGGGCATTTCCTCATATAGAATTTAACTACCCATAACAAAGCATGCAACCAAGATATGAAAAATCCTCAAAGAGTATTCAGAAGACACGAAGAAGACGAGAAGTGCAAGAAGTGAGATATCATAAGCCAAAATCACAAGTGTCTACCTGGACACTTATGCTAAATCACTTCTCCTCATAATTCCATAGAGCAAGCTCATTCCTTCTCCAACGTTCTTGAGTCCTCCGAACACGCTCCAAACGCTCTCCCTAAGCTTCTAGGAGTGCCTGAATATAAAGAACTCTCAAGAAGCACCTAGAATGTCTCTAAAAACAACCAGAAGGTGTTGACAACTAAGCACGAGCTTTTTCCAACCTTCTAGATGAGTCATAAGGTTGTAGACACCATGTGCTTAATTTGTGCGCTAACCCCTATGTTGTTGACATATGTGAAATCAAAAGGTGCATTTACTCCTAGGCAAGATTATAACTTTTATTTTAATTTTTATAACTTTTATTATTATTTATTTATTACTTTATTATTATTATTTTATTATTAATTTTAATTTCTAATTTCTTTTATTTAATTCTTTTCTCAATTAATTTCCCATTTAATTAATTATAATCAAAATATCTAAAGATCATGACAATATATATTATTTTTCCCAAATAATTAATTTATTAATTAAATCTATTTATTTAAGACTTAATAAATAGAAAATTCACCATAGACCTCCAAGATAAAATATGAAAACCCATCATAGAACAATCCATACAAAATCAGTCTAAAGGGTTAAAAATCATGAATTATGTCATCCAACACATTCGATGGGTAAAATATTCAGATACTTGTCCTATCTCTCTAGGACAAATGGTTTAAGGGTTTGAGATTTGGACTTGAGAATTTATCTCCCTTCTCTTACCATTGAGATAGTGTAATAAGGTACGCTCATCCTAGCAATTCAGGAAAGTTGATACCCGGTACCTGCAACCTACATAAAAACCATGCATGTACATACAATATATATGCTAACTAAATAGGAAATGGCAGGAAGTGGTACATCGTGTAGATCTCGACTAGCAGGTGACTACGAATCCCTTCCTTAACCACATCAGAAATGCCATACATAAGAACAAACACACACACCATACACATGCAAGTATGGGGTAAGTATTCATAAGAAAACACATGAGATAATAAACCATCTAGCTAATGATCAGCTGAAAATAATGTAATAATCATCATGCATAATGAAATGTAGAGCCTAAATAATCTCATCATACATCAACTAAATCCATAACATAATGTTTGATAATTTCAAAACAATGCTACTAATCCATCAACATAAAACTAGTCTAACATAGTCTGACAATAATAACAACAATGTGTCCAGAAAGATGTGAATGAGGCCAGGCACTACATAATCAAGATAATTCAATAAATAGTTGCTCAATTAAAAAATAAGAACAATTAAAAGAAAATAGTTTTTTTTTACTATCACAAAATGACAATTTAACAAAGATTTCCTCATGTATCCATATAAAATCATATATTTGTGATGAGTTCAAATTTGAAATAGTTATTGTTCACAAATAATTATTACTTATCTATTATAAAAATAAAATATAAAGGTGAAAAAAACTACTAGGAAAATATGACATTAAAAATATATTTAAAACTTTGTTATCATAGTGAGTGTAAAACTTTGTCTTCAGAAATTAAACCTTTAAACAAGAGAATTTTTTTATATTGGCAAGATGTACAATTTTTTTGTTCTATTAGTGATGAACTAAGTTAAAACTTACACACAATTCCATAACTAGGTATAATATATTATACAAGTTAATAAAATATCATTTTATAAATTTTTATCAAATTTTTATATTTAAATACAACAAAGGTTTTTCATGAAATTATCTTTAAAAGAAATATTTTTATAATCAATAGTCATAAATACAATATGAATCAAAATAATGTAAAAAATAACCATGAGCATTCTTGTTGTATTTTTATTTTTTATTTTCAATGTTTTAAATAGTTGGCATCACTATATTAGACACAAATTGTATATTAAATTAGTTTGTGATTAAAACGTATAATTTTTATACAATTTTTTTTGGAAAGAAGGAACCAAATTAGATATATTGTTTCTCATAATTGAAACTAAAACTTTGAGAGATTCAATAATTACATATCTATTAAAATAGGTAAAGAAAATGGAATAGGGAACCTTTGAAAAAAGTGGTCCTATAACACAATTTGTTTTAAACCAATCAAATTTTAAATAAAGAATATTTTTACTGTAAAAATTTGAAAATAGAACTTTGACTATTACAAAAACTATCATTATTTTAAAAGGAAAAAATAAGCAATATAATTGGTGGAGATTAATTGACTAATTGGTACAAGTGAATGCAATAGTATTTGCCTCCGCAAGTACAATAACTTGCATAATCCACTTAAAAATTAATAAAATAGTTAACAGTAAAAATATTATTGCATTACCATGTTTAATAATGCCATCTATGAGATTGGAGGTCTACTCTCCTAGACAAAAAAAGGGTAGTAGCAATTCCTTTATAAAGAAATTACTAAACATTAATTATTGAAAGCAGATCAATTTTGATAATATATGTAAAATAACTAACCAATAGACATTTCTTATCTAATTTAAATTACAATGTGAAAGAATAATGTGGGCATCTACATTTTTCTTATCTTAGTAGTTGTAACAAGAGTGATAATGTCATTGAACAAGTGCCACTTACTGGCTTGTATTTTTCGTAGTTGTTATAATTTAATTAGGTAGAATAATATGTAATTTTATAAAAGAAATTAAGTAATAATTATAATAAAAATTAAATTAGCTATAATCATAGTTTTATTAATATTTTTTATTTTTAATTAAGAAATTTTTAAACCAAATAACTTCACTTTAATAATAAATCAAGTAAAATACTAACCATAACATTAAAAATAAATAAATTTAAAGTCTAACATTATTAAAAAACAAATGCAAATTGAGTATACCTTGATTAATTAATGTTAATCTTAGTTTTTATTTCATTATTTTTACCATCCTTAAATATTACCTACTAGTCTAGGTATTGTTTCCTGAAATTCTATTCCTATAAGACCCAAACATTTTGGCCAATTAGATTGAGATTAAATAATTTTCCCAAAATTAGAAATTAAAAAATGTACATGTATACTTTACAAAAATTGGAATTCAAATAAAATATAGAAAACACTTACATTTATTTGGTTGAAATAAAGATCATTAATCACTAGTTTAGCACAGGTGATTGCAATAGTTTAGCCTATGACAAATACAATAAGATTCATTTAATAAAGCATGAATCAAACTCATTACAAACAACTTATGTAGTATATAAAGATATACAATTTATATTTCTATAAGTGTTTGACATGTATCCAAAGTGATTGATGGGTCAGGAGGTAGATGTGAGGCATTCCTAGACAATATAATAGTCTACAATTGCAAAACAATAAACATGATGCAAAATTGTGCATAAATTATTAACCATATAAACACAAAATTTATGGATGAAAAATATTCTATAAGTATATGAGGTTTAGCCCTTGTAATTGATGAGCCATAATGTGAAAAAGAGCAAACCTTAGTAAATTATACACCCTACAAAATTGCAAAAATTATTTATAAAACACATTATTAAATTTTATAGTAAATTGTTTATTTTGAATTCACGTAAATCTATTTAGATCAATATGCATAATGTGAACGTAGCACCAACATATTGAGTTGTTAATGTAAAATGGTGATGCTCCCTCATTCCCACAATTGTAGACTATAAAATATTTGTTGGTAGTGGACTAGCATATCCTATTAGGTTCATAGGATGACTTGATGCAGGATCATCCTTGGGCTATTGGCAATCTTGGATTGCCCAAAACTATATTTTTTGTTTCCTATTTTACAATTACCTATTTGAAAGTTTGATTTGGTGAACAATTGTTTTTCTATTTATAGATTGTGGCCAATTGGCTTCATATTATGGACACATCATGGATTTTTATTTTAAGTGAAACTAATTGAATGTGAAAACTGGCAAAAGTTATGCTTCATCTTTTTGGGTGTTGATTTACTATGTTGTTTAGCAGATGATGCCTAGTATTTAATTTGACAAGGTTCTATATTTAAGAGTTAGCTTTCATGCTCTTGAATCTAGGTAGTTGTTTAACATGTGGCCCTATACCAAAGGCCGCATAATGTTATCTCATGTATTATGTATCTAGTCATTGATTATTGGTAGCCAGTCTTATATTGTAATGCATGTTTCTTATTGTTGGAGATTGTGAACTTAAATATGACCTATATGTCTTGATGACTATATAGTGTCCTTGAGTCTTAGAGGAAAGTAACTTGGTAGTTACTTGTGATCAATAAGGTAGAGCTCAAGAATAATGAGTTTTCTCTATAAACTAGATTTTAATTGAACCTAACCAGGAAGGCCTTGCAACCCAACAAGTTGCTTATAATCTTGTATGTGAGTTGTCATATCAATTAGTATTCAATTATGTATATGAAGATCTCTTGTTTATAAGTGTTTTTTTAATAATTAAGTATTGGTATATTCTACTTTTTAGGGTCTTGGTCATCTCCTTCAAAGGTTCAACTTCCTTGTATTGAATCATATGGTATCAGACATGAAGGTTGTTGATCTGGATAGATTTATCACTAGTGAAGGTTTTATATCTAATTAGATTTATCAAAGCTGAAGTTTGATTTTGTTGGTGATTTATTAATGGGTGGTTGGATTTGATAGCTGTTGATATGAGAGCTTGTACAAAGGCTTTGGAGAGCTTGTAAAAAGACTTGAAATCCATGGTTGTGAGGTGGAAGATTGGATTTTTGGGTTGCAATTGTAGATCACTTGTTCAAGTTTTGTTTAGAATCCTATTATAGACCTATTGATACTTATTGGTTGACAAATTGATGAAATCAAAGTAGTTTCAATTCAAAGAATTCATGATTGAAGTCCGAAATGAGATTAAAAATGTGTTGAATGGCTTGAGAAGGAATCTTGAATTAGAATAATAATAAGTTGAATCTTCTAAAGATCATGAAGTATCTAAAGTAAAGATCCCTATAGAAGAAGAAATATTGTTTAAGGCTATGTCACAAGTTGGTACTTGAGTAATTAAAATGCAAGTATCCAATTATTTTGGTTCTTTATATCCTAAAAATTGACAGATTAGATTAATGAACTTAAGGATTATGTTGAGCTTGAAAATATTATAAATCCATGGAGAGTTAGGTTAGAAAAAAATAAGTTGAAAGGTCATGCTACCTTGTGGTGGAAACAAGTGCAAAAGGATAGAGAAGATAATTATTGAGTTGCACCATGACAATAGATGAAATTCTTACAAATCTCTCTCTTGAAAATTTGATTAAATAACCAACTAGTTCTAGAAGGTTATTTTTTCAATTGTTTGGATAGCTCAAATGAAGACTAATGTTTATATTCACAAGGAGTCCTTGTTGGTATCTTTAAGTCTACAAAAACAGGAAAATGTTATAAAAAAAAACTAGTATGTTTTTTATATTTTTCAAATTTTTATGATCAATGCAAATTTTCTAACAATGCATCTATTTTTGGAAGTCTTAATGGGAAACAAGATACTTAGAGTTGGGTGGGGGGGGGGGGGGGTGTGGGTGAATCGATATCTATAATAATTTTTAGTGATAAAATAGTTCACATATAATCCATATCATACCTCAAATCTTATACCATAAATATAAACATGTAATGCTGAAATGAAATCTATCTAAGCATAACATCCATGAAAGTCATCAAAACATAATACAATGATTTTGGTTACCCAAAAACACTTCAATATGAAGGTATAACCTAGGTGGGGATGAAACTCACAAATTCTCACTATTGCAACAACAAAGTTGACATCAGATGATCTACCCTATGAGATGTATGCTCTATTAAAAGTATTTAAGACTATTAGGTCTTACCTTGTTAAAGGATTTTACACTTACAATAAAGTAAGGACTTTGTTAGGAGATTTGAAATAGTCCATTAGAATCGTGCTCTGTTAAGAGAGGTTTCTTGACTCAATCCATTAAAATTGATTCAATATCAGACCCTTCGATTTTCTTTGAAAGCTTATTATGGATCATGTCTCTTTAAAATATTAATTTGATCTTCGTATATGATATTTTTGTTATGTTCATCACTACTCTAGTTGTACTATCTGAACTCCTTTTAGATGCAACCTTTCTTCACTCTATACTTAGCTTGTTCACTCCTTCACTTTTCTTTTATTCACATACATGCTCACCATTATGATCCTAGGGTAGGAATCCTTCTTAAATATATAATCTTAGAAAGTTCTAGATTAGGATGAATGATCCAAATTTCATCCTTTTCCCATTTTCCATTATGACTTTTTGATTGGTTGATCTGCTTGCCTAGGGATTAATTTTATCTAACAAAATGTGTAATCTCCTCCTTAACTACCTCTATGATCTGTAAATATTGTGTAGAGGTCGACTAAAATAATTCACATAACTATTTGTGAAATTACAAACTCATATGTCTATACTGGTTTAATCAAAACTTGAATGTTTTGATGCTTGGTCATAACTAACATTCATGCTATCACTCAACCTTTCTTTCTCAATGTATTCTCTTCACTCAGCAAAAACTAAATTTCTACTTGCTCAGTCTCAACTGTGTTACTTATCTTATATGATTTCTCAATCTCAATTGGGGTGCTTGACACCTTTGACTTTCTTGACATGTGTTGACAAATAAATATATCCTTTGTAGCTCAACTTTCTCTAGATGGCTCAATTGTAGTGATGATTGTCCAATACTACCCTAGAAATGACTAAGTGTTAGACACTAATAGGAAACTTAGGCTTAGAGATAAACAATCTCCCCCATTGATATTAGTGGAAAAAACACTTTTTCATGACTTAGGTTTCCATTCAAAAAATATTACTCCCCCTAAAACTATAACTCAGTCTATAAAATTTGAATCTCTTCTATACAATATATATATATGTTTGAAATCTCTGATGATGTTCCATCTAATAATGATGTCTTTTATTTCTATCATCTTCTATGTTTCCCCCTCTCTTATGTGTCATTCATGTAGAATTTTTCCCCTTGTTATCTCTAGATAGTTTCCCCTTGTTTTTTTCACTCATGGCTTGGGATTTGTTGGGGTTACCTTGTACCTCTCAAAAAATGTTTGATGAGTAGCCAAATTTCTTCAAGTCCTTTATTCCATCTATCTCTTATGGATTCCATCACTTGAATATGAATCTCTAGCTCAACAACTAGTTCAATTAAGCTCTCAACACTTGAAAAATGTGTCTTTCTTCAATAGAATCTGAGCTATAAATAATTCCTTTTGAATGGTCTCCAAATGTGGTAGTAGCATAAATTGAATAGAAATAAATTTTTTCCTTATGCCATTATCTCTAGCTAGTAAATAGCCTAACCTCTGTTAACCTAATGTCAACTTATAATATGAAGGCGAGCTTGAACTTGTATCCTTTCCTAATTAATGTGAACACACCTTCATATCTACTTGAATCATGTCAATTAATCATTGATTCTCCCATGTGAAGAACTCAACATCACAAAGGTTCATATAAAGAATGAATAGACTTTAAAATTTCCTCTACCTATTTGACTAAATTAGAAAGCTTTACTTGCCTATTTGCAAGTTCCCTAGAGGCTTTCTCCAAAACCTTGTGCTCAAAATCTCTCTCAAACCATTGCATCAATTTATCATTGGTCTCAATATCATTTTCTTAAACTCTATCATTTATATACACTAACATATCTAAAATTGGATGGTAATCATTAGCATTAGTGATTCCAAATGCATTAACAAAAATGTCTTTAATGTTATGTAATACATGCTTCTTTTTGTGCTCTTTTCTTAGTTGTTATTGTTTTGCCTTATAGTTCATCATAGTTTGTAATTTTTGTATTTGTTCCAATGTCAAATTATTTAAGTCATACATGGGCAAAATGATGACCTCATATAGACTTATTGACTCTTCTAGTATCTCATCTAATTGTGCCATTATGTAAGATCAAGGGTTTGTATACTAGGTAGTTATATCTACAATTGTTTACCCTTTTCAATGGATCTAGATACTTGTTTATACTCTTGTTGAGTAGACATAACCTACTATTTAGGTGTAATAGTATCTCAACCAACATGGCACTCTACAGTTGTAAAAGAGCTTGTGTAGCCTCTTGTTCTTTGGGTTTCTCACCTTCTTCTATTGTTTCTTTTTCTTTTTCTTTTTCAACCTTCTCAACTGTATGGCCCATTGAGATACAAGTAAATTGTGGAAACACAACTATAGCCTTTCCTTATTGCTCTACACTTGTATCAACAGTAATTGATGTAACATGAAAAATATTAGTTTTGGCACTTTCAATCCTTGTATAATCCTTGATTTTTAGTAATACTAGATTAGTTCTTGGTGGTGATGTATCCAATTTATTACCTTTTAGGTGTTCTTGTTAACACATTCTAATCATGTGGGGATGAATAAGGAATATCCTCAATTGTGACAACATCTTGTTATTCACACCCTTCTATTGATTGCTTAGTTTCTTCTACAAGTTTTGGAACTTTTGGTACATCATCCTCTTCTTCCTTAACTTCTTCACCTCTTTCTTCTCCTTCCTCATCTTGTTTATCAATTGATGGAATAAGAAACTCATTTTTTTCCTTCTATATATTTATGCTCTCTTGCTTAATTTCATGAGCTTTATTCATCATAATTTTATAATCCCTCTCCTTAGGAAAACATTTATTCACAAAATATTTTAGGGCTATAGGCATATGTGTCTTCCCGAAATATTTTTTTTTTGAGCTAACATGGTCCCCTTGATATTTCTTTCAATGGATAATGCCCACTTCCACTTAGCATCAACTTTATTATACAATTTTTTTGGAATACCTTGTCCTAACTCTATAGGTATAGATTTTAATCATAACATCATCTCTTTCATATCTATTTCAAGCTTCTCTTAGTCTTCTTTATTTAAAGAATCAAAATTAATGTCTTTGAATCTTGTCAACCTTGTTATTCACTAATCTTTTGACATACGTTATCCACAATTGTTGGAAACGGTCTTGGTATAATCTAAAGTTTTCTTAGATTGTCAAACTTTGTTTCTTCATAATCTTCTTCTTCCTATGTTATAACTAGTTTTCTTTGGCCTCTTAGGAAGGTTATGCTTTGGTGAACTGACCAGTTTCCTCTTTGTTGGACTTTTTTTTGGTTTAGGAGCTAGGGGCTAAGCTATCTTAGATCTCATTAGTATTATACCTTTTGGATCTTGGTGTGTGACAACCTTGTGCACACCTTTCTTGAGATCTTCTTGAACCTTTGGATCAAAAATTTTTATTTTCTTATGCTTTGTTGCCATGGACTCAACAACAACTAGCTCTTTGCCTTTAGATTCCTTGGCTTCATTTGCATGTTTAGATCCTTCTCCTTCATCATATTTTCCCTCAAGACTTTTGACTATCTTTTTTGTTTTCTTATCTTTCTTGGGCTCACTTGTCTCTATATTCATTTGATCCTTTATTGTGTCATATATTTTGAATGGTTTGAAATTCATATCAATATCCTCTAACAAAGTGTAGTCAACTCTATTGTGACTTTTTCTTCATTTACCTCATAATGCATTGGCCTTAACCACACAACTCTAGGTAGTACATCGTAGGCATAACAAAAATTTGTGTCTATCATGAAGCATACATCATCAAAATACTTATCTATAATGGATTTAGGAATATTCATACAATTTCTCATTTTACTCTTGAATTCCTCAAAATAGTTATCGATAATCACCTCAAAAGTTTCTCCTAGCTAACTTATCAAGTCATTTATGTGCTCCATAGCTAGCTAACTCCTCTCTCATGCTACCATGCCGATGGTAGGAAATGAATTTTTTATATAGAGAAATATAGAAACTAATAGAGAGTCAAACTTAAATGATGTATTCTTCACTTTCCTTATAGCTCCAAGATTCTCTTTCAATTGTTGTAGTTGCATCTCAGTAAGATCATAACTATGATCCTTTTTAATAATTTTGTAGCCTAGGTCCACTGCGATGCATGACACACTATTCAATCTTCTTAACTAATAAAACTAATGTGTAATCACTCATACAAGAATTTTGACAATAGGGTCATCAATCCCATTGATTGACATACCTTGACCATTTAATTTAGCTTTTGTTGATTTCTTAACTTTGTTTCTTGTTCTGCATCTCATTGTCTTTAGTCTATCTAGGGTAGGGTATCCTATTACTTGGTGCATGATGGCCTTATTGATCTTAATTGGCCCACCTTCTAACCATACATTCATAACATGAATATGGCTCAACACATTCTTTATCCATTGCACATTGGAGACTATTGGAAAACTTAGGGCATTGGAAAGCCCATTCTTGGAAAAAATCTTATACTTAACCTTTAATATTCCATTATCACATAACTTCTCATAAGCTGTTCTCAGTTCAAAACCTCTAACTTCTCCAATTTTTCTCATATAACAAGTTCATACATCTTGAATTGTTAGAACCTTAGGTGGAATTGATGACAGATGACCAATTTTTTCTTTTGTTGGTTCAAAATTTGAACAATCCTTGAAATTAGGTGGACATTGATCATTCCCCATAATTTGTGCATTTGTCTCCTTCAACATTTCACTGAGAGTTGTAGATGATACCATTTCAAACTAGGGTTTTGAAAGAAAATTTTCTTTGACAACCTTTGAAAACAACTAGCTTGATAATAAAAATTTTACTTGTTAAATTCTATCAAATTACCAATGACACACCATGATTTTCTTGCCTTGTTCCTAAATTTTCCTTAATCACCTGTGAATCACTTGTGCACTTGAATTTTCTTGGTAAAGTAAAAATAATGCCCAAATTTTATATATATCATTAATTTTATCAATTAGGTCTACAATAAATGTATTTGTACTATGGTAGGTACACAACAACTATCTCAACCTTTCACACCTCTTTTCAAATACTTGGTCACTATCATGTTTCTTGGTCAATGTCAATTTTCTTGGCCAATACATCAGCTCAATCATTGTAAGTTCTTGATATATGTTGTAATGCATAGTCATTAGAGACTAAATTACTAATGCTAGACACATGATAGTAAAACATATTTCATTGCCCAATCTTAGATTTTTCCTAATGCATCTTGATTCATGCTTATACAAAATTTTAACCATTTACTTGTTAGGAAATGATGTATGATATTTCATTAATTATACAGTCCCTTACATACCTTCTTTTTCTCAATTAGATGAGGTGTGATCACCTAATCCTTTAGATTTAGTGATTTAAAATTTTCTTTCTCCACTACTTCTAGCTTCCACTATCTCTTTCCATGTTTTATTTACCTCAAATTTTCCTTTCCCTTTATTGTTTCCATTATTTGGTACTAGTGCTCAGGTCCTATAGTTCTTACTAGCATGTCCAAACTTAAGACAATTGAAATAAACTAGGTTTTTATTCAACCATTTCTTATAGTTACCTTTGAAATGCATCTTTATGCAATTCTCTAGAATGTGCCCATACTCTCCACAATAATGACAATTATACCATGTGTTGTAGTCCCAATTTTAAGAGTTACCTTTTTAAGGTTCATGTGTTTTCTTTTTAGATGTCTAGTTATATTTTTCATTGGATCTACATTCATGAGCTCTATATCCATATTTTTGATAGTTATAACTATGTCCTTCAAATGTAGGTGTAGTTGGTGCATGACTTTTCTTTCATCTACATTCATGTGCTTGGTGTATTTGCTTCTTCAAATTAAAAAAGTTACCAGTAAACTTATGTTTAGGGTTTTGCATACCATTTTTGCTCCTACATATGTTAGCAATGTGTCCATGTTTACCACAATGATGACAAGTACATTTGCCTTTGGATTTCATATTTCTTTTCTCCCCATTCTTTGATGAATCTCCTTCCACAATAGATGAAGAGTGCTTGTGATGTCCTAGACCAGAAGCATCATTGGATGGCCTTGGTGATCTTATCAGTTATTCAAAATATAGCTTCACTTGGTTTGTTCATTCTTTTTATTAGTTCTTTCTCATATCTTAACTCAATTGGTCAATTTGTAATCTAATATGTGTGATCTCCATGTCCTTTCTACTCAACCCCTAATTTGTAGTTAACAACTAGTTCATCATATCCTATTGAATGTTTGTGAGCTTCTACACCTCAAGTGATATTTCTTCAAGTCTGGCATCCTATCTTTTTTCTTCTTCAGCCATGACTTTTTCTTCTTCAACTTTCTTCTTTTGTTTAGTCTATTCACATAATCTTACTGATTGAATTATTTGTTCTCTCTTGAGTTCTTTGACATCTTTTTTCATAGTGTTGTTCTTCTCTACTAGATATTCTATTGCTTCATTTCTCTCACAATACTCCCACTATTAATCAATCCTTGTGTATCAATTTCCTAGTATAGTGTATCATTTTTTTGAATAGAAATTTCTTTTCTTTTCATTAAGGATTTCCTCATCTCTTTTTTTTCTCCTAAAAGTTATTGCAATATGATCTAGATTTCAATCATCTGATCTCAATGCTTTTTCTCATCTTGTATTCCTCCATCTCCAAGATCTGATCCTCTCAAGCTATTAGACTTTTTCAAGAGAATTGAGCTCTGATACCAATTGTTGGAAGTCTTAATGGGAAAGTGGGGGAGGGGTTGAATCAAGATCTATAATGCTTTTCACTAATAAAAAATTCACTCCTAATCCATCTCATATCTTAGATCTTATACCATAAACTTAAATATGTAATGTTGAAATGATATCTATCTTTATTTAGCATAACATCCATGAAAATAATCAGCACATAACAAAATGATTTTTTTTTACCTAGAAACACTTCAATATGAAGGTAAAATTGGGGTGGGGATGAAACCCACAAATCTTGATTGTTGGAACAATAAAGTTAACCTATTAGGGTTACAATTTTCATCATATTAGATGATATACCCTATGAGGGTTCTATTCTATTAAAATCATTGAAGACTATTAATTCTTACCCTATTAAATGATTTTACACTTACAATAAACTAAGGACTCTATTAGGAGATTTGAAATAGGTCTATTAGAACCACTTTATTAAGAGATTTTTCCTAAATCAATCTATTAAAAATGATTCAATACCTAACCCTTTGGTTTTCTCTAAAAGCTTATTACAGATCTCCTCTCTTCAAAATCTTAATCTAAACTCCTTGTTTGATATATTTGTTATATCTGTCACTGCTCTAGTTGCACTGTCTAAACTCCTTTCAGACTTAGCCTTCCTTCACTCTATACTTATCTTGTTCAATCCTTCACTTCACTTCTCTTCACATAAATTCTCATCATTATGATCCTAGGGTAGGAACCCTTCTTAAATAGATAATCCTATAAATTTCTACATTAGGATCAATGATCAAAATTTCATCCTTTTGTCATTTTTCATTCTGATTTTTTGACATGTTGATATGCTTGTCTAGAGATTAGTGTCATCTAAAAAAGCATGTATCTACAATCTTTAAATTTCAAGAAGAGGTCAGATAAAACTATTTATATAAGTGTTTGTGCAATTACAAACTCATATGTCAATACTAGTTTACTTGGGACTTGAATGTTCTAATGCTCGATCATAACTAACATTCATGTTGTCACTCAACTTATACACTTACTTAGTCTTAATTGGGGTTCTTAGAAACCTTTGACTTTATCTACATGTGTTGACAAATAAACACATCCTTTGTATCTCAACCTTCTCTAGATGGCTCAGTCATAGTGATGACAGTCCAATGTTGCATTTGAAATGACTAAGTGTTAGAAACTAATACGAAACATAGGCTTAGAGATCAATAGGTCTATGAATTCCTACTCTAACCAAGTATTCAAAAAGAAAATTATAGAGATAGGTTAACAAGAAAATGAACAAATTTCTAAAAATTAAATTGACATATGCTACAACAATAACACATCTACAAATTAAATTTTTGAAGGGATCAAGTAGGAAACCAATAGACTTAGGAGTTGTGCATCCTTAAGCACACCAAGGAAATTATTGAGGTAACTAGTGAAAGGCATATGATGTTTCACAATTTATCAAATTGTGCAGCTATGGAAAGTGCACACATACAAGATAAAACATCATTTTAAAATTGTAGGGTGATCCCTTCTCTAATTCATCACTATAGAGGAATTATGCTATTATACAAGATAAAATGTAGAAATTAAATAGTCTCACAAGAACTAAAATACAAGAAGACTTTTTGATCCATAATTACTTATGAACATAAATTCATAAAGAAATTGCACATTTGAATAAGAAAAACTACACACAGAATGAAATCAGTAATAGCATAGCTTTATCATGACATCAAAATACTAGCCTTGAATACATATTACATCCTTTAATTTATAGGAAAACCTCTCTTTCATGTGATTTTTAGAGCTAGGGAGTTTTCCTTTCATAAAAGCATGCTAAAAGTATTAATCTTATGACAACTATGTACAAACTAAATCCTAACATAGTGTTAAGTAGGCATGTACTCTTATTTGTATTCATTAAATGGTGCATAGCCCTTTACATGACTAGAAATTGTCATTGAAGAAAAAGATAAGAAGAGATAAAACATCAACTAGAACTCAATCTGCAAGACCCTCAAAAAATGGGAACTCAACCTTCTCCTTCTATTTCCATCAGTTAAACTACTGCCAGACTCAAAAAATGTGGAATCAATTTATGAAAATGCTAAATTAGGGAACTTGTACTTAACTATCAACACGAATAAAGGTTTCCAAAAATTGTTACACCTACAAAGTTGTGAGATTCTAGACCTAGGGAGATGAAAATTGTTCCCTCTTTAAAAAACTAAAATTATAAATTTGTGGACCTTCGAAGTTGCATAGTTGCACACATGAAAACCTCCCAATGGCCTAAACTAAAAATTCACTCTAAGTCAAAAAATATTAATTTTTAGCATTTAGATTTTCTTCCCCTTCATCCAAAATGATGCTAGGATAGGATACCTTAAATTTATCTATAGAGGTCATGATCTCTGAAGGATCTGGTGAATCTAGCACCTCATATTTAGTGCTTACTTTTCAATAATATTTGAAGACTTCCTAGCATATTTCATCAACATCAGGCACCATTTTGTCAAATTTCCTTAGTGCCTTCTCAACTTTGAAAGTTATTATAAGGTCATCCTTAAAAGATACTACCTTGAAAAGATTTCTCATAATTATTGTATGACTACCTCTAAAGAACACAAATTTTTCCAAGAGTCATCATAAAAGATCTCTAGAGTAAACTTGGTAGAAAATTTTTCTTCTTATATAAAATTGGCTTGTGCCTTATCCCACATATGCTAGATGCAATTGAACATTAGAATCAGAAAATTTTTGCTAGCTTCAATATTCTTGATCCAGTCATTAGATTTACCTAGTTCCTCAAGTGTGAAAATGGCTAATAACATCTTGAATCTTCATCCTTTAATCATTCAGACCTTCCCTAGATCCATTGACCATATTTCTATCTAGTTGCATGCTTTCTTATATATAATAGATGTTCCTTTCTCCTAAAATTGTATACCTCCATCTATAGAAAGAATCCAAAAATAGATCCCTAGGAGGTGTGGGCATAACATATATTTTAAGGGAACTCTTTAATGTAGCCTCAAGATTAGCTAGGATAATGGGACCCACAACCTCTTTAACAAAATCCTTCAAAAAATCATTTTTTTCACTCAAAACTTGTAGTTCCTCTTCATCTTTATGTAGCCAATAAAATTGTTTCCTCAACCCTATGGTCATTGGCTTTTTTGTTTCCTTTATGAGCTTCCCAAGGACAATATCCTAAATTTCATAGTCATGTGGGTCTATGTTGTGGAAATTAGTATGTGATGAAGGTATGGCAACCTGTTCTACTATGTTATCTTATGTGTCCCTCATTATAAAGGCCAACTATTGATGATCGTCCTAAATAGGTACTAAAGGTTGTAAGGCATTAGTGTGAGTTTCCATTCCCTTAGATGCATCTGTGATATAAATTCTCTTCCCAGTTTCTACCACTTGAGTTAGCCATATAGGAGTTGTTCCCACTTGTGATAGGTATTTTCTCAGTGATGGAGTTTTCATCAATGCCAAAACCTTTCCTTTATTCTCACTTCTTTCTATGGTGTTTTTAATCCTTGGTTGATTCTATTTCTATACAACCACCATTTTCTTAGGAGAAGATGGGGTCATGGTCAATTGTAGAGGAGTATTTTCAAATGTAGTAATTTTTTATTATTGTATCTTACTACATTCAATTTTCATACTTATCTCTCCCTCCTTCAAATCTTGGCTTTTGAATTTGGAGGCATAGTTATAGCATCTTGCTTAGGTGGAGGATTAGGCCTTGACTAGTTAAGAGGAGAGAATGTATTAATTTCCCTGGGCATCAATAGATGAGTTTGTCTTAAAAAACATCCTCCATGTTCTATCTCTAAAGTATCACTAATTTCCCTTCTTTTGATATATGTGCTAGTTAGCATACATTCAAAAATTTGGACATGTCAAAAATATTGGAATCATCCCCAACAATAGTCTCTCCATCCATCCTCCTAATCCATTGATTCCTTAACTAGAAAAAATTTCTCTTGTGCTAAGGGAGGAGTCTAAGTTTGGATTCACCTTCTTTCTTCCTTAGCTTCCTTAGCTAAGGGGGTCCTCTAATTAAGAAGTGTATTCTCCTCTTCTTCAGCTTCTTTTGCTTCTCAATCCTCTAATGTGGTCTAGGGAATAAAAATAGAGATATTGTGTTTCTTCTTCTTCAACCTCCTACCCTTCTATCCTACTACCAATGTAGTTATTCTTTTCTTCTTGGAAATTGAAGTTTCAAGTGCAACCTTTTTTTGAGTCTCCTACTCAGGTGCTTTCTCTTATTCTTGAGTCTCCTCACTCTCTATAGATTTCCTCTTTCTTATCTTTTTCTTATCCTCTTGGTGATAATATGTGTCATCTCTATTATAAATCTATAATAACTCTAAGTGGACCAGGCGGCTAAAGACCATGTGGGAGGTATTATTTTTACTCCTTTCCCCTTCTTTGGGTGTGTAGGTGCCTTTAAGGATGACTTTTTTGCAAATAAATCCTACAAGAAAGGTTTAGTAACTCAATCATTGGTCAACTTTATGATATTCCAGGTGCAATGCATTAAATAATAATTCTACTTATGATGCATGCTGAAATTCAAAATGAGCTTGTCATAGACTTTATCTCTATTATAAGGGGTCCAAGATCTTTGGAGAGTTTTTTTTTCCATACCCTATTTCATATTTGTAGCCATGTTATGTTCTCTACCAAGCTAAGATCTATTTTACTATAATCCTTTATCCAAAACTCATAATCACTTATGAAATTAATCTAATAGTACTCTATGGAGGAATCAAGTACAAATACATTGCATATTATATGTTAGAACATGTTGATATTGTCAAAGTTTGGGTGAGTGACACATAAATCATCTAATAGGTAATCTTCCCATTCCACATCAAAAGTGTGAATGTCCTAATTTTTCTTCACTTCATAAGGCCCCATGGTGATATGGTATATACATGATTTATGATGCTTTGTAAAAATCTTGTCATATTTCAAACTGGGCTGCCTATATATATCTCCAATAATATGAGCTTGTGTGAAGGATATCACATGAGCTTCTTGGGATGTAGTGGTAAACCATCCACCCATATATATATGTGTGTGTGTGTGTGTGTGTGTGTGTGTGTGCATGTGTTGAGCTATATAAAATAATCTACTCTCTTAGTATAACCCCCATCTAGGAATCTAATAACTAGAAAAATAAATTCATTGTTCATGATCCTATATCGAAGGATTCACTCTCTTATTATTTTCTTGACCAGATGGCAATATACAATGTATGACCATGTACCACTTTCTAATGAAGTCCCTTTCCTTGCTAGTTGTTAGTATTACACATTAAAATCAATAAAGTATAGAACATAGGATGTCACGTAGAATCTAGGATTCATCTTCATTAGTCACAACTTCTCATCTAGGAAGTCACTAAGGATAGTGCCCCAATCAATCACATTCTTCCATTTCTTTATTGCCTCAATGAAATGGACCATCCATGTTTCCAAGTTTATAGAAAATGGGATTCCCATAGATATTCTTAGAAGCTCAATGTAGTTTCAAATGTCTCAAACCATATAGCCTTAAGTCATATCAACTTTTCCAACTTTCTTCCCATATGGATTCTTAGTCTCCATCAGATACTTATCTTGCACTATCTTGTCTGCTTCTTGTTTGTACCATTTTGTTGGAGGAGAACCTAGCGGTAAGGTCAAATCATAAAGGAAATTTTATTTGTACATGGTCTAACCAACCATTGAAAAAATAAGAACTACATGCAAGGTCCCAAGGTGAGTGTACATAAGTCAATTTGCTTTATTTGAGTCTAGGAGTTAAAAGTTGTCAACCAGGTCCTAGGAAGAAAAAAGTTGCTCAAAATGGTACAATAATGTGAAAGGACCCAATGAGTGGTCAAAGTAGGTGGAAATTATTTATATGATGTTTTTAATCCATGAGAGAAGGTTTGGAACCAAACTAGTCAAGTTTGGAGTCTTAGTTTGCAAAAGTTGCAAAAGTCGTCAAAAGTTGCTCATTGACAACTTTTCAATTTTGCAAAGTTGCTTGGTATCTTTTTAGGTAGTCTTTGAAAATGAACTACATGGATTAGTTATGGATTGATTCAATGGAAAATAAGGAAGGGTAATATTAGTTAAACATCCCTGAGTGCTATACTAGGGGTTGGATACTTGGATGTATGGACAACACCTGTAAGTGCAATGTTGTATGAGCATTGGAGAAGCTTTTTGAGGATTAATGAATTTGTGGTGTTGATTGTGTTTATATTTCAATTGATTTAACTTCCTTGGATTATATTTTGAAACTATTAATATTTATTTTTATTCAATTGTTTCATTTCATTAGGTTTGAAAAATCATTTTGTTTGCGCAATATTGCTATCCAATTTTGAGTTACTAGCATAGTAATCATTATGGCTTGAACTTCCACAGTGAAAATCTCATGGATTTTTGAAATCAAGAAATATCCTATGTATAGGTTGTAAATATGGATTTTTGGATTTGTTCAACTATTGGCCATTTCTACAAGGGATCCCTAGGCAAGCAAATTGAGCTTGGCGAGGCCCAATAAAGGCTTGTAAAGGAGTGTAGTGGTGAATGGGGGATTGGTATGAACCAATCTCAATAATGTATGGAAAGACAGATTTAATAAGAGTGTTGGATCTAGAGGAGGAGGTAGGAAGTGGATTTGGACACCTTAGGAGGAGATAAATCTTTCTTTTACCTTAGAAACCCTAAAAATAGGGGTTTTCTAAAACTGTGTTGTACAAGGAGTACTGAGACCTAAAACCACCAAAATATTTGAGCTTGGGTCCATAGGAAATAAAATCCTATAGACACCAACTAGGCTTATTAAGGATTTTTGGGAGGAATTGTTAAACCCTTGTTTTTAGGAGGGCTAATAGGGTCTCTTAGGGCTATAAGGCTAATTTGAGCAATTTGGAGTTGTGGGTGTAGTGGACCTATAAGAATGATGTAGAATGGTGGGGAATGTGTCAATAAATTCATTAGGAGAGCTTAAGCTTGGTTTGTGCTTATGAATAATAGTGTGATGGGATTTTCCCTTGTAGAATTAAATTTTCCTAGTGAAATGAATGGGAAGGATAGAGAGTAAATTGAATTGTTAGGGATTTTTCTTGGGAGAAGGGGACCTAGAGTGCGAAACCCTAGAGTAGGGTTGAGGAAAGAACCCTAGGATGCCATAGTTAGCCTTATTGGAGCTAGTGAGATCTAGTGGAAGAATCTCCTCATCAAAGTGACATTAGAGCCAAAAGATGTGTGGCTTGTCATAGATGTTCTAGCCTACTGAATCAAGTGGGTCATTGTAGATGGTGACCAATGCAGAGTTGGCCAAGGAGGTGGATGAGAAAAAGAAGCTCTTAGAAGAAAAGAATAGGGTTTTAGATGAGGCCCTAGAGGATTTCAAAGACAAGTTGAAAGGGATAGAGAATGCATCCCAAGCAAACAAATATGGAGATTTCAGAAAGGGTAAAGAGAAAGTGAGTTTGGAAAATGAAATAGTTGAACTAGATCCTCTACTTGGTGAGTAGGAGACATTCCTAAAAGCCCTCAAGGCTTTTGGAGGGAAATTTTTAGATAATGTGTCTACATTTCATGGAAAGATGGATGCAGATGTAGTCTTGGAATGGTTGGAAAGAATTGATAACTACTTTGAGTGTGAAGGGACAACATAGGCCCCATTCCTAAGGTTTGCAAAGTCTAGGTTGAAAAACCAAGCCTTGAAATGGTGGAAGTTTATGCAGGAAGAAAGAGAAAGTGAGGGGAAGAAGCCTATACCTAATTGGAAGGAAATGGTGGAAAAGATCAAAGAGACATACCTACCAGAGTACCATGAGATTCAGATCCATAAGAAGAGGAAAAATTGTAGAAAAAAGGAACTTGATGTGGCTACCTACACTAAGGAGTTTCAAAAGTTGGCACTAAGGTCAAGGGTGAAAGAGAGAGAGAGTATTAAGGTTGAAAGCTACTTAAATACCCTTACATGGTCCATTCAAGGTGAACTAAGTTTGTTTAGCTTCACCATATTTTTAATTTTTTTTGAAATGTCTAAGAAGGTGGAGGAAAAACTAAGGAAGAAAGGGGACTCTAGTTCTAAGAATAGGGATAGAGGCAAGGACTCAAAAGGTTGTTAAAGGGGAAGAAAGATCCAACAATGGGATAAATAGTTATGCCTCCCGCACCGAGACCCATTTTTGCGAATAGAGTTATTTTGAATCTGATTAGCATCAAGAATATTTTTATATTGGGATAATGTAATCATGTGCCACTTATCTGAGTCTCATTTAATATGTCAAATTATCCTTATAAAACTTTTGCATCAATGT
Source organism: Cupressus sempervirens (assembly GCA_028749045.1). Taxonomy (NCBI): domain Eukaryota; kingdom Viridiplantae; phylum Streptophyta; class Pinopsida; order Cupressales; family Cupressaceae; genus Cupressus; species Cupressus sempervirens. The sequence continues at coordinate 742,787,138 of CM053789.1, read as the reverse complement.
TTTATAAGGTTATTTAAATATTAATGAGAGAACGTAAGAAGAGAAAGATGGATAGTCAAATTCCAAGAATCAGTTATGCAAACTGAAAATACACATCAACTGGCTCTTTATGAAGGTATTTTGAAATCACAAGGGGTTCCACTTTTTCTTCCAGTAGCTATAGACTGTGTGCTATCAATAGGGGGAGATTTTTCAGTTCTAAGGGAAAAGAATGCAGACTTTGGAGCTATAGCAGAATGGAGCTTTACTTGCTAGACTTTGTGTTAGTGATTAAAGAGGAATTTGATTTTGAAATGTAATGTAAGGGAGATGGTTTTCATTTTCTGATGCATGTGTAATAGGATCTATGTAGTCTTTTACATCTTAAACAGGGAAGGTTTGAAAGATATCTGCAAATTAGAACTTTGAGTCTATGTAGTTTTCTTTCCACTGATGGTTATGGTGCTATAACCTTCAGTTTTCTTTAAGTGCACTATATGTGCTATTTTTTGAACGCATTTGATATCAGGATCTTCTGGAAGCTTTGATTCATCTTTTCTCAGGAGAATGGAAATTGTTCTTTTGACGTTTGTCCTTTATAATGCAACGTTCAGTGAATGAACTTTGTGTCATCTACTGCTCCTTGCTTTTCTTTTCTTTAGGCTTTTAGGTTTCACATTTATTCTGTGTTTATGGGTAGATGTCTGTGCTCCTTTTATGCTTTTTGGTAAAAGCATTTACATTTAATTCATTGTATATTTTATACGGGGAGCTGTACCCGATAAAAATTTAGAGGAAGGTTATCAACCCCATGATAACCTCTCCAACTGTTGGTGTTGGTTTGTTCATTTAGTTGGGCATTTAGGGTCATATTTGCATGTATTTCTTCAAAGGACAATCTATTCACTAATAGATTTTTGGCAACTCTACTGGGGAAAGAATCATAGTTGCAGTGTTTTCTTTTATCAAAAATCTGAAGGAACCTCCTCGAAGATGGAGGTTGGTGGCTCTATTGAGGAAGAATGCTAAAAAGTCTTCCTTACGAATCAAGAAATCCTGAAGGAATGGGTTCTAGCAAAGGATGACGATACCTTTGAAATTTTCATCTTTATCCCACCTTTCAAAGATAATCCCATCAGAGAAGTTACAAAAGAAGTAGCAAAGCAAGTGAGCTGGTTGAAGTCTTTCTATGGTGCTATCCTCATCAAGAAAAGACCCAAGATGCAACATTTAGAAGAAGAAATCCAGCCAGAATTACTCCAACATCATGTTGATCTAGTTTTACAAGAAGAGAATACTCACAACAACACCGGAGTAAAGGTAAGCCATAATGATGAAATCTTTTCTCAAGATCTTTCCTCATCTGATGCAAAAATTGGTACATTAGAAAGTAATGGTGATAGTTCTTTTCCTAAAGATTCTATTGAGATACTTTCTTCGGGTGCCTTGTCTGAAAATGAATCTTTAAATACCACAAAATATTGTGAGGGTATTAATCCTTTGAAGGAGAATGTAGAGAAAGAGTCTTTACTTGAATCTTTTCATCCTGAATATGTTGCAACAACGAACCTTGTAGATGATGCTGCTTTTAATGGAGATGTATTCAAATCTTGTTCTCCACATCCTAACAGTTTCAATTTTAACTATGTTGATAATCTCCCTATTTCAGAAGTTCCTATTGATGAGAAAGTTGACAACTTGCCTTCAGATTTTCAATCTTTCACTTTTGATGTTGATCATTTTTATTTAGAAAATCCTCTTGATGAAAAGATTCAAGATAGTATGCAGCTTGAGACTGAACTTCTTATTTCTATGAAGAAAGAAGATGATTCCTTATGCTTGGAAACTAATAATCAGCACGTGCAAAGATTTTCTGAATTTGATGATGAAATCTGCAGCTATGACAAGGTGAAAGTGCATGAAGAAGAGTTTCTTTTTCATTCTAAAAATGCTAAAATCAGCACTCAGCCTGTAAACTGTCCAGCTGAAGCATGGAAAGAAATATCATTTGATCAACAAGAAAGGGTCGTTGCTGAATTTTTGCTAAGTTTTCAGCCTGAAGATGTCTCTCAAACCAATCCTCTTGATGGTGATTCAATTTTTCATGAAGATAAGACAAATATGTCTCTAGACAAAGATGCCCTTGCTGAATTTCTTGTTGAGAAAGAAGAATATGAAGTTGGCCTTCAATCTAGTGGTGATTTAGCCGATGTGTTGGACAATGCAATTCTCAATGGAGAAGAAGGAATCATAGGTACATTTTCATCATCACTCAAGCTGGATCATTTCTTGGATGAGGCCTCAGGTACTTTTTCAAATCAATTTCAGAATGAAATATTTATTGACAATTTTCCTTTTCATCCATCTATGCATGATGTTTCTGATTTGGGTAAGACTAAGATATGTGATGGCACTCTGAGAAGAGAAGGGGATGGGATTTATGATATATTTGATGATAACTAGTTCCTTGAAAGGAATGAAGAAGGCATATATCCAAGGTTTGATCCTATGCCTGAAATTCCTAATTGTTGTCTTGCATGCCTGGTTCATGATTCAAAATTTATCACACCTAGTTGGATATTTAAAACAAATCAAATCTAAGTTCTTGAGTAGAGACTTTATGATCAAACTACTTTGCTATCCTGTTACTTCTAGTCTTTCTAGGTTGATCCACTTTAGATTAGGCTACTTAACTTTTTTGCACCTTGGGTTATTGTGCTTTGACCCCTTGAATTAGTGATCTTTGATTTCACAAGTGACCTTGTTTGGAGTTGGTAAGTTAAAGACCTTCAAGAAAGATATACCTTTGGATTCTTTGATATTATGTGTTGAGAGTCTTAGTAATTCTGTGTCCGTCCACTTTCATAAAAAATCAATTTTAATTATTTATAATTTGGGTAAATCATCATCCTAGTCCATATCTGCTAGGATATTCACCCAAAGTTGTGGGAACCTTTGTGGCAGTGTTGGTTTATTCCTATTACAAAATTCTATCTTATCACATCTATTTTGGACAATTGAGTGCTTTTACTATCTGAGTTTGGTACCAACTTTTCTTAGGATTATCCTATCACCTAGTACCTTTTCTTCCATGCTAGTTACAACAATATATCAAGTAGATCAAGGAAAGTGAACTTAAGTCATCTTTGAAAAATTACCTTTAGTTCAAACTCACCAATGAAATAAGGGAAAAGAACTTGTGTTGGTTCAATTGCCTGGGAATATTCTAGAATCTTTGTTTGACCATAGTAGTGACCTTATTCAATTGAGTACATGCTTAACATCACCTCACTTTGATATGGATATGGATTTTACAATGGCTCCACAAAAGAAGAATCAAAGTGGTGAATACTATGTTAACCTTTTGAGTGGAAAATGTATGCTTAAAATGTGAGCACACTTCTATGAGTCATTATATCCAAGATTTCTCAAGAATGAGGTCTTGAATAGTAGCTCATAGCTCTCTATTCATGGAGTGCAAGGGTTTTTAATTGAGGCCCTCAATTTGACCTAGTTTGTGCCATGCAAGTATACCATAAAATGAGAGATTCAAAGATCAAAATATGAATGCAAACTAATCAAAATGATGACAATGCAAAGAAATGCAAGAAAGGAAATCTAATCAATGGAAGGAAATAACAATGCAAGATTAATCTATGAAAAAAAATATGGATCTAAGCTAATATGAAAATGCAAGGATGGATCATGATGATCAAAGTTATGGATGAATGAGAGAATAAGACAATAAGATAGAAGTTCTCCAAAAAATGTTTTAATGCTCAAAATCCTTCTCCAAAAATTGCTCTCCAAACCTACAACATAACAATAGCATAATCGTGGATGTCAAAAATGAGGAGAGGGCTCTCCCTTATAAAGAAGAATGAATGATTAAGATTAAGAGGCAATAAGATTTAATCAAGGGTGGAGAAAGAATGATCCATGTGAGACAAAATTCCACCAATGAGAAAAGAGAAGGAAAATTAAATGGAACCTGACTTAGATATATGTGCATTTAAGTGTAGAGGAAAAAAAGAATTTATTTAATTTCCTTTTTCAAGTGGGATTTTATTTAATTAAAAGGGAGCAAGCTCTTTTAATTAAATAGGAAATATTTAATTAAATTAAATGAGGATTTTTTCTCTTAATTAATTAAATTTGGATAAATTATTTAATTAAAAGAGAGGTTTTCTTTTAATTAAATAAGACTTAGGATAAAATGATCAAAGCTTAGGAAATTTTGAAATAGTTGAATTAATTACAGTTTGATAAAAGAATTTGATTTGAATTGATTTAATAAAATATTACAAACCATTGATTCAAGAATTTTGATAAATTAAATAATGGGGGCCCATAGTGTAGGTGACCATTTCAGGGTGCATACATTTGCCCCTCTTTGACTATTGTGTGATCAATTTGGGAACACATGTAGTCAAAGAAAGAAATTGAAGTGTGAGATCGATTTGGGATCACAAAACAACCTAGATGTGTGGTCGATTTAGGAACACATCAAGACAAAGAATACAAATAAATTTTGACTTAAAAAGATCGAGGACAAAATTGATAAAACTGAATCAAGGATTGAAGTTAATAGATATTGCCCCCTCGTGATCGAAATCAAAATGAAATAGAGGAGAAACAATAAATTGATGAATTTGATCAAATCAAACTAAAGATAAAGTTCTTGATGTACGATGAAAAATATAGGAATAAAAAATCCAAGGTAGATCAAAAACCATGAAATATTATGCCCCAAAGTTGAATTAGAAGAAAAGAAATGGGGTAAAAGTGAATGGAAGGTAGAAATTTGAAAGATATGGAAATAAATAGAAAGAAGAAATTAAATTTTTCCTAAAATAAGTTCTTTTAGATTCTCTAATGAATGATGAACACAAAATCCTATGTTACAGTTGCACCATTGCAAGTACACCTTTGCATTTTCATGTAGCTTGCATTATTATACTTCATGTTAGTTTTTATTTTTAGGTTGGATTATGAGTTTGAGAGGGTTTTCCCTTCATCTTTCTTATGGAATTTTAATCAACTATGGTCATGTTTTGATCTTCACTTCCTTATCTTCTTTCATGATCTCAATCAAAATTTCTATCTTAAATAGTTGATTGATTTTGGGGCATTCTATTTCTTATGGAAATTTTCTTTTCTTCTTTCTATTTCTTTCTATATCTTACAAATTTCTACCTTCCATTCACTTTCACCCCACTTCTTTTCTTCTAATTCACCTTTGGGGCATAATATTTCATGTTTTTTGATCTACCTTGGATTTGTTATTCTTATATCTTTCATCTTACATCAAGAACTTTATCTTTTGTTTGATTTGATCAAATTTATCAATTTATTGTTTCTACTCTATCTCATTTCAATTTTGATCACCAAGGGTAGTACCTATCAAACTTCAATCCTTGATTCAATTTTATCAATTTTATCCTCAACTTTTTTATGTCAAAATTTATTTTTATTCTTTATCCTGATGTGTTCCTGAATCAACTACACATTTGGGTTATTTTGTGATCCCAAATCGATCTCACACTTCAATTTCTTTCTTTGACTACATGTGCTCCTAGATTGATCACACATTAGTCAAAGAGGGGCAAATGTATGCACCCTAAAATGGTTGCCTAGACTATGGGCCTCCATTATTCAATTTATCAAATTTCCTATTTCAATGGTTTGCAATATTTTATTAAATGAATTCAAACCAATTTCTTTGATCAAATTGTAATTAATTTAATTATTTTAATATTTCTTAAGGTTTGATCATTTTATCCTAAGTCTTATCTAATTAAAATAAAACCTCTCATTTAATTAAATAATTAATCCATATTTAATTAATTAAGAGAAAACCCCTCTTTTAATTTAATTAAATATTTTATATTTAATCAAAAGAACTTGCTCCCTTTTAATTAAATAAAATCCAACTTGAAAAGGAAAAAAATAAAAAATAAAATAAAATAAAAAATTCTTTTTCCCTCTACCCTTAAATGCACATATTTCTAAGTGGGATTTCATTTAATTTTCGTCCTCCTTTCTCATTGGTGGAATTTTGTTTCACATGGATCATTCTTTCTCCACTCTTGATTAAATATTGTTGCCTCTTAATCTTAATTATCCATTATTCTTTATAAGGGAGAGCTCTCTCATCATTTTTGACATCTACAATTATGTTATTGTTATGCTGCAGGTTTAGAGAGTGGATTTTGGAGGAGTTTGAGCATTACAGCTTTTTGTGGAGAACTTTTATCTTCTTTTCTTCTTCTATCATTCATCCATGAATTCCATCATCATGATCCATCCTTGCATTTTCATATTAGCTTATATCCATGTTTCCATTCATAGATTAATCTTGCATTGTTATTTCCTTTCATAGACTAGATTTCATTTCTTGCACTAGTTTGCATTGTCATCATTTATATTAGTTTGCATCTTCATTTGCATTCATATTCTAACCTTTGAATCTCTCATTTTATGGTGTACTTGCATGGGCATAAGCTAGGTCAAACTGAGGGCCTCCATTACAAACACTTGCACTCCATGAATAGAGAGCTTTGAGCTACCATTCAATACCTCATTCTTGAGTAGTCTTGGATATAATGACTCATAGAAGTGTGCTCACATTTTAGGTATACAATGGTAACAATAGAGGATCCCATTTTAGCAATATGAAAAGCTATAATTGCAACAAGATAGGGCATCCTTCTTATAGATGTCTTGATAAGTAATCAGGGTCTTATGGACAAAAGAAGATAACCTATGTGTAGGAGGAAGATAATAAAAAATGAGGAGAAGTGGATCTTGATTTGGAAAAGAGTGAAAACCTAATGCTAAGGAGGGTTTTGGTGAAGGAGCTAAAAAAGGAAGAACACAAGAAGAAAAGGGCACTATTCAAGACTACTTGCAAGATTCTGGGCAAGGTATGCAAGCTAATCATAGATTCAGAGTCTATTGACAATGTTATGTTAGAGGAGGTAGTGCAAACACTTGTATTAACAAAAATATTGCATGTATATCCATATAGGGTGACTCGGTTGAACAATAGGAAGAACATCCTAGTTAATGAACAAGTTTGGGTAGACACCACAATTGGGAAGTATAATGATAGGGTCCCGTGTGTTGTACTCCCTATGGATGCTTGTCAATTGTTGCTAGGGAGGTCTTGGCAGTTTGATAGAGAAGTAGTACATCATGGGACAGAGAAGAAATATTATTTTAAGAAATATGGGGTCACCTATATGATACAATCCATAGTAGATGAAGACAAAGAAGAGAAGGCTACTACTGAGACCATGTTGATGAGTGGCAAGGATTTTCTCAAAGATTTGAAGGAGAATGAAGGTGTAGGGTATGCCATTATGGTGAAGCCTAAGGAAGAGGAGCCATCTTCATCAACACCTATCCCTGCTAAAGTATAGAGTTTATTTGATCAGTTCAAGGACATTATTTGTGATGGGGCACCTCCTACACTACCACCCAAGAGGACCATAAGTCATCAAATTGATTTTATACCAGGGGCATCATTTTCTAATAAAGCTTCTTACAAGATGACATCGGAGCAGAATAAGGAGATAGCAATACAAGTGCAATAATTGCTTGATCAAGGGCTTATTAGGAAGAGCATTAGTCCTTGTTCTATACTAGTAGTCCTAGCACTTAAAAAGGGAGTTAAGTGAAGAATGTGCACTAATTTTAGAGTAATCAATAGAATCACAATTAGATATAGGTTCCCTATTCATAAGATAGAGGACCTAATGGATTCTTTGGGTGGGGCTAGTTACTTTTCCAAAATTGATCTCAAAAGAAAATATTATTAGATTAGGATGAAAGAGGGGGATGAAAGGAAGTCTTCATTTAAAACTACTGATAGTCTCTATGAGTGGTTGGTTATGCCATTTGGCTTTACCAATGCACCTAATACCTTCACGAGGGTCATGGATGAGGTATTAAAAGACTATATTGGAGTGTTTGTTGTAGTATACCTAGATGACATCCTCATCTTTAGCAAAAAAAAGGAGGAACATATGAAGCATCTTGAAGTGGTGTTGAAGAAGTTGCAAGAGGAGAAGTTGACAATCAACCTAGAGAAGTGTGAGTTTATGAAAGAGAAATTGTATACTTGGGGTTTGTAGTGTCCCAAGGTAACCTAAAGATGGAAAAAAGTAAGATGGAAGTAATCTTGGGTTGGCCTACACCTAGATCTCCTTTTGAGGTCAAGAGTTTTCATGGCCTAACTCAATTTTATAGGAAGTTTGTAAGAAGGTTCATTGAAATATGTACACCAATGGATGACACCATCAAAGGGGGCATGAAGACCAAGTTAACATGGACCAAAGTAGCAAATTAAATCTTTAAGAAGTTGAAAAAGAAAGTGGAAACACAACCTAAATTAGTTTTTCCTAGTTTTGAGAAACCATTTATGGTGGAGTGTGATGCTACCAACATATCAGTAGGGGTAGTCTTGAGTCAAGAGGGCATACCAGTAGCTTTTTTTTGTGAGAGGCTTAATGAACCGAAGACAAGGTATTCTTCATATGATCTAGAACTTTATGCACTTGTCATAGCCCTTAAGAAGTGGAGACACTACCTCTTACCAAATGAGTTTGTGGTCTACATAGATAACCAAGCACTAAGTTTTATTAACTTACAAAAGAAGCTAAGTCTATGACACATAAAGTTGATGAAATTCTTGCAATATTATACATTCATAATCAAACATAAGCAGGGAATAAACAACAAGGTAGTTGATTCTTTGAGTAGGAGATTGCTAATAGTCCAAGAGGTCAAGTTGCAGAGCACATGTTTGGAGGGATTCAAGGACCTATATGAGGAAGAAACTAATTTCTTAGAGGCATATAAGGTATTTAGTGATTTTGCTAATCATTTTCATAGTGCATTATTTGAATATACCTTGTAGAATAGGTTATTGTTTAAGGGGTCAAAATTGTGCATCCCAAGGGTATCTAAGAGAGAAAATCTCATACAAGAAAAACATAATGGAAGCATGAGTGGTAATTTTTGTCTGAATAAGACCTTGGACCTTGTGGATAGGTTCTACTACTAGCCCAAAATATAGAAGGACATAAGGAGATATGTGGAGAAATGCAACATATGTCAAAAAGAAAATTGGAATTCATCAAATCCAAGGCTATGCCATCCTCTACCCATTTCCAATAGGCCTAGGGAGAGTATCAGTATGGATTTTATAGTGGGGTTGCCAAGAACCAAGACAGGGATATATAGTGTGTTTGTGGTGGTGGATAGGTTTAGTAGAATGAGTCATTTTATCCCATGCAAAATAATACATGATACAAGTAACATCGCTAATCTATTTTTCAAGGTGGTGGTGAGAATCCATGGCTTAACAAGAAGTATAGTGGTTGATAGGGATGTGAAGTTTATGGGGTATTTTTACAAGACCCTATGGAAGAGATTTGGAACAAACCTAGCACATAGCTCTACTACCATCCCCAAATGGATGGTTCAATAGAGGTTATAAAAAAGGTCCTTGAAAACCTTTTGAGATGCCTTACTAAGGAGTATGGGAAAATTTGGGAGCTAGTGATACTTCAAATAGAATTTTCTTATAATAATAGCAAAAATAGGAGCAGAATGGTGTAGGAGCACCTAGGGGTAAGGTCAAACCCTAAAGGCATTTTGGTTTTTATTGGTTTAAAAAAATATGGAAACAATAAGGACTACAAGTAAAGTCCCAAGATGAGTGTAGATAATTCAATTTGGTTGATTTGAGTCCAAGAGTTAAAAGTTGTCAAGTAGGTCCCAGGAAGCAAAAAGTTGGTCAAAATGGCACAATATTGTGAAAGGAACCAATGAGTGGTCAAAATTATATGATTTTTTGAATCCATGTGGGAAGGTTTGAGACCAAACTAGTCAAGTTTAGAGTCTTAGTTTGCAAAAATTGCAAAAATTGTCAAAAGTTGCTCATTAACAACTTTTTAATTTTGTAAAGTTGCTTTGTAACTTTTTAGGCAGTTTTTGAAAATAAACTATTTGGAGTAGTTATGGATTTTTTCAATAGCCAATAAGGAAGGGGAAGATTATTTAAACATCTCTCAATCTAGTTCCATCATTTGGATACTTGGATGTACAGACAACACCTGTAAGTGAAGTGGTGTATGAGCATTGGAGAAGCTTTTTGAGGATTAATGAATTTGTGGGGTTGATTGTAATGCTATTTCAATTGATTTACCTTCCTTGGATCATGTTTTTAAATTTTTCATAGTTATTTTGATTCAAGTGTTTCCTTTCCTTAGGTTTATAAAATCATTTTGTTTGTGCAATAATGTTCTCTAGTTTTGAGTTTCTAGCATAGTAATGGCTATGGCTTGAACTTCCATGGTTAAACTCTCATGGATTTTGGAAATTGGGAAATAGAATTTGTACATGTTTTCAATATGGAGTTTTGAATTTTTGCAACACATTTGGCCATTTGTACAAGTGAACCCGAGGCAAGCAAACTAAGCTTGGCAAGGTGTAATGAAGGCTTGTAAAGGAGTGCAGTGGTGAATGAGAAATTGGTATGAACCAATCTCAATAAGGTATTGAGAGAGAGAGTTACTAACATTTTTGGATCTAGAGGAGGAGGTAGGAAGTGGAGTTGGACATCTTAGGAGGAGAGAACCCTTGCTTTTAGATTAAAAGCCCTCAAAATATGGGTTTCCTAAAACCATACTATATGGGCAGTACCAAGACCTAAAACCATAAAAATATTTGTTCCTAGGTCCATAAGAAAAAAATTCCTATAGAAACCAAATTTCCTGATTAAGGTTTTTTGGTAAGAATTTTTAAACCCTTATTTTTAGGAGGGCTAATAGGGGCTCTTAGGGCTGCAAGGCCAATTTGAGCAATTTGGAGTTGTGGTGTGGTGGACCTAAAAGAATGATACAAAATGGTGGGGAATGTGTCAAGAAATTCATTAGGAGAGTCTAAGCTTGGTTTTTTTATTAGGAATAGCAGTGTGACAGGGTTTTCCTTGTAGGCTTAAATTTTCCTAGTGAAATGAATGGGAAGGATAGAGAGTGAATTGAATTGTTGAGGAGTTTTGTTGGGAGAAGGGGACCTAGAGTGTGATCCCCTAGATTAGGGTTGAGGAAAGAACCCTAGGAGGCCATAGTTAGCCTTATTGGAGTGACTGAGCTCTAGTGGAAAAATCTCCTCATCACATTTGTACCAATTAAGAGATATACAAAATGACATCTCATAGTGCTGATCTCAAAGAGGAGGTGGAAGAATCATTAACTATTGTCCAATCTGATATCTAGAAAAATCTCTCTGATGACATTCCTCAATACCCTTTCATTAGGGACATAGTTTTGAGCCAAATCTATAATAAGATATGAAAAATACATTGATGCTCGATGGAATTCTACATTTACTAAACTATTTTGAATCATTGTAGACACAAACACATATCTCTCATGAGGATTGTTGCATGAGATGAAGAAATTATTCAAGTCAATGTGTCTGGGCTTTGTATGTTTGATCTCTCAATGCAAATTCATGAATTGAGACTTGGGTGGGAACCAATTATAAATGAAGGTCATCAGATTAGCTAAATTTATTTTTTTGCTAATGATGAATATGTTATGGTAATATGTACTAAACCAATAGATGTCAATAACCCAAATGTTTAGAAAGAAAAAAGAATCTAGATGACTCATAATAGAAGATGAAAAATCCTAAAAATTAAATAGAATAATAAAAAAGGGGCAAAAAATTGGATACTATGCACTCGTCCACCTTGCACACATGTAGAACTATGTAAGTGCACATGGTGTAGAAAGTGTACGGAGTGGGCTTTAGGGGAACTTAGTTGAACAAGAGAAGTGTACCTTGCACACCTACCTAGGTGTGTATGGTGTGCAAGATGCACATTTATAGATGTTTCAAGTGGTGGTTTTCTTGAGTGGGGAGTGTTGGCACTCAAAATTGTGTTCCCATTTTGAGCATTTATTTCAAATTTTGAAACACTTTGAGCCCCCTATAAGCATATAAATGAGATTGTACCCTGCTGTACCTCTGAGGCCTAACTGGTGTTTTATATTTCTAACACCCTTCATCCAGCTTATCCATGTGTTATAAACTATCATTCTGAGTCATTTGGCAAAGTCTCATTTTGAGCAATTGTCATTTTTGAATTTTCACCAAAGTGTCAAATAGCGACAGGAGGCCATGTTTGTAAGTGAATATCTTGCACCCAGTAATGTTTCGTGACCTGTCACTTTGGGAGTATTTAGTGTCCACACTTGAGAACCTATATTTTAGATTTTGAGTCATTTCAAGTACGTTTTCCTAGGTTTTGAATCCCTCAAAGTTGGTTAGTTATCAATGTCATGTTAATGCTAATTTTGCAAAATTCTGGGAAGCCCTGATTGATGACTTATAATTTTGACCCAGTTAATCAAAATGCTAAAATTTCTATTGTGTTGCATTTTAGATATCAGATACTTATTATTCTTCAAGTTTGAGCTTATGAAAAATCTATTTGATTATTTTTCAAACATGATTCCAAATGGAATTTCTATCTTTTTACTCGTGTCAGCATTTGCAAATTTTTCGGAACCCCTATTCATGACACTATAACTCCTAACCTATGATAGGTGAGATTGAATGGATTGCACCATTTTATGGTGCTCTAAAAATTCTTTAACTGTTTCAATTTTTCATATTTTAACCAACTGCAAGAAGTATTTGGTACAAAGCGAGGTGTTGAATGTTGACATAACCATTTTGGAAGATTTATGGATTCAAAAATCTAATAACACATTCATAACCAAGAATTGATCTTCAGTTTGCTTAAATAGTAATCAGGTTGGTAAAGTCCAAAATTTTAAAGCATTGGACTTTATTGAATGGGCAAATTTTTTGTACCAAGTTGTGCATGCGTGGAGTTCTGAATCAGTGTTTGTCTTCTGAATAATTCTTAGTCATCAATTTTTATTTATGAAGCTCAGTATTAGTGGATCTGGTGTTTTCAACATTATAAAATTAACTTATGCACAAGCAATAATTCATTGACCAGCTTCTTACATGGAACAAATTTAGGGACTCATTGGTTATGTAAAATCATGTTCTTTTAAACTTTTTGGAATTCCATGGATGGAAGTGAGCTGGAGAAATAAGGAGGTTTTAAGGTTTTGCCTTTGAAAATGAAGAGCATATTTCTATATCTAAAGTACATAGAACAACTAGTGGCAAGAAGGATGCCCACATTGTGAAGCCACTACATCTTGCATACAGAGAATGAATGCACAATATGAAGGAAGGAACTGCCTTTCAAAAAAGAGCCCATGTGGAAGGGAAGATGCTTTTGTAGGCAGTCAATAAAATCAAAAGGACAAAGCCCACACACATGATGTAGTGACAGGCATACTAAGAGCGAGGTGACTTGAAAGGAAGCCATAGGTTTTGAAATAGAAAAAACACAAAACCATTCTCCCCATTTGCTATGCATAACAAGTTTGGTCCTCTAAGCTTTAGAGAAGCAAGAGTAGCCAGCGAAGATGGAGAAGAAGCCATCTGAACAGGGGCAAAAAAATAGAATGATGGTAGAGAAGAGACAAAAGTAGATCTGTAAAAGCAGTTGCAAGAAACATTACAATTGGCAGCTATTCTTCTTCAAAATTTCCAACACAAGCCAAAATGAAGTCAAGAAGATGGGGAAGTCGGAAGGCAGAGAATACTAAATATGAAAGTAGTGCCAATGAGGGAAAATCATTGTAGACATGAATAAAAGAGATCTGCATGTGCAGAAGAAATAAAATGCCTACGCAACAAAGAATAGGGGATCCGTCTGATGAAAAGTCTAGAATGTCATGAGATAAGTAGAAAATAGTTACATCAATTATCCCACACTTATTGTGTTAAGGGATTTTTGATGTTTAAATAATATCGCACAATGCCATTAAGATGTCTAAAAGACATCAGCCTTTTGCAAGGCAAGTTGTGCTTGCGAGGACCCGCATACATGAGGAAGATAGCTGGCAGTTGGCCCAAAAAAGAATTTTTGACCAAAGTACAAGCGTGGTTACATGACGAGTTAACAAGAACCTCTTCGAGATTTTGTGACGTGTCAAGCTTGAGGGCTAGCGCAATTTCACAAGAAGAAGATGCTCGTTGGTTAAACAAAGCAAGAAAGTGGGAAGATGACATGTGGTGACGGGTCCCAGGTGAAGTGAGGTGGGTCTAGAAAAATGAACCTCATCCAAGTGCATAAGATTGTGCCACATGGTGGATTGAACGACCAACACATCCCCACTTCATAGAAGTGCTCGATCGTTAAGTATTGCAGGCATGCAGGTTAGCGACATGTGGAAGCGAGCCCAGATGGTATGATGTGGTGATGACATGTTGGTGCTATTTGAGTGATGATGTGGCCAATTGATGGACCAATCAGAGGTTGCCACATGGCAGAAAAGCTTGGTCAAACAAGGTTGACCTCAATTTTGAAGGAGTTAGATAAAAAATAAAATGATTTTAAAATTGTCTTTTTATTATTTTCTCAAATGGTATACGTTCAGATTTTAAATTTAAAAAGATCTTTTTCTAAAGTTTTAACTTTAGAACTTTTTAAATTTGTGAAATTTCAAAATTTAAAAGATTTATAGACCTGAACTTTATACCAGAGGGGTAATCTTCAAACTGACCTCCTGGGTATTTTTGAGAGGCTAATATAGCAATGTTATATATTGCTATAATTGTGGGAATCTAAATTTTTTGAATATGGGGTTATTTTTCACACAAGAAGTAGTTTTTTCAATCTATAGGAGGTTTTCTTCCAGATTCCAAATCTGTAACCGCATTTAGGTATAGATGTTCAATTTTGATTTCTAGTAGGGTAATGACCTGAATGTGGATCAAAGAAAAGGAAAATGCAATTGAGGTTCAGTTTGGTCGCATTCAAATTAGTTGAACCTCAATTCCTCTAGAATTTCATAAGGTAGATCGAATATTTTGGTGAAACAAAAAGGTTTTCATTTTTCATCAAAGATATTTGCAAATAAGTTACAAAGCAATGATGAAACCAAATCAAATCAATGTGTAGAAAGAGGAGAGAGGTTTTTTAGTTGTAAGGGATTGAATTCCAAGTGGATAGATGTTAGTTGTATAATAGATCCAGGAATTCACTTCTTGCTATGTCTTTCTTTCTTTCATCTATTGTAGAGGTTGGAATTTTGGAAATTTTTCTCTAGAATGAAGGCATTTAGTAGAACTAGCCTTGGAATTGATGAATTCTAAATGGAAGATCTAGGATGTGCTAGTTGCAGACCATGAAGCTTTTCTTTGGCTATGATACCCCCTTCCCATCCCATCAATTTCTCATTCTTGCCATTTTCTCTCTTGTATGACACCATTTTCTCACTATATAGTCTGGTTTATTAGGTTGTTTATGAGTCAATTTCATGCATTTTCATGTATTATTTCAAGGAAATCAATACAAGGAACATCAAATGTTTAGTTTCAGTTTAAATCTTGTCTCCTTTCTCTATTAAGTTGTGATGTTTTATGGTCTTTGAACAAAGAGCTTAGATCATAAGTGCAGTCCTTTAAGGTTGTATGTTGCTTCATCGTTGCTTGTAATTCAAGGAATTATGTAAATGCTTCAGAAATTCAACAACGTTGCAAGTTTGTTGAGGAGGATATTAGGTAAGAATGAGATTTAAGTTGAACATTGATGTCTATTTACATGGTGAATGGATAGATCATATATCTGAATATATGAATTAGTATCAAATATCCAAAATGCATGAGGGAGACTCATGAATTGCCCAATTGATGAGACACTGATCTATTATAGGATCATAAGTTTTTTGTACATACTTGGTTTTCATCCACTTTCCCCAACCACATAAAATCAAATCAAAATACAAATCATCTCTACATTTTATGTTGAAAAATCTAAATGTAATGCCTTCACTCAGCTTGTGAATATCATAGAGTTGTAATTTGCTACTGTAGATCTATGTTATTACATGCATTAATAGGAGAAATAAGGGTTTTATCTAATTTATATTAGATTTAGTATAAGCTTTGATAATTGGTACCATATAAAGAATCTATACGTCTACCCACCTAGGTTTTGCAGAGCCTAAAGTGAAGGAGTTATGCCTTATAGTTGGCCCAAGACTACAATCTAGTATATATGTCATAGGAATTTGCTAGGCTTAGATGCATTGGTTTGGTTTCTTGGTCATTTTCAAAATTGTTAAATCAAGAGCCAACAAAATGGAAACTCTGCTAGTGATTGTATTGAATCAAAATGACAGACAAACCTTGAGAATTTAAAAAAGGATTCAATACACCAAGAAGATGTGCATTGAAAATTTTCAAGAGTAAGTTCTCTGATATGTTTTTAAGTTTTCTCACTTAAATGTCATGCACCCTAGTGATGCTTTGTTCAGGACAACAATATATTTGAGGGATTGTGTATAGATTGTGTTGCTACTAAGTTTTATGGTCAATCAATTCAATCAATTTTGTTTTCAAAATACTGTTGTAAAAATCAAAGTCAAGAATCTAAGAATGAAGTGTACCCTCTTTCCAATGTTAGTGATCTGCAAGTTTTCCATATTGAAAGTTTGGTTCAGAATGTACAAGTGGTAAAATTGTTTCAAATCTTTTCTCACTAAGTGTGAGTGGCAACTTTGAAGTTAAATCTCTATACCAGTGCATGATTTGTTTTAAATGTAAGAAGCTTTTAGTATTTGTGGGTAGATCTAGTTTGTTGGGAAAAAGGAAATATAAGTTTCTTGATTAATGGTTTATGTGGTTTCTTGTATATGCTGAAGTAATTTGATTTCAAAAGGTGAATCACTGCTATGATTTCATTTTCCTCTTCAAGGAGGTGTCAGCTCTACAAAGGATTCTATCTATTAGTGGTGTGAAGGGTTTCATATTAGCACCAGGCCAATCAACAGATATGAGGTTTTAGATAGCAACACATAAAGTTATTTACACTTTTCATGTATTTCTCATTCATGAAAGTCGAATGGTAAAAATAGTTGCCTCCATCTAGTGGTTTCAACACTAAGAAATAGAGGTAGAAGTTTAAAATCTCAAGAGATGGATTCTGAGTCTAGGTCTAAAATTGATGTGCTGACTCCTAAAAGTGTTTGTGCAAACATTGTTAGATTGAAAAGAAAGATTCATGGTAAGACTATCTTAATGTTAAGAAGTACAATTGGTGATATTAAGGGTCTTAGTGGATTCCAAATTTACATGAAATTCAAATCAGTAGTTATGAATCTTGATGAGCTTTTCAAACTTGAGGAGTCTTCCTGGCCAATGGTGCTCTTAGAATTTTTTATGCCACATTTAGTTGATTGGCTAGCCAAGTCAAGATTAGATAAGATTTGTGAGATCCAAGATTTTATCATGGAAGTTGTAAGTGCTTTGAAGGCTAATGAGTCTAATATTAACGAATGTAATGAATCCATTGAACATGATACTAAATATGAAGAGTCTCAATTTTATAAATTAGAGGACAGTAATTGGAAATTTGATAATATGCATAATGTGGATTCATTTTCTTATGATAATGAATATAAAGAAGAGGAACAGTGTGACAGTCATAATAGTCTTCCTTCTAGTGATAAATGTGAATGTGTTATGATACTAGTTGTTGAGGTATTTTCTAAAGAAGAAGATATATATGATGATCAAAATGTTGATTTTTTAGAATATGTTACTAATAAGTCTGCTGTTCTAAATGTGCCAAGCCATTCGGATAATAATCATAGTGAAGGAGAAGAAACTAGGGATGAAGTATTGTTAAGTGTTGATGAGATTTCCAATTTGTTGGCTCATGATTTTGAAAGATATGCTAATCTATCTAAGGATTCTTGTGTTTTGCCACATTTTGAATTCCATATGGTGAAGTCATTTCCCCTAAATTTGATGATGAAGAAGATGTAGTTTTAGAATATGCTCTATCAAGTTTGGGAGGTGTACATGATGGTAATTCATGCATCAATACACATGATGACTTCTATGTTGAAAATGAAGATGCAGAGATAAGGTATGTTGCTGGTTCATGGTTTTTTGTCTTTTCATGAAGATGAGATAATTTTAGATAGCTCATTTGATGAGGAAAGTAATAGTAATGAATTGGTTTATCCTAGTGAGTTATTTGAGGAAGAAATTGATACAGATCAACATGTTGTTAGAAGGCAATTTCATGATAATTCTTGTGATTTGGGATCTAATCATTTGTTGGAATGTGAAGAAAATGTAGCATATATTCAATTTGATGTATGGTGTACTAATGTTGCAAATAAGGAGAAATCAGAGTTTATATATTCTACATATCCAGAGGCACAAGGTGAGTTACAATCTGATTCATGTAACTCGTTGAATGAAGTTGAATATGAGCACTTTGTGTTTTTGGTTGAAGGAATCCATGATTTAGTTAGTAGTGATCAGTTTCAATTTAATGTTAGTTTTTATGATCATGCTGATTCATTTTGTCATAGTGAGCAAGATGAAGAAAGCATGCCTGATTTTTATATGCACTATGGAAGTAATGATAGTAGTTTTGTTTTGCCTAACAAAATGAGTGAAAGTGCTGATGTGTTGGGTGAAACACGTGGGAATAGGAATTCTACTTTTCCTTAGGAGAATGGTGATGAAAATTAAGTCTATGACAGAGGTAAGAAGTTTTGAAAACTTTTCGGTGGCCTGGGGCCATCACTTGTACATAATAGTGTGTAGTTTCCCTATTTTCAATAAGGTTGTTTGAAAGAAGTTTTTGAAGTTTAGGTCTGTTGTCTACTTCTCCCAGAGATCTAAAATCTTGCCATGTCCAAAAGGGGCATGCCTCCCCAGATAGAGCCACTGTTGGCACTCAAAATTGCATTCCTATTTTGAGCATCTATTTCAAATTTTGAATCACTTTGAGCCCCCTATAAGCACATAAATGAGATTGTACCTGACTATACCTCTGAGGCCTAAGTGGTGTTTTATGTTTCTAACACCCTTCATCTACCTTATCCATTTGTTCTATAATGATAAACTGTCATTCTAAGTCATTTGGCGAACTCTCATTTTGAGCAATTGTCATTCTTGCATTTTCACCAGTGTTAAACAACGATAGGAGGCCATGTTTGCAAGTAAATATCTCGCACCCAGTAATGTGTCATGACCTACCACTTTGGGAGTATTTAGTGTCCATACCTGAGAACCTATGTTTTAGATTTTGAGTTGTTTTGAGTCTGTTTGCCTAGGTTTTGAATACCTCAAAGTTGGCCAGTTATCAATGTCATGCTAATGCAAATTTTGCAAAATTCTAGGAAGCCCTGTTTGACGACTTATAATTTTGAGCTAGTTAATAAAAATGCTAAAATTACTATTGCATTTCATTTTAGACATCAGATACTTATTATGCTTCAAGTTTGAGCTTATGACAAATCCATTTGATCAGTTTTCAAATGCGATTCCAAATGGAATTTCTATCTTTTTACTGGTGTCAACATTTGTAGATTTGTTGGAACCCCTATTCAAGAAATTGTAACTCCTAACCCGTGATAGGTGAGATTGAATGGATTGTACCACTATGTGGTGC
Source organism: Cupressus sempervirens (assembly GCA_028749045.1). NCBI lineage: Eukaryota > Viridiplantae > Streptophyta > Pinopsida > Cupressales > Cupressaceae > Cupressus > Cupressus sempervirens. The sequence continues at coordinate 742,767,574 of CM053789.1, read as the reverse complement.
TCTAAAAATGCTTTAAGTGTGCCAATTTTCAAGTCTTGACAAATCCGTTAGCACCCTTTTCCAAACCAATTCCATTTGAAAAAATCACTTTCCTACCATTGTTTCAATCTGCAAAATCTAATTAGCCCACTTTGACTAATCACCATTTGCATCTAGTTATTCATCGTGAGCCCAAATTGTAAATTTATATTCTCCTCATGACAAAGAACCAACGCCCCAGTTTTTGTCTTCCCAAGTGTCCATTTGTGCAGTTTTCAAAGCCAAATCCAAACCCAATTTAGTGTTTTATGATGTGTTAACTTGCAAGTAGTTCTGAGAGGTCAAGTTTGACAAAAAATATCTTTTGACCCCAAATTCATCATAAGACGAGATTTGACAACGTGAAAGCATGTGGAACAAAGAATTAGTGGGTCAGATTTTAGAGCCTAATCAGAGGTTTGGGTCAATTTTTAAGGCTAGTCAAAGGACTTTCTAGCACTAAAACGATAGTAGGCAGTAAGGGGTGAAAATGTGTTTTTAAGAATAATTCAATGCTTGATTTTTATTCCAATCAGTTTGAAGATCTCAATAGATTAGTTTGAGGATTCAAGTGCTCAAAAACAAAAAAAAATTAGTCGGACCCACTTTTGGTACCGATTGAATCCATTAGGACTGATAGAGTTCAAGGGAATTTAGAGATGTTTCAGAAGAGAGAATATTTTTAGGCATGAAAAATTTTGATTTATAGAAGATGACAGCAGTGATTCAGATTTTTCATATTTTAACCAACTCCAAGAAGTATTTGGTACAAAGTGAGGTGTTGAATGTTGACATAACCATTTAGGAAGATTTATGGATTCAAAAATCTAGTAACACATTCATGACCAAGAATTGATCTTCATTTTTCTTGAATAGTAATTAGGTTGGTAAAGTCCAAAATTTTAAAGCATTGGACTTTATTGAATGGGCAGAATTTTGTATCAAGTTGTGCATGCATGGAGTTCTGAATCAGTATTTGTTTTCTGAATAATTCTTAGTCATCAGTTTTTATTTATGAAGCTTAGTATTAGTGGAGATGGTGTTTTCAACATTATCAAATAAACTAAATTATGCACAAGCAATAATTCATTTATCAGCTTCTTACATGAAACCAATTCAAGGACTCATTAGTTATGTAAAATCATGTTCTTTTAAACTTTTTGGAATTCCATGGATGGAAGTGAGCTGGAGAAATAAGGGGGTTTTAAGGTTTTTCCTCTAGAAATGAAGAGCAGATTTCTATATCTAATGTGCACAAAACAACCAATGGTAAGAAGGTTGCCCACGTTGTGAAGCCACTGCATCTTGCAGATAGAGAATGAATGCAGCGTATGAAGGAAGGATCCGCCTTTCAAAAAAGAGCCCACATGGAGGGGAAGATGCTTTTGTAGGCAACTAAGACCATCAAAAGGAAAAAGCCCACACACATGATGTAGTGGCAGGCATACTAAGAGCAAGGCAATTTGAAAGGAAGCCACAGGTTTTGAAATAAAAAAAACACAAAACCATTCTCCCCATTTGCTACACATAACAAGTTTGGTCCTCTGAGCTTGAGAGAATCAAGAGTAGCCAGTGACGATGGAGAAGAAGCCGTCTGAACAGGGGTGAAAAAATAAAATGATGGTAGTGAAGAGACAAAACCAGATCTAGAAAAGTGGTTGCAAGAAATATTACAATTGGCAGCTACTCTTCTTCAACATTTCCAATGCAAGCCAAAATGAAGGCAAGAACATGGGGAAGTTGGCAGGCAGAGAATGCCAAGTAAGAAAGCAGTGCCAGTGAGGGAAAATCATAGCAGACATGAATAAAAGAGAGCCGCATGCACAGAAGAAATAAAATGCCCATGCAACAAAGAACAAGGGATCCATCTAATCAAAAGTCCAAAACGTCATGAGCTGAGGAGAAAATAGTTATATCAATTATCCCACACTCATTGTGTTAAAAGATTTTTGATGTTTAAATAATATCGCACAATACCATTAAGATGTCTGAAAAACATCATCCTTTTGTAAGGTAAGTTGTGCTTGGGGAGACCCACGTACACGAGGAGGATAGTTGTGATCAACTTGAAAAAGAATTTTTGACCAAAGTACAAGTGTGGTGACATGGTAAATTAGCAAGACTATCCGCGAGATTTGGACACATGTCGAGATCGAGGGTTGGCGCAATTCTTCAAGAAGAAGATGCTCGCTGGTTAAACAAAGTGAGAAAGCAAGAAGATGACACATGGTGATGGGTCCTAAGTGAAGTGAAGTGACACTAGAACAATGAACCTCAACCAAGTGCATAAGATTGTGCCATGTGGCAGATCAAATGGTCAACACATCCCTGCTTCATAGAAGTGCTCGATTGTTAAGTATTGCGAGCATGCAGGGAAGCAACATGTGACAGAGGGGCTGAGATGGTATGATGTGGTGATGAAATTTTGATGTTATCTAAGTGATGATGTGGCAAGTTGGCAGGCCAATCAGAGGCTACCATGTGGCAGGAAATCTTGGTCAAACTAGGTTGACCGTAATTTTAAAGGGGGTAGGTAAAAAATAAAATGATTTTAAAATTATCATTTTATTATTTTCTCAATTGGTATACATTCAAATTTTAAATTTAAAAAGATCTTTTTCTAAAGTCTTAACTTAAGAACTTTTTAAATTTGTGAAATTTCAAAATTCAAAAGATGTGCAGACCTAAACTTCATACCAAAAGGGTGATTTTCAAATTGACTTCCTGGGTATTTACGAGAGGTTAATATAGCAATGTTATATATTGCTAGAATTGTGAGAATTTGAATTTTTTGAATATGGGTTTAGTTTTCACATAGGAGGTAGTCTGTTCAATCTATAGGAGGTTTTCTTCTAGATTCCCAATCTGCAACCACATTTATGTATTGATGTTCAATTTTTATTTCTAGTAGGGTAATGACCTAAATATGGATAAAAGAAAAGGAAAATGCAATTAGGGTTGAGTTTGGTTGCATTAAAATTAGTTGAATCTCAATTCCTTCAGCATTTCATAAGGCAGATCAGATATTTTGGTGAAACAAAAGTTTTTTCATCATTTCATAAAAGATATTTGCAAATCAGTTACAAAGTAATGATGAAACCAAATCAGATCAATGTGTAGAAAGAGGACAGAGGCTTTTCAATTGTAAGGGATTGAATTCCAAGTGGACAGATGTCAGTTGTATAATAGATCTGGGAATTCACTTCTTGCTATATCTTTCTTTCTTTCATCTATTGTAGAGGTTGGAATTTTGGAAAGTTTTCTTTGGAATGAAGCCATTTAGTAGAACTAGCCCTAGAATTGATGAATTCTGGATGGAAGATCTAGGATGTGCTGGTTCTAGACCATGAAGCTTTTCTTTGGCTATGATTCCCCCTTCCCATCCCATCAATTTCTCATTCCTGCCATTTTCTCTCTTGTATGAAACCATTTTCTTATTGTATATTCTAGTTTATTAGGTTGTTTATGAGTCAATTTCATGCATTTTCATGTATTATTTCAAGGAAATTAATACAAGGTAGAACAAGTGTTTAGTTTCAGTTTAAATCTTGTCTCCTTTCTTAGTTGAGCTATGATGTTTTATGGTCTTTGAACAAAGATCTTAGATCATAAGTGTAGTCCTTTAAGGTTGTATGTTGCTTCATTTTTGCTTGTAATTCAAGGAATTATGTAAATGCTTCAAAGATTCAACAAGGTTGCAGGTTTGTTGAGGAGGATATTAGGTCAGAATGAGATTTAAGTTGAACATTGATGTCTATTTACAAGATGAATGGTTAGATCATATATCTGAATATATGAATTAGTATCAGATATCCAAAATGCATGAGGGAGATTCATGAATTTCCCAATGGATGAGGCACTGATCTATTATAGGATCATAAGTTTGTTGTTCATACCCAATTTTCATCTGCTTTCTCCACCCACATAAAATCAAATCAAAATTCAAATCATCTCTAAATTTTATGTTGAAGAACTTAAATGTAATGTGCTCACTCAGCTTTTGAATATCACAGAGTTGCAATTTGCTACTATTGATCTGTGTTATTACATGAGTTAATGGGAGAAATAAGGGTTTTATCTACTTTATATTAGATTCAGTATATGCTTTGATAACTAATACCATATGAAAATCTATAGGTCCACTAGCCTAGGTTTTTCAGAGCCTGAAGTGAAGGAGTTATGCCTTATAGTTCGCCCAAGACTGCAGTCTAGTATATCTGTCATAGGAATTTGCTAGCCTTAGATGCATTGATCTAGTTTCTTGGTCATTTTCAAAACTATTAAATTAGGAGCCAATAGGGAGGTGGAGACCCTATAAACTTGGTGCACTTGCGTAGGAGACTAGGGTGTGAAACTATGCATGGGAGTCACATGTATGTAAGCTAGGAGGTTGTGGAGATCTAGATGTGTGGAAGTTTGCAGCTTTGGAAGCCTTCATTATCAATGAGTGCATATGGGGCCCTATTGGGGTATTTATAGGGAATTTGCAATGGCCCCCTTAGAGATCCTTGGAACACAACGATAAAAATGCATTGAATAACGTTTTTCTTAAGATAAGTTACTAAAAACAATATAAAGTAACCAAGTGCAAGATTGAAACATCTATCCAGGATAATAAAATAGGGAACATGGCTAAACTCACATGACCACCTGTATCAATAGAAGACTTGTAAATACTTCTACATGTTGTGCAAAGTGCATAGAGTTGGCTTTAAGGGAACTTTTTTTAATAGGAGAAGTGCACCTCGTGCACCTACATAGGTGTATAGGGTGCACAAGATATACATTTGTAGATGATGTAAGTGGTGGTTTTCAAGAATTTGGAGGTGCAAACCCTACATACTTGCTGCACATTCATAGGAGCATAGGGTGTGCAACTATGTGTAAGAGTCACCTTGTATGCAAGCTAGGAGGTTGTAGAGGTCTAGATGTGTAGAAGTTTGCATCTTTGGAGGTCATCATTATTAATGATTGCATATGGGGCCCTTTTTGGGTATTTATAGGGAATTTTTAATACCCCACTTAGAGATCCTTAGAACACAAGGATAAACATGCACTCCAAATAATATTTTTATGAAGAGAAGTTACTTAATAACAACATTAAGCAACCAAGTGCAAGTGTGAAACATCTAGTCAATATAATAAAATAGGGAACATGGATAAACTTACATGTTCACTTACAATAGTAGAATACTTAAAAAAACTTCTAAAGTTCCTGAAGAACTAAATCATTACATAGAATAAAAAATCATATGAATCATGAGAATACTCAAAGGAGATCAAGATATCATCCACAGATCCCAATAGGGAAATATTTAACTATCAATTCCAAACAAGATTTCATTTTAATTCCAAAGTATAAGTTCCTAGCATGTTTAAACATGCATATCCATTTCCAACTAACCAAAACATAATAAAGATTAGTAAATAGATACACTCAAACAACCATGCAAAAGATTAGGGCTCAAGGTTACAACCACTCATCTAGTGGACACCATGCTAAAAGAAAAATTATGAATCTAGAAATTTGGCTAAGTGTGAATTTCTAAAACCTTGAAATTAGGCTATGTCTTAAATCCTATCAACTTCATAAATGTGGAATCTTTATCTTAACACCTAGAGAGTTGGAACCTATCTCAAATAAATTTTCATATATATAAAACATATATCTAGCATAAGAATAATATTATTTAATTGATATATTTTATATATCAGACAATTGAATTCTCAAGGTATAGGGAGAAAGATCTCCAAATAGGATAACTAGATCACCTTCTAGAGAACACCAAACAAGTCAAAAAGTACCCACTATTTTGAAAAATAGGTCTTCTAAAAGACCCAACATGATACCTCCTGATACTATCAGGAAATAGATCATATAAGAAAGTATGATAGACTTCACAAGGTTGGTAAGATACTCATCCAATATCGTATGCTAATATATATAGTACCACTATAATACTTGACAAGTATCATGTGATATTCTTGTTAGCATGAATTTTGAAGGTATTCCTATGGGGGAGTATCCTAGCAGTATTGGAGACATGTTTAAGAGGTTCTATTTTACATTAAAGAAAGATTTTTCTATTGATGTCAACATACTAGTTATTCTATGAGGATTGAAGATCAGCTTATGCGCACATAAGATAATGTTATAGAATATGTCTAGATGCTATAGTTAGGAGAATAGATACAAATATAAAGACTAGATAGAGTTATGATACCTTTAAGGAAATTTTTTTGGAAAGCAAGTACCATTGTTTGGATTGTATTTCCTAGCAAAAGTGGAATGTAGTTGAATGATCTTAAATTTTTTTTTGAAGACATATCTAAGATGCTGGGATAAATCATGCACATTTAGAGGATCAACAAGTTTAGTGTTATGAGTTGAAAAAATTCTTCTAATTGTGAAAAGATGTGATCTTGTAATGTAACATGTAATGTAATATCTTAAGTTGGTCCAATATCACTATTGTAAATTGGGAAAGCCTCAAGGATGACTCAATAATTTGTTTTAGGACTTGTTATAAATAAAAGATGTTTTGTTTGGTTGTAATTATCACTAAGATCACTTTTATGATATGGGAACTAATGAGTCAGATTATGTATTGTGTGAACTTACATATGAATATTGTTTGGATTAGGAAAGTGATTGGTGTAGTTGGTATAGTGAGCTTACAAGAAACTATATTTGGAAAAGAAGTTACTATTGGATAGTTGTTGATGTGCACTTCCATAGTTTAGTGAGGATATTACTGAAACTATTTGAATAGTGGGTCCACATGTCTTCCTTTCAACTTCTAATAGGGTTGGCACAACTCCTAAAAAGATTTTAGAGTCTCCTAATAGAGACTCATATGTACTGATAATATTTAATTGACTCATAATAGGGTCCATCCTTTCATAAGGAATATTTATATTAGTACATCATCTTATGGGCATTGTCTACATTGGGGTTTTCCTTATGATTAAAGGTTTCCCTAGTTAACATATCTAGTGTTACTATGTATGGTTATCTTTCTATGGTTGTTGCATCTACTATTTACATGTGTCTAAATAAATAAGGATATTGAGATGGTTAAGTACTGATTCACCACCCCCCTATTGATAAAAATCATTCAATTGTATATTGTCATTGATGTTTTAGAAATTTTATACTCTTACCAAGCACTACCAGTTGGAACCAATTTTAGAAGAATCCAATATTTTCTAAGAAAAGTTTAGAAGAAGCTAAGTTTAGGAATTCCTATGTAAACTGAGTCAGGTTTTTTGTCAAAGGAGTTTAGTGTAAATTGAGTCAGGTTGGTTACCGAGGAACTTAGTGGTAACAAAGTGACCCAGTTTTAGTTGACCTCCAAATGATTATTTTTATAGATTTGTTGGTTTACACAAGAAAACTTAGTGGATGCTATTTGTTTTTTTGTAAGGGTATTCAAGTTGACTCGACATTGGATTTCATATATATGAAAGGTAAGTTGTCAATTGAATAGTGTGTAAGAAGAGAAGAAGAGAAGATGTGAATAGAGAAGGATATATGATTTAGAGCAGAGTGTTAAGGGAGTTGCAAAGAATATTATGATCAAGGAGGATCCAAAGGATAAGCTAGAACAATGATCTGAATCTACAATCTAGTTGCTTCATAGATTAGGTCAATCATTATTACTCTCTAACAATAATAGAAGTGAAGAAATCTCTTAACATAGTTGACATAATAGTCATTTTGCAAATCCTCTAACTAGGTGGTGTTGGAATTTACAAGAGGGAAGTATAATTCTGAGAGGAGGGATTGGGGGGGGGGGGGGTGGGGGGGGGGGGGGGGGGGGGGGGACGGGCGCGGCAAGTGAATTAGAAGTTCTAACCATTAAAACTTTTAACTTTAAAATTTTTTATGCATAAACATATTGAAATAACATGTAAAGAAAATGCATCCACATAAACACTTGACACCAGATATGATTACCTAGAAACCCTCCAATGAGAAGGTAAAACTAGGGTGGGGATGACACCCACAATTCTTTACTATTGCAGCAATAAAGTTGACTTGTTAATGTTACATATTTTGACCATTCTCATGATCTTCCCTGTGAAAAGCCTACCCTATTAAGGGCTTACAAAGGATTTTTAGATCCTACCCTATTAAAGGATTTTAACACCATATCAAAAGTGTGCCTAGCTAAAGGACTTTAGAAAACTCACTTGGAATCTCACCCTATTAAAGGATTTCACTATGACTCTTAAATCAACCTTGATACAAGGATTTCATCATGCTGATATAGTTGTTAGAAAGTATAGTAGAATGTTTCATCTGATACACTTACAATCTTGTATTGCTAATTTTAGATCCCAATTCAATTTATCTTGATCCTCTGTTCTGCTAACTAATTCTACAATGTTGTCCTTATTCTAAGTCACCTCAATTGTATGCCAATCAGTTCACCCCTTTTTAACTACTATCATCACCTTTTTTTTATTCATTCTCTAATGTTCTCTCATACACACTGTGAATTATGGGGCTTCATCTTCCTTTAAAAAGATTTTGTGACTTAGGGTTAAGTATGAATCTATGACTAAGATTCATCAATTTTGCCTCTTTAGCATTCCAATTATATGATTGGTTGCATGTTGATTACATAGGGAATAAAATAGATTTGATCTTATCTCTAAGCTTCAAGATCTATCCATTAGCTTGCATGCAAAACAATTTACATCTTAGTTTGTAAAGGCACAAAATCTTATGTTGATTCTATGTTGCTCGACACTTATTGATTATTGATTCTCAGCACTTACTAAATTTTTATCTTGCTCAACACCTAAAAATGCTCAACATATATTGTTCATTTTAGCACATATACTCACTCAACATTGTCTATTTGCTTGGCACCTGAGTTATTTGATACTTATTGTATTTATGGCTTGACACATATTGCAACTTAACACTTGTATATATTATACTCGACATATGTTGCTAGCTCAGCATGAACTTGGCAAATAGCTGAAGTGTGTTGACACTCAATTTTCAAAACTATTATGAGATCAACAATCTCCCCCTTTGACATGAGTGTCAAAAACACTTAACTATGCATGATGAGTCTATCTCCCTTTAGTATAATACAATTACAGTTCGCCATATATACAAAACTTCAAAACTGTTCAAAATTTTGTGAAGGACTATATACCTTAAAAATTTTGTAACTCCCCTTGAGTTGATGTGTCTTTTATGTATCCAAAATCTTTCTAATTGGATTTTCCTCATGATGATTCATTCTGATACTCTTTATCTAATTTGGTCTGATATGCCCTATCTTTGCTTCTCTACATTGTGCTCCCCCTTTTTGTTCTCTACTCTGTTTGTTTTGGCTCCCCCTTAGATTTGCCTCATGCTAATTCATTCTGATACTCTTTATCTAATCTGGTCTGATATGCCCTATTTTTTCTTTCTTTCTTTATACTCCCCATTTGTTTGCTCTGCTCTATTTTTTTTGGCTCCCCCTTTCACATGTCTCCCCTTGTAAATTAAGTCTCCTTCTACCCTTTTGATTTATCTCCCCTTTTACAATTTCTTCCCCTTTTTTGACACTTATGTCAAAGGGTCTATATGCTGACTGATTATTTTTCCAAGAAGGTCTTGTTTACTTCCATCACAATTCTTAGAGTAGCATCCCAATTTTGTATTGCAACTTCTAGGGATTTGATTTGTATTCTTGTCTTTGCTGCAATGTGAACTAAGCCATCTTATGTTGAAAGATTAGGATCTTCCTTTAATACATTTTTTGCATAGGCTAGTTCTTTTGTAGAATCTCCATGTGAGGGGTTAGGGAAACTTATATTTGAACTAATTTAGCTCTAGTATTAACCTCTTCTATTGTTAATACAACTAGTTCCTTTTGTGTGTAGAGCATTATATGAAAGTTCTTCTCACTTTGAGCTAGATATTTTGGAAATTGCATGTCTGATACTTTCAGATTTCTTTCCAAGCTTATTATTCTTTGGCTAGTTTCTTGTCTAAAGATTGAGGGATTGCACAATTTTGTGTATAGTGAGAATATATTCTCAAGTACTATCTTCACCTTCTCAATTTTTTTTCCAACTCTACCTATGATAGTGCTATTTGACTAGATATCTTTTCATTGACCTTTGCTTGAAATTTCTTCTCTAACCATTGCATTAGTTTTGTATTGGTGTCATAATCTTCACTTTGTACCTGGTCCATTATTTCTGAGAGTTGCTCCAAAATGGGTTTTGTTTCATCAGGTGATTGCAAGCTAAAGGCATCTAAGAAGATGTACTTAATCTCATGTAATACTTGCTTTTATTTATACTCATTTCTAAGTATCTCCTACTTCTTCTTCCTTTCTAATGCTTCTTGCATTAGATTTATCTGATCAAGTGTAATAGTGTCATAGTCATATTTTGGAATGACTATCTCTTCATCTAATCTAGGGTCTCCATAGTGAAGTACCCTTGCAACATTTTTGGAGCTCGAGCCTAGTGTTGAGATTTGTAGTGGCATAGCATCAGTGTTCAGCTTCTAAAGTGTTCTTGCAGGTAGACTTCCCAATATTTGAATTGTTTCCTACTCTTTTTCCTTTGGAATTTACTTGTCCTCTTCTAATTTGTCTTTATCAATAAAGATTATTTGTGGTGTTGCACCCTATGTTTGTGCAATAGAGATAGAAGTATCCATAGTGTTGAGATTTGTAGTGGCATAGCATCAGTGTTCAGCTTCTAAAGTGTTCTTGCAGGTAGACTTCCCAATATTTGAATTGTTTCCTACTCTTTTTCCTTTGGACTTTACTTGTCCTCTTCTAATTTGTCTTTATCAATAAAGATTATTTGTGGTGTTGCACCCTATGTTTGTGCAATAGAGATAGAAGTATCCATCTATCCTATGTGTTCCTTTGTAGGCTCTTTCTCCTCTATAGTTTAAGTCTTATGCTCAATCATCATCACTTTGACTATGGAGTCAACCTTGGTAGATGTGTCTACTTATGTTTGCACTGTAGGTTGTCCACTAGTAGCTATAGGGATAACAAAAGGTGGTTCTTATGGATTCACCTTATCCTTTGTTAAGTCAGCTACAACTTTTTGCAATTTATCTACACTAACCAATACATTTTTATTGCATAATTGAGCTTTTAATGTCGATTGGTCAGGGATCTTCTTAAGATCCTCTATAATCAATGGATTGATGTTTTGACTAGAGTTGTCATGAACATCCTTTATTGTTACTATGTTTTCCACTATAGAGATGTAATGTAGAGGGCTCAAAGGTGATAGTTGTGTGTTTGACACATTCTATTATATTTGCTACTCCTCAGCTATTGCCACTTCATCTTTTCTCTTTCTCAATTTCTTCTTCTTCATCATTCTCCTCCTTTTCCTCATCATCTTTCCCATAAAGGGGTCATCTTATCCTTGTTTAACATTTCTTAAACCATATATCAACTTCCACATCTTAGTGTATTTATCAACAACATCTTTAATGTTGTTTTGGAGAATGCTGAAGGCTCTATATTTGGGTGCAAATTTTCTCCCATGCTTCTTGTTAGCCTTAGTTATTTTTCCTTTAGTAAGCTCTAGCATTACTCGAGCCAATGTAGACTCTCTTATTTCCTTCTCCATGTTAAGGCAATAATTCCATTTATATTAAACCATAGAATATAAATCTTTAGGCATTGAATCATCAAGTTCAAGTGGGGTGTTCTTGAACTTAGCCATCATGGTATAGATTAATTCCTCAACCATGTTTTGTTCTTCCCTACTTAACTTACTAAAATTAGTGTTCTTTAAGCCAGTTAAGTCTACATTATCTTTAATATTATCACAAATATTCTCTAAATTAGACTTGGTAGCATGAATTACCACTCTGAATTGGCTTGTGTCATCTAACTCAGTTTTTTCTTCATCAAAGTCAAGTTGAGCAACATATTTTCTTCTTAATTTCTTCTTTTTTGGACCTTGCTATTCTTTTTCCTTCTTCTTTTCTTTCTCCTTAGCCTTTTGAGTTATGGCTCTTGTGCTTTCTCTTGTAGTAGGCTTTATAGGGCTTGGCTGAGCAACCTTCTTTCTCTTTGTCTATGTTACAGGTTGTGTGCTTGCTTTCCTCTTCTTGGGTTCTAGCTTAGTTGGTGCTTCTTTAGATTGTTCCTCCTCAGCACCTTCTTCCTCTTCTTCTTCACCCATGCCTTGTGTCAAGGAAAGTGGTTCGTAGCCCTATTCCTTTTCTTTTTCATCTTCATCATCTTCCTCTTCTCCTTCTACAATTCCTTCTCTGAATTTGGCCTTAAGTTTCTTGACCAACTTATCCTTATTTTTCAATAAAAATGTTGTCTTTAGATCCATGTCAACTTTTGATCTAACAACATCATAAGTACCAAAATTTTTTTCACTTTTATCAATTTCCTTTGTAAGAAATGTTGTGATTTTTTCTGATACCTCATCAATGTTTATCTCATATCCTAATGGCCTTAGCCATCTAACTCTTAGTACTACTACTTGAATATAAGTATAATCGAAATCAACTAAGAAACAAATATCATTGATGTGCTGCTCTACTAGGGAAACTAGAATTCTTAGTCTTTGCTTCATGGACTTCTTAAAGTCCTCAAAATAGCTTGTCATGATGGTTTCAAAATTGGCTCCCATCTACTCCATGTACTCATTTATCTATATAGCTATAGACCTATTGGTCTTCCATCCTATCTTACCAAATGAGGGAAATTCATTCTGAACATAGAAAAAGATACATATCAAAATTGAGCTAAACTTACACTAAGCACTTTTGGATCTTCTTATTGCTCCCAAATTCTCCATAATTTTTTGCAGTTGCAGTTCTGCTAGATCATATGTATGATCTTTCTTAACAATTTTGTAGCCTACATCCACTACAATGCATGGCACACTGTTCAATTAGCTTGACTGGTAGAATTTGTGTGATATGACCCTCACTGCAAACTCTATGATTTGATCTTTGAAGTTTTCTATGGTCATACCCCTCTTATTCCATTTTACCCCTATGTTCTACTCAATGGCTTCCTTAGAGTCACTTCTTAGGGTCTTCAACCAATCTAGGGTTGGGTAACTTGTGACCCTATGTATGATTCTATTTGATAACTTAACAGGACCACCTTCACACCATAGGCATCCATCATGGATTCTACTCAAAACTATTCTAATCCATTCCATTTTAAAGACCATGGGCAAATCTAGGGCACACATTAGTCTCTTTCTCTCAACAATGTTGAATTCTTCTTTCAATGCCCCATTCTCACACATTTTGTTGTAGGCCTAGTGAATCTCCATGTCACCAATCCCTCCAACCTTGCAATTGTAGCATTTCCTAACATCTTGAATGATTATGACTTTTAGTGGAATAATAGATAAAGTGCTAGTAGGGTTGTTCTTATATGCAACTTCTAGAATTGCCCTAAAATCTAGTTGCTTAACCTTATTGCTAACTAACTAAACCTCAAAATATTCCTTATCCTTAGGGTTTTTTGGAGCTAGAAGCCATTTTGTAACCTAGGGTTTCAACAAAATTTGAAACAACATAACTAGGCACTTGAGAAATGCCTTAGATCAATGAGTTGATGCTGAATCTTTGCTAGAATCTTTACAAATACTTTGTCTTTTCTTGAAAATTTCCTTTCTACTCTGTTTGACCTTTTCTCTTTGTTTGAATGACAAAAAATGATAAAAAAATTGACGTTATACCCTTCAATACATATCATTTAATGCTTAGTGCCTATACAGCTATACACTTGGCTCCTTATGTGATTTTTTCTTTACTCGACATCAATGCAAATTCCACTTCACTCAAAAGCTATAGGAATTACCCTTACTCAGTTTCAATAGAAATTCTCTTTCCTTAGTAGCATCTATTATTTATTTTATTCAACAACTACAACTCACTCGGCTCCAACTAGTCATGGTTGACAATTCGACACTCATTATCATTCATTTGGCATTTGAAGGCAACTTTACTTAAAATTTTAACTTTGGAATTTTCTCATAAACTTGCATCTTTACTCATGCTAATTTATTCTTTTTAGTACTAATTTTTTTTGGAACTAATGTATGATAAAGCTTTTAAGTATCAATCCCACATACCTTTTGTTGCTTAGTTAGATGAAGTATGGCCACTTGAACTTTTAGGTGAAGTGGTCCCTCCATTTGATGAGCTACTTCCATCTCTTCTCTTCCATGTCTTATTCATCTCTCCTTTGATGTGTTCAACATCTACTTTTCCTTTTCCTTTGTTGAACTCAAAATTGGGTGCTTTTGACCTCGTTGGGCAATACATGCTGATGTGACCTATCTTCAAACAACTATAGCATGTAGTTTGACTTAACCATCTACTGTAGCTTCCACTAAAATGTGTTCTTATGCAGTTCTCTAGAATGTGTTCATAGTCTTGACAATAGTGACAGCTATGTCTTGTATTGTAATCCCAATTGTAGGAATTTTCATGATTTCTTCCCTTGTTTGATGACCATGTGAACTTGGATTTGTACTCAAAGGCTTTTTTCCCAAACTCTTGACAATTGTAGCAATGTGCTTCAAATCTTGGTGCATGCATGGTCCTTATTCTTCATCCATGTGCCTGATGTCCTTGTTTGTTGCACTTGTAACAATGGATCATGTTCCTTGGCTTAGTATTCTGACCAATATTCTTGCTCCTAAAGACATTAGTTGTATTTCCTTTCTTTCCACAATGATGACAAGTAGGTTTAGAGTTCTTACCTTTATTGCTTCTTTCCTTAGTAGCTTTGGATGATTCTTCCTCTTCAGTGCTTGTATAGCCCAATCCCGATGTGTCTTTACTAGATCTAGGGGATTTTAGTAGTTGCTCAAATTATTTGATGGCTTCATTTGGCTTGTTGAAAGTTTCAACAAACTCTTTCTTTCTTTTTAGGTCATTCTACAACTGCTCAGTTTGTAACTTCAATGTAGTTATCTCAATGTCCTTGACATTCAAGCATTCATCATTTGGCTTAGGGTATCCACCTGCATGTTTGAGATCCTAGAAAACTCTACTGAGTTCTCTTCCAATCTATTTGACAAGATTATTTTTTCTTCTTCAATCATGGCCTTGTCTTCTATAGCTTTCTTCTTTTTCTTAGTCACCTCACATAGTAGTATTGCTTGTGATTCTTGCTTCAACTTGAGATTTCTAATCTCCTCAACTTGTGCTATGTTCTTATCCATGAGATTTGCAATTGTTGGATCAAATTCACAAGAGTTACCATCTACAAATAATTTTTTGTGTCAATCTCCTTGTATTGAGTGTCATTTTTAGCTATGGTAATCTCTTTCCTTCTCTTTAATGAACTTCTCAAGAAATTGTTGGCTTCATCTAGTTGTTATAGTAAGAGATGTATCTCAATCTCCTAATTTTCAATGGTCTTTCCCAAATTGTGAACCTCCATCTCAAGATCTTTTCTCAATGCTGTAAGGCTTCTCCTGATGAGAACTTAGCTTTGATACCAAATGTTGGAATTTACAAGTGGGAAGTATACTTCTGAGAGGGAGGGGGGTGTGAATAAGATGTTGTAACCAATAAAACTTTTAACTTTAAAAAATTTCATGCATAAACATATAAAAATAACATGTAAAGAAAATGCATCCACATAAACACTTGACACTAGCTATGATTACCTAGAAACCGTCCAATGAGAAGGTAAAACTAGGGTGGGTATGACACCCACAATTCTTTACTATTGCAACAATAAAGTTCACCTGTTAAGGTTACATATTTTGACCATTCTCATGATCTTCCTTATGAAAGGCATACCCTATTAAAGGCTTACAAAGGATTGTTAGATCCTACCCTATTAAAGGATTTGAATACCCTATCAAAAATGTGCTTGGATAAAGGACTTTAGAACACTCACTCAGAATGTCACCATGTTAAAGGATTTCACTATGACTGTTAAATCAACCTTGATACAAGGATTTCATTCTACTGATATAGTTGTTAGAAAGTACAGTAGAATGTTTGATCTGATACACTTACAATCTTGTATTTCTGATTTTAGATTCCAATTTAGTTCATCTCAATCCTCTCTTATCTGATATGAAAATGTTGTAACCTTGATCCTTTGTTCTACTAACTAATTCTACAATGCTTTCCTTCTTTTAAGTCACTTCGATTGTATGTTGATCAATTCACCCCTTTTTCACTACTATCATCACCTTTTTTGCATGCATTCTCTAATGCTCTCTCATACACACTGTGAATTATGGGGCCTCATCTTCCTTTGAAAATATTTCTTGAATTAGGGTTAGGTATGAATCTATGACTGAGATTCATCCCTTTTTCCTCTTTAGCATTTCAATTATTTGATTGGTTGTACATTAATTACATAGGGAATCAAATAGATTTTATCTTATCTCTAAGCTTCAAGATCTATCCATTAGCTAGCATGTAAAATAGTTTACATCTTATTTTGTAAAGGAAAAAACTCTTGCTCGACACTTGAACATGGTCGACATCTATTTTTCACTCAACACATATACTCGTTCAACACTGTCTATTTTCTTAGCACCTGAGTGACTTAGCACTTATTATATTTCTGGCTTAGTACACATTACAACTCAACACTTGTATATATTATACTTGGCAAATGTTGCTAGCTTAGTATGAACTTAGCAAATAGCTTGAGTGTGTTGACACTCAATTGTTAAGACCATTCTGAGATCAACAGGTGGAATTTCTAGATTGAAGTTTTTAAAGAACTCTAACAAGGCCACTCCTAATAGAGTAATTTAAATTCATTAATATGGTAACCCCTAATAGTGTGTTTTGTAACCTTTAATAGGGTTAGCTCCTAACAGGGCTCACTTTAGAAGAGTGAAAAGTAAAAACTAGTTGCATTGGTGGTTTTCCAAAATTGGGTTTTAATGTTAAATCTTGATGTCTCTCATGTTAATATTATTTTCTTATTACTTTATCTTTCTAAAAATAAATTCCTAAAGGTTAATACACATTAATATATTAGATTACTTTGTTAACTGAGTTATAGTGAAATATCTAGTTCTAACTGAGGTGTGAGTTTCAAGGAAGTTTGTATTGACATATAAGGGATTTGGAATTCTTTTAGTGGTAATAAATTCACCCTCCCCTCTTAGTTACTACTCTTATATTTCCAACACCCCCAAACCTCAGTTATCTTTGTGGACTTTACTTTCTAAAATTTTGTATTAGAGAATTATGCCTTTGAAGGAAAAGCTTAACAACTTCAAGAGATCTCTGACATAGCTTAGGAAAGAAAGTCTAAAGTTTGATGGAGTTAACTCTAATACTTGAAAGGAAAAGATGAAGACACAAATGTTATGCATCACTTCAGGTTATTGGTTGATAATAAAAGTTAAAAGGATGTGATTAAAATAAAGAAGATTAAAGGTTGTGATGACATAAAGAAAGACATATTCATGTTTAATCTGCTTGCTAGAGAATCACTATTATTAGCTCTTCCTAAAAATGAATTTTCTCAGGTAAAATCTTCAAGAATTGCTCATGAAGCTTGGAAATATTTACAAAGTAAATTTGAAGGTGATAAACATTCTCAAAAGATTAGATTATAAAATTGGATATATTTATTTCTAGATGCTAAAATGATGGAAGGTGAATCTGTAATAGGTTACTTTTGTAGAATAATAGAGATTCTTGTAGATATTACCACTCATGGAGGAAAGAATTTTGAAGATGAAGTTGTATGGAACATATTGAAGACACTGACACCTGCATACATATAGATAGCACAAATGATGGAACAAGTTATTCCCTTAACAACTAATTTTAAAAATGAAGACTCTTCTTGAGAGATTATAGTCAATAAAATGTGGATGCAATGGAGTGGAGAATTATTGACATAGGGAAGGGTAACAATCAAGTAGTAACAATCAAACTTAAACATAAAAAAATCCCTACTTAGAGTTGCACATGAAAGAAATATAAATATCACATGAAATAATCGAAACTAGATCGAAACTAGATCCATATAAATACATGCAATTGGCAGCTAGACTAATGTAATAATTAAGAAGAAGTCTATCAATAGGACCAATAGTGAGGCCTTTTGAGTTTCAGCCATATAAAATGAATTTATGAAGCTAATATCCTATCCAACTTCTCAGTATATCATCTTATCCTCTTCTCTACCTCTACCTCTAAACAAGCTTCTTATATAGCTATCTAAGCCACAAGTTGGCCATTCAAGCATTTAATTATATTATAGGTCCAACCTAAGAAAAGTAAATTAAAAATAGTGCCAAATGAAACATAAATAATTGCATGCTTCAACACAGATCCACATGTGTCAAAGTATTTGGCTCCTAACTTCAAAAAATAACATTTTAACATATGGAAATATGCAAAAGAAAGAAAATTCTTGGTTAGAAGGAAACATGCCAAAATAGAGATTGCAAAGAATAATTCACAACTCAAGAAATACAAAGGATCAAAACTTGCACTCTCAATAGAATGATCAAGGATAGGTCCTCATAATCATGTTAATCACATAGAACATGAGACTAATAGTAGCATTGACTACTTCATGAATAATATACTGGAATAGAAAACAAGAAATATTTTTGGTTGATGTAAGATTGCTCGAAGATCCAAGATGCTCCTACATCAAACACCTAGGGTTAATAAATGACTAGTGTCCACATCAGGCACTTCTCATATTCTAACCTAAATAATAAAGATCCAACTTAGCTTGTGTAATCCATGAACTATCTTAAACTAGTTTGTCTTTCCACTAAACTTAGTATCCCATATAATCCTTTCCTCTAGTACTCTTTCTTACTCTATTATTCAAAATATTTTCAATGTCTTATTTTTATTTTCTAGGATAGTCCAGGTTACTATCACTATCATCTTTTGATTCATTGTACTCAAGATATCTGCAATATTTAATATAGGTGAGATATCCATATCCTCTAGTAATTCCACTTCATAGGCATTTCCACTATCAAATTTCCTCATTTTCAGCTTACTTTAGGTTCCAAATGGAAATGTATTCTTCTTCAAATGAATCATAACCTCATCACCAACTTCAAAAGATTTATATCTCTTCTCTTTATCATCTCTTTGTTTATACTTCTAATTACTATCTTCCAAATTTCTTTTAACTTCCTCATTTAAAGACTTCATGAAAACTATAAAGTCCTCAGCTTCAACACTCCTTCTTATCTCAGTAGGAAATTCCCTTAACTCTATGGTTCCTTTAGGATGAATTCTAGTAACAATCTCAAATGGTGTCTTCTTAGTGCTTCTATTCAAAAAATTATTGTGTGCAAACTCTGCTTGTGCCAAGACTAAATTGTAATTAGTGGGATTATCTCCAACTAAACATCTTAGTAAGTTGCCCAAACTTTTGTTTACTACTTTAGTTTGTCCATTTTCCCGAGGGTGAAATGTAGAACTAAACCTCAACTTTGTATTCATATTTTCCCAAAATGTTCTCCAAAAATAACTAGTAAACCTAGTGTCTCTATCTGAAAAAATAGTCTTAGGGAAATCATGTAATCTTACTACTTCCTTGAAAAATAACTCTTCTACATGTAATGCATCAAAGGTCTTCTTACAAGGTATAAACTTTATCATTTAAAAAAAAATTTCAACCACTACCAAAATAGAATCATTACCTCTCTGAGTTATAGCTAATCCAAGAACAAAATCCATGCTTGCATCTTTCCAAGGTCTATCAACTATAGGTAAAGGTGAATACAATCCCACATTCTGATTAGTTCCTTTTTCTACTTGAAAATTTTTGCATCCTCTAACCATTCTCTATACATCCCTATAAATCTATGGCCAAATTATGTCTCAGAAATTAGTTTAACAGTCTTATCAATCCCAAAATGTCTAGCAAGTCCATGACTACATTTCTTTTTCATTATGTTCTCTCTCATATATCCTCTAGGTATACATAATTAAATTCCTCTAAAAAACATATCTTTGAATGAAATACTTAGTCCACTTATCACTCACTATTTGTTCCTTGCAAACTTTCTAAGGTTTTACAAAATCAAGATCAACATCACAGAAACACTTCAAGTCATTAAAACCAAGTACCTCAACTCTCATTTCTATCAATAAATTTCTTCTTTGGCTCAATGAATCATCAAATTTATTTAATTTTCCACTCTTATACTTCAATGAAAAGGAAAAACTCTACAAGAATTCAACCCACTTCATATGTCTATGATTCAAATTATTATTACTTCCCAAATACTACAAAGATTTATGGTCAGAGAATAATACAGAATCCTTAGGAACTAGATAATGTCTCAATTTCTTCAAATCTTGAACAATAGCATAGAATTCTTGATCATAAACTGAATATTTTCTCTTAGCATCATTTAACTTCTCACTAGAGAAAGCTACGAGTCTTCCTTTTTGACTCAAAATAACTCCAATTGCACTTTCCCTAGGATCATGTATTCAAATTGAAAAACTTTACCGAAATCATGCAAAGAAAGTGCAAGTAATTCTACAATCTTTTTCTTCAATTTTTCAAAACTCTTTTGTGCTCCATATGTCCATTTGAAATCCCTTTTATCTCCTCTCATAGTTTGAGTTATAACATTACGAATAGAATCAAAATTCCTAATAAACTTCCTATAAAAACTTTCCAATCCATGAAATGACCTTACCTCTCCAATATTCTTAGGTATAAACCAATTAAGAATTACTCTCACCTTTTTAAGGTCCATCTTTAAACCATTAGCTGAAATTTAAAAAGTAAGGTACCTTATCTCCTCTTTCATAACATTTCTTCAAGTTAATTAGCAACTTTTCCTCTTTCAATCTCTACAATACTTGTCTAATATGCTCAAGGTCCTCTTACTTAATTTTACTAAATATCAAAATTTCATCAAGGTATATAATCACAAATTTATCGAATTTTTTTTTCAAAACTTCATTCATTAGCCTCATGAAGGTACTAGGTGAATTAGTTAGACCAAAGAGCATAATCAACTATTCATACAAACCTTTAGTAGTTTTAAAAAATGTCTTCTATTCATTTCTTTCTCTGATTCTAATCTGGTGATATCCACTTTTCAAATCAATCTTTGTAAAATATTTTTCTCCACTCAAACTATCCATTATATAGTCCATCCTAGGTAAAGGAAATTCATTTTCAGTGTTATTTTTTTTATAGCTCTAGAATCAGTGCACATACTCCATTCTCTATTTTTATTAGGTGTCAATACCATAGGTACAACACATGGAATCAAACTTTCTTTGATCAACCCTGTCTCTAGAAATTCTTCTACTTGTCTATTTAGCTCGATCTTCTCATTAGGTGCTAACATATGTGGTTCTTTATTAGGAAAACTAGTTCTAGGTATGAAATCCATACAATCACTTATACCCCTCATAGGAGGCAAACCATCAAGTACATTATCAAAAATTATGTCATGAAATTCTATCAACAAAGGTTCTTGATCTTAGGTGCATGTTCTAATTCATCTTGCTTCTCAGTTTTCATTGAAATTAAAGCATATCAAACATTTTGTTCTTTCATCTCTTTTGCAAACTTATTACCCTCAACTAAACATATTTTGCATGCATATATATGCATAGACACATGAAGATACACACACACACACACATATAAGTTGGTAATATATATATATATATATATATATATACATACATACATACATACATACATACTATATAATAGTATATACTTATATATATTAGTATATAATAGTATATAATAGAAGGTAATAGTGCATAATAGTATATAATTGTGTATACTTATAATATATATTATATATATTTTATATAATGTATATGTATATATATATATATATACATATATATATATATATACATATATATATATATATATATACATATATATATATATATATATATACATATATATATATACATATATATATATATATATATATATATATATATATATATATATATATATATATATATATATATATATATATATATATATATATAAATACATACATATATATATATAAATACATACACACACACACACACACACACACACACACACACACATATTCATGCTTTTGTTTGCACATGTTTATTTGTTTCTTTTCTATTAGTGTATGTTTTTTGGTATATAATAGGATGTAATAGTACATAATAATACATATTAGTATATAATAGTATGTATTTATATATATTTATATATTAGTTAACACACACACACACACACACACACAAAGAGATATATATATGCTTTTGTGTAAGCATGTATATTTGTTCTCTTTTTCTCTTAGTGTATGTGTTTTTTGGTTCTCTTAGGTTTGTATTTTCTTTCATTCTAATTTCTTATTTTCATCACCTTTTATTATTTCTTAAATTCTTTAGTGCCCTTTATCTTTCATGTCTCATTTATTTCATTAGGTGGTGCACTTCTCTCTTTTTGTGATCTACATGAGTTTGTGTGCTCTCCCTTTCTCTTCTTATATCTCTTGAGTTAGGCTTAGTCTACATATCTCTACTATCCTGCACTTTCTCATCCTAATGATGGATCATGTAGTATGATCTAAAACATTGATAGTAAAAAAACACACACAATCGAATCTAGAAAACTTTTTATTTACAAATGGATTGTGGAAATTTGATGATGTTAATCAAACATATTTTGACGATAGTATAGTGATTTCCATTCAACTTCTTTACCAAAGGTAACATTATTTGTTTCTTTCCATTCACCCAAATAGTATACTAATTTAATCGACCATCATACAAAGCTTGTCTATCATACTACCTAGGGATACACAAAATAATTGATGATAATCCATAGCTACATAATATCACACAAGACTTCACCATGATAATTCCCAATTTTGAATTTGACAAGGCATTGTTCACTTACAAGTAATTTATGCTACTTCTAGATCAAAGAAACATATTAAGGCTTAGAGTGTCTCAACCTCTACTATTGCAATTTGTTAATGAAATCTTCAAATTCCAAATTATCAGAACTTTCACTATCAATTATTACTTGCAATATCTTTTAGCTATCTTACATCTAGTTTTGAATAAACTTATTTTGCAAATAGATTCTTTAACAATTTCTTCATTCCACAAGATTCTTCTGACCATTAGGTTTTCACCCTTCTCAGGTTCATTAGATGTTTCATCAATTTCTTCGCAAGCCAAATTATTTTTATTATTACCTCTAATTTTCTTTCTAGAATCAATACATTCAAAAGCTCTATGACCTTATTTTCCACACTTGTAACAAGTATCCTTAAACCAAGATCTCTCTTCCTTTTTCCATTATTTTTATTCCTAGAGTAACTAGTATATTTTCCTCTATATTAATTGCCTCTTTTACCAACAGGTTAATCCTTCCATCCTTTATCATGTAAAGTACAGTTAGATCTACTACTTTCACCATAAGTTCTTCCTCTACTTCTTTGAAATCTACCACCTCTTCCTCTATGTCTCTGATCATGTTTCTTTTTCAATATTTCTTCATCCTTTAAAGAAAATTGATATGCTTCCTTTGATATGCTTCCCCCACACTATCCATCTTAACATAGCTGATCTCAGCTTGAATTGAAATTTTCAAGCCATTTAGGTATCTCACCACCTTTTCAACTTCATTGTCTATATGTCCAGATCTAATATATAGTATGTACAATTCCTTAGTATATTCCTTCACACTCATGTCCTTTTGTCTCAAATTTTGCATATTTCTTAGCAAACTAACCTAGTAATCTGTAGGGAGAAAATTTTTCTTCATCTTTCCAAGAATTTTCATCCATGTCTTGATATTTTCCTTTCCTCTCTTCTATTTATCAGCTTTTAAATTATCCCACCAAAAGGATACATAAAATTTCAACTTTGTAACTACTTTCTTAACCTTCTTGTTATCATAAATACATTCATACTCGAAATATTTTTCCATTTTAGAGATCTAATCCAATACCACATTAGATTCAAGTTTTCCATCATAACAAGCAACTTCAACAACATGTCTAGCATTTTCTCTAGACAAAACTCTCGAAAGCCTTTCTTCATATTGTTGAACCTTATGTTCAGGATTAGGGTTAGATTACACCTCTTTCTTATCACCAACATCTTCAAGATGTACTCCTCTTCTCTGGGAAGTCTCCATGTCTTTAAGTCTAGTTGTAATTTGCCTTAACATATCAATTAAAGCATTATCAACATTTCCTCTACCACAAACCATCATGACAATAGTTCCTACAAGATTGTAACCTTCTACAAATTATAGGTCATATCTCAAATCTTCTAGCCTACAACTAATCCAAAAAGTTCGTCACGATCCAATCCATACGAAAGAAAGAACTTTGATACCAATTAACATAGGGAAGAGTACATTCAAAAGGCAATGATAAAACTTAAACATAAAAAAATCACTACTTAGAGTTGCACATGAGAGAAATATAAATATCACATGAAATAATGGAAACTATATCCATATAAAGACATGCAATTGGTAGCCACACTGATGTAATAATTAAAAGAAGTCTATCAACATGACTAAGAGTGAGGCCTTTTGGGTTTCGACCATATACAATTAATTTATGAAGTTAGAATCCAAATTCACATCCGATCCTTCTTCTCAATATATCATCTCATCCTCTTCTCTACTTCTACCTCTAACCAATCTTCTTATATAGCTAGCTAAGCCACAAGTTAGCTAGTCAAGCATTTAATTACATTATAGGTCCAACCTAGGATGAGTAAATAAAAAATGATGCTAAATGAAACATAAAACATTGTGCACTTGAAGGAAGATCCACATGTCACCAAGGAGTCAAATCCTAACTTCACAACACATCACATTAACATAATAAACCACACCAAAAGAAACAGCATGCTTTGCTAGAAGGAAAACTGCCAAAATAGAGAAAACAAAGAACGGTTCACAATTCAAGAAATACAAATGATCAAAGCTTGCACTTTTAGGAGGATCAAGGATAGGTCCTTGTTATCATGTTAAATATCTAACATAATATGACACTAATAGAATCAATATATACTTCACAAAAAATGGGCTGGAACATAAAACAAGATATATTTTTGGTTAATGGAAGGTTGCTCAAAGGCCCAAGATGCTCCTACAACAATTTCCTAGAGTTGAAACCACTTACAATGCATTAATCCTTCAACTTATGTTGACAAGGATTGAAAGTACAAGTGGAGGTTATTATAGTGGCACCCAAAAAAAATTAGACAAAGACAAGAAGATTGAAGAAGGAATTTTGCTACTTATGAAGAGAGAACCTTAAATTAACAAAATATTTAAGTATTAGACATGTAATGAACTTGACCATTATTCTTCTAAATGTTCTAAGAGAGTAAAGAAGTTTAAGGTTCCCTATAAGTTAAGAACTCCTAAGGATTTTATTTTGCTAATGATGAGAAATTAAATAATAGGCTAGAAGATTCTTGAGTGAAAGAAATGATGAGAATGATGAAATAGGATTTTTTGCTATTAAGGAAGAAATTTGTGAAAAATAAGATGTTACAGAAGAAAAAGTATTAGTATCACAAGTTGAAAAGAAGGAATTTAATTGGATTTATTATAGTGGTTGTTCTAGCATGTGACTCAAGATATGAATAAATTTGTTGAGTTGAATAGTTATGATGGAGGAGTGGTTAGAGTTGGAAATAATGTAGCTTGTCATATAAAATGAAAATGATATATTATACTTCATAGAAAGACTAACACTAATGATGTTTACTTTTTGGATGGTTTGAAATATAAACTTTTGAGTGTTGGACTACTAGTAGACAAGGTATATTATTTGTAGTTTACAAAGAATAATTGCATTATCAAAGACAAAGATGACACATTGACTGGTACTAGTACAAGGACAAGATATGATGTATTTTTATTGAATCCCATAGATGACATATTTAGTTACTAATGTGAATGGTATTCGATTATGACATAAAATATTTTCTCATATCAACTATGATAATATCATTAAGGTTAGTACTTCATTTGTAAATAGAGATTTCCCTAAAATTTTGAAAACCACTAACATAATGTGTAAGGAATATGCAATAGAAAAATAGAAGAAAAGTTCATTTCCAAGGAAATTTTTTACAACATCAGTGAAGTTAAAGATTGTGCACACATATTTGAGTGGTCCTATGTTAAAGACAAGAGTATTCTATGGTGAAAGGTATTTTGTGTTTCTTGTTGATGATTTCACTATAATGATGTGGGTAGCATTCTCTAGAGAGAAATATACATATTTTGATCAATTCAATATATTTAAGAGTAGAGTTGAGAATGAGAGTGGTTTGAAGATTAGATGTTTGAGATTAAATAGAGGAGTATTTATTTTGAATGAGTTTAACAATTTTTGTGAAGATCATGGTATAAAGAGACAACTCTTAGCCCTTATGACACATGAAAAAATGGGATAATAGAAAGGAAGAACATAATGATTACATAGGAAAAAAGAACAATTATGTTTGAAAATAATGTAGCTAAGATATCTTGGAGAGAAGTGAAAAACAAAGAAGTCTACACTACAAAAAGATTATATATCACAAAAGGAACTTGTATGATACCTTATGAACTTTGGTTTGCACATACACCTTTTGTGAAGTATTCTAGAGTCTTTGGAAGTAATTGTTATATTAAGAGAAATAATGATGTTGGAAATTTTGATCCAAGAAGTGAGAAAGGTATGTTACTTTGATTATCATTAAAAAATAAGGAATATAAATGTTTTAATCAAAGAAATAGGACAATTATTGAGAGAGGAAATGTAAGGGTTGATGAAAATTTTAGAATTTAGGAGAGGATACATGATTATAATTTAGATGAAGAAAATAATCCAAGGCCTAATAGAGAGAATGTCAGTAGGAATTATCTTATGAGACTAACGCTAATTTGTGGAATGAAACTCAGAGAGAAGTATAGAGAAAAGAATAATGAGAAGAACCTAGATTTGAACGTAGAGTTAAAATTAGAGTTGAAGTGGTGACATGTAGCATAAACTTGTTAAAGAACCACTACGTTGAACAAATCATTGGAAGTAGAGACAAAGGATTGATGACAAGAAATAAGGTACATGAAGAACTATTCTTAATTTATCAAATTAAACCTAAGAGTGCTAATGAAGCTTGCAAAGATGACTATTGGATTAGAGATATGAAATAAGAATTAGAGCAGCTTGAGGAGGAAAAAAATGGGAATCAGTTCCTAGACCAAAGGATAAGAATGTTATTAGAACTAAATGGGTATTTAGGATCAAGATGAATGAACAAGGTGAAGTTGTAATAATCAAGGAAAGATATGCATATAAAGGTTATTGACAATAAGAAGGAATTAACTTTGAAGAAACGTTCACACCTATTGCTTGATTAGAATAAGCAAGAATGTTTTTGGCATATACAACTAATAAGAGATTTAAATTTATTAGATGGATGTTAAATCATCTTTTCTAAATAGAGGCCTTAAAGAACATGTATAGATTTAGTATTTTTTTGGTTTTCCTTTGATGTATGAAAATGATATGGTTTGTAGATTGATAAAGGAGTTGTATATACTAAAACAATCACATTGATCTTGCTATGAAAGATTGGACAAAGACTTGAAAAAATTGATATTTTTGAAAAGTAGTGTTGATGGTAATTTGTATCTAATAAAAGATGATAAAGGATTTTTTATTTTTGTAGTATTTTTGGATGACATTATTTTTGGAGGTAATGATGAAGAAAGTATGGTATTCTAGAGAGGAACAAAGAAATGATTTTAAATGACTTATTAAAAAGATTTGGTTTGGAAAGTTGCAATCCTATAAGAACACCTATGGTAACTACACATAAATTATATAGAAGAGATCAATCCCCTACCATTGAGATTTTTTTAAAATAAATATATGATTGGTGGATTGCAATATTTGGCACTTGATATTGCTAATGAAGTTGGAATTGTGGAAAGATTTTAAGAAGATCCTAAAGAGACACATTATGTATCAGTGATGAGAATTTTTAGATATTTCAAGGGTACACTTGATTATGGACTATGGTATGATAGATAAAATTATTTTACCTTATGTGCATATACTGATGTAGATTTGGTAGGATATCTAGATGACAGGATAGGCACTAGTTGTGGAGCATTTTTCTTGGGAGGAAGATTGGTTTCTTGGCTAAGCAAGAAACATGATTGTATTTCATAGTACAATAGAAGTAGAGTATGTAGAAACAAAAAATATTTGTAATTAGATTATATGGATGAAGAAAATGTTAAAATACATTGGGATTGAGTTTATTATTAGATTAAATAATTAATTATTAATTATTTATTCTATTTACTTAAGCTTACTTAGGTAAATGCATTTCATTTATTAGTTGTAGCCTAGGAGTTAGTTATAAGTTGTTGACAATACGGAATTTTGTTTCTCTCCTAAGTCATACTTATCCTCTCACCTTATTTGAGGACTTTTCACCTCATGTGGATGTATGCTTAGTTGTCACACTTATCTCCTAGCATCTTCTAGCTTGTTCTAGGAGATTTCTTGAGCTCTTTATATTCAAGCTCCCTCATTGTATTTCGTAACTTAATATCTCATTCTAGCATATTGTAAATACATATTTTCTTATGTTTTCATACTTATTCTCTCTCATTTCCATTTAGGGTTTTTTTCTTGCTCCATGCTCTTCTCTCCTTGGCTTCTCTTTGAAAGGTTGTTGCATGCAGGCGATCTTGGGCATCTTCGGAGTTGGATTTCATCAACTCAAACATGGTATCAAAGCTTCCCTACTACTACTTCATATAAGAACTTTTGAAGCCATGATTTAGACACACAAACCCTAGTCTGTTTATCCATTTTTTTTCAAATCAGGGGGACAACAATTTTTTGGAGCAATTTGGACTGAAATAAACATTACCATTGGATCCAAAAGGCCATTTGCAATTAGGATTCATATAAAACTTGTCAATTTTGGAGACAGGGCTCCAAGAGGAAAAAAAAAATTAGCTCAAGGGTTGTCGTATGGATTGTACGGACGATAGGCATCAAAAAAAATTTAAAAAGGGGTCGTAGGCTATGCCACTGTGACACCATCTAGTAGCCACTATGGGGCCACTCGCACTCGTCCTGGCTCTCGATTGCACCTACGCCGGTTTTTTTAGCTCATCCATCACTATCACAAGTGGTGCCACCTTCGATCTTCACTCTGCCAACATTTTCCACTGGTGTACCACCTCTACCAAGGTGTGTCCTCCTATCCACTCAGGACACAGTTAGCCAAACTTGGCACGGCATGGAGGTGACATGTGGCATTAGTGCGATGTGGACCCTACCACATCACCTGCCATGTCAAATTTTACCATGTGGCATGCATCGTGGCATTTTTTTTACTACGACAGCCTTGAAATAGTCAATTTTAAGCCAATGAAATGCTAACATCAACACTGTATCATCCACTTCTTACACCTCTCCTCCTAGGTCCTTTTTGACCTAGTTATTTTTTTTAGCCATAATTTGAGCATACAGAGGTATTTTTCCAATCTGAAAGAAGCTCTAGAAAGCTGGTTCTGAGATGGAGGCATTGGTGTAGGTATTTTTAGGTTTTGATGCATTTTTGTTACCCATTTTTGTAGTTGAAGTCTGAAGTTGTGTTTTTGACTCTAGCATGCATATCTTTTGCATCCCATGTCAATTTTTTGAAAATGTTATATTTTTGGAAAGCTAGTTTTGTCATCTTTTTAGAAATGTAGTTCTTTTTATTAGATTTTGGCCCATGCTCTTTCTATCATATTTTTAGCATTTTTTCTCTATGGTGGATATCTTGGTTGTTTTAGGTCCGAGGATCATTTTCCTAGCATGGTTTTTTTTGTTTTGGGCTGTCCTTTCTTTTGAGTCAGTGTTTTTCCTTATTTTGATCATTATATACATCATTTGTAAGCACTTTTGTATACACACTAAGATAAAGTGTCACTTTTGCATTTTGGGATCATGAACATTATTTTTGAGTCAGTTGTACATGCACTATTTTTTTAAAGCACCATGGGGGGCATAGTTGTTTTCTATTTTAGGAATTCTCCCTTTGTCAAATGAGTGTCCCTTCAAGAACATTAGCTCCATGTAGTGTCAGTTTGGTCATGTCTTTATAGGTGTCTATACCTCTTCCTCTCTTGTTGTTCTTGGTTTTTCTACAGGAGACTTTGGCCCACCTTCTCAGTTGCCTATCATCTCACCTCATCTGCATTAAGGGGGGTTATGTTTTTATTCTAATGCATCCTTGGTTCGATGGTTTGATAGTGTGAACTATGAATTCAATGGTTGATACTATATAAAAGGTGATTTTAATGGCTAGCTACCTATGCATTTTGGTGAGATGGATCATCTACCATATAGACATGCTCGGTTAGTGCCTTCTTCTTCCTTGAAGGTTCTTCAGATCAGTAGTTTCTTCTTGATGGCAAATTTTTCCACTTCTTCATGCTTTAGTGATGCTCTTCATGATCACTCCTTGTTCCTATTTTAGGGGACATTCCCCTAGTTGGAGGCTTCTTCAGTTCTTCACTAGATTCTTCACTCTTTTTGAGGGAGGGTTTTTCCCACGTGGTTTTCTCTCTTTCCTCATTTATAGAGGTTCCATCTCTTTTGCTTTGTACATGGGTACCTTACATGGCCTTGTTGTCAGGACCCATTCTGCATTTCTTAGTTTTGTGAGCTTAAGGCATTTTCCTAAGTTGCACTTAAGGGGGGTTGTTAGAGTAAATAATTTATTATTTATTATTTATTCTATTTACTTAAGCTTACTTAGGTAAATGTATTTCATTTATTAGTTTTAGCCTAGGAGTTAGTTATAAGTTGTTGACAATACAAGAGTTTGTTCTCTCCTAAGTCATACTTATCCTCTCACCTTGATTGAAGACTTTCCACCTCATGTGGATGTATGCTTAGTTGTCACACTTATCTCCTAGCATCTTCTAGCTTGTTCTAGGAGATTCCTTTAGCTCTTTATATTTGAGCTCCCTCATTTTATTTCATAACTTAATATCTCATTCTAGCATATTGTAAATACATATTTTCTTGTGTTTGCATACTTGTTCTCTCTCATGTCCATTTAGGGTTTTTCCCTTGCTCTACACTCTTCCTTCCTTGGCTTCTTGTTGATAGGTTATTGCATGTAGGTGATCTTGGGCATCTTTGGAGTTGAATTTCATCAACTCCAACATTTATTGAGCCTACTACCACACATTGGAATAATACAAGTATATTGACTATGTCAAAGAATGTAGTATTACATTCAAAGACAAAGCATATATCTATTAAGTATCACGATTTGAGGGACAAAGTTACAAAGAGAGATCAAATTGGAGTATGTTAGCACAAAGGAACATATAGTAGATATATTTTTAAAATATTTTGTGAGGGACACATTTAAGTACGTGACATGTATGTTTAGGGTTATGCCTCAACCTACTTTTGAGTAGTTGATATAAAGATTGCATTAGTCTAGTGGTGACAGAGCACTATTTCTTTTATCTCAACTATATTACTGATGCTTCTTCTATGGGGGGAGTATATGTGTTTGAGATAATTCATGAAGGAGTCTTGGTAACTACTATTTAAGTGTGTCTTTGGAAACTTGATCTTATTGTAGATCATATATACAAAATTATTGGTGTAAATAGATATATACTATTTACACTTTACTTAAGTTTACTTAGGTTAATGCATTATTTTATTATTTATTTTGTGAGACACTTAGGAGTTTGCATACTTTCATTAGATGTCAAGTTGACAACACAGAAGTAAGCAACTCTAATTTAGCACATGGTGTCTACAACACTAGATTTTGCACCATTCACTAAGTTCTCATGTTGACAACATAGTTATTTGCACTCTTTTTTAAGAACATGTTTTTTACAACATAAATTTGGTGTTACACCCTTGTAGCCTTATCCTCTCATCATCACACTTACTCCTGTGCATAATGGAGGATAACCCATATCTGGTGGACATGTGCTTAGTTGTATGACTTATCATGATGTTGATTCCTAGGCATTCTAGATGCATCTTAGAGGCCTTTATATGTAGGCACTCCTAGTGTACTTGTACATTGAATTGAATACTACACAGTTATTTTGATCATACTCTGGTCTATTTTGTGCTTGTGTTTGAGTTCCTTTGTCTTCGGTGAATTTTTCCCTAAGGTAAATTTTTACAAGAATGAACACAATGATACCTTTGCCATTGATGTGAATAGGGGAGATTAATACATGAGAAAAATCTATGTATATTGAATAATGTCAATGAGGGAGAAAGTAGCAGATCCATCCTTTGATATGAATGTCTAAAGACATATTATGGGGGAGAGTAACATATAAAATATCTTTTGATATGTATGTTTGATGAAGAGGATTTGAAAAGATTATGATGTATGAGGAAGATTAAAACCTTCCTTGTACATGATAGTTACAAAAGAGATAATAAACATGGAGAACATGAATGGGGGAGAAAATGTAGCAGAGATATTCAGTATTCATGGACCTTGGATATTTTTGATCTATGTTTCCATTAATGCCAAAGGGTGATATTATTATCATAAATGCTGAAGGTATTCCTATGGGGGGTATTCTAGTAGTACTTGAGACATGTTTCAGAGATTGTGTGTTAATATTAACCATATTTTCCCTCTTACCAATATTTGAATTTTAAATGATAGTAGCATGACCAATAGTTATATTCAAATATTTAATTATTCAACAATGCTATAGAAATACAACAAAGCCTAATAAACTTTAATATATTTCCATAAATTCCTAAGTTTTTTTCATGGACCCCACATCTTTCTCCATCATGATATCTTGAAGGATTTATGATTGTCACATTCCCACTTTCTAGAGATGCAAGGTTTTTAAACAATGTAGGGAAGTGACATGCTAATGCATGGACATGTGGGACCTATTCTCATTGTGGGCCATAGGTAGAAAAGTTGTTAGGTTAAGTCAGCATATGGAAAGGAATTTCATTGGCTGAGGTAATGACATGGAGAATAAATTGGTCAAATTTTTTAGGACCATTAGATGTAAGAAGATTTATGATTGTCAGTTTTTTTGAATTTTGAAGATGCAAGGGTTTTAAACAATATAAAAAAGAAAGAGTTTTCCATGTGGATTTTGTGGGGCCAATTTTTTTGAGTGGGCCATGGAAGCCAATGTAGATAGGTTAGAGAAATGTGGTAGGATGACATCTTTTGGTTGGTCAAATGTTGACTATGCAAGGGGTGGGCCAGTTCATGTCTTCACTATTAGATGTAAGAGAATCTATGATTGTCATGATGGAAAGTTGCATGAGGCATACACAAAGTGACAATGTAACATGTGGACACATGTTTCAGTGGGCCTAGATGGAGAGTAAGTAGTTTCATGCTAATTAAGGTTTAGACCAAGATTTCATGAATGATATGTTGGCAGTGAGGTTCTCATGGTTCACAAGGTCATTGACATCTATTATTACCGAAGAAAATTGTGGTGATGATGAGAAATATTAGAATCCTACAGTCATCAGGTCATAGAGATGTTGGGAACAAGCTATGAAGTAGGGATAGTGGTTAATCTAACTAAGTTCACATTTTTGCAGGGAAAATAGTTAATAGAAGTAGAAAGGTGGTGAAGTTGCAATTGGTTTAGGATTGTCGGCTCATGAAGACATTACAAGCTAGAAAAAGGAAATAATATCATTGGTCCATGTGGCTCATCCTAGTTGCTTGACCTAGTTTACTACTAATTCTTGATGATTTGTTGAGTGAGGGATGGAAGAAAGTAGTTTTTCTACATGATCTGATCTCCATGATCAATCCAAACCACTCTTTGACATTCTCCATGTCTGATAAATGAAAAGGGCCGCTCCATGGCCACCTAGTTATCCATCTACTTGGTTAAAGCATTAATGGCTAATGTTCCTATCTTCTTAGGGTTGCTCTTTTGGAAAAATATTAGATTTTCATGCATCTAGATTTGTACCAAGATTGGATTTTCTTCATATTTTCATGATTATTCTCCGTACCTTTAATTTTAATTGTTGAACTTGGATTTTTTCTAAAGTTACCTCAGTTATGCTTGAAATATAAAAGAAATTTTTGGTACCCTTCCAAGGGTTGATCTTTCTCTGATTCTCTAGGATTGTATTTATCTACTTTGCTACTATAATTTCTTGTGCCAGGAAGCTATCATATTTATTTTTTGTATTTCTTTCAGCCATTAACATACTATACAATACCTTCTTGCCTCTAGTTAATGTATTTTCTATATTCTCCAACTATATGATTGTGTCTATTTTGACATTTGAATGATATAAAGTGAAGTCTTTTTCTTATAGCATTCTTCTATTTTCTGATCTATATTTGGTTGTTAGATTAAGAAAGGTTTGAACCTATATTCATTTATATTATGAATGGTTAACTATGCATTCTTAGGTAGAGATAAGATTGAACAATTATTTTGGTGCTCACCCATTAGAATAGATTCAGTAGTTTTATTTTATGCATTCCTTCTCCCTTTTCCTCTCAAAAGAGTAGTTAGGTGCATCCTAATAGCAAAGGAAGTCAAACTTCTCCAAAAAATCAACCTCATTATTCAAGTCCCACAGCTTGGAGGTTGTTTCCATGATTCAAAAGGTTGGCTTTTAGTCAAAACTTTAGGAAATGGTGCAAGTTTTTGTTAAAATAGTGTTTGGCATGCTTGATAGGACTATTATCAAAGATTACAAATTAGAAGATCTCAAGTTTACTAGTGTCAAAGGAAGATTTCATGCTCATGCTAAAGAGATAGTACTACCTTCAATATTTAGGCCTTCAAGAGGCTCTTTTCTTCAAAGCATTTGGCGACTTCAAGCTTTAAACACATCTGGTTGTAGATGAAAGTTGTAATTTTCAATACACTTAACTTTGATTTTCAAACCATAGAAAGATAAAAGTTAGACTATCTGTATCACTAGTTAGGAGTACTAAAGAAATAAATACACCTACAAGATCCATCTCTACCCCCCTACTAATAGATCACAACCTAGAATACCATCTACTCATATTAATAGACCACTTGCTTATATGGATAGACCACATGCATTTTCCACCTTTAATGGTGGGAGTCCTCTTCTATTGGCCCAAAGAAATGATATCCCAATATCAGCTCTCAAGAGTATTCTTGAATTTACTAGTGAAACTTCCACCTCGCCTATAGAACATACACAAAGTTTCAAATGTGTGTAATATACATGGAATAAATGAAGATGATGTAGTAGCTAGGCTTCTAGCCTCATCCTTGAAAGGAAAATCATTGCAATGGTATAGAGGTTTTCCTTATAACTCTATTACTGATTGGGTTGGTTAGGAGTAGTCCTATGCAAACATTTTAAAGACAAGAGTGATCATCTATCACTTTTAGAACAACTAACCACAATAAAAAGAACACCCCCATGAGTACATGACTAATTTTAACTATATATTTTAGAAAACATGGGATAGAATACCCACTACAATAAAGCTTTCCCCTGGTAATGCCTTCTTGCATTACCTCAAATCCCTCAATAGTGATATAGCCACCACAATGAAAACTATGGGAGGAGGCTCTTTACTCGATTCTTATGAGACTGCTATAAAGGAAGAGAATGTCTTGATACAAGGAGGGATGTTAGACCAAAGGCCTCCAATTCCCTTCTTTCTTGACATGCCTAACCATCAGCCTATGGTAGCCCCTATCCCTACCACCTCTGTAAGTCTACCCCTCATTGTAACCCCAATAGCTTCCACATATTCTAATGGAGTGGATAAGATTGAGGCCATGATGCAAATGATGATGCAAAATATAGACCAGAAGTTGTAAGATCAAGAAAAGAAGATGGAGGACAAATTCTCAGTTGTACATAATATGAGCAGTAAGTTGGTAACTATTAAGAGACAACAAGCCCAAAATAATATGCCTCCTCAACCTCATTATCAAAACTTGACATTTAATAGGCATCCCAATCAAAATCAAGGTCATGTTCCATTCAACCAAAATAGACTTATTGGTAATTCTCATGTTACAAATGCAAACCAAAGTAGAGCTCTAGTCCTCAAAATAATCTTGTTCAAGATGAAGAGTTTTTCCCTTCTTGCAACTATTCCTATCCTTATTGTATGTGTTAGAAGGTAGAGTCTTACTTGGCATTGGCTAAAAAGGAGAAAACATCAAGATAACAATGTAATGTTAGCCAATCTTCTGATGGCTCTCATACACAACAACAAGGTGATTTTCCCTTCATTAACCATCAACTAGAGGAGCATTATAATGCTATTCATGATGCTATATATCACAATATCAGGAGAAAAGAAGAATTTTTGAAGGTGTTACATCTATCTCACCTAATCAAGCTTCAACATCAAATGTTGCCCCTCATGTGCTAGTGATGAATGTCTAATCCAACACTACTCCTTAGTAGAAGTAGAATGCAAGCACTAAGACCTTGTTGAACCTCAAGTTACTCAACCTTAGCCACCTACCCATGCAACTCCCAAAGCTTCAAGAAAGGTAGTCAAAACTCCTTTTAATGTGGTGGATCAAATCAAAATGATGTTTCCACCATACCATTGTAAAAGGAATTGTTGTAGAAGGAGTTAGAGAATGTAGAAGAAAAGGATCAACCACCTAGAGAGGAGAATGCAACAAGCTTGGTGTAGCCAACAAAGGGAGGAGAAACAAGTAAGAAAACTAGGATTCTTCCCTTTTATGTTTCCTCAATCATAGGAGATAAACTACTGCACAATTGTATGACAGATTTAGAGGCTATTAGTTCTATGAAGCCTAGAATTATAGCCGATCTCCTTGATATAAAGTATGAGCCTATAGTTAGGGATTTCCTTCATTTGGATAGAAGTTCTATTAAAATTGTAGGAATCCTTAGAAATGTAAATATGGAATTGCATGCTTGCCTTGGTTACACTCTAATCCAAGACATATCAATAGCTGAGGTAGAACCTTATTTTGCCATTTATCTTTCTAGAGACTTCACTATACAAATACGAGTTCATATTACAATAGATTGGTCCTATATGTTCTTTAGGAAAATATATGGAACAAGGGCTTCCTTAAGAGCAGAGCCTTTAGCCCTTAATCACATAGAGATTTACATTTGAATCCCTATAAACATGAATTGTATAATTATAGAGGAGGATAAAGGGAACACATTTGATGAGCCCACTACCTCCCTAGTAGAAGTGCCTAGTCATTTTTTGGATGAATGGGACACTACTTATCAATTTGATCGAGAGAAAGAGGCTCTAGAGATAGGCCTTGGAACTTATTACATACTTGAAAAGGATGCTCTTGTCCCTAACCTTATGAAGACTAAAGAAAATAAAAGTGGGATATGGAGTATGTACTTTGATGGGTCAAGAAATTAGAATGGATAAGGGACTTATGTAATGTTGGTTTCTCTTGCTCTAGAGAAGTACTACTCTTCATTTAGGCTTCAATTCAGTTGTACTAATAATATAGAAGACTATAAGGCATTGACAAAAGGTCTTCTACTTGCTGAAAAAAGAGTAATTAAAGCCTTAAGTGTATATGTAGATAGTGAGTTGATTGTCCATAAGGTGAGAAATTAAAATGTCACCAAGAATGGTCTAATCAAGTCGTATAAACATAGAGTGCAAATTTTTTTGGAATATTTCAATCCATTCAATATTCAAAGCATCCCTAGAAAAGAGAATAGACATGTTGATAGACTTGTTGCAGTGGGTGCATCTTATGATGTGCCAAGGAGCCTTGTAGATGACAAGGAATAGATTGGAGTGGTGATTAGGCATGCTACTCCTGATAATAATGTCAATTGGCAAGTATTTGAATCTGATGCATAAATTGCGAGTTTCTTGTAGAATGAAGCAAATTTTTCAAATAGAAAGTAGTCAAGATTACATGATCACTGTGGTTATTAGATCATTAATTTTAGTTCCTAGAAGTTTCCTAAGGGTTTGATTACCTTAGAAAGTGCTTTCACTCCTAATGATCAACAAAGAGATAGAGGCATGAACCTTGCTACAAGTAAGGATGACCATATACTGGTTATGTTTGCTAATAGAAGGACCCTAAACATGGGAAATGTATGTACTAAAGTTGAACAAGAAGATTTAAATCATCTACATCAAGAATTTAGTGACGTGTTTGCATTAACATATGATGACCTAAAGTGTTTTGACCCAAGCCTATTTCAGCATACCATAGACCTAAAAGAAGATGCCAAACCAGTAAGACAAAAGTAAATGCTAGTGAATCCTAAAATTAAACCATTAATGAGGAAGGAGCTATCCAAATTAATTGAGGCTAATATCATCTTTCCTATCAAGCACTCATCATGGGTAGCAAACCTTATACCTACTAGGAAGAAGAGTGGAGAAATTAGATTATGTGTAAACTTTAGGGACCTTAACCAAGCCTCCCTTAAAGATCATCATCACCTTCCTTCCATGGAAAAAAATTCTATCAAAGGTGAGTGGTTTAGAGAGGTTCTCATTCCTAGATAGATTTTAAGGCTATAATTAAGTTTTGGTTAAGGAAGTTGATAGATATAAGAATGCATTTACCGCAATGTGGGACACCTATGCTTATAGTAAAATTCCATTTGGGATAAAAAATACAGGTGTCACTTTCCAAAAGGAAATGGAGATGGATTTTAATAATTTGATAGAAAAATTTGTATTAGTCTATCTTGATGACATTATAGTATACTCAAAGAATGTTATAGATCATTTTGGCTATCTTAGAAAAGTGTTCACAAGACATAGAGAGTATGGAGTATCTTTGAACCCAAGTAAGTGTATATTTGTCACTAACCAAGTAAAGTTGTTAGGACACATTGTATCTAAGGATGGTTTGACTATTGATCCAGAAAGAACAAAGGCTATTATTGCTCTTTCTCTTCCTAGCCACAAGAAAGGGTTGCAATTCTTCCTTGGTAGGATAAATTTTGTGAGGAGATTCATTTATAATTTATCTACCATGGTGAAACCTCTTATAGCTATGCTCAAGAAGAGCATAGTCTTTGAATGGACCAAGAAAGGGAAAGAAAGTTTTGAAGAGTTCAAAGAAACCATAGCCTCACTCCCTGCTCTCGTCAATCCAAATTTTGACAAAGATTTCATTCTTTACACCTTAGGAGGTGAATCAAGTATTTCTACCATTTTGACTCAACTGAATGATAAGAATGAAGAATATTCCATTGCTTTATTTAGTGAAAGGCATAAAAGATACAAAGATAACTATAGTTATGTGGAAAATAAAGCCCTTGTAGTCATAAAATCTTTGAAGAAATTTAGACATCTTCTATCCAAAAATAAGAATCATTTTCTAGTGCCCCATGTAAGTGTTAGGGATCTCCTTTTGAGAAAATACATCAATGCTAAAAGATTAGGTTGAATTACTAAAGTAATGGAGTATGATGTGGACATCCAAGCCACTAAATTGGTAAAAGGGGAAGGATTGTGCAAGAAGATGATCTTATCTCAGGATTTAGATGATGAAGTTGTCTTGGTATTAATAGATCAACAAGAGGCAAGAGATGAGAATCCATGGAGTTGGATAGATGACATGATGACCTTCCTAGCAAGAAATGGATATCCTCAAGGACTAGATAGAGCTAAAAGAAGACAGTTCAGATTGCAGTCAATCCCTTATGCCATAATTGACAATATTCTTTCTAGGAAGGACTTTGATGGAGCTTTTCTAAGATGTACTGATGTAGATCAAGCTAAGAGAATGATTAAGGAGCTTCATGATGGTCCTGATGGTGGCCACTTTTCAGCAAGAACCACTACCATGAAGATAATGAGAACATTTTATTATTGGCCATCCTTGTTCTATGATTTCCATAGGGATGTAAGAAAGTGTGAAAAATGTATCTTCTTTTTAGGTAAGTAAAGACTGGAAGCCCTTCCACTTCATCCTATTCAAGTGGATCAACCTTTTCTAAATGGGTATTAGATTTCATAGGTCCTATAAACCCTCCTTCTAGCTCTAGCCATAAATGGATTCTAGCTGCTACAGATCACTTTACCAGGTGGATAGAGGTAATTTCATTCAAGGATACTACTATGAAATGTTCCTTTCTATGATTTTATGTGATATTTTAAGCCTCTAATCAGATTTTTAAATCAAACAACCAACATTTCAAAGATCCACCAATTTCTCAATAAACCCCAAATCGAGTATGCTCGAAATAGTGCCAAAAACTTCACAGTTGCACATATTATTAATAAATCTGAAAGTGGAAATTTTTAATAAAATTTCAGCAGCATAACAGCCCTCAAAATGAAATTTTCAGATCTATATAACATTTACACAACAGCTCCCAATTGAAGGACAAAAACAATGCTCATCAGGCTCTCGAAAATAACACAAAATAGCCCAGAAACACCACAAAAAAACTAATAATCTATCACAGAAGTGTCATCATGAAAAAATAAATATATTTAGCTATATTTTAACATATAAATGTCTGAAATATAGAATAAACCCAAACTGATATGAAATACTCAACCGGAAACACCAAACTTTTACAAAAAACACACCCGAAAACTCACAAATTTGCACTGTTCAGCACAAGGGAAAAATCTGCATGATCTTGCACATGGAAAGGATTTAAAATCACATCCTTAGCCTTCGTAGAAATCTAAAAAATCTTATCCTTGGGTCTCTTTCTCCACAGGTTTGGCAACCTCTAAAGAACAACAAAGCAATGAGCAAAAAACAAGTTCTGGAATGAGCCCAAAATGCCTCCAAACCACTTAAAAAAGGGCATAACCCTAACTCACATCCAAGAGGGGTTAATAAAACATATTTTAATAATAATTTTTATTTATTAGTCCATTGGCTTCCAAAAATTATCCCCTTTTGCCTAAACTTCACCTTTTTGGGCCTGCCTGCCTTAGCAAAGATTATTTTTTTTAATTATTTGAAAAGGGGACATGACAAGTCCTCCACTCCCAAATATTGCTTGTCCTCAAGAAAATAAGGTTGGAATTCTCAAGAATATGTTCTCCTTCCCAAGTTTCATCCTCCAGTGGTAATCCTTTCCATTTGACGAAATGCTCTATGATGCTCCTATTTCTCAATCATTTCTCTCTTGTATCCAAAATCTCTTCTGATATCAAAACTAATTTCCCTTCATCATCAAGAGGTGGTAATTCTATAGATATATGGTTTGCTAGCCTAGAACCTTCTTCAAGCAAGATACATGGAAAACATTATGTATTTTTCTATTTGGTGTGAGCTCCAATTCATAAGCTACATCTCCTACCTTCTTGGTGATCTTATAAGGCCCATAGAACCTTGGCTTGAGTTTCTCTGCCCCACTCCTCTTCAAGGCGCTTTGCTTATATGGCTGCAACCTAACAAATACCAAATCTCCCACCTCAAAAGATCTTTCGTTCCTTTTCCTATCAGCATACAACTTCTATTGGTTCTGTGCATGTTGTAGATTATCCTTGAGGGACCTTATTATGTCTTGGGTTTGCTTGATGAAATCACTTGCTGCAGGTACTGTGCTATTTGAAAGTAGTATATCAACAAAGGAAAGGGCATCATAACCATAAAGAGCATGAAAAGGAGGCATACCAATAGACATGTGATAAGATGTATTGTAACAATACTCCCATAGGTGCAACCATTTCACTGAAGCATGTTGTTGATTTGAAACATAGTTCCTCAAATATCCCTCTATCCATTTATTAACTATCTATGCTTGTCTATTTGTTTGAGGGTGATAGCTAGTACTGGGAGTGAGTTCAGTTCCTACCAAATGAAAGATCCCCTTCCAAATGAGTTGAGAAATCTACTATCTTGGTAACTGACAATGTTTCTATGCAAACCATGTTATCTAAAAATTTCCTTGAAGAACAATTTGGTCACTTGTGATGCCTTGAAATTAGATGTGATAGGAAAGAAATGTTCATACATAGTTAGTCTATCTACCACCACATATATGCAATCCTTACCTTGAACCTTGGGCAACCCAGTGATGAAGTCCATGGAAATACTTTCTCATTTTTGTTCAGGAATAGGAAGTGGCTGCAACAACCCTACAGGAAAATTTTTCTCAGTCTTGCTTTGTTGGCATACCATACATTCCTTAATGTGTTTAAGGACATCCTCCTTCATAACCTTCCATGAAAAATGCTCTCAAATTTTCCTGTATGTCTTGAAGTATCCTTGATGACCAGCCAAAGGTGTGTCATGAAAGGCCCTCAATATCCTCTCCTTAGTTTTTGATCCTGGCACTAAGAAGATTTTGTTCTTGTAATAAATCAATTCATCAGCAGCCTTGTACTTGTTATCATCCACTAACTTATCCAAAATCTTGGTGGCAAAGGAATCTTTAGCATACTCTAAAATTAAGGAGACTTTCCAATCAACAAAGATAGATGTTACAGAACATAGAGTGGGCTTTCTTGAGAGAGCATCAGTAACCACATTATTCTTTCCTTTCATGTATTCAATATCAAAATCATAAGCTTGCAATTTGCTTACCCATTTTTGTTGATGATCATTCAAATCCTTTTGCTTCAAGAAGAACCTGAGGCTATTAGGGCCTATCTTTACAATGAATCTCCCACATACCAAATATTTTCTAAACTTATGAAGTGCATGCATGATTGCCAACATTTCCTTATCATAGATGGAGTAACCTTTCTCTGGTGGTAATCTTGGAGGCAAGTCATTGAGAACTATACTATGCTTATCAAGAATATTTTGAATTTCAAAATGAAAATTACCTTGATTTTTTGGAGAGCTTGTTGGATGGATTATGACTCCTACTACCCTTACCACTTGTCCTCTTCAAAAAGTCCTCTCCATCCTCTTTGCAGAGACTGCCTTAGGTGTTCCATTTGATAAGCCTCTCATTAAGACTTCTTTCCCATTGGAATGAAATTTAAACTCCATAGTTTGATGGTTCATGTAATAGCCTCCAATAGAGTGCAACCATTGAACACCCAATAGAAGATCTGTCTCCCCAATGCAAACAACATAGAAGTCATCACATATTTCATTATCTCCTAAGGTCATCTTGAGTTGTTTCACCACCTGTGTGCAAGGCATAGTGAATCCATCAACTACAGTAACATTGAATCCCTCAAAATCTTCTGCTTTAAGCCCTCTTTTCATGACAAATCCCTCATCAATAAAATTGTGAGTTGCCCAACTATCAAGAAGAACTGTCAACCTTTTCCCTGCTAGTACCCCTCAAATTCGAAAGGGATGGTATCTTGGGACTCCTGATAATGCTACTAAAGTGCCATCTTTACTGATCTCTTTTTCTTTCTCTTCTTCTTCCTCCTCCTTAGTGTCATGAAATTTCTCATGCTCATCTGAATCAAATTGTGAAGAAAATTCAATATAGTGCACTTGACCTTTCCCCAAACATCTATGTCTTGGAACCCATGGTTCTCTACAAGTGAAACAAAGCTTTTTCTTTTTTAATTTACTCCTAGTCTCTTCATTTACCTTCTTTTTTGCCACATGTATTGCATCTTATGGTGGTAGTGTTGGAAAAGTCTTTTCTAAAA
Organism: Cupressus sempervirens; assembly: GCA_028749045.1. NCBI lineage: Eukaryota > Viridiplantae > Streptophyta > Pinopsida > Cupressales > Cupressaceae > Cupressus > Cupressus sempervirens. The sequence continues at coordinate 742,723,983 of CM053789.1, read as the reverse complement.
ATTCCCCTTATGTTGCCAAAGATTTGAGGGTTTTTGATTAGTGACTGGTCTCATAGGCACACAAGTTTCAAGTTGCAAGCTTCTTTTGATAGCTTCCTGTAAGGTTGAGGGTGAGAAAGCCTTAACCAAACCCTTAAAAAATTCTTCCAAACCATCAAGAAAAAGATAAACAATCCTATTTTCACTCATATCAAGTACCATAATAGTCACTTTCTAAAACTCTTCTATATACTCATTAACTAATTTGGTTTGCTTCAACTTTGACAATGCTTTAAAATACTCTTCATCATCCTTGAGGTCAAATCTATCTATCACTCTTTGACTGAAATCATTAAATGTAGTTACCTGATCATGATCTTGAGTAGTCATTCCATGATACCACCAATCATAGGCTACATCTTCCAAATGTAGAATTGAAAATTGAACAACACCACTCTCCTTCATGGGGTTAAGTGTGAAGAAAGTCTGTAATTTTTGTAGCCATGCTCTAGCTGAAATTTTATTTGTTCCATCAAAAGCAGGTGCATAAACTTCCTTATTTTATTTTTGAACTCTCTTCCACTTATGTCATGCTCCCTCCTAGACTCTTTCTTGGGCATCAAAGTGTTCATCATATCCACATATTCTCTAAAATGAATCAAACTATGAAAGTCATCATCTAAGCCATTGTAAGTAGCTTTTAATGCAATCAAGTTACCTATAACCTCTTCTAGGGGATTAAGGGCTGGATTTGGCACTGGTGGCTCATCTGCATGCAGAAAAATAGTTTTTTTTGATTTGGAGGGTGTGGGTTTCAAATTTCTTGGCTCCTTTGAAATGCTCCCTTTCTCATTAATAGATGCAACTCCTTGCAATTTTTTTGTCAATATTCACAAAGCCTCTCTAGTTTCTACCATACTATCCACTGTTTGCTTCTGAGTATTTTGGATGTCTTGGAAGAATTTCTTTTCCATCTCATCTAGATTAGCCATACTTTTTCCTTCCTTGAATTTTTTACTTTTACTTTCAACTGGAGGTTTGTTCAAAATTTCTTTATTCTTTTCTCGTTGTAAATATCTCTTTTCTCTTTCACTTAGTTGCATGCAAACTTCTACAAACCCTTAGGCTAGCAAGATCATAGATATAATACCACTAAAATGTACATTTCTATAATTTTATGTGCTATTTGAAGCCTCTAATCAGATTTTTAAAATCAAACAACCAATATTTCAAAGATCCACCAATTTCTCAATAAACCCCAAATTGGGTATGCCCGAAATAGTGCCAAAAACTTCACAGCTTCACATATTATTAATAAATCTGAAAGTGGACATTTTTACAAAAATTTAAAAAGAATAACAGCCCTCAAAATAAAATTTCCAAATCTTTATAACATTTACACAACAGCTCCCAATCGGAGGACAAAAACAATGCTCATCAGGCTCCCGAAAATAACACAAAATAGTCCGAAAACAACACAAAAATACTAATAATCTATCACAGAAGTATCATCATGACCAAATAAATATATTCAACTCTATTTTAACATCTAAATTTCTAAAATATAGCAGCAACCCAAACTGATATGAAATACTCAACCGGAAACACTAAACTCTTACAAAAAACACACCCAAAAACTCACAAATTTGCACTGTTTAGCACAAGGGAAAAATTTGCATGAGCTTGCACATGAAAAAGCTTTAAAATACCATCCTTAGCCTTCCTATATACCTAAAAAATCCCCTCCTTGGGTCTCCTTCTCCAATGGTTTGGCAAACTTTGAAGAACAACAAAGCAATGAGCAAAAATCAAGTTTTGGAATGAGCCCAAAATGCCTCAAAACCCCTTAAAAGAGGGAATAACCCTAACTCACGTCCAAGAGGGGTTAATAAAACATATTTTAATAATAATTTTTATTTATTAGTCCATTGGCTTCCAAAGATGATCCCATTTTGCTGAAACTTCACCTTTTTGGGCCTGCCTGCCTTAGAAAAGATCATTATTTTTAATTATTTGAAAAGGGGACATGACATACTGAGAATTCAATTGTTGAGTTCTTATATGGAATCATCACAAGGTTTGGTATTCATTCCACCATCATTTTAGATAATGAAAAATCATTTATAGGAGCTTAGATATGTGCATGGGTAGTAGAGCATGGTATTTATTTGAGTACATCCTCCAATTACTATCCCCAAGATAATGGATTTGCTAAATCATCCAATAAGAATTTGATCAGAATAATAAAAGAACCATAGAGGATAATCAAAGATGTTGGCATCAAAATTTGAAAACAATGCTATTGGATTATAGGATAACACCTACGAGGGCCATAGGAAATTCTCCATTTATGCTAGAATATGACAAAGAAGATAAGCTCTGCATTTCCCTTGAGTTTCCATCTCTTGAATTGGTTCATTGGTCAGAGTTAGTTGAAGATGATGCTATGATAGTGAGGATAATAGAGTTGATGGAGTTGGAAGAGAAGAGAAATTAACCAATGTAGACCTTGGAAACACATCAGCAATAAATGAAAAGGTCCTTTGACAAGAAGGCTAAGGCCAAATTTTTTAGAGAGGGAGATCTTGTCCTCAAATGGAATGTGGATAGAAAAAAACTAGGGAGACATTCAAAATTTGGTGCAATATGGAGTGTTCCCTATGTGATAGTCAATTGCAAGCAGTCAAATGCTTTCCAACTGAGCAAGCCTCATGGTGAAATCTTGCCTATTTTAGTCAATAGAATACATCTTAAACCTTTCTTTTGATAAGGATGAATTTATTATGTATATAATAGAGTAGTTTCTTTCAGTTCTTTCCTATTTTCCAAGAAGTGTAGGGTGCACATGATGTTTTTCCTCTAGAATGCCAATATTTGAAGAAGTTTTGTAGAGTTGCAAAGGAGATAGGGGTAAGGTTATGGTGTTCATAATGTAGCACGACTTATGTTTTTATGACTCCATAGCCCAATGAATGCTTATGATCACTAGTCATATGCATAGTAGGCTAGGATCCCCTCTAGGTTTCTAGAATGGTAAACCATATTTTCCCTCCTGCCAATATTTGAATTTCAAATGATAGCAGCATGGCCAATGGTTATATTCGAATATTTAATTATTCAATGCTATAGAAATATGAAAAAACCTAATAAACTTTAATGTATTTCCATATATTCCTAATTTTGTTTCACAAGCCTCACAACTTTCTACATCGTTAAACCTTGAAGGATCAACAATTGTGGCACTCCCACTTTTTAGAGATGCAAGGTCTATAAACAATGTGGGGAAGTGACATGGTAATACATGGACATGTGGAACCTATTCTCATTGTGGGTTGTAGGTAGAAGCTTTTAGGTTGAGTTGGCATATGGAAAGATATTTTATTGGTTGAGCTACTACAATGGAGAATAAAGTGGTTACATGTTTCAAGACTGTTAGATGCAAGAAGACTTGCGATTGTCACTTTTTGCATTTTGAAGATGAAAGAGACTTAGAAAATTCAAGAAAGAAAGAGTTTTCCATGTGGATTTCATGGGGATAGTTTCTTTGAGTGGGTCATGGAAGCTGACACAGATAGGTCAGAGTAGTGTGGTAGGATAATAGCTTTTGGTTGGTCAAATACTGACTGTACAAGGGGTGGGCTAGTTCATGACTTTGTTGCTAGATGTAAGAGAATCCATGGCCGTCACTTTGCTATGATGGAAAGTTGCAAGAGGCATAAAAAAAATGACAATGTGATGTATGGACATATGCCTTAGTGGGCCTAAGTAGAGAGTAAGTAGTTGGTGGTGGTGGTTAAGATCATATTCACAAAGTCATGAGCATTTCATTCTAAGTTAAGGTTTAGACCAAAATGACAAGGATGGTAGGTTGGGAGTTAACTTCTCATGGTTTGCAAGGTCACTAACATTTTCTATTAGCCATGAAACCATGGTGATGATGTGAAATCTTATAATCATGCAATCCTCAAGTTGTAGAGATGTTGGAGACAAGCTACATAGTTTAGTGATATTGGTTAATCTAATTGAGTTCACAGTTTTGTGGGAAAAATAGTTAATAGAAGTAGAAAGGTGGTGAAACTGTAGCTAGATTAGGATGGTCAACTCATGAGGACATTGTGAGCTAGCAAAGGAAATATTATCATTGGTCCATGTTTCTCATCCCAATTTCTTGACCTAGTTGATTGTTGATTCTTAATGATTTGTTGAGCTAAGGAAGGAAGGAAGGAAGAAAGTAGTTTTCTAAACGCTATGATCTACAAGACCAATCCTAACCACTCTTTGACATTACCCATGCCTGATAAATGAAAAAGGGGCACTCCATCATCACCTGGTTATCCATCTATTTGGTTAAAGCATTAATGATCATTGTTCTTGTCTTCTTAGGGTTGTTCTTTTGGAAAAATATTGGATTTTCATGCATGTGGACACATACCAAGATCATATTTTCTTTAGATTTGCATAATTTTTCTCTGCAACTTTAATTTTAATGGTTGAACTTGGATTCTTTCTAAAGTTATCTTAGTTATGATTGAACTATAAAATCAAGTTTTGTTTCCCTTCTAAGGATTGATTATTCTTTGATTCTCTAGTATTGTATTTGTCTACTTTGCTACTATAATTTCATGTGTATCTAAGCTATCATATTTATTTGTTGTATCTCTTTCATCCATTAACATACCATGCAATACCTTCTTGCATCTGGTTAAGGTATTTTTTATATTCTACAATTGTATTATTGTGTCTATTTTGATATTTGAATTATATAAAGTGAAGTATTTTACTTATAGCATTCTTCTATTTTCTGATCTACATGTGGTTGTTGGATTAAGAAAGGTATGAACCTATATATAATGAGATTATGATTTGTTAATTGTGCATTCTTAGGTAGAGATAAGATTGAACAACTATTTTGGTGCATCAGCCCTTTAGAATAGATTAGGTAGTTTTCTTTTATGTATTCATTCTCCCTTTTCCTCTCAAAAGAGCAGCTAGGTATATCATAATAGCAAAGAAAGTTGATCTTCTCTGGAGACTCAACCTCATTATTCAAGTCCCATAACTTGGAGCTTTTTTTCATGTTTCACGAGGTTGACTTTAGGTAAAAAATTTAGTCAAGGGTGCAATCTTTTTTGAAAAAAGTTACATTGATGATATAGATTGTCATTGATGTCAATATATTGGTTATTTTATGAACATTGATAGAACAAAAGATAGAGTTTTGTTTCATAGAGTTGAAGGATTGAAGATCAGCTTATGTGCACATGATATGACATTTTAGATTATGTATACGATATAGTTAAGAGTGGCTATGTAAATATGAATATTGGATATAATTATGATAGTTTTGGTGAAGACAAATATCACATGGACCTTTTACAAAGAGGGTACTATTTTTGGATTGTATCTCCTAACAAAGATGGAGTCTGATTGAGCAATATTAAACATAGGTTAAAGACATGTTGAAGATGTGCAGTTAATTGAATTCATTCATATGATCAACTAGTGAAAAGTTTTGAAGACTATGAGTTGACATATCACTTATAACTATGAAAATATCCAATGTTGTAATGTACATGTAATGTTATAGCTTAAGTTGGTCCTATATTATTACTATAAATTTGGAAAGCCTCAAGGTTGATTCAATAATTATTTTTAGGACTATCTATGAAGGAATATATTTTCTTTTGTTGTACTCATTAGTGAGATCATTTTTATGATATGCAAACTTAACAGTGAGATTGTGTATTTTTATAACTTACATATAAATATCTTTTGGATTAAAGAAGTGATTGGTGTAGTTGAGGAACAATGATCTTAGAAGGAAATGTATTTGGAAAAGAATCCATTGTTTGATATTTGTTGATGTAAGCTTGTATTATTCAGTTAGGATAGTATTGAAATTATTTGGACAATGGGTCCTTCTTCCTTCCTTTCAACTTCTAATAGGGTTTGCACAACTCCTAATAGGATTATAATGTCTTTAGATGGATTAAAAGTCTCCTAAAAAGGACTCATATGTACTAAATGTATTTCATTAATCTTATCATGGTCCATCCTTCCACAATGAACATTTATATAAATCTAATAGATCAAGTGTTATTGTGTATAGTTATCTTTCTATGGTTTTTGCACATACTATTTTCATGTTTTAAGATTAATAAGCATATTGAGAGGTGTTTTAATTACATAACTAATTCAACACCCTCGATTTATCTTGGTGGACTTTACTTTCTAAAAACTCTTTAGCACTACAATATGATGCTTTTTTAGTATCATACAACCTTAATGGAATCATGAGATCTTGATGATCCTTATCATACCCCCAAACATGCACTCTCATTTCACCATAAATATCATGGGAGTTTCCTCATGAGATCTTTAATATCAATAAACCATTCACTAACATAATATAAAACTAGAAACATCTAGCATTTTAATCTACCAATAACATTACTAATCCAAAGTAGTGGTAAGAAACCTCATGTAAACAATATGATACAACATCATGATAAACGAATGCATCAAGAAACAAATTAAAAATTATCGAAATATTCTATCAAATGAATCCAAACTAAAACACAATTCACAAGGAACCATACTCTAGATGCACCTATGTACCAAGTGAACATCCAACACTAAACCCTATTGAAAGTAAACCATCTTTGTCCACCAGTCCCTAGTAGTGTTATAGGTAGCTACACCTCCAAAACATGTTCTACCAAAGACCCACACCTATAATGCTCATGGAGATAATGAATCGACCACAATCACATAAGGCAATCACCCATAGCTAAGAAATATGACAATAAGATATGATACTGACATCTATATGATCATGAAAACAAATCATTACATTAGATCATGAGTCAAAACCACTACTGGACAACTATGTAGCGACTCTAGTTAAGTGTAGCTCACTTGGCATAAAAAAATCCCAAGCAATATCTAGTGCAAAATTAATCCCCAAGGAAAAAATCACACCATACCCTCATATTAACTTCATTGGGACATACCCTCAAATTAACCTCTTATGTGTTCACTTATTTTATATTAAGTTTCATTACCCATTTATTATTTCCATTATCATTGGTTAGAACTTCTTCATGCTACCTTGTTGGAATATACATTGGGGTATACAAGAGAAGCCACTCCACATATCTACACTACATCCTTGTGCTCATCATATGATGAGTACCCAAAGGAAATGTAAGTTCTAAATCCAACCCCCAAACTGAACAATACATCAACCAACCTATATCTAGGAGTTTGGGTCTTGTAAAGATGCTGTCATACACATGCTGATGTGATTGTGTGTGTGAACAACCAACCTCATAAATAATCAAGAAATACTAATTAAAGGATAGATATGATAAATTAAACAAATAATAAAATTAAAAAATTCTCAATCAACTAGCCTATATCCATGAGTACAAATTTGACATGAATCCCAACAAGAAAACAAATAAACAAGCACCATGAACTCACTCAACTGGCCTAAATATGAGAGTATTGATTCTTCACAAATCTAAATAAAGGTAAATTAAAAATGTGATTATATTGGAAATCTAGCATCCATTTACAATCCATAACCAAAAACTAGTGCTAATAAATACCAAAGAAAACTGGGTGGCATCTAAAACGAGGCAATGGAAAAATTGCTCAAAACTTAACATTGTAAAAAATGGATGAAATAAAAACCAAATATCCAAATGGTCACCAATCTTGCAAACATAAAATAAAACTCAAGTTTCAAGCTCATATACAAGAAAAACCACCATAACAAAATGAATATCGAAATGAAAACCCACAAAAATACCTAAATATTTGTACCCAGCCAACTAGATAAACTAGTACATCAAATGGAGGGGAACACTAGTTCTCCATCTCCAATCAATTTACTATTGAATTTTTTTTTTAAAAAAAAAGTGAAAACAATAAAATGAGTGTGCCCTACCTCATAGCCAAAGGTGCCAAAACAAGAATAGATGCCACAAAATAATGAGACCTGTTGGTGTTTTATTTTGATGTTAACAGTACTAAAACTACTAGGCGACAAAAGGCTTAGTACCTAGATATCAGTACATACACAACCTAAAGAATAGCCAATTCTCATTATCACTTGCATATGCAAAGTACTAGGGCCCAACTTCAACAAAACCTTAGACGGTTTTCTACTCTTTTGGCTCTGTAAAACCAGGGCGGGTGCACCCGGGGATGGTTCAAAGATGGAATAATTGTATGAGAATTATCCTTAGTTTCATTTTGATTCTCATCTCTAAATCCTCAAACATATAAGTAAATAACTGATAAACACATCCCTTGAACAGATATGGCCAAGAAATCTTCTATAGCTCTGCAGATGTTTCCAACAACAATGGCTAAATGAAGCTAAAACAATCCAGGCAGGCAAGTGCTGGCCAACTTTGAAAATCTTATAGGAAAGATAAATGAAAATTGATTTTATGATGTATTTTGAAAAAAGCTAGTTATAATATACTTCTCTTTTTGGGCTGAAATACTTTCAATCAGTGCCTAATCCATTGGGAATTCAGAGTCAAGTAAATTCTTAGATCTAAATTGTTGCCTTGCAACGAATTTTCATCAGCAATTCTTACCAGAATTTATCATTCAAAAATCCTTATTAACACCCAAGCAACCTCATCACATTCATAAAAGCATTTATTTAATCCATTGAATTAACAACAATAACAAATGGATGTACAATCTTACTAAATTGCAATCAATTGCATAAGCTTTTACTCACACAACATCAAGGTAGTTCAGTATTAAAAAGGAGACAAAATTCAGAGAAGAACAGATATGGGGACAGTTCATAATTTGTATTCATTTCCTTTGAAAATGGTATATCCTTTACAAAAGACCCAGAAAAACCTTCATAGAAGAAGCACAGTTCTTTCCACATTCATCCACATCTCAGAAATTTTGACAGAAAAAGTATACTATAAATTTCTTTCCCAAAATGTTTGGACCAAAAAAGAACTAAGCACAATACTTAGTGAAAACCAAATTCGGACCCATCTTTAGCCTTGGGATCTCACTTAAATAATGTGAGATGCAACAAGCTTCAGGCTACAGTAGGTGACAGGTGTCCTTCTTTTGAAAATCAAAAAACAAGAATAACAGAAAGGTTGATTACAATAGCACTTCTTGGCGGGTCCCTTTCTGTTATGCTTCTTGGTTGTTAGGATCTGCTCTCACAATCATTCCTCATCTTCAGAATACATACCCATAAGGTCTGTAAGTGATGTATCATCTTCTGTTACATGCAAAATCACTTTAACCTGGGGATTTTCTATTTCATCATTGCTGACTACAAGAGTAACTATTACTCTTACATCTTCCTCGTCATCTTCTCCTGACATCTGTTCACTAAACTGGTCTTTCCATCTGTTGAAAGTATCATCATCTGGCCAATCAAAACTTAGGGTTTCTCTTTGTATCTTTATTAAAGAATTGGCATTTTCTTCTAAATCATCGAATTCCTTTCTTATATCAGCATAATACAATTGTATTTTTACCAGCTCTTCATTTGTCTTTGCCCAAAACTAATAGCCAGTCTCACTGATGATGTTTGTTATTCTGTTATCAAATAATTCATCCATTTCCTTTTTCCATTTGTCCTTTTCCTTTACTGTATCAACAGATTCTAAGGCACAAGGAAATAGGGTGAATTTTTTAGCAAGGTATCTTGAAAAACAGAGTATCAATTTCCTCTGTAAAGAATCTCTTTTATTTTCAAAATTATCTAATTGATTCAATAAATCAAAAATCCTCTCAACCTGATGATAAGGCATTTGAACTGTAGATATACAAATAATTGTAACATCATTATTTCTCTGTCTCCACTTCTCTACAAGAGAGTCTAGTCCATTCTTTTCTTTATTTAACTCATCTATGAGGGTTACAATCCTTGTCAACTGATCATAAAAATTTGACCATTGTATTTTATCCCTCAAATATGTCACACCCTGCCTCCATTTCTCTTCCTCCTGATTTCTAAATTCTATCTGCCACTCATGCAATTTGGTTTTTTCTGCTTCAAATTCCTCTGCAGTATAGAATTGGGGTCTTTCAGGGATGTCAGGTATCTCAATAATAGGGGTTAATCCCATAGATGACTATGGGGGATATGCAATTCTTAGTGTACTGGATTCTCCCACTTTTCTCTTTCCAAGTACCTTTTCCAATTGAGATACCCTGTTTTCTAACTCAATTCTCCTCTTTACCTCTTGATTATAGGCTTCCACCACTAGTTCATATTTATTATGCATATCCATCATTTCCCTCTCTTCTCTTTCCGTAGTAGCTAGGGCAAATTTAGAATAATCCACATTCATGTGGGCTGCCTGTACATTTGAAGTGTCAGCAACTCTTCTTACAATGATATTCCCTGTTAATCCTGAATCATCAGGCTGTGATGAAGTAACTCTGGATCCTCTTCTCAGGGACCACATAACAAGGGCAGCTTGATCATTGCTGAATGCTGTACCCAAGAATTCCTCTTTATTTGGATCCTGGAGTCCTAAATTATTTGAAACAGAATTAAAAATTAATGCGTCAGCAATGTCCCAATTGGGCAATAATAAAACATTAGCATTTTTTACCATCTGTCTTCCCTCATCAAGGGTTATATTTTGGAACTCTTGAACCATTTGTTCCTTTATTAGATTTTGAATGGAGGTCTCATCCATTTCTGGATGTTCTGCTCTCATATTATTGCACCTTTGCTCAAAAATGTGCATGTTTACTCTCCACGCAAACTGATGGAAAGCCCTAGATCTTACAAAATTGTTATCAGACAAAAAATGCTGACTGGCTTGTTCCAAAATAGGGTCCAATTCCCTTCCTCTGAAATCTGCTGTAGTTAATTCAAAACTTGGTACAGGGGGTTCCTGAGGGTTCCCTTCATCAATCTCTGCTTGTGTAACAAAAATTTCTCCTTGTGACCCCATTTGTTCAAATTGCTCATTGGTGAGTTGTTCTTCCTCAACTCTTATTGGGGTTTGAGAAGGTGAGCCACTTTCATCAGGGGATTCTTCCTCCCTTATTATTCTCCTTCTTTTGGGGGAAGGTTCAGGGGGTCTTTCTTCTAGGACAGTGCTGGAGGATCCCACAATCTGTTTTTCTTTATGCACAACGGGCGCCTGCTGTCGGACAATAGTATATCCTGTTTTCTTCCGTACCACCAGTGGACCTATTCCAATGTTGGGAGTGAAACCCAATTTTCTCATAATTTCTCTGGCTTTATCTGGAAAAGAATTAATAAAATGTTGTTTCTTCTCATTCATTACCTCCATTATCTCAGAGAAATTACTCATGAGCTTATGTATTTTATCTGCATTGTTTGCAGCATTACTAAGAGGACTAAAATTTTTATCAAAAAAATTAATGAATTCCAAAACTTTTGAATAGACTCTCCATTTTTCTTTCTTTATTTCTTGCTCATGGAGAGAATATTCATTTCTTATTATATCTTTAGGAAAATAGAATTCATGCTGAACTGGACGCAGCTTGATTCTCAATCTAAGGGCAGAGTTAAAGAAACCTTTTGTATGACAAAAATGAGAGTGAGACACTGCCATTTTGTATTGATCCAAAAATTTATGGAGAAAGACCCACCCTTCTTTAGTTATCACAAACTGGTGGGCTATAGTACAAGTAGGAAAAATTGATCCTGTCCCCCTTTTGTGCAAAAAGGCCTCCTCCACTCCTCCCAACTGCCACAAAAATTCAGCTATCCCTACCTTTAAAGGTACCTGATAGGGTAACACATGGGGTGTTCCTTTGAAACCATAGACCCTGATGACCGTTGAGACTGAATATGGGATAATATCTCCCCAATTATGTGAAACTTTTAGATTGTGGGTTTTGTCCATAGGCCTGATAAGGTGCATTAATGCCTTAGGGATTCTGGGATTGTCACTCAATATGAGGCACCTTAGTTTGGAGGCAAAGTGCCTATCAAATCTAACGAAGCTAGCATTTTCTGCTTCCCAGGTCATGTCTGCACTCCATAATTGGACTGGCAGTGCTTCCCCTTCTTGTTCTCTATTTAAAACCATTTCTTTACCAAAATAAGTGGCCCCTTTAAAAAGAAACATATGCATCAGTAAGGAATACTGACCCCAAACCTTTTCCACCTTGCCCTGTGCAATCCCCATCAATCCATGATGGATCTCATTTGCCAAGTAAGATGCAAAATCAAAAATTATTTCCACACCAAAAGAAGAGATTTGGGTGATCATATACATGAAGCTCACCGGAATAAAATCTTCTTCGCCCTCTCCGAAGACTCTGCACAGGGTCCTATATATCTCCACTGCCCTGGCATTAAAACATGATTTCTTGAAGGGCTCTTTAGAAGATGATGTTATGGTTGGGAGGCCTCCAATTCGGCCTATGTGGGCTTTCAGTGCACCCTGTCTAACTACATCCCTCTTGGATATATATTCTTTTTCTAAATCTATTAGATTAATGGGCACATGATACATGGTGAGGGGTCCCAGACTGAAAACCTTCCTAATCTCCTCAGGACTGATGGTAACTAAAGCCTCACCATCTATTCTCCTCACTACCTTAGTGGCTTGGTCATAGTTTTTTGCTATGGCTTCAAGCAGGTCAAAATCCATAAACACACTGGGGACAACAAGCTTCCCAAGATCAAAATTCCAAATGTTGGCATGAGGGGCATATAAATTTCTCTCTGCAAACCATTTCTTGAATAAACTCAAACCAGTTTGAGTAGTTTGAGCATCCCGGACCCAATTACCCTTATCATACAATCCATCAGCTACCCTAAGCCTAGGGTTGAGTGAGGTTAACCTCTTAACTTGCACCGTTTCTACAGTGGACTCAGGAAGTAACTCAAGCAAATCATCATGCACATTTCTATCCAGGTAGTTTACTGCACCTGTAAATCCCTTCTTAGGAGGCATCTTGGGCTATCCTTTTTAAAACTTAAAAGCTCACAAAGATGATGGCAGTTTTACTTACTTGAATTCTGTCTCAATTCTCCTTTGAATTCCTGCAAAATTTTAGCGAACAGATAACTTGACAATTTTTTATCAACCTTGGCACGCTTTTCTTTTAGTAATAGCTTCTGCACAAGAATGGCTTCAAATCTTTTCTCGCGTGACATGAAACTGATGCAATCTCTCTATATTATACTCTGTTTTTCCTCATAGATGAAGCTTTCTTGTCTAATTAATACAGAGAGTGGCACTACATTTTTTATTTAAAACTGCGCCGTCGATCTTCAAAGATCCTACGATCATGCGGTACAAAGAGAACAACTAGGAGTTATATTTGCCATGTCAGTGATTTTACCCAATGAGAGCTTGCCATGTACATAATTCTTTCTTTTGATGGCGCTTACCTTTAGACCCACTGACGTCGAAGAACATGTGTCAGCATGTCGCTACTTCGTTATGCATAAAGAACAAGCACCTTGCCATGACGAGGCGGCGACAACCGTTGATCGGATCAAGAAATGATCGAAAGATACGCTATAGGACTTCTTAAGAAAGAAGGCGGCGGGCCCATCTCGCTATGTCGCTGTAATTATCTTCCTTGCAACTCTTCATAGCAAGGTAGCGAGCTCCGTTGATTCACTTCAAGTTGACGTTCTAGATTTCTTGTACATTTAGTTAGGTACGTATTAATGAGAATCGGATCTCTGCATAGCTGGCACATGTCAAAATTTATCACAGTCATCTATCATTACACGTCATCAAAGATCTTACCGATCTTTTGCCATTTTACGGGGCCTCGCTAACTCGCTAACGGTGAAGCATCTGAATTTTTCGATAGCGAGGTAGCGAGCTTCGGCACTTAAAAGGATTTCGTGCCGAAAAATGCAAGGGGTACCCAGTAATTACTTCTGTTAATTAAAACTGATTCTGACAATGGTATTTATGACTGGTCATGCCATCTGGTGTAATTATGATACAAGCAAGATGCAATGTCATCATTTTTAGATTTTCACGTGGCCTCACTACTTCGCTAATGGTGAAGTGCCTGAATTTTCCGATAGCGAGGTGGCAGAACTTCCAGAAAGATCAACATTCCGGCTCTGATGTCAGATATTCTAGTGGGTCCTTCTCCTTCCCTTTTTTATGGCAAATTGCAAAGTGTACCTGCACACTAAAACATTTAAAGCAAATCTCCGATCGCCGCACCTTCACTTCATGGTCCCACCGCTTAAAAAACACAACACTCGCTATCTCGCTATACTTAATGAGCATGCAACTCTTAATAGCGAGGTAACGCCAGCGGTAGATCTAATCGGATCTGACGGTTGGGACAAATAAGAAGAAAGGTAACCCGGGAGAAAGGAAAAGGAATACGAAAGCATATTTGCTTCTTTCAAAATTTGAAAATTTTGCGCCCGACCATTTATGAATAGGGATGAATATAGGGCTTATATGGCGAATATTTCTTACAGATGGTTTATCCAAAACCTTATACTTCACTTAGACATAGAACATCTGACTTTTCTATGGTTTAACTGAAAAATTTTACTGCAGAAAAAGTCAGACCAACAGTGGCTCTGTCTGGGGATGATAGACTACTTGAGTCTATGCAAGGATTCAGAATCTATGGGAGAGCAGACCACACATCTGGGAAATGACAACTTCTTCAGAGAGCACAGAGCAACACACAAAAACAAAAACTCAGACTGTACAAGGATTTACAGAAAACAGGACGCCAGGAAAACCTAAAACTATTGTTCATGGAAGAAAATAAGTATTCTTTCAAGAAAAATACCTCTTCAAGAACTGTCCATGAACTGGCAATTCAAGAATATTATCAAACATATCTTTGATTATGTAAGAATCTTCACCCCAAGCATTCTCAATGAGATATGGGCTTAACCAAATGGGATCAAATTTGCCATGTTTTCCTTTATCTTCAATTCTGGCGTTCCACATTAAGACTAGGTCTCCATTTTCAAATTTCTTGTTTACAGTTCTTTTATCATAGAGTGTTTTGACTTGTAACTGCAATTTTTGGTTTCTCAGAGATGCTTCTCTTCTGGCTTCGGTCAATCCTACCAATTCATTCATTCTTTCTTTCATTTCATCAGTAGTATCTTCATCATATGACTGGATGTAATTGTATAATCCCATCAAATTTTTCTGGGACATTCTAGCTTGAATTCCATACACTAAATCAAATGGAGCCACCCCAATTGCCTTCTTTACAGTTACTCTATCAGCCCATATTGCCAACTGTAACTTGGAATCCCATGCCCTTTTATTATCGTCCAAGGTTCTCTTAATGATTTTCAACAGGCTTTTATTTGTGGACTCAGCTTGTCCATTCCCTTGTGGATGATATGGGGCAGATGTTGTTCTTGTCATTCCATATTTATCACAAAACTTGATGAATTCCTCAGACCTAAAACACATAGCATTATCTGTGACAACTTTCTGTGGACATCCAAATCTGGAAATGATATTATTCAATAAGAAATTATTTACCACTTTACTCGTTGCATTTCTGGTAGGGATAGCCTCTACCCATTTTGTAAAGTAGTCAGTAGCAACCAGAATCCAAGAATAGCCAGTACTGGACTTGGGAAAAATTTCTCCTATGAAGTCCAGACCCCAATGTTGAAAAGGTGCTTTAGTTTCACCTGGCTTCAGTGGAGTATTTCCTGAGACTTTCAGCTTCCCAGCAAATCTCTAACAAGGATCACATTTTTTAACCATAACTTGAGCATCTTTGAACAAAGTAGGCCACCAGAAACTAGCTCTCATTATCTTATGCACAGTAGTCTTGGCCATGTAATGTCCTCCACATACTCCAGCATGCATTTCTTTCAAAAACTCTTTTGCCCTTTCTTTGTCAACACATTTCAACAGAACTCCTTCAAAGTTTCTCCACCATAAGTTATTTTGAACAATTACATACCTGATGGCTTGCAATTTAATATTCCTTTTTTCATTATCAGGCAGATGGGGAGGAACTTCCATGTGTTGCAAATAATGTATAACATTAATGTACCAGTCACACTGGTCCATGTCGCATAAATCAGTTCTGAAATCATTATTTACTAGGTTTATCTGATTAGCTTCCAGGTTAGTTTCGGCCATAAGTTTGGCCAAACCTTGACCTCTTACTAACTTAGTTATCTGCATATCAATGTTAAATTCTTGGATTCTATTGATCCATCTGCATCTCCTTCCTGACACTTCCTGCTGAGAGAAAATATCTTTAACTGCAGCACTAGGTACAAAGGCAATAATAGTAGCACCTACCAAATAACTTCTGAATGCTTTTACAGCATTTACCAAAGCATATGCTTGTTTTTCATTTATTTCATACTTCAGTTCAGTATGCTGCAGGGATTTGCTAAAAAAGGCAATAGGCTGTTCATACCCTTCTTGGTTTTTCTGTAATAAAACTGCAGCTACAGTATGGAATGATGCAAAAGAAAAAATATGCATGGGTTTTGTATAATCTAGGGTCCTCAACATTGGAGCATTTTTTATCGCAGTCTTTATATCCTGGAATGCTTGTGAAGGTTCAGCATTCCAATCTATAACAGCTCCTTTCTTGAGCATTTTTGAAATGGGTCTACTGATTTCAGCGAAATTGGTAACAAACCTCCTCAGAAAATTAACCTGGCCAAAAAAGGACTGTATACCTTTCACGTTTTTAGGTTTAGGGACTTTATCAATAGCTATTACCCTTTTTGGGTCTATTTTTACCCCATCCTTGGACACTATGTGTCCTAATAACTTTCCTTCTGTGACCCCAAATGAGCATTTCTTTGGGTTTAGGGATACCCCATATTCTAGGGCTTTTATAAAATTTTTTTCCAAATGTTTGCAGTGATCTTCAGCCTTGTTAGAATACGCTGTAAGATCATCCTGGTACACAACCATAAATTTTTCAATATATTCATGAAATGCTACATCCATGGCTCTTTGGAAAGTAGATCCTGCATTAATCAAGCCAAAAGGCATCCTCACATACACATATGTTCCCCAAGGGGTTGTGAAGGCTATTTTGAACTGTTCACTTTCTTTTACCAGAACTTGATTATATCCAGAAAAGCCATCCATCATTGACATCAATTCAGAGCTGGTCACTTGTTGCAACATGGCTTCCATATTAGGTAAGCCATAATTATCTTTTAGAGATGCAATGTTTAGATTTCTAAAATCCACACAAAGCCTAATATCTCCATTCTTTTTTCTTACAGGAACAAGGTTTGAAACCCAAGTGGAATGCCTAATTGGTTTGATTATTCCACCATCTCTCAGTTTTGTCAGTTCTTCCTGCATTTTTGGGGCAAGGGTAGGATTGATTGGCCTCTGTTTTTGCCTAAAAGGTTTTACATTTTCTTTCAATGGTATGACATGTTGGAAAAGGTCCTCCCTATAAGCTTTAAGGTCATCATATGACCAAGCAAAAACATGCCTATACTTTCTAAGTAGGTCAATCAATGCTTTTCTAATTTGAACTGGCAGATCTTGGCCGATGTAAACCTTTTTAGGGAATTCATCCGTTCCCAAATTCATTTCTTCTAGCTCCTGCAGTTTGGGGTCCTTTATTCCCGATTTTACTCTGTCTTGGTTATCAAAAATATTCTCCAAGACTACCAACCCCTTAGGCATCTTATTTTTTTTTAATTGCATGATTTCTTGACCAAAAATGGTTTCCTTCCCATTTATGGTTTCAATCAGTCCATTGCAGTCCATCTCCTGCCCATGGTATTTGTCTTCATTTAGCAAAAAATTTGTGATATCTTTGTCATCTTCAAACACCTGCCAATTGTCAATGTTGTCAGGTATAGAAGGTCTGTTTTGAATCTCAATCTGGGAGATTCCTGCAAATGATATTTCTTTTGGTTTGATAGCTACATTGGCCAGAAGATCAACCATTTTATTCTGGGTTCTATCTCTCCATGAGATCCCAAATGCATCAAAGAATTCTATTTGATCCCAGACCACATTTCTATATTGTTTTAATCTCCTATTTTTTGAGGAGTATGTTCCTTTAATCTGAGAGATGATCAATTTAGAATCCCCTATGACACACAATTTCTTAATTTTGTGGTGTGTGGCCACTTTGAGACCTAGCAACAATGCTTCATACTCAGCAATGTTATTAGTGCAAGCAAACTTCAAGGTGAATGAATACCTGAAGGTGTTATTTTCAGGGGACACAAAGACTACACCTGCCCCTGCACCCTCTTTAGAACTAGCCCCATCAAAGAACATTGTCCACAATTTTGGTGAATTCATGCAACATTCAACCTCATTTTCAATGATATCAGGTAAGTTTTCCACTTCCTGAATAATTAATTCAGCCCTGAAAGCATTAATCCCAGTGTCTAGGAAATAGGTGGTATCTTTGTCAATTTCTTCACCTAAGATGTGGTTAACCCTTGGTTCCCTATTTACCCTGACAGCTTTGTCCCCTATATGAAAGGTGGCATAAGTAAGGTCACATTGTAGGCTTCCCCCCATGGCGGCACTCCATTTTCTGGAAAGTAGCATCCCGTAGTGTGGGGGTATATCCACTACAAGGACAGACATGGTTAATTCTACCTCAAGAAATGCAGCTAGTTTGAATGGTAAGGCATTTATAGTACCTATTACTGGAACCTCTCTAGCATCCATCCCTCGGCATCTACCTTGCTTAGTATCCACCTTCAATCCTAGGGCTTCCATTACTTTAAAAGGCATTATAGTGTTGGAAGCTCCAGAATCTATCATACAATTTTTTAAGGTTTTCCCTTTTATGATTAGGCTAAGGAAAAAGGGATCAATATCTTGCATGAACGCAACTGATGAATCATCTAAGAACATCTAAGGAATCTGGGATATAATACCATTGTCCTCCATTATTAATGGGGTCTATTGGGCTACAGCTTGATCATCAATACTATTGTTGTTTGCTATTCCACCCAACCATGACAAAGCCTTATTTTTATGCTCTTCAATTCTAAAAAGCTCAGACAAGGGCACTTTCACAGTAATTTGAGATAACATGGCAATCATATCAACAGGTTCAACCACAGTAGGTTTTACAATAGTACTTGGAATCGGGGTCTTTTGGGTAGTGGGTACCACTTTTTGCTTGACAACATCCGGTTCTGATTTCTCTGGTTGCACTACGGTCTTTGTTGCTTCACCTTTCTGAAATTGAACCTTCTTTTTTGGTTCCCATTTCTGACCCTTGTTCTCCTTGATCTTAGACACATCTATACTGGCTTTCTTGTGTTGATCATCTATTTTATGAGTGGTGTCTTTGATGAACATACTAGATGGCCTTCCTGCCTCATTATTTATTGCTCTATTTCTCAAATTGTAATTACTGTGGACTTGTGAAATCATTTCGGCTGTAATTCTATCAATTTCCTCCTTGGAGGGGATTCTTAGGTTTGTGAAACCTACTTCAGAAAATGTATTGCATACCTTATCTGTATCATTCTTTTCATCATCTGAAAATATTTGCTGATGATGTAACTGGTAAGCAATTCTCTGGATGGTAACATCATTCTCAGGTTCTTCTGAATCAGAATCTATCAAATCATCAGATGTGTTCGCCATATTGCAACTTATATCATCATGGTTTTTTTTTTTGTTTCTTCTTCTGCTTGCACTCCTTGAGCTTGGGCGAACGACTGGGCAACAGCACAATAATCAACAGAATGAGGTGATTGGCATATAATGCACCAAGGTACATCATCATTCATATTTACAGTGTTCCTTTGCAGGGGGTCTGGGGTACCCTTATCTTTCATATTTTGGATCTGGTTGGGAACTGGTTTACCATCTTTCCATTGGGTGGTGTAAGGGTAATTTTGCATCCTAGGCTGTCTATTGAAATTGTTGTTATTCACAGGGGTTCTCTCAGTAACATTTGTCTTATTGAAAATAGTGGGATTCATCTTCTTAAGCATTTCTAAAACATGGCCTATAGTAGGTTCTTCAGGCCTTTTTCCTATGGGAGTTTTGTCACCTTCCCTTTTATTATTATTCTTAGGGTTGAAAAGCTTAGGATCATCCCTCCTTCCTAATTTGCCAGAGGCCTTTCTATTATTTTCTATATTCACTGCAACTCTATAGGCATCTCTGAGAGTTTTAGGATCCTTATCTCTTAGTTGGTAGGCCATTTTGCTATCAAAGGCATTGAAATAGGTTGTAAGACAGACGTCTTCATTTAACCGCATAAACTAAAAAAGTTTGTACATCCCTTTCTGAAATCTCACATTGAAATCAAATGTGGATTCATTTGGATTCTTCTTGATATTGTTGAACTCATTCAACATGAATCTTGCATTAGTATTGTCCCCATATTGTTCTTTGAACAATTTCTCCAAATCACTCCATGAAGTAATACTATCATCAGGCAACCTCCTGAACCAATCCCTTGCATCCTCTGTGAGTGAATGCACAAATAATTTCATCACCATGTCCTCATGTTCAACTTCATAATCATTGAGCATGTCAATGAAAATTCTCAAATGTTCTTCACCAGTAACAGCATTATTTCCAGAAAACTTGACCACTTTATCCCTTAAATCAAAAGATATGGGATGGGGGGCACCAGGAATACCAGCAAATGATATTTGTCTATATTTTTCGAGGTATATAGGCTTCTTCTGGAAACCAGGAACGTTAGAGGTACTAGCTGCATTAGCTTGAGTTAGGAGAGCAGCTTGGGATAGCTGTGGTGGGACAAACGGGACTTGAGTGCCAATATTGGAAGATGAGGTAGGAGCAGATTGGGGTGCTTTCTGAGTCGGGATTATGGGAGCATTAACTGGTGCAGGATTTGTAGGTGGGATAGACAAACTAGGCCATGAATTCAATGCAGAATTAGACTTTATGAATTGGATTTTTCTTCTGGTTTCTGCGGCCTGAGCTTCATTTTCAACCTTCTCAAGTTCTTTTGCAAGGTCTTCCCTCTCCTTTCGAGCCTTCTCTAGTTCTAGATCTAATTTTGATATGGAGGGTTGTATAGGTTTGCTCGGTATGGCTTGAGGCTCATTTATTTGGATTCCTATAGCCTTGCCTTTCCCTTTATCTGGAACTGTTCCAGTGGGCTCTATTGGATTAACTTGAATGGGTTTATAAGCTTGAACTTGAGCAATAATTGGTTCTTGCCTTTGATTTAGGAGTTTTTCCTGTTGTTGAACTTTAGCTCTTAGATTATCAATATTTCCAAAGACGTCCTAATGGAGAGTGGGGGTATTCTCTTCTAATTTTTTATTTTGCTCTTTCAAAGTAGCCATCCTTCTTAGCAGAGTATCTCTTTCTATTATTGCATCCAAAGTGGCTCGCTCCCTTTCCTTTTCAAGACAGATGTGCTTAGCTTCTTCCTCAGCAATCCATTTCTTCAAAAATCCTATTTCAGATTGCACTTCTTTAGAATCAGTAGAGGTTGCCTCGGAATCAGCAGGATCATCTAGATCTATAAGGTTCGGTTCCATATATGGGGCTACTCTGGGATTAAAAAGGGTATCAGATGAACTCCTGAATCCTAGCCTACAATTTATATCTTCTACAGGCCCTGGTCTTGGTGAAGCAATTCCCATAGTAGATACGTCTTTATCTTGAAAAACTCTCTGATCTGGTAATGGGGTACTGAAGATACCTCCTAAAAGTCTTGTATTTTCGGATTCAGAACTAAGCGAAGATGATTCTCTTGCTATTATCGGTTGATAATGGGAATTTATGGAGGCATTACCTCTAGGCTTCCAAGTAGGATTTGGATCTATTCTTTTCTTATTTTGGTTCTTCCTACCACCTTGGGGTAAGTCAGTATACATTGATACATCGGGATTGGCTCTCATGTAAGCCCTTGTGTTTTTTCTCTTGTCAGCCATATTCACCTTTTGTTACAATAAGCACTAGCTTCAAAACCTTGACTGAGTCACCACCCTTTTTCGAGAAAATATAATAACACTTCTTACTGACAGAAAGAAAACAATACACGAGCGGGAACAAAAATATGACACAAAGAGATCAATCACTGATGTTGTAAGACTACAACTCTTGCTTGTTAGATAAGACACTTGGATAAGCTGGATGCGTCAGTGTGTAGCAATGGTACTTGGGTTTATATCTTCTTTAGATTCTCAAGTTTTGACACTAAAGTTTCCCCAGCAGAGTCGCCATTTTGTTGGTGTTTTATTTTGATGTTAACAGTACTAAAACTACTAGGTGACAAAAGGCTTAGTACCTAGATATCAGTACATACACAACCTAAAGAATAGCCAATTCTCATTATCACTTGCATATGCAAAGTACTAGGGCCCAACTTCAACAAAACCTTAGACGGTTTTCTACTCTTTTGGCTCTGTAAAACCAGGGCGAGTGCACCCGCCCTGGTTTTACAGAGCCAAAAGAGTAGAAAACCGTCTAAGGTTTTGTTGAAGTTGGGCCCTAGTACTTTACATATGCAAGTGATAATGAGAATTGGCTATTCTTTAGGTTGTGTATGTACTGATATCTAGGTACTAAGCCTTTTGTCGCCTAGTAGTTTTAGTACTGTTAACATCAAAATAAAACACCAACAAGACCGATAACAAGGATGAAACACTTGGCAAAGAGGGAGTTTCCTGGTCTAAACCCAATAGTCCTATCCTTGTAATGATCCCTGGAGCTTAACTGTTGCAATGATTTTTTTTTCAAATGCTCACAAGAGGGTTTTAGAGGATTTTCTCCAAAACCTTGAATTTCCAAAAATCAAAACTGGGAATAAAATCATTGTTATCCAATATATGCTCTTTTTACAAAGTGAAATATAAATTAGATTCTTTTAAGTTAAATAATCAAATTAGCTTCCTTAACACAAATAGATCTAATAAGCCCAATTTTTTGAGACTTGACTATGAACAATTAGCTAGTAATAGAAATTTATCTAAATCAAATATCAACTTCCGTTTAAACAATTAAATTACAATAATTTAACAAATTTCATGACCCATCTAGATTCCTAAATACACATACTCTTAGAAAGTAAAGTCCACCAAGACAACTAAGAGGGGTAGGGGGAGGGGTGAATGAGTTATTAGATCAATAAAAATATTATCAACCTTCTTAAATCTTTAACATGTGATAAACATAAACAAAAACCATAAGAAGATACACATACACAATAAGACTAGACATGTTAACTGGGGAAACCATTGTTCAAAGGGAAAACTCTAGTGGGGATGATACCCATAAAATGATGTACTGATATATAAGTTCCTGTTAAGGCTTAAATTTGCACCCTACTAAACTAAACAAGTTTAACAATCTTGCCTAACATGGGAATCATTTCTCCATGTGGGAAATGTGTAACTAGAAATGAAACCTCCAAATTCTAGGCTACTTCCTATTGGATAGTCACTTATAACTCTAGAAAACTAACTTTGAACTTATGGGAAAAGGGACAGAAGTTATTGAAATAAACCTAAGATCTTAAACTGTAAACTAGAGAGCCAGGCGATACACCAAAATATGGATACAAAATGCATGAGCAACTTCACTTTGGAATGTTTTCTCCATGACTTAAACACTTCTACTTTGTAAAGGTTTGCATAAATATTTCAAAATGAGGTTTTTTGAAAGAAAAGATAAGGAAATAATAATATCTCACTTAACAGTCCTATGAAATTACACACAATGTAAAAATAGATTTACACTCCTATAATTTGGTAAGGGTTGAGATAGAAACAAAGGAATCTTGAAACTCATAGATTTATCTTATCAATCAGACTTTTGCACAAAAAATGCAGGGAAAAGAAAAGGCTTGTAAATCAACCTGAAGAAAATTACTCCAAAATGCTCTAATTCATATATCTATTCAAAAAAATGAGTTACAAAAGATACAAAAATATCTTAAGGACACTAGAAAATATGTCAAAAAATCCTTTTTTTGCATATTTAGAACTCCCTTCAAAATCAGAGTTCCAAACTAAGTACAAACCCCGTAGGGTCAAATCCATGAAAAATGCCTCTGAAAAAGGAGTCGTAATCACTGAAAACAATGATTCACTATCCTATGAACTCCACTAATCATAATGAAACGAATGACTCATGTTTAACTGTCCTCAAAAGACTCTAACAATTCATTAAAACCATTAAATGCTTTGTCAAAACACAAATCTAACCTTGTACTTTCCTATAAAATCTCCTCAAAATCATAGTCAACCATAAGAGTAGGTCCTCTTTACAATATTTGGATAACTCCAAAGACCAAGTTTAGTGGTAAACACATAAATACCTAAGGAAGTATTCAATATTCTAAATTTGCATTTAAAATAAAATACTTAAATAACTTAAAAGTCATTCAACATATTCTCTTACAAAACCTAAACTTCTCATTTTGCATATCATATTTTCTTGGAGAGGATGGCTTGCGGCTAGGGTTTGATAGTCACCTTGGGACCTTTCTGAAATTGCTCCATTGTTGCACTATATTCTCATTCCTATTTTTCATTTTTCAATGACATGGAAGCTTCCATTATTGAAGGTAATATCTCCATTTTTTCCTTGCTGAAATTCATTTTGAGCCACCATGGAAGAAAGGAGTGCTTCTTCTATGTGAATCTGTCTTCTTAGATTGGTGTTTTATGAGGCTAGAAGCCGATATTTCTAAAACATACTAGAACAATTTCATTTTTCTAGAGATTCCATATATGAGGGTATGGTCATGTGGCTGGAGACATGATTCCTCCACAATTTTTGCATCTCTTGAAGCAAGAGGTAATATTTCTTATTTTTTTACTTCTTCTAGTTGATGTTAGAAATTGTGACCGATATTAAAGATTTTGAATCTTCCATGAGAATCTTAAAAAGGATGAGAATATTTAATTGCTTTTTGTATTTGAAGCTATGACTATTGAAGGTCATATTATAGTGGTTTCACTTACTATTTGCATATTCATTTGCTTGAGTCATCATGCTTACTACTATTGTTGTATATGGATTTACTATTTGATTCATTTTTTGGTAGATGCAAGGATATTTCTTGTGAGTTTTGTCCTATTGGACACATTCATTTTTAGCCACCATAAAATAGAGAAAGATTTGGAAAGAGATGAAGTTCGAACAGCTACCTTTTTAATTTATTTTGATCTACACCTCATGGGCTCTTACTTAGAGATTCTTTCAGATTTAGAGCTAGCAAGATCTCCCATTAAGTCATCTACTATATTTGAAATTACAACAACATTTTTTGTAACTTAAATCTTCAAAAAAAAATTCATTTTTAGGCTCCCTTCTTTGGTATAAATATGGTATACAAACCTAATGTTTCTTGATGCAAATCTGAAGCTTGTTCTTGTGTTTATAGAAATCTGATAGCTCTTTTTGTTGATTTCATCATGGCAATAAGAATCAACATCATTCCTTAGGGTTGTAGCATTAACATTAATTTTTTGTATTTTTAATAAAATTTCTATGCATGTTCCATCTACAACTTTTGATAGGTTATCAAAAATTTCTCCATATTTGCTTAGAATATTTACTTACAAGAAGTTGCTATATGAAGTCTCTATTCTGCTTGTTTTATGAAGAAATGCTTATATCTACTGTTGAAAACACAAACACCATTTCTTTGCTTGCCATTTTTTGAAAAGCAATACAATTTCTAGGTATTACTCCTCCTTTCCTTTTTCAAATATTGTCACTTTCTGTGGCTTCATAACTATGGAGTTTATCTTCTTTTAGACAGATTTCTTTTCAATGACTACAATTTCATGAAATACTTTATGGATTCGGATTGTTGAATTTCTACCTGCTAGACATTTGACCTGTTGCCTTTCATTGGGTATGGAGTCTAAATTTATTAATCCTATCACCTACATCTAACATGATGTGACTTCTAAAGTTGTTGGTTGAGTTTTGAATGCATATATGTGAGTTGAATAAGATTTAAGAGTCTTATTGGGTTGATTGATATGCATGGTCAAACTCAAGTAGTAGCTTTAAAAGCCAAAACCTTCATAATTTGACCATCTTAGTTATGTATGGATGAATGCATGTATTTGAATGAATGCATATGATTAGTGGATATGTGGATATGCATGTATGTATGGTTGGCAACAAGACTTGAGTAGCTGCAACATTATGTATATGCATATGCATGTGTATACTAGGTATGTGTAGGCATTTAAACACATGTGTTAATGTATGCATGAAGGTGATGAGTGAATATGAAAGCTTGACAACACAAACCAGAAACTTGACCAACCTAAAACCTAAGGAAAATAGGAAACTAACCTAGGAATGAAAACAAAAACTAACATGTTTTTGGAAAATGCTTGGGAAAACTCAACTAAAATATAGATGCACTTATTGAAAATAGGAAAACCAATCTAATATATACTAGATAGGAATGATAGCTCATACCTCAAAACATGGCTTGAGTTGAATCTCATTCATAGGGATTGGAAAAACATCTCCCTCCATTGTAGCCAGCTAAAATGCATTGTACCCCTTACATTCAACAATCAGAAATAGACTAGCCCACATATGATCAAACTTATTATGATGCCCTAGCCTGCTCTTCAAAAAATCTCACTTCAAAACTAGATCACCCCCCCTAAATGATCTTTCTATTTCCCTTTTTTCAAAAGTACACTTAGCTTCCAATTGCTGGTACTCCATTATTTGCAATGCTTTCCTTCTTTCTTCCTCCAATTCAATCATTTTAGCATATCTTGAGCTTAGAGGATCATCTTTTTCAAAAAATAGTAATTGATCAGCCAAATCAAGTGAAGGAAACTCAATGGAAATATGTAATCTTGCTTGTTTTCCATAGACTAGAACATAGGGATAATTACCAAGAATTTGCTTGGGGTTAATTCTATCCAACCATAAGGTTGATCTCAACTTAGCATGCCAATCCTGCTTATTCTTCTTTGATTTTATTTTGATAATTTGTAGTAGATTCTTATTAGTACTTTCATCTAAACCATTACCTTGAGGATAATAATTTGATGAAATGTTCAAGTAAATGCCATTTCTCAAAGCCTATTTACCTTTTCTAGCCCCCCAAAATGCTAAGGCATTATCAAAGATAATCGATTTAGGAATTGCAAACCATGTGACCAATTCATCATAGAAACTTAGAACAAAACTTTCATTTGTTTACCTTAGCGCAACAACCTCTATCCAGCAAGTGAAGTCATGCATGGTAGTTAGGATCCATTTGTGACTAGCGCTGGAATGAGGATTTACAAGTCCCACAAAATAAATTCCCTATCACATGAATGGATGCTCAACCAAAATGGGTTGCAAAGGTATAACAACCAACCTTTCTTTTCCTGCAAACAACATACATTGCTTATATTTTGTCACCTAGGCATGGGCATCTTTGAAAAAATTAGGGCAAAGTACCAAGCCCTCATGATCTTGTAGGCTATTATCTTAGGTGAAAAATGGCCTGCTGCATTAATACACCTAAGTAGAATGTCATTCATGTCTTTTATAAACAAAGCATCATTAATTAAGACATAGGGTATTGATTGTAACCTAAAATATCTTCATTTAGCTCTGTCAAGCAATGGATGACACTCTCCAGTTTGTAAAAAATGGACCACTTCTTGCAACCAACTAGCTAGTTGTACTTATGCAACATT
Organism: Cupressus sempervirens; assembly: GCA_028749045.1. NCBI lineage: Eukaryota > Viridiplantae > Streptophyta > Pinopsida > Cupressales > Cupressaceae > Cupressus > Cupressus sempervirens. The sequence goes on along the minus strand of CM053789.1, from coordinate 742,696,385 downwards.
TTTATCACCATTAAACAATAAATTTTCATCAAAAATAATTAAAACATCATTTGAACAAGCTAAATTTTCTCCCTTTTTAGTAGAAATTTTAGATGAGTAATCTATCATATGCTCACACAACCCTGTAGCTCTCACTAGTTTATTAATATTGATGTCAACATTGTATTCAATCACTTTAGTTATCCACCCAGTATGTTTTTCATTAACATATTTACTAAGAAAGATCTCTTTGACACTAGGATGAGAGATCATAAGGTGTAACTTGTTTTTTGATAACAAATGTCTAAACTTCTTGAGACATTTAACGAATACAAATGCATGATTTTCAACAAAACTATAACACTTCTCATAACTTTCATTCCCTTTGCTATAAAAAGCAATAGGCCACTCATACCCTTCATCATTTTTCTGAACTAGAACAACTAAAATAGCATCAATAGACCCATATTCATATAAAATGAAGTCCTTAGAAAAATCAAGATTAACTAAGGTGGAGCTGATGATAGGGCTTCTTTTAACAACTAAAAACTTTGTTTACCTTCTTTGGTGCAATAGAAAACTGCCTTTTTTAAAAGAATTTTTGTGAGAGGCTTAAGTAAAGTAGCAATGTCAAGCATGAATCTTCTTACAAAGGTGATTCTTCCAATGAAACTTTGCAAACCTTTCTTATGACTAGGTAGGGGTAAATCCAAAATTGCTTTAACTCTTTTTGCATCAATTTTGATGCCATCCTTTGAAACAATATGGCCCAAAAGCTTACCCTGATGAACTAAAAAAATACACTTCTTGGGATTAAGTGAAATCCAAAATTGTCTACACCTTTCAAAAACCTATCTTAGATGATCAAAATGAAGATCAAAAGTCTTAGAAAAAATAGTAATGTCATCTTGATACACAAGAACCATCTTATACAATAACCTATTAAAAGACATATTCATTTCCCTTTGAAATGTGGCACCGTCATTGGATAGGCCAAATAGCATTCTTTTGTAAACCATTGTGCCCCATTTTGTAGTAAAGGTTGTCTTATACTAATCCTCATCTTTAACTAGCACTTGGTTATACCCTAAAAAACCATCTAGAAGTGAAAATCTCTTAGAACCAACAACTACTTATAGAATTTGTTCCATAGAAGGAAGTGGATGATGATCTTTTAAAGAGGCTCTATTAAGATCCCTAAAATCAAAACAAAGCCTAATATCCCCATTCTTCTTCCTTACAAGAACAAGATTAGAAACCTAGCTAGTGTGTTTAATTTCATATATAATACCCCCCTCAATAAGCTTGGTTAACTCTTTAAACATCAATGGTTCTAGCTTTGAATTAAGAGGTCTCTCCTTTTGCTTTACAGACTTGGCATTAGGAAGCAATTCAATTGTATGTTGGGCTAAATTTGGGTCAAAACCCTTTAAATCTGAATATTCCCAAGCAAAAAAATTAGGAAACTCCTTATATAGTTCAATAAATTTAGACTTCTCTTGCTATGTACATACCTTACCAAACTTAAGGAACTTAACATCAACTACCTCAAGGTCCTCATAATGATCTCCCTTGACCTACATACTAGCTTTGTTTCTTCTAAACTCATCATCTCTACTAAAAATAGACTCCAAAGTGACCAAGCCTTTGGGAAGCTTGTTTGACTTAAGCTGAATTATCTAATCATCATAATGATGTTTCAGTTTTTCTTGATTTGAAATAGAAAATACATCTTCTTCCAATAGAAAACTAAGTATCTACTCATCACTATCAAATACTTTCCAGTTAGTGTGATTATCAGGAATAGAAGGTCTTACTATGATCTTAACATGTTGTTGGATATTCTCCTTGTTGATTTCTGCAATTATGTCAAACTGAGCACCCATAGTTGCTAATATATCTACATGTTGATTTTGGTTTCTTAGAATAGAAACAATATTGAAGGAAGAAAATTCCTCAATAATGTCCCATATTTGATTCTTATATTGCTTCAAAGTATCATTTTTTAATACATTTAAACCTCTAGCTTGTTTCACAATCAGTTCACTATCTCGATACACCTTAATACATTCAATACCTCTTTTCTTTTCCCATTCCAGCCCTTGGATCAAACCTTCATATTTTGTAACATTATTAGAGTATGCAAAAGAAAATGGAAAAGAAGAAAAATATTTATCACCATGAGGTAATACTAATGTGGTGCCACCACCAGCACCATTTTTACTTTTAGATCCATCAAAAAAAATTTCCCATAGCTGATTATGTTCTTCTTTAACCAGATCTTTTGACTTGACTAAGGTTGGAATGACTGCATTTTGCTCATGAATAACATAGTTACCTAAATCAGCATGATAAAATTCTGAATGATGATTTTGAATAGTATGACTTGCTTCCCATATCCAAAATATCATCTAGATGAGTTTTATCTTCAAAATCACTATCATGGTCTTCTTTATCAAAGGAAACTAAATTTACATTTAAGGCACTAGGTATGTATGGCTCTATATGATCTTTTGCAAGCAATTTAGACTTAATTGTTACCTTGGTATCATACCTAGTCCTAAATAACATGTGAGACCAATCAGATGATAAATAGTCCCCAATCTTAGTAATGAAATCCCTAGATAGACAAATGGAAAAATAAGGTGGTAAATATATCACATAGACATCACACTAAATAGAAAAATTAGGACATGCATGGAGTGTAAGTCTATTTGTAGGTTACATTGTAAGTCATTCCTTAGGACTGTTAAGTGAGATATTATTGTTTCCTTAGCTTTTCTTTCAAAAAACCTCATTGTGAAATATTTATGCAAACCTTTACAAAGTAGAAGTATTTAAGTCATGGAGAAAATATTCCAAAGTGAAGTTGTTCATGCATTCTATATCCATATTTTAGTGTATCACCTAGTTCTCTAGTTTAGAGTTTAAGATCTTAGGTTCATTTTAGTAACTTTTGTCCCTTTTCCCATAAGTTCAAGGTTATTTTTCTAGAGTTATCAATGATTATCCAATAGGAACAAGCCTAGAATTTGGAGGTTTCATTTCTAGTTATGCATTTCTCATATGTAGAGATGAATCCCATGTTCAACAAGATTGTTAAGCTTGTTTAGTTTAGTAGGGTACAAATTTTAGCCTTAATAGTTCCTTTTAAGAGGATGGACTCACTTAGGAGCCAATGAAATACATGTAGTACATATCATTCTCTATTAGGAGACTTTGAATCCTCATGAGGAGATTCCAATCCTATTAGGATTTGTGCCAATCTTATTAGAAATTATAGAAGGTAGATAGACCTACTCTCCAAACATCTTTAGGGGCAAGACCACTGAACTCATTGTCCACTAGGCCCCTATATTATTCTTTTCAAAATAATAGACATGCAACTAATCTTAGCAACTTAATAATTCATTTTCCTCTTATCATTCCTTTTCCACACCAAAACAATTCTCTAATCTCAATACCAGATTCACAAACTCACATCACAATAATTACCTTGATTGCTTACTCACATTTACCAATCTTTCTTACATATTGCGTTCACAATCACTTACATACATTATGTTGGCTCCTAAATTAATTTTTTTTGAATAACCCAATGATAGGAAAAAAATACATCTAGGGGTAGCTAATTCCCATGAACAACATACCTATTTAGACATTGAGGTTAATTATAAAGCTATACTCCTCCTTCTTCTTCAGGCTCTGCAAAACCTAGGTGAGTGAACCTTAGATTCATTCATATGGTACCAATTCCTAAAACATATATTTGATTTTGGATAAAGTAGATTGAAACCAAAATTCTTCTAATACTTGTGCAAACAACATAGACATGAAATAGCTAATAACATGACCTATGAACTTAACAAGCTAAGTGTGGGTAAATCCTTTCAGCTCTTCAACATAAAAAGGAAAAGATTTGATTAATGTTTTGATTATCAACAAAACCAAGGGATGAAAAAAAAAAAAAAAAAACTGTAGCCAATTATTACCTTATCTATTGGGAAAATCCCACAAATTACTAACACACATCCTTGGACATCAGTAATATATTCCATATATCAAGACTCTAGATCTATCTTATCACTTTGTGAATCAAACATCTGCATCATTTCTAAATTTCATACTCAACCTATCCCTTCATGAAATTGGAAACTCTATGATGATAAACTAAGCATTTAAATGACTCCTTGAATCACAATCAAAATATATCAACACATACAAACTAAAATAGGATACAACTTTCATATTAAAGATAAACTTGTTGCTTCATCTTTATTTATTTCCTTGAAACAAATATAATAGGATTCATGAGAATAAGTTATAAAATAGATGAATAAACTAGGACTATCTATAAAAATTCATTAATGTTGTTCATTACATGAGATAAATGATGAGAATGGTGGAGACCCAAGTGAGCTTGCTCAGAAAACTATGGAACCAACTCTAGAGAATGAGAGAAGAAGAAAATAAATAGATAGGAAGAATTCCCATATTAGATCTGATGCTTCCATTTTTCTACTTGAAACTCTTCCACCTACTGATGAGAAACTTCTCTCTACTCTCTGTCTTCAAGTAAAAATAAGATCTTGTCCTTTTTGTTGAAGAAATTTTGAAATATCTTTAGAATGATGGAGAACACCAATTGCAAAAGATGTTGAATTTGATACTAAAATAAGAGCCAAAACATGTGCCAAATGACTTTAGAGGCAAAATAATATTCTTCAAAAACATTTTCCCCCAAATTTGGAGCCAAAAAACTCCCATGTCTACTCTCTAACTAATTTTGATGCTTCATCACAAAAAATACCCATTCTGCTAATAATGCCCTAGAATTTACAAAATTGCCTATAATTTTTACTATTGAATACCTGTGCAAATTATGACTGCATATTTTGAAAGTTCATCTTCTCCCATTTGAAATAGTATATTGGACTCTATATTTTGGATAAAAAAAGGTACCCCTAGTTTGCATTTGAAAAATTTGGTCCTTGGCCATGAACAAGCTACTTAAAATTGAAAAATTGAAAAATATTTAGTCTGAACTATATAATATAATCATAATCATTTAAATTTTTCACTTTTTCAATCTTAGGATAAGTGTTCAAATTAGAGAATACTAAATTTTTTTTTTTTTGAGTTTTTTCAAAATTACGTTATCTCCTACCAGCTAGGCACCACTTGTTAGCCTTCGATTGGTCAAATTTCATAGGTGTGACCTACATCTTAATCATAAATTTGGAACCCTTGAATTTCTTCCTCTTAACCATATGAGCTTACTAACTTAAAACAAAGTGTATCACCATATTTCTTCATTTTTCTAGTCCCAATCATACAATGGGTGTGAGATCTTAATACTACATCTTTGGTCTCTCAATCTCAAGACAATATAACATCTTATGTCCACACTTGAAAGCTTCCAAACTCCTAATTCCTCATAACATCACAACTCTATTTTCTCCTCCTCCCAACCATATGCCTGGCCTCTAGATGCATCCTATGGCATCTTCTTCCTACCAATTATTTGGTCAAAACTTTGTTTAATGCCTCCAGCTAACCATCTATGGGTCACACACATGTGAGCTCTATGTCTTGTCTTTAAATGTGGATTGCTCAAGATATTTTTCTATTGTGCCTTTGGGTTTAAAAACACCAAAGAGACCAACTGCATGGTCAATGTGGGACTCAAACTGCACATGATTTATCAAACACAAAGCCTTTTCCTTTTAGTAGATTAATGTCAGTGCTCATGGTAGAAGGCTTCAAGTAAGCCAAGATGAATAGCGAGTACCTTAATGCCTTCCTCAAAATCTGATATTTTAGGACTCAAATGTGGGTCTTTAAAACTTCATCACATAAGAAAATAACTGCGAGCATCTAGATCTCCTTCCTCATGTTATGGGGTTAAATAGAAGAAACACTTCGAGATTCTCCTCAATGTTTTCATAATCCACCCATGTTATGTCTCCTACCTTGATCTCCTTTCCCGAGGAGCTATACCTTCTTCTCCTGTCTCTTTTGAAACACTAGAGGGAAACCTAATTTCATCTAAAAATTCCCAACACCTTCCTGCTTTGACTATAGTGTTGCAGATGACAACCTTCTCTCCTCTACCTTTTCTTGACACTTATAATAAATCCCTTTTCTATGCACCCCATCCATGCTACATTTCCTCTCTTGCATAATCGGTGTTGATTTTAAAATTTCAAACACCCTTGCTAGAAAATCACATATTCTATCCATTTCATCTTGTCTAAAGGAAACCCTCAAACCACACCTTACTTTTATGTTATTGGAATAATGATATCTAAAGTAAACATCTTCTTCAAGTAGACATACATACATACATACATACATACATACATACATACATACATACATACATACATACATATATATATATATATATATATATATATATATATATATATATATATATCCATCTGACTTCATAATGATGTAAAACATTACAATGATTTTTTTTTAAATCACTATGACATCATTTATACATCTTCAATCATTATTTATCCTTGTCAATACACTGAAGTTGGTCGGTGTCCAAAGTGGGTCCGACTAATTTTTTTAAAATTGAAACTCTTGACCTCTCAAAATTGATCCAATGAACATCTAGTACTTATTAAAATCAAATTTGACCACTATTTAATCATCTAAAACTCATTTTACCATTTTCTACAAACTGCGACTCTGCTTGGAAGGCATATAGGCTAGCTTTAAAAACTGATGAAAACACCTGACTGAACCCTAGAAATAAACACATTCATTCTTTTCTACACATTCTTACATCCTATCATATTTTTTCTCATGAAAACTTTGGGGTCATATTGACTGTGAAATTTGTCTTCTCTAACTGCTTGCAAACAAACATGTCAAGGAAACCATAAAATGCATTCAGTTTTGGCTTCAAAAATAGGTGAAATAGAAACTTGGGGGTATGAAAACTAGGGAATTTGTTTAATATCATGACAAGAATATGAATCTTTGATTTGGGCTCATGATGAATAACTGGGTACATTTGGAAAGTGGACAAAGTCAAGTACTCAGATTTGCAGGACTAGGGAGATTAGCAAAACTATAATTTTCACAAATAGAATGGACCTGGGAAAGTATGTAGACAGATTCATCATTAATTAAAAATTGGAACACTTAAAAAATATTTAGAGTAGAACACATTTGATTTCATCTATCATGGATTTTGAGGTATGACATCCTGAACAAGGCTACTGATCAATTTTCACTTTTAGACACTAGTAAATCTTTATAAATTGCATTTGGAATTGCATTTGAAAACTAATCAAATAGATTTTTCATTATCTCAAATCTAGAACATATAAAGTTTCTAACCTCTAGAAATAAATACAAAATTAATTTTCTTAATTTGTTCAATAGGGTCAAAGTTATAACTAGTCAAATAGGGCCTCCCAAAATTCTAAGCATGACAATAGTAAAAAACCAACTTTGAGGGATTCAAAACCTAATCAAAACCTATCAAAATGACTTAAAACATGAAGAATAAGTTCTTTGATATGCATTAAAAAAAATTCCAAAGTGGCAACTCATGAAATATAACCAAGTGAAGATAATCAATTGCAAACTAGGCTTCCTATCACTATTTAACACTTATGCAAAATGTAGATTTGAATATTGCCCAAAGAAAAACTTTACAAAATGACTCAAAATTAGGGCTTCAATTTTGAGTCTTTGTCTAGGTATGCATGTCCCTTACAAGAAAGTTAGGATTTATATCTCTATAATAAATAAACCACTCCAATAAATCTCTCAAACAACTTTATTGAAAGCAAGAAAAACTACTCCTAAATTGTACAAATGATGGCGTCGAACCATCGAACCTCAACAAAACTTCTTACTTCTATCATATATTTGATTCTCATTTCCATTTTCATGAGGTAAGATGAGAATATTAATCCCATTAGTTTTACATTCATATTAGCATTCTAAACCAATTCACTTGGCAAAACCAACACGACATCTTCCTCTCATCATGCATATAAAAAGTAGAATCATTATGTACAACTTACTCATTATGAAAGTATGGATCAACATGATCAAATATACTAGTACCAAAATAAAACTCCTCTTCATCAAATTAATCATGCATGTTATCAACCTTGAATACAAAATATTCATATTCAAATTGGTGAAGGGGATCACACATACCTCAAAATTGTGTATCTTCATTTATAACCTATTGGTATTCAAATCAGAAATCAGATTTATGCTCACAAATGTCATCTGTGTCAATGTATAAAACTAATCTAGGGTTCTCAAATGATTCTTCACAATCAAAAAATGGATTAGCAACCGTATTAGAGAATTTACCATAAAACTCATTACAAGGTGCAAACTAATTTTCAACAATAACTTAATCTAGCACCTTGTTGTCAACACCACAAGATGCAACATCACCATCATAATTGTTGTCACATCTAGAAGAAAAACAAGTTGATCTCCTATAACAATATGAAAATGTATCATCATCAAGATAACCATTAACCAACTATAAGAATTCCATGTGCTCTTCAAAAAGTGGGTTGATAATTCCATGTAAAGCTCCCTTGTAAGCATTGTAACAAGTGATGTGTTGATCAACATCAAACTCTTCACCATAAAAATATTAGTGAAAACCTTGAAACCATTTCTAACATCACTATCATGAATAATTTTAGCATGTTAAGAGGAAAAATTAGAATCATCATTACATGAAGACACAATGTCCACTTCATCAATTAAGCATGTGGAATATAAATTAATATTACCTGCATTGTCTTCTCTAAAATGATTCATATGGATGGACAAAAATCATCTATTAACTTATCAATAGGTGTTGATGCAATAATCTTGGAATCATTTATATACTCTTGATTACAACCACATGTAGCCTTATGGTGTTCTCTACACAACTAGGTGATTTATCCTTATAAATGATCTCCTTATCCTTAGATTGTATAGACAATTCCTCTTCAAAACTTTCAACCTCAATTTGATTCATACAATTTGGAGATGAAACTTCATTTGCAGTTTTAGAAGAAGAAGGTTATAGAAGTTATGGACTATATTCAATTGTAGAGTATGCTTGGGGTTATGAAAGTTGTCCTTGGGGGGTCTTGTTGAGGCCTTCCTTCCTTCCTTTTTTTTCAACATGTATCTACTACATGAAGGTGCTCACCAAACTAGATATCCCATCAAAATAGGACCTCTCTAGGATTAGGATCAAACAACCTATAGGCCTTAACATCCTTGTAGTAGCCAACAAAAATGATGTGTCATCTCTTCTGCTTCATTGCTCTCCTCTGAGCATTAGGTACAAATGCCCATCCTTCAGTACCAAAAACTCAAAATGAAGAGACATCAGGCTTGACATGAGACCAAGCCTCCTCAAGAGTCATATGTCAAACAACCTTGTGAGGCATCTAATTTTGAATATAGTTGGCACAATTGACTACCTCTACCCAAAAAGACGAATCCATGGACCTAGACTGAATCATACAATTAGCCATCTCCCAAAGTGTCATGTTCTTTCTCTCTACCACACCATTCTGTTGAGGGGTGTAAGACACTAAAAATTGATGTTGAAGACCATGTTTAGAGAAAAAATCTGGAAAGCTTGGTTCACATACTCCCCCCATTATCTATGCATATCCATCGAATAGAAAGACCAGACTACTTCTCTACAAATGTCTTAGAGACTCAAAATGAATCAAAGACATTAGATAAAAAGTACACCCATGCATGTCTAGAGAAGTCATCAATGAAAGTAAGCACATATTTGGCACAACAAAAAGGAGTGGGAAATGACATGAGGTCACTATGAATCAACTCCAATGGTGTCACAACATGAGTGGCTCAACCATGTGGAAAAGGATCCCTATGTTGTTTGCCAAGAACAAAACCCTAAAAAACACCATCTATGCAGGAAATCTAGGAAAGTCCAAGAACAAGTGCCTATGTGCTCATTTGCTGAAGATATCTATAATTGACATGGCCCAAATGCTCATGCCAAAGTCTTCTTATTGAATTTGCATGTGCTACAAGATAGGAACCTGTTTCATAAGAAGACTCAAATCCATCAAATCTGTAGGGATGAGATGTAGAGTCAACACTCCTACTAGCCACAATCATCTAAAAATGAAGTAATTCCCAAATAACCCATCATGTGGAGAGAACTCAACTATCCTACTAGAGCCAGAGTGGAAAATTTGATAAATAGAAAACATGTTTGTTGAGATGTCAGGGATAAAAAGAACATCCTAAAGAGAACCCCTAGCTAGTGCAATAGAACTAGAAGCCATGACTGAAGGATGTGATGAGTTCCCAATAGTAATCTATGAAGTAGCACAAGGAGTGAGGTGAGCAACTACTAAGTGTTTGTCATATGATGAGAGGCACCAGAATCAAGAATCCAAGTAGACCCAAAAGTCATAGCTCGTGAAGTAAGAGCATGACCTTTCCCTATAGGTGGGGATGAAGACATAGGAGCTGAAATGTGATTCTCCTATATGGCTTTATCTAAAGCCTCCAAACATTTCCAATAACTAGAAATGGGATGTCCATCCTTTCCATAAAAACTATAGGTTTCATTTGATTTCTTCTTAGTCTTAGAGGTAGACTCAATAGACTCCAAAGCATATTTACCCTTGGAAGGGTTAGCTGGAGGTTTAAAATTATCTTTTCGAGTATATTTCTTCAATTTGGCTTTCTATTTTGGTTTGCCCTAAGAAGTTTGAGAAACCAATGCTTGGCTAAAAGAGCTAGAGGAATCCACCTGTTGGATCTTTTCCTATTCCTATGTCAACCAATCATAAAATGTCTCAAAAGAAGGCATCCATAGTGGAGTAGAAAGTGGAAGAAAAGATTTGATACTATCCTTGCAACTTTGAGGGTATCAAAAAAATACTCATTGTCTATTTATATTTCCCACATCCCTGCAAAATTATATGCATAGATTTGAACTTTATAAGAAGTCCTTAATGGTGGGGAAGCTGGTAGGTGTCAAAGAAGTCAACTCTGCATCAAGCTATAGTGCTCAAAACTCATTCATTGTGCCAAAAAAGTTGTGAAACTTGGTCCAAATAGCCCAAGGAGTAGTCAAACCATCCAGGTGAAACAATAGACTATCAGAGATGTTTAGTGCAACCAATTCCATGGCTTCATCCATTTTTTTCCTATACTAAAGAACCTCAAAAGGATGCTACAGAATAGGTTGATTCTCATCCAAACATGACCATAAGCCATGTGACATAAGAAGCCAAGTCATGTGTGCTTTCTAATTGTGATAGTTGTGTGGCGTTAGTTGCACCATAGAGGGGTCTGACATTTGGCGAAGAAGATGGAAGTAGAAGGGTTGATTTTGAAGTAAATTATAGAAAGTAAAATGCTCCCCACACAATGTATAAAAAATATCGCTCAAAAAAAAAAGAAACAAATACTAGAAGCACAAAAAATGAGAAAAAAACCTAGACACTGGATGTAGAGAGGGAGGAAATAGAAGCCTCTACTTCAACACAAAAAATAGGAGCTCAAATGGACTCAAAATAAAATGAAACTAGCATCATTATTTTCATCTCAAAACCAGATTTCTTGTGGTTCTTTTAGATCAAAAAAAGACATCTGTATGCTCAAGTTATGGACAAAAAACAAACTACTGCTCCAAAAACTAGCTCAATGGAAAATTATAGTCATTGCAAAAAAATTTATGGTTGTATGGTTTTCAACTGCCCATCAATGTAAAAAATAAATCCAACCACCAAAAAATGATGTCAGTGGTCAAAAAGTGATGTCAGCCTATCAAAAAATGATGTCAGCAGGAGGGAAAATGGTGCTCTTAAGGTCTTCTATGCCTTTTCAAACCTTGATTCTAGCATATTTTGGATAATTAGGCTCTTTTTTGCATAGTGATCGTATTGTGTGAACCCTTGAAATTTTTTTGGTATTTGTATAAACCAATTGTTTCATGAGGTCAGAAGGGTCTCGTAGTCTCCTAGGGTCATGTTAAAGGTCTTAGGAAGTGTTAGAGTCTCTTAGAAGTTATGTTAGAATCACAAAATAGAAATAAGTTGCATAATCATGATAATAATGCAACATTTACCTTATTTTAATAACTTTTGTTTCTAATAATTTCCCTCCAATGGTCACAACCTTCAAATTTTGGTTGGAATAGTTGGAGGAAGCTCTTCATAAGCCCTTATAGGTGGGTGGAAGACACACAATGTAATATCTTGCTTTTGAAGTGATAAAAACCATCATTTTTCCTGCAAAAACTCTATTTTCTATTCATTATATAGACTGTATAGATAGTGGTGACTAGAGAAGTCAAGATTTATCAAATCTTGTTGAGTTACCTTTCAAATGAGCCTACTATAAGCCTCTAAAATGCCAGGATTTGGGGGTTATAAGGCTTTTTGCTGAACTTGGTTACAAACACTAACCACCTAGGGTTTTGGAGAAAAATATAAATATTTCCCATTTCCACCATTGGAAAAATCTGATTTTTAGTGGAATGGGAGATTCTCAAGTGTAATTTTAGGATTTTAGAGGTTTCAAGATAGGAGAAGATGGTGGCCATACAATATAAGCAAGAATGAGTTGGCATCTTCATATGACAACTTTGCTGGATACTGAGATTTGATGAATTGCACACCTCAGGGTTTGAGCCAGTGGATGAAACTTTGGAATCCCTCTTTCCTTGTCCTAACCTAGATGTTCCATGCATTGGTTTGGTCCATTTCCTTGAATGTTTGGTACTTCCTTTGTTAAAGTGACCTAGTTGGGGAAATTAGGCCTATTAGGCATTACTGTTTTGGAAGGTCAAAAGGTGACATCAAAACCTACCTTTTTGGGAGTAGGTTAAACTCAATAAGGGTGTTTATAATGGTAACTAGTTCCTAGGGTCCTTTGGAGGATTTTGTACTTATGGCACAAATTTTTTTTAGAAGGGCTACTAGGCCTATTGCTGCATTACTAGGACAAAATAATGAAAGTTGGGGTTAGATTGCTGATTGGCATTGGTTCCTTGTTCCTTTGAACACTTGTTCAACCCCTTAACATGTTGGTGGATCCAAATTGTATGAATACACCATTTAAGGGTGAAGATTAATGTTTGCCAAGTGTGGATTAGTAATGATCCTTTAGTGTTATTCTTGTATAAAGGTGTTTAAGTTTGGGTGAGTTATCAATCCAGTTGGATTGGTGTTAGCATAACTTAGGATTGTGCTTAGTAAACCCTTACCTTTGCATCAATTGGGATCATAGCCTTAAGATCTCTAGGGCTTGAAGTTTTTCATTATGTTTGAAGAAGAAGGAGATGGATTGTCATCAAGGATGAGAAATGCTAAGATTGTGAAGTATTTGAGGGAGAAAAAACAAAAGGAGACTGAGAAAAGAAGTAGGGATGATCTCAGAAATACTGAGATAATACAGATGAGGGATGAGATAATTAGGCTTAAGGTATAGCTTAGGAAGAATAGTGGGAACTCTAGTGATTTTGAACAAGGGAGTGATGATGAACCCCGTTTGGAGGAAGAAGAAAAAGAATGCCCTCTAGATCAGAGGCTACTTATGAAGACTCTAAAGTCCATAGAAAGGAGATCCTTGGATGCTAAGTTTGATTTGTCCAGTTATGATGGGAAGATGGATCTTAATGTTGTTGTGGACTGGATGAATTCCTTAACTAATTTCTTTGATTGTGAAACTATCCCTAAAAATCAAAAGGTTAAGATAGCCAAGTCAAGGCTAAGAGGGTTTGCATTGGTATGGTGCAACTTTATCAAAGATGATAGGGTAAAGAAAGGAAAAAGTTAGGTCTCCACATGGAAGAAAATGGTGGCCTTTCTCTGAGAAGCCTATGTACCTATAGATTATGAGGTGTAACTCCATAAAAGGAGGATAGGATTGAGGCAAAAAGACATGGATGTCTTAACATATACTAAAGAATTCCACAATCTTGTGATGAAGTTTGGTATTGTAGAACTAGAGAACTTGAAACTTGCAAGGTATTTACAAGGGTTTAAGTTGTCAATTCAAGATGAATTGAGCTTTACCACCATAACTACTATCCAACAATGTTTCACATCGGATTCCAAGGTAGAAGAGAGGTTCAAAATGAGGAGTGAACAAGGTGGAAGAGGTAGAGGAAGGAATGATAGAGCAAGAACAAACTCTTGGAATAAAGGGAAGTCAAATAAATTAGACAAGTCCTCTGATCAAGAGACTAAAGAGCAAGGAGAATCTAGTTCAAGGGGATACACAAGAGGCAGAAGATCCTTTAGTAAGGGCAAAGGAAGATCAAATAGGCCTCCAAAGTGTTACAACTACAATCAAATAGGACATTATTCCAACAAATGCCTGAAAAAAGAAAACAAAAATGAAGGTGAAAGGAGGGCTCAACTTGTTTGTGAGAAAAGAGACCTTGAAGCAGAAGAAGGCATAGCATTGATGATGAGGCAAGCATTTTTGTAAGTGCCACATACTCAAGAGCCTCCACAAAGAAAAAAATTGTTCAGAACAAGGGTCAAATGCCAAGGGAAGGTATGTAATTTGTTAATAGATTCTAGTTCCACTAAAAATCTATTTTCTATGGAAATGGTGCAAAAATTAAAATTAACTAAGACCCCCATCCTTTCCCCTATCATATTTCATGGCTCACTAAAGGTCAAAAAACCCTTGTGACTAAATAAACCATGATGGAATTCTCCTTGAGTGACTTTAAGGACACTATCCTATGTGATGTAGTGGAGATGGATGCCTGCCATCTGCTACTTGGTAGACCTTGACAATATGACATGGATGCAACATATAGTTATAGGAAGAATACCTATACCATAGTCAAGGATGGAAAAGTTTACACATTGAAACCTTTGACTAATCAAAAACATGAAAATGAGCCTTTAGTTGTTGTGGTTAATGAAAAGGAGATGTTTGAAACAATTAAAGAATCAGATGAGGGGTATGTACTAATCCATAAGCCTAGAGAGGAAGTGAAGACTGAAAAAGTTAAACCAATCCCTAAAGAGGTGCAAAAAATTCTTGAGGAGTATAAAGGGGTAGTAGCAACTAATTTACCTTCTTCCTTTCCACCCATTAGGGATGTAAGTCATCAAATAGACTTTATACCTAGTGCTTCTTTGCCCAATAAAGCCCCTTATAAGATGACACCGGCACAAAATGCTGAGATTGCTAAACTAGTTAGTGAATTGCAAGGAAAAGGTTTGATTCAAAAAATTCTGAGTCCTTGTGGAGTGCCTATTTTTTTGGCTCCAAAGAAATATGGAAAATGGAGATTGTGAACTAATAGCAGGGCGGTCAATAAGATCACTATCAAATATAGGTTTCCAATTCCAAGAATAGAGGATTTTCTTGACCAATTAGGGGGTTCTTCGTACTTCTCAAAAATGGATTTAAAATTAAGTTATCATAAGATAAGGATAAAGCTAGGTGATGAATTGAAAACAGTATTTAAAACAACAGAGGGTTTGTATGAATGGCTTGTTATGCCATTTGGATTGAGTGATGCACCTTCAACCTTCATGAAATTAATGAATGAGATTTTTCAAGACTATAATGGAAATTTTTTGTTATCTATCTTGATGACATATTGATATTTAGTTGTAGTTTGGAAGAGCTTCTTAAACACTTAAGCATGGTATTCAAAAGGTTGTAAGAAGACAAACTGATTATCAACCTTGAAAAGTGTACCTTCTTGCAAAAGGAACTTACATTCTTGGGATTTGTGATCTCTCAAGGCACTTTGAAAATGGATCCTTCAAAGTTTGAAGCAATAGTTAACTAGCCTCCTCCTAAAACACAAAGTGATGTTAAAAACTTCCATGGGTTAGCCACATTTTATAGGAAGTTTGTGAAAAATTTAGCCATGTGTGTGCTCCAATATTAGATACCATTAAAGGTGGAAGGAAGGTTAAGTTTGTATGGACAAAATAGGCCAATGATGCCTTTGAATACCTTAAATCTAGAATTTCACAATATCCTATACTAACCCTCCTTGATTTTAACAAGGTTTTCATAGTGGAGACAGATGCTAGCAACCTAGCTATTGGTGCAGTCCTAAGTCAAGATGGCAAGCTAGTTGCTTTTTTCTTAGAAAAACTAAATGATGCCAAGAAGAAATACTCCACCTATGATCTAGAGCTTTATGCTATGGTCCAAGATCTTATAAAATGGAGACATTAGCTCCTACCTAAATAATTTGTAGTCTTCAATAATAACCATGCCTTAAGCTACCTAAACTCATAAGACAAGTTGAATGTCAAACATCTTAAATGGATGGAGCAATTGCAGGCATATTCTTTTAGCATTAAACATAAGAAAGGTCAAGTCAACAAAGTGGCTGATGCATTGAGTAGGAGAATCACTTTGGTGCAAAAAATTCAACTCCAAAGCATTGGGATAAGTTCTCTCAAAGACCTTTACAAAGATGACACTAATTTTGGCAACATTTATTAGGTATGTAGTACATTAGTAGGTAGATATAACATTTATTTCTCTAAATATCTTATTCAAGATGGCTTACTTTTTAAGGGACGTCAGTTATGTATCCCTAGGTGTTCAATGAGGGATAACATTATTAAAGAAAAGCATTATGGGGAAATGAGTGGCCATTTTGGTCTAGATAAAACATTAGAAGTAGTTAGGAGGTATTATCATTGGCCAAAGATGCAAAATGATGTCAAAAAATTTGTGGAAACTTGTGTCATATGCCAACAAGCCAAAGGAACATCAACCAACCAAGGTCTTTACCAACCCCTTCCTATACCTTCTAGGCTATGGCAAGCTATCTCAATGGACTTTTTTATGGGACTTCCAAGGACAAAATAGGCCTTTGGTAACATTTTTGTGTTAGTTGACCATTTTAGAAAAATCACACATTTTATACCCTGTAAGACTACTCATGATGCATCACATATTGCACAATTATTCTTCAAGGAAATTGTTAGAATCCATGGGTTGCCTAAGTCTATTGTGTCAGATAGGGATGCCAAGTTCCAAGGTCATTTTTGGAGAACCTTGCATAAGAAGTTGGGAAAAAAATTGCAATATAATTCTACTTATCATCCTCAAACAGATGGACAGACAGAGGTCATAAACAAATCTCTTAGTAATCTCCTTAGGTGCTTGACAAAACAATACACTCAAAGTTGGGATCTCTTGTTGCCAAAAGTTGAATTTTCCTTTCATGACTCCTTGAATAGATCCACAGGAAAAACATCCTTCCAAATAGTCTATGGCACACATCCCAAGGGAACTACCTAATGATTTTAAAATCAGTGCCAAAGGGGAAGAATTGGTAGAAATGATAAAGTAGGTGCAGGAATAGGTCAAAGATAGTTTAGAGCAGTCAACACAAAAGTACAAAGCAATGGCAGATAAGAAGAGAAGGGAGGTCCATTTTTAGGTAGGTGACAAAGTGTGGGCTTACCTAAGAAAGGAGAAGCTCCCTAAGGATCAACACACCAAGCTTCAAATGAAGAAAATAGGACCATGCACAATACTACATAAGTTTGGTGAAAATGCTTATGAAATCACTCTCCCACCATCCCTTTCCATTTCTCCTATTTTTAGCATTGCTGATCTAACTCCTTTTAAAGGAAATGTAGATATGATAGGTACCAATGATGAGGAAGAGTCACATGCTAATTGTGTGTAAGAACTTCCACCAAGCCATCCCATTCAATTGGAGAAGATCCTTGACACTAAAATCTACAAAAAGACTAGGCATAAATCTTATCTATAGTACCTTGCTAAGTGGAAAGGTCTTCCTAACATTGATGCCACCTGGATGATAGAGCAGGACATCATCAAGCATGTCGACACCTTGGATCAATTAGCCTCAATTGGGAACTTGAGTTTCAAATAGCCTAGGTAGCATGGTGCAGGAGCACCCCATAAAAATTGAGTACTATTAAGGTCTTCTAGGCTTTTTCAAACCTTGATTCTAACACATTTTGGATAATTAGGCTCTTTATTGCATAGTGATCCTATTGTGTGAACCCTTGAACAACTTTTGGTATTGGTATAAACCAGTTGTTTCATGAGGTCACAAGTGATGCAGGCACATCTCATTACAAAATCATTTCAAAGGTCCAAGATTCTCCATATATTTTAAATGGTCAATTTTAATAATTTAGGATTATGTCTTAGTGGATAGAATTAGGTGTTTTATTAAATAAATGTTATAGTTTTTAGTCAGATATGTTAGAGAGTTAGAGGAAAGGGTTAATGATGTTAGTGTCAGTTTTAGAAAGGATAAAATTAGTAATAGAAATGCCATGTGGTCAATAATTAAAAGAATCTCATCAGAAAGTTGGTGGAAATTTTAAAAGTGTTCATAATGATGAAAAAATGGCTATGGAATAAAAGAAACCGTTTCATATTCCTTCTATTTGGAGGAAATTTGGTTTTCTTTAAAAGCCAGTCTGATATGTAAGAAGAATATCCATGATTGTTGCATGGTATTGATGGTAAAGCATCTTTCAAATTCCTATTCTTAGCAGTTACAAGAATATCCATGATTGCTACATGGTATTGATGGTAAAGCATCTTTCAAATTCCTATTCTTAGATGGAAAAGAAAACATTTTTATTACTACTAGACAGCAAGGCCAGTCAGACTTTGGTTATTAAAAAGCCAATCTTTTATGTAAAAAAAGGATTCAAACTTGGGGAGGAATGTGAATTTTTATGTCTCCTTTGGTCTCCTGTGTTTTTTTTAAGATTATGGTTCTACTATTATGCTTCATATATTTCTCATGGCAATCAGTTTAGGGAATAACAATTGCAGAAAAATGTAAAAAAAGGATTCTAACTTGGGGAGGAATGTGAAGTTTTATGTCCCCTTTGGTCTCTTGTGTTTTTTTTAAGATTATGGTTCTACTATTATGCTTCATATATTTCTCATGGCAATCAGTTTAGGGAATAACAAGTGCAGAAAAATGTAAAAAAAGGATTCGAACTTGGGGAGGAATGTGAAGTTTTATGTCTCCTTTGGTCTCCTGTGTTTTTTTTAAGATTATGGTTCTACTATTATGCTTCATATATTTCTCATGGCAATCAGTTTAGTCAATATCTCAGGTTTGAATTGTTGGATTTCTCTCAAATTTTTATATGTTGCTTGAAACCTAGTTACGCCAAATATCAATGGTTGGATTGAGTAAATCTTTTCTGGTTCGAAAGTTATTCATGTCTGAGTGCGGGTCTATCCGAAGGCAGCAAGAAGTTATTTTGGGGGATTTTATTTTCAAAGTTTTGTTTATTGAATATGATTTTAGTGTGTGATCCTGAAGGTGTTAGATGCCCCTCGAAGCAACTCAGTTGAGTGACTGATTCCTCCTGAGTTTTCCAAGGTGTGGCTTTGCATCATTTTTGGTATCAGAGCCCAGTAAAAGGTTTGGGAAAAAGTAGTTGTGTATACGTTTGTGTGATTGTGAAAGATTGAGAGAAATAGTCTGAGAAGAAGTCCAGGAGACTAGATAAGAAGAAAATAACCTAGCTGAGGAATGATGGGACAAGAAGAAGTAGCTTTATTGTATCTTTTTAGAAGGTATCAACAGAGAAAGGATTCTAAACAGAAGGAGATAGAGGAAAAGAAGAAAAGAGAGAAAGAAGAAATGAGAAAACAAAGAGAAGAGCTAAGCAAGATAGAAGAGGAGATAAACAATTTGAGTAGGAGACTTGAGGAGAATGACGCTAAGTTGAAAGAGAATAAAGCTAAGTTGAAAGAAGTGCAGCAAGATCACAAAGTCCAGCAACAAGAAGTACAGCAAGTATCTCTTGACGAGAGCAGTAACAAGACAAACCCTATTGGATTTGAATGCAAACAATCTGTGGTTGAAACAGTAACATGTCCTTTGAAAATAAAGAAGAGTACAATGCTGGAAGGTACTCCTATGAAAAAGATTTTGGAGGCTGAGGATAAGAAGGAAGAAGTGATTCAAAAAGCACACAGGTAGAGGATGAAGAGTTAGATCAAGAAGAGGAAAACAATCCATTTGAAGGGCATAGACAGCAGGTGAATGTTGGTGTAGAGACTAAGAGTGAACAACAGGAGGTTGTTGTTGAACCTTGTGAGGAAAAGGTTCTTGCAGATGAAGAAGAGTTGGTGACAGGTGTGGTTGCAGACAATATTTTCCCAGATGATGGAGATGTTGACACAAATGATTAGAAAGGAAAAGATGTAGTGCAAAGATCAGATGCTAAAGAGAAGACTATTGATGACAAGAATGAAGTATTTGTTTATCATTATGATGCTCTAGAGATATACAAACGAGAAGTAGATGTTGGTATGATAATTTGGTATTTTTATGCAGGTGATACAAGGCTGTTAAATATATTTGTTCCAAGATTCGACATAGGTACCATGGAAGGTATTCATTCTACAGTTTGGAATTAGAATGTTCTGGCAAGCGGCATCAATTCCATCATTCTTATGGTGACATTATTGCTTACATACAATTAGAAACTCCAAAAAAAGATCGCAGCAATTCAATGGGACTTGAATTTTTCTGTCCCCGGGAGTATGATGCAGGCGCATCTCATTACAAAATCATTTCAAAGGTCCAAGATTCTCCATATATTTTAAATGGTCAATTTTAATAATTTAGGATTATGTCTTTGTGGATAGAATTAGGTGTTTTATTAAATAAATGTTATAGTTTTTAGTCGGATATATTAGAGAGTTAGAGGAAAGGGTTAATGATGTTAGTGTCAGTTTTAGAAAGGATAAAATTAGTAATAGAAATGCCATGTGGTCAATAATTAAAAGAATCTCATCAGAAAGTTGGTGGCAGTTTTAAGAGTGTTCATAATGACAAAAAAATGGCTATGGAATAAAAGAAATCGTTTCATATTCCTTCTATTTGGAGGAAATTCAGTTTTCTTTAAAAAGCCAGTCTGATATGTAAGAAGAATATCCATGATTGCTGCATGGTATTGATGGTAAAGCATCTTTCAAATTCCTATTCTTAGTAGTTACAAGAATATCCATGATTGCTGTATGGTATTGATGGTAAAGCATCTTTTAGATTCCTATTCTTAGATGGAAAAGAAAACATTTTTATTACTACTGGACAACAAGGCCAGTCAGACTTTGGTTATTAAAAAGCCAATCTTTTATGTAAAAAAAGGATTCGAACTTGGGGAGGAATGTGAATTTTTATGTCTCCTTTGGTCTCCTGTGTTTTTTTTAAGATTATGGTTCTACTATTATGCTTCATATATTTCTCATGGCAATCAGTTTAGGGAATAACAATTGTAGAAAAATGTACTCTGATGCAAAGTCAATATCTCGGGTTTGAACTTTTGGATTTCTCTCAAATTTTTATATGTTGCTTGAAACCTAGTTACACCAAATATCCATGGTTGGATTGAGTAAATCTTTTCTGGTTCGAAAGTTATTCATGTCTGAGTGCGGGTCTATCTGAAGGTAGCAAGAAGATATTTTGGGGGATTTTATTTTCAAAGTTTTGTTTATTGAATATGATTTTAGTGTGTGATCCTGAAGGTTGTAGATGCCCCTCGAAGCAACTCAATTGAGTGATTGATTCCTCCTAAGTTTTCCAAGGTGTGGCTCTGCATCAACAAGGGTCTAGTGGTCTCCTACGGTCATGCTAAAGGTCTTAGGAAATGTCAAAGTCTCTTAGAAGCTATGTTAGAATCACAAAATCAAAATAAGTTGCATAATCATTATAATAATGCAACATTTACCTTATTTTAATAACTTTTGTTTATAATAAGTTCCCTCCAACAGTCCCAAACTTATAATTTCAGTTGGACTAGTTGAAGAAAGGTCTTCATAAGCCCTTACAAGTGGGTGGAAGATACACAATGTAATATCTTGCTTTTGAATTAATAAAAACAATCATTTTTCCCACAAAAACTCTATTTTCTATTCATTATATGAACTGTACAGATAGTGGTGATTGGAGAAGTTAGGATTTATCAAAGCTTGTTGAGGTACCTTTCAAATGAGCCTATTATGAGCCTCTAAAACACTAGGAGTTGGGAGTTATAAGGCTTTTTGCTAAACTTGGTTACAAACCCTAACCACCTAGGATTTTGGAGAAAAATGTCAATATCTCCCATTTCCACCATTCAAAAAATCTGATTTTTAGTTGAATGAGAGATTGTCAAGTGTATTTTAGGATTTTGGAGGTTTCAAGATAGGAGCAGGATGGTCTGCTGCATACTCAGATTTGATGAATTGCACACCTCAGGGTTCGAGTTAGTGGATGTAAATTTGGAATCCCTCTTTCCTTTTCCTAACCTAGATGTTCCATTCATTGGTTTGGTCCATTTCCTTGAATTTTTGGTACTTCCTTTGTTAGAGTGACCTAATTGGAGCAATTAGGCTTTTTAGGTATTGCTATTTTAGAAGGTCAAAAGGTGACATCAGAACCTGCCTTTTTGGGAGTAGGTTAAACTCTCTTAGAAGGGCTACTAGGCCTATTGCTGCATTAGTAGGACAAAATAATGAAAGTTGGGATTAGATTTTTGATTGGCATTGGTTCCTTGTTCAACCCCTTAACATTTTGGTGGATCCAAATTGTATGAATACTCCATTCAAGGGTGAAGAGTAATGTTTTCCAAGTGTGGATTAGTCATGATCCTTTAGCACTTGTTATTCTTGTATAAAGGTGTAGAAGTTTGGGAGAGTTATCAGTCCAGTTGGATTGGTGTCAGCATAACTTAGGATTGTGCTTAGTAAACCCTTACCTCTACATTAGCTAGGAAGATTATGTTAGCAAGTCATGAAGTGACATCAATAGGCTTGTAAGGTGATGTCAGTGACCAGTTTTCTTGAGTCACCTATTGGTTTCATGACATCTGCATAGTTAAAGAGGACAAGTGGAGCTTTGTGGTGGTAGTGGCAGAACAAAGTGGGTCCTCTGGCAATAGTGTTGGCTAGGCTAGGCATAGGTGGCCAAGGGGTAGCTCACCAATGATGTTTGGTTGTGGGTTGGGCCATGGCTACATGACTGATGGTGGTTAAGTGTTGGCTGGATACAAGCTGTGCTCCAGTGGCAATAGGGTGGCTACTAGGCAGAGTGGCCTATGTGGCTGCTATTTGATTTTTTTAGTTTTTTTATTTGTACAGCCCTCTGGGAGGCCAATTTTTTTTCAAAAGCTATAGTGACCAAAAATCAAAAATTTCATACAATTTTTAACTATACTGCACCTTATGAGCATGATGGTAGTGTTTGTTTTGGCCCAAAGTGAGCCAAAAAAATGCCCTTCTCCCGATTGAAGGAAAGAACCTTGAAAAAGCTAGGGTTTCTAGCTCTGAATCATGGCTTCAAAAACCTTCAAACTAGGAAATAGTAGGGATGCTTTGATATGATGTAGAAGTTGAAAAAATGAACTTCACAAATCACCAAGAACACTTGCATGCAAATAATCTGTACTAAAGAGAAACTAGAAAAGTAAAAATTAGAGCTTGGAAAATCTCAATGGTGGGAGAGAAAAATTGTATTCTAAGTTATGAAAACAAAAAGTACAATAGTTCAGCCTTAAAGGTGAAAAAAACCCTAAAGGGAAAGAAAAACCAGGTTTGTGCATTAGAATTAATATAAAATATTAATTATATGACCTAAGAGTAAGCTTAAGTAGAATAGAGTAATAGATGACTTAATTAATTAAATCACAATGATTTAATTAATAAGTGTAAATAAATAGTTACTCTAACAAAGAACACATGCTTCTACTTGCATAGGAGTACTCACTTTGACCATTTATCTCTTCTACCCAATTTGTATCAAACTCACATGAAGAGGAGTATGCATTATCAGTATCGTCACCTTGGCTTGAGTAACCACTTTCATCTTCTTCTTCACATTATTCTTCTTCATAACATACTAGATCAACAACCTTTTTTTCATCACTTGAAACATAACTTTTAGCCTCTCCATCCTTATACTATGATACATGTCTTTCAACTTCATGATTAGTAACATTCAAAACATAAGGCGAATCATCAATAGGATAAGTAGTTACTGAAATTACTTCTTGCATGTATAACTTATCAAGTGAATCAACTTTATCATCTACTATTGTAATACTACAACCATATGCATTTTTTTCAGCAAGAAAATGATTAGTTCCTCTTTGCACCAAAGGGAATTCATCTTAACATATTTTGAAATTTGAATTCTCAACATGGTCAATTACAATAGTAGGGATATGTACATGTTGATCTGAATGTGAATGCTCAACATGACATTGGGTTTTCTTCTTGACTTCATCTTGCTAAAAAAAAATTCTAGAGAAACTACTCTTATTTAGTCCATACTTAATATATTTTTCAATCTCCATTGTCTTCATGAATGCTTAATGCAAATTCAATAGATAGCTCATGTTTTTGGGATATTGCTATCATTATTTAACTATGTGATCTTGAGTCAAACTCATTGACCCATGTTTCATGAGAAATGATTCAACATGAATACATCTCTCATGAGAATAAATGAAACACTTAGCACTCATTGGATCTAGGTGATGCTCATAGGAGTGGAGCACCGAGACTTCCTAGGAGGTCACCCATCCCAGTACTATTCCAATAAGGGTGCACTTAACTACAAAGTTTCCTCCATGGTTAAACCAAAAGCTTGCAAACCCATTTGCAAAACCTTCATTGAGCTTTGGGTTTAACCATGGAGGAAACTTAATATTTAAGCATGCTTAATCTAGAGTATTATTGGGATGGGTGACCTCTTGAGAAGTCCTGGTGCTTCACTTTTGTGAGAATCACCTAGATCTAGTGAGTGCTAAGTGTTCCATTTATTCTCATGAGAAATGGATTCATGTTGAATCACTACTCATGAAACATGGATCAATGAGTTTGACTCAAATTCACATAGTTAAATCTCAATAGCAATAATACAATTTGAATTGCCATGGAAATTATCTCCTACCTATTAGCTCATCTTTTCATTAAATGCATCAAGATAAACTACTAAACACACTTGGTCATCTAGTGTACAATTCTCAAGAATTCCATTCAAGTCTCTTGAAAATATGATATTGAATTCAGGAATAAGTTCATCATTCCTAATTTGGATCTTCGAGAACTTCTCAAAAGAACTACAGATGGTTACTGTTTTCGCAAACTGCTCCATGAAGGCTGAATGTAAGTCACTCCAAGATGAAATAGAACATGTGGAAAAAATGAAAACCATACTCTAGCATCATCTTCTAAGGTTTGAACAAAGAACTTCATATGCATGTCTTCATGGGCAATCTCAAAATCACCAATCAAATCACTAAACATTTGAATGTGATGACTAGTCGAATCTAAATGGTTCCCACTAAACTTAGGAAAATACTTTCTAAGATAATATGGCATGGTTTTTGGGAAACCAGGAATGACATGAAAAAGTAATGGAAATTACATCTTGGTAGAGATCGATCTACAATTTTTATCAATATACTGCATACTAGGTGAAAAGAAATTTGACATGTCTTTGAAAGATTACAACTCCTCACTCACCAAAATAACTTTTAGAATTTACAACTTGTTGGAAATTTGAAAAATCTTCTAACAATTCAATCTCTAACATACTTCAACATGTAAGAACATTTTTTGAATCTATCTTTCATAAAGTATGTTGAGATGTATCAAACAACACTCCTATTTAGTGTTGAAAACATCACTTGACAAAGAAACTTTTGTAAAACTTACTTTCATGGAACATAAATCTCATGAAAGTGTAAAATACCTTAACATGTGAGACATGCAAACCACTTCATTGCTGAAAAAAATAATAGATTCAAATTTTATCCCAATTTAGTAACTGTTGCATAACATCTCACATAATCTTTTCAACTATTACCAAGAATTTCAGATCATCTCTTCAAATCTACCTTCCAATTGTTGTAACCTTCACAATACCTTCAAATTTACAATGTACCAGTATAGAGATATAACTTCAAGTCATCACTCAATTATTGAGAAAGGATTTGTCCAACTTGCACAATACAACAAGCTGGTCCAAAATTTACAGTAGGTATTTGAAAAACTTTATACAACCACCTTGGAATTTGATATTGTTGACAAAGTGAAAGAAACGTGTATTCTTGACTCTTAGATTTCCAACAACACTTCACGGTCACTAGGATTAAAATATGAGAACTCAGAAGTGATCTTAAAAGTATTATTTATCATCAATCTTCATAGTTATTGCTATCAAGAATAAGGCATAACTAAGAGACATGGTTCTTAAGAAAAGAAGTGGAAAACACCTAACAACTTTGCTATTGTGCAAAATTCAACCTACTGTATTGAATATTTATAGATTCTAAAGGTTTTTCTATCATATAGATTCTAAAAATGCATAGATTATATTAGAGACTCTAGCCCTTTCAATAATGATTTTGTTCATATAGTCCCTAGTAGAGTCACATTTTTTTGGCTCCTGAATTAACAATTTTTCAATACATCAATAATAGGAACAAATACATCTAGGCACATCTAATTCCCATGAACAACATACCTATTCAAACATTGGGGCCAACTATAAAGCTGTACTCCTTCTTCTTCAAGTTCTATAAGATTTAGGTAGGTGAACCTCAAATTTGTTCATATGGTGCCAGTTCCTAAGACATAAATCTAAATCTGGATAAAGTAGATTGAAACCCCAATTCTTCTATTACTTGTGAAAACAACATAGACAAAAAATAGCTAATAACATGACCTATGAACTTAATATGCTAATTGTGGGTAAATCCTTTCACCTCTTCAACATAAAAGGGAAAAGACTTTGATTAATGTGTTGATTACCAACAAAAAAAGGGTATGAAAAAAAAAATTATAGATGTTGTAGATGATCGGTACCTTATCTATTGGGAAAATCTCACAAATTACTAACACACATCCTTGGAAATCAGTGATATATTCTATATATCAAGACTCTATATATATCCTATCACGTTGTGAATTAGACATCTGCATCATTTTTGAATCTCATACTTGACTTATCCCTTCATGAAATCTGCAACCCTATGATGATAAACTAAGCATTTACATGACTCCTTAAATCACAAGTAAAATATATCAACACATACAACCTAAAATAGGATACAACTAGTTTTATGTTCTTTGTTCACAAACATCAAAAGATTACAAACAACATAAATAGGAGAAGATATTCAAATTAAAGATAAACTTACTATTGCATTTTTATTTATTTTTGTAAGATCCAGCCTCATTAAGGACTCATAAGACCATCTTTCTCAAGAGAGTGATTTAACCCTAAAATATTTTTGTTGATTATTAAAAATAGATTAATTAGTTGATTATATTGCAATATTCATTATTTCAATTACAAACAACATGTGGATTTTTTGTTAATGAATGAATTATTGTTTTCTAGTTAGTAGCAAGTTACAATGGTTCCCTTGTGATTAATTTAAATATTATTATCTTATGGTTATACATTATTAATGGGATTAATTATCCTCCATAAGTCATTTCTAACCTTTTTAAACTAACTCGCTAGATTATGTGGAAAAGTGTATGTGGTATTTCTCATAGAATATAAGTCCTTCCATGTGGGGGAATATGATCAGAGCTATTAAACTTATGAATAATTTCTTATGCCTTACTTATTGAGTAAACATATTATGAAAGTGTTAGTGAACAAATTGTCCTTCGAGAAAATACATACAAATCTGACCTTGAATGCCCAAGTGAAAGGATAAGCCAACACCAATAGTTGGAGAGGTTATCATGGGTTTGATAACCTTCCTCTGAATTTTTATCAGGTACAACTCCTCATACAAGATGTTCAATGAATTAAATGTGGGTGCTTTTACCAGAAAGCACAAAAGGATATCAAACATCCACCTACAAATACAACGTAGATGCGAAAATTTAAACTACAACATGAAAAGGAACTAAAGAATAGTAGATGATACAAAGTTCATTTGTTGAACACTGCATTGTGTAATGAGGATGAAACTATGTCATTCATTTCCATGAGAGGATTAAAATCAAATCCATGTAGGATATTTTGAAATGTCAACGTAATAAAGAAGCAATGCTGATAGACTGTAATTTCAGAGAAAACTGGAAATGACTCAAAGTCCAAATTCAGTGGAAGGAAAAATACATTATCATCAAAGTCTAATATGTTTAACCTTCAGCCTCCCTTCCCTGACTGTAAAAGATTACAAAGCCTCTTTCATGCATTACAATCTTATAATTATTCAAAGAAAATAGAAACTTTCCCTACAATATTACATTAAACACCAAAATTTAATCTTCATTTCAAACACATAGTTCTGAAAAGAAAGAAAATCTCTCCTGCTCTACCTCTCCCTATCTCCCAAGGGAACAAAAATGATTTTGCAAGATCTCCTACCTGCCTAAAGCCCAAAGTCTATAGTCTGGAAGAAGCCAACAAAAGGAATTGGAACCTTTTGTCTTGTTTTCACTGCCCCTTTTATCTTTTTTGATGTCAGTTCTTGTTCAACTTCCAGTAACTGATTCTTGAAAATGTTTATAATCATTCCCATGGAAACTTTTTAATTTTTATCCCTTTCTTTAGGTGTTTATATCATTATAAAAATATTCTTATATCTTTGAAAATGCATGGCCCCTATGGTATACTCATGCTAACAGTTGGCATTTGTTGGTGATGAGGTTTTGTCATGACTTTGTAACTATCGTTGATAGTTTTGATAGTGCTCTACTCAATTGATCATAATTCATTAACCAGGAATAAGTTTGAAAATTGCTTCAATAAAATCATGCATAACTTTATTCTTAGCAACATATCTGAAATTTACACAAATCCAATAGTTTGATTGGAAGTTATGGCCCCCGCACTAGGACCCAATCTGTTTGTCTGCGTTCCGTAATTGTTAATTTCTGATAGAGGTGTGAATAGAAACTCATAACTCTTGATCCATACTTAATCTCATAAAAATATTTGGAGAAGAATTATATAACTAGGTTTTCCAACAAATATCTTAAATGCAGCATGATCCAAAGGTCAGATTGAGAGATATGGCCCTCGAAATATGACTATTTTCTGCCATCTGCAATTTATGAATGTTATTTCTGATCCGATAGTGGTAAAGTCAATAACTTGTAACTTTTGATCCATATGAAATATGAAAAAAATATTTGGTGAAGATTTAGAGAACTAGGTTTTTCAAGAAATATCTAAAATTCAGCTCGATCCAATAGTTACATTGGGATTTATGACCTTTGAAATATAACTATTTTTTTGTCATCAGAGAATCTGTGTTTGCATGTTGTATTCTTGCATGGTGTTTCAGGCTTCTATCATGGGAGCACCGAAACTTGTCTTTGTTAATGCTTGCAGAAATAGGCTCTATTGAACATTCTATCAAATAGTTTTCTACCATTTCCATTGATTATAGAAGCTAGCACATTGAGAAGAATTGGCTATCGAGCTCTTCACATAGGGAAGGATGTGCTGAATAGCATGCTGAGGATCTAAAATTCCACAAAACTTTGTCACCTTTCTTGCAGCCAGAATACGCACTTTTGCTTCATCATCTATGAATAATTCACCAATAGCAAGCCTCTTCATAGGTGGAATAAACCAATCGATCAAATTACCCTCCTTCATCTGAGAACTAATTGGGCATAGTGGTTCAACATTTTTCTTTTCACACTGATTCCATCCTAAAGTTGGTGGTTAATAATCTAGACTGGTAGAAAGAAAGAGTGGCCAGATGATATATAAATAGGACTTACAAAATAGTTATCCAGTTCTCTAGTGAAGTTTTATTCAAATGACCATAACTCAAATCTTGTGGAGAATATATAGTCAACAATTTTTTTTTACTAAACCTAGCTATGAATCCTAATGTAGTACCATTGTCAATGAAAGTAAAACTACCATTGAACCATACATGTGAGCTTCTCAAAATAGATCATTGAACCTCTAAGTTATTGTACTGAATCATTGAACTGGACAATTTTGAGCCAGGAGTTGAATCTACAAGATGAACCAATGAACCACCTTGTGCTTCTGAACCATCGAAATACTTTGAACTACTTCAAACTTCAGTTCAAAGTGGTTCAAAAAATCTAAACTTGAAGTTTTACTTCGATTGTATTGAACCTATAGGATGGGTTATTTGGACCACTAAACCATTCTGAACTACTTTGAACTACTTCAAACCTTAGTTCGAAGTGGTTCAAAGAGGTTCAACATTTGAAACTGAAAGTTTTAAAACTATGACCATATTGGGTACTAAAAGGAAGCCATTTAGTTTAAAGGAATTTTACTTATATTATAGAAAATACCACCTTAGGAAAGAAAGATTGATGTGCCAAGTAGAACTAGAATTGTGAATAACTAGGAACAAATTTTGCGATGAGAATAGTTATAGGTCTATTAAAGTTCTTAGATAAAATGCACCTGGAAAATGGTTGCTAATGAAGGTATAAGAAATTTGAATATTCTTTATCAGATAAAATGATGATGTTTTTTACATTATTACTAAACTTATATTGGTATAATCATTCATATATCTTTATTAGATAATGCAACGTATTTTATGGATAAGAACAATTTGTCTTGTTAGATTTGATTTGATGATGATAACTAAATATTTTCAATAATTACATTAAGATAAATTGAATTGGATAGATATTTTGTTACAAAGAATAAATCCATGTTATGTGAGTTATGGTTCTAATGTGAATTATGTATGTTGTATCCTTGAATACAGGAAAATAGTGATTCAATGTATCTAGTTGAAGCATGAGATGGAATTGTGTTGATTATGCAACTTATTGACACTGATATGTGTATGATTTTGTTTGCTATGGATGAACAAGTTAAATTGTGCACAAAAATTACTATGAATCAGGGATAAAACTCACATACGATAGTTGGGCCTATAGTACCTCGTGGCAACATAACTTTTTCATAAAGGAGATTCTTTGAAAGATAGCTCAAATGAAAACTAGAAAATTTTTAATTATGTGATTATACATCTCCTATATGGAATGCCAAGTGGAAAGTGTGATGTGATCAAGTTGAAAGGTGAGAAGTCCTATGGAACATGGATAGGTTGGAAACTATGTTTTAGGTTGAGTCATGTAGGTCCTTATGTGAAACCTTGGTTATGTAGCTCTGAATAGGGTCAAACATAAGTAAAATTTGTATGCAAATTTTAAGTGAGCTTTTTGAGGGTTAGGATGATTAGGACTTGTTTTGAATGCCCACATGGTAGACCTAGGGGTTTGGGGCATTTTTAATCATTTAGACTCTTATTATGGACTTAGAGGAGCACCCAAAAGTTGGTTTTACCAAGGTGGCCGAAAATGAAGGACAGTTCTTGTAGAATGTGAAGACTTGGAAGGAGAAAAGTTTCTCTTGAAGATTGTGAAAAGAGGAACACCAACCAAGGAAAATTAATGTGAATAAGATAGTTAAGGAGGATAAACCAATGTCACCTATAGCCTTCCCAAGAAGGCTTGGAAGATGTGGAAGAATGAAAGAGTTTTAAGCAGAGGAGGGTAAAACATTGAGATGATTCACCCACTCTTCATTTTGAAGACAAACTTTTTTGATGGAGTAAAGAGATGGAGGAAGAGGAGGAATGATTCTTGGTTGGAGATGAAGATCTATCTAAAGGGAGAGCTCTTGAAAAGATAAGTAACTTATATGCATTTAGAGTAGTTCTTAGTGATTGAGATGAAATATTTTTAGAAAAAAATATTCCATAATATTTCAAAGAGAACTCTTAGGATTTGCATCGATGATCTCTTGGCTTGGGTACAAGAGGCCTCATGATGCCATTATGGTAGGGTGGAAATAGGTATTTGTGTGAATGCTTTTGGTAATTGTTGTGGTATTCTTGTAAATAAATATAAATGGAAATTAGATCTTAAAGTCTTTGTCAATAGATCTAAATTTTCTTTGAGAGGAGAAGTTTTTGATAAAAATTACAGAAATTATGCTATTGTTATTTGAGAAATTATAAATCTTTTCTAAAAATCTATTGTTTTAGATTAAGGTAAAAGCAGGTTTTGAAGGGGCTCTAAAACTCTTTACATGATAAAGAAAGATTTACCATTAAGCTCTACCAAGTTTTAAATGGACCTGAAACCAACAGTACAACAGAACCAGGTTTAGGAACTGAAACCAACATAAAAGTTTAGAAAGAAAAACTAAAGAGAAACTTGGAACCTAGAAAGACATATTGGATAAACTAGAGAAACCTCCTAGACCAAAAAATCCAGGACTAAGATTTCAATTTCACTCCCTTTTTATGAGAACGCAAAATCATATCAAATTAAGGGTGAGACTTTTTAGATCTTTTTCATTTTTATAGGTATCCATCCCTCCTCAACCAATGTAGCCTTTGACTACACTTTTGAGCATATAGAATAGTTGGAAAATCATTCAAACTATGGCTAGGACCATTAGCCATCACAACATCTTGCAATATAGGGAAGCAACCACGAGATTGAATACCAGTTCCAGCAACAGCATCAAAAGGACATACATCCTTTTGACTAGGGCAATTTGCCTTCAGAACATCCACCAATTTGGAACAATATTCTAAGAACTAGCATTATCACTAAGATTAGATACTTTTTCTTTTTTTTTAGAATCAACAGTCACATTATCTTGACCAGATTCAAAAATAGGGGTACCAGAATTAGCACTATGATCAGAGATAATAGAAACAGAGTGTACCAAGCCCATAACATCCTTAGAACCAGAGTCTTGACCTGATTCTATAATAGAATCCACAACACTGTTAATAAGACCAGAATCTACACCAAGAGGACCAGAACAACTATCTTGGGCATCCACCTTGGAAGCAGAAGCATTAACCAACATAGAATAGAAATCCCCATCTGTAGGAGAAGATTTGTAAACTGTATAATGTTGTTCCAAAACACCCTTCCACCAAGAGGAGGGATGTTTCTTTGAAGAGTTCCTATACTCACACTTAGCAACCAAATGACCTGTATTGAAACAATTTTTACACCTAAAAGGGAGGCCTTCATAATCAATCAACTGAGTCCAAGATCCCTTTGAATTATGTAAAAGAAGCTCATCTAGGAGACCCTTAGAAACATCAATATCAACTAGAATCCTTGCATAATTAGAATGGTAATGCTCAAAGGATTGGGGCCCTAAAGCCTCACCAACTTCCTTAAAAATAAAGTTCACCCAAAAATGAAGAGGAAGATTAGGTCACTTTACCCAAGCTGGGACTTTGAAAGTCTCCATTTGAGGGTTGAAATATGGATGCCATGGTTTAACCATTAAAGGATAGCGGTGCTCCCAAAAAAAGACCCGATCACACAGAATAGCATTCTCGTCCTCTGGATTAATAAAAGTAACAATGAAAAAACCTTTAACCAAAAGGAAAATCTCAATAGTATTTGTAACATATGGATCCCAATTCTTAGAAATCCAAGCATGGAGCTCCGATAGAGAGGGCCAAAAACCTTTAAAATGACAAATATTAGAATCCTTGGAAAGATCCCTCGAATGTTCTTCTATTTCTATCTAAAAAGCTATTGTTATTTATTGTAGTGTTAGTTAATCTTTCTTTGATAATTGAGAAATTTTTTTGGATGTAAAATTTGTAGATGATTTCATTTAGTGACTATTAACTAATATTCAAGATCATGTTATCAAAATATCTATTAAAAATTTAAAAAAATTGAATCTAAATCTTGTTATTTATTAATTAAATTTAAGTAAGTTTTGGTAGGAAAAAGTGAGCATGACATTTGGTATGAGAGCCTAGTTTAAACACTAGGGCATAATTTGGACCCACAATTTAAATTTTGTTCTATTAAGAATTTTTTTATATTGAACTAAAGCCACTTGCATAAAATTTTGAAACCTAGTTAGATATTTTATATATTTTAAGATGACTGTAATTCTATTCCAAAACCCATTATAATATTTTAAAAATAGATTACCAGTTTCTTTTTAACACATTGTGTGAATCCCATAGATCCAAATACATGTATTGAAATCAGTTTTCTAGTTTTAGTCTATAAATCAACATACTAATACAATGTTATTCTTATTCTAAAATGAAATGTTAGAAATACTGAAGGCCCACAGATACATACAATATATATATATATATATATATTTCATTACAACATTTTAGTTTGATATGTAAATGCCATATTTCATTGCAACATTTTAATCTACTCTTGACAAATTTAACTCTATTATTACACCTAGATAACCCTCCTTTAAAATAAGAGAAGCATATAATATTAAGGGTAGGTCACAGGATCGAAGGCCTCCCAAGCACTATCGACCTCTTATGCCCCCGTGCATTCGCAAATGGCAACCCACAGGTGGAGCCAACCCCATAGACAATGACTTTCTATATCATGATAAGCTTGTGTGAAACCCAACCTTCCTCTATTTTGTTTACATAATGCTTGTGATTTACATGCAGCAGTAGCATAACCCCTAAATGCAGCCATATGGCCCAAAAAATTAAAAAAAACACAAAAGGCCATCGCATGCCTAGATCAAGAAGATGCAAACCTTCTCATTCGACATTTCTTCCATCCTATTTGAAATCTAACATAACAACATAAAAATTTATCCAAACGATGAAAGTGTACAAATCTGGTAGAATACCTTCATCACACAAATTAAACATTGAAAGTAAGTAAGTTAATTTACTCTCTAACCAAAGCAAATTGTAGACTCCAATATAAAGCACAAAAGATTTGATTATGCTTAAAACATAAAAAGAAATTGCTATGGCATTAGGAAGAAAGGAAAAAAAAAAGCAAATAAAAGGGGCAAAGATTGAAAAAATTTCCCCCACTTGTAAGGGTCACCAATACAGGTCATGGATCAGCCCCATCACATTGTTCAACAGTTTACTAATAACCTTAGACACTGCCAATTGTGGCTCACAGTATACAATCGGCACAAATATGTTGCACCATAGCCAATACCCATTGAAACAAAAGCTATGATGAAAGTATGGTAGCGTACAGTGAGGCATGGCATGCCATGTGATGGGCATACAACCAATGACTCCTGGATAGTCATTGCGGCTATTTGGCCTTCACAATTTCTGAAATTTACTTTGTTCTTACAATATGATACCCTGAAATTTATTTATTGTCCTTTGATGGGACTTTTACTTTTTAAATTTCATTTATAAATACCCATAACATAGACCTTAGTTGTTGAAATTTATTTTGATACCCAAACTAGAAATTGGAGATCTAGGAACATTAATTCCTTGTCAGCACACGTTATTCTATTATATTTAGTTGGCTTGTCAAATTTCTTATTAGACACGGAGTGGGCCACACGAATAAGCCAATTGCAACCGATACAATATTGTTTCCTTATAACTATATAGGCCATGGATCAGCCCCATCACATTGTTCCATAGTCTACTAATAATCTTAGACACTGCCAATTGTGGCTCACAGTATACCCACCTCACACCATGACCAATCCTATAATCAAAGACGTTAGGGTTGTATTTTAATATATATGTAAGAACATACTAATAAATCTAGGTCGAATGAGAAAAAAAAGTTCATGAAGAGATATATCGCTGTAGAAGCCCTAATTAGGGTTGATGATTAGGGTTTTCACATAAACCAAAATTTTTCCCTTGAATAGACTACAATAGAACCTTTCGATTGAGAGTAGTATGTTAAATATATATAGTTAGTAATATATTTTCTTAGGCTAAGATTAGGGCACAATAATGATTTTAAATTGACATTTAATGTATTATAAGTATTTAATAAATAAGTACTTATGATGTCATGAAGAAAAATGGATAGGTTAAAAGAGAGTTTAAAATAAAACACTCATCTACTAGCAACATGTATATTTATTGAGTAAATCTTTATTTTCAAACCAGCAAACAAGAAAGATAAATGTGAAATGAAGAGGAGGGAAATAGATGGGAAGAAGGTTGTAAACTAGGGGAATAGTATGGCCCCTTCCAAGATCTCTATTTCCCTACAATGTTTTTTTAAAAAATCAAGAAAACAACCAAAAAGTCATTAGAGTTCGAAAGGAAAACAAACAAGAAAATGAGAAGAAATTTAAGAAAACTTACCTTTATTATTTTAGAAAATCTATTTAGGGTTGTTATTATAAAAGGTATTATTTTATTAACTCTAGTTTTAAAGAGAATAATTCCTTTTTAGCTTTAAAAAATTAGTTTACTCTTAGATTTTTTTAGTTTCAAAAGAGTGAATTTTAGAAATGCATTAAATCTTAGATTTTAAGTTTGAAAATAGAATAATTTTTAGTTTCAAAAAGAACTAGATTTGGATTCAAAAGTGAATTTAATATTAGATTTTTTTTTTTTTTGAGATTTTTACTTTTTGAAAAGAATGATTTTCTTTATGTTTCTAAAAGTTATCGAAGTAAAATCATGCTTCTAATCTAATAGAAACATTCTTGTTAATCTATTAGTACATTTAGTTTAATTTAGACCTAATATTAAAGTGAAAATTAATTTTATTTTTTTTATCGAAGCATGGTTCACGCTGCACCTATTTACTTTCTCAAGGAGTTTGATGCTCTTTCTCGACAATTCCTTTGGAGTGGTAATTTGCGTAGTACTAAATGGAGCCTGGTTAATTGGGCAACAGTTTGTAGGCCTAAAAAGGAGGTTGGTCTTGGTCTTCGATCTTCTCTATTGAGTAGTCAAGCTTTGGCTACTAAACTTTATTGGTGATGGTGCTCTGGACAACATCAACTTTGGGCTCGTATTATCACTCATAAATATTTTCATGGTGCTGATCCTTGCTCTGTTTTTGCACTTGCTCTTGAAGGCCATGGCTCAATGGTTTGGCATACTTTGAAGATAGGTGTGATGTTGGTAAAGAGGGGTCTGTTTTGGATGGGATAAAGTGGCTCATTACAAGACTCCTTATCAATTGGGACCTGTTGTTGGTTACAGATGGAAGCATTCTTCTGATTGGCCTCCTAGAGGTATAAACATGGATTGTTAGGAGCTTTCTCAAATTCTGGCCTCTAGAGAGTGTTCTTCTTTGCTTGTTCCAGATGTTTTGGCTTGGGGCGGTACCTTGTCTGGTAAATATCATGTCTCTGCTGGGTATCAGGAGATAAATAGACAATTATTTGGGGATACTGAGGTCCCTTGGTGGAAGTAAGTTTGGAATAAAGTTTCTTGGTCCAAGTGCAATTTTTTCATGTGGCTAGTGGCTCACAACCGTTGTCTTACCTGGGATAATCTTTGTAAATGTGGATTTCAGGGCCCCTCTTATTGTGTTTTGTGTGGTAATGGAGAGGAGTCTATCTCCCATTTGTTCTTCCATTGCTCCTATTCTACTCAGATATGGCACCTTTGGTGGAGTGCTTGGGGTTGCTCTTGTTGGCATGCTTCCTCTTTGCCTAAGTTTTGGGCCCGCTTGGGTATTGCTCCCTCCATGTCTTCTTTTCTCCATGCTACTTGGATTTCTAGCCCATCTTTCATGCTTTGGCATATTTGGTTGGAGAGGAATCATCGTATATTCCAAGATGTTTGGCTTGGTGGTTTTCATCTTTGGTGAAAAATATCACATTCTCTTCAGGAAACTATTCTTGTGAAGTGTGAGCTTGATGGGGGTATGGATCCGGTTGATCTAGCTATCTGTAATCGCCTCAATTTTTATCTGTAGGATGGGGCTGCAGCTCATAGGTTTCCTTCTATGTCCAGGTAGCTTCACCATCAGAGGAAGGGTCAGGTTAACCAGGATGGGCACTGAAATCCTCCTCCTTGTGGAGTTTTGAAAATTAATACTGATGGTTCTTCTCGTGGGAATCCTGGTCCGGCTGGTATTGGCAGAGTGGGTCATTGTAGTTCTGGAGATGTTAAATTTTTCTTCTCAGTTCATAAGGGTGATTATACTAACAATCTCATGGAAGCTCAGGCTATTTTATATGCTGTGGAACAGTGTTGCTTGCGGGGATGGAGTAAGATTATCTGTGAGTCTGATTCCCAGGTGGTGGTGAACATGCTTTCTTCGCAAGAGCTTGAGGATGTTAGTTGGCAGCTGGCCACTATTGTTAAGCAGATTCTTTTCTTCTCTTCCTCTTTTCAGTTCATTAGGTTCACGTATATTCCTCGTGAATGGAATAGAACTGCTGATTGTTTAGCCAAATGGGCATCTAGTCATGATCTGGGTTGGAATATTAGGGATAGGAGGCAACTGTCCTTTGAGATGGTGCAAGAATTTGATGATCTTGTTGCTCAGGATCGAGCTCCTTGTTGAGCTCTCCTTGTTGTATTTCTTTCTGTCTTAATAAATTTTTACCCCTCTTTTTGCAATAGTATTTAAAAGAGTATGGTTAATTAGTTAATATTAATAGAATATGGTATGGTATTGAGTTAGCATAAATTAATAATTGATAAATAAATAAAATTGAAGTCAATTCTAAAATACATGAAAGGTTTTATATTTGAGTAGTTTAATGGCAAAAGACAAATAATTAAATGCTCATGATTGAGTTTAAGTGATTAGTGTGATAATTTGATTATATAAATGAAAGTGATTTAAGAATATTAGATGTTGTTATATGTTGGTTAGTGTATATGAAGGTGTGAATTTTATGAATCATGTTATAAACATACACTTAGAGTTTAATATATGTAAGGTAATAGCTAATTTATGATAAGTGCCAATATTCTATTTATTCTTTTCAACTCTTTAATTAGGCTAAGAATTTGAATTGAGATTCCAATTTGAAGACACACACACACACACACACACACAGATATGTATATATATGCACATATATATGTATATATATGTATATATGTATATACATCTATATACATATATACATATATATACATATATATACATATATATACATATACATATACATATACATATATATATATATACATATACATATATATACATATATATATATATATATATGTATACATATATACATATATGTATATATGTATACATATATACATATATATATAGACATATATATATATACACACACACACACACATACATATATATACATACACATACATATAATCAAGTATAAGTTTTAGAAAATTTTCTAATTCTTTTATAGGATGGAATATTCAAATATTATTTAAATAACATCATTAGTTTTCAAAGTAATAAGATTAGTAGAATTACCATGAGCATTTATTTTTCTAGGGTGAGACTGGCTAAGAAGATTGTTTAAGTCAGAGATTTTGTCCATTTAAGAAGTGATAATGCTATTATATCAAATGAGGAAATGCATTATGAAAATGAAGGTAAGATTAATGTTTTATTTAGAGGAATTTTTTTATAAAATGTGAATAATAGTATGAAAATAACGATTTTATTGTTTAAAGTGATTATTAAATATGAGGTCGCACATATATGTAATGTCATAGAAGTATATTCCTTGGTTGGCTGAATTTTGAAATAGAACATTAACATGAATATTCCTCTTAACCTCATTTTAAATAATTAAATTTGAGCAATTCATATGAGTCTAATAGGGCATTCAATTCATTACAAATCCTTAAACCAAAAGGGCTTTTAAATATTAAAGGAAACTTTGAAGTTAATTTTAATGTTATAATTTGTCACCTTTAATTTTATCGAGGAATTTGAGGGAGTTTACCTATCAAATTTAATAAAGTTAAGTCTATATTAGATCTATTGAAGAGAGCTAGATTAAGGACACAAATCAATACTTCAAGTATCATAAACTTTATTAACATTACTTTAAAGTAGTCGTTGAATATTCTTTAGGATTTTAATCTTTTCAAAACTTGGGTTTGAATCACAAAAAAGTAATATTACCAAATTAGTTGTGAATTGAGTGCTAACCAAGCTAATAAACTCTAGTTGAAATATAAAAGTTTAAAATTGTAAACTAATTTGCACTCATCATGTTTTCTATAGAAAATCTATTATGTCCTAGAGTGATTTTTATTATATATATATATATATATAGGACCCTTAAAAATAAATTTTAAAAATAAAAATTGTTCAAGATGTAAAGGTCATTATGCAAATTTGTAATGGGAGTCCCTTGAATATATAATGATGTGGGTCAGGTTGAGAAACCTGTACTTTATATATTTGAACCTTGTGAACAAACTTGTGTATTAAGGCATGCTCATGGGGATATTCAAAGTAAATATATATTTTCAAGCATTACAAAAAAAAATATGAGTATTGACATGAGAAAGTGACTAGAAAATGTGATGATTTTTCAAATGTTTATCATCTGATTTCAATTATAGATGATACATTTTCATATTTAATATTTCGTCATTAAGATGAAAATTGGATGATCATTGAGATTTATATTAAAATGTTATGAGGCCAAGTGGATATAAGTTTATGGTCTTCTAAGAGAAACAAGAGATGTTTTTATTTCGTGAGGAATTATGGATAATGTCTTATTGTATTCCCTTGTTCATGTGATTGAACCAGTACTAGTGTTCTTGTTGAGTGTTGTGTAAAACTAGTAATTACTTCATGTTCCCATGTGAAGGTAGAGTTGTAAAACCATCCATGGAGACTATGTTATACATGGATATGGGGGAAACTATACCTCTTATGTGTTGTTTGCTTGTTTGTAACCCTATTGAGCACCAACCTAAGGGTTGTTTAAGAGGGAAGTACTTGTGGTCAATTCCTTGAGTAGAATGATTAGTGTATGAGTAATGGTAGCATGAAGCGGCCTTAGCTCCCACTACTCAAGGGATGGAGTATCCGATGCTAGCCCTATGACTCAATATGTGAGGGGGAAGTATAATATCATCATTACCACTGTAGACACCTAAAAACCTTTAGAAAATAAAGTATTTTTATTTTTTGAAAAATTCCTGATGACATCATCATTAATTAATTAATTAATTTATTTATTTATTTATTTATTTTTATGCCATTAAATCCCTTTATCTTAATTAAAAATATTTAATTAAGGAATCCCTCCCAAAAATGTTTAAATCTTATTTAAACATTATTTCCTTATTTATTAATTATTTAATTAATAAATTGACCAAAAACACAAAATAAATTAAAAATTTATTTTTTGCCCAAAACTTGGCAATTTCCTTAAGACCACTAACCTCTTCCAAAATCTTCTAATCCTTCTTTAATTTTGATTAAAGGCTAATCCCATCATTTCCTACCCCTAATCCCAACTCAAAATATTTAATTAAGATTAAATATTAATCCTCATGTTTATTAAAAAAGTTTTAATACATATCTCCTCAACCCAAACCCTTGAAATAAATAAAATTTTATTTATTTCCTAAAAATCTAATTTATCCTCATCCTAAGAAGTTCTAGACTCTTCTAGAAAGTCTTCATCCTCATCCTAGGAAATTCTAGACTGTTCTAGAAAGTCTTTATCCTCATCTAAAGTCTAGACTCTTCTAGAAGATGTCTTTAAACCTAATCCTAATCCCCTCCTAACCTTGTCACATTCCCTAAACATGGGTTAAAACTTACTAACCCAAGCCAAAGTTAACAAATATCTCCTCCTTCACCCACCCTCATTAAATGCCATCCACTTGCCTATCCCTAAGCTAATCCTAAACCATCCTAATCCATCCTCTAATCATTTGCACAATCCTAAGCAAGCTTAAAACCCTCCTAATAAAGCCCAAGTCGAAATTGCTCTCATCTCCCTCAAAATATCTCAACCATAAAACTTTATGAAGCCCACTAGGCCATAAATGACTCTTCCAAGCCCTTTTATTGCTCTTACAAGCCATTATGAGGGTCTTTATGAAGATTTTATCCCTTGAGCCTCCTTTGTTGACTCATCCTTCCCCTTTCCTCCATCCTCTCACCATGTGACATGTGTCACTCCTTGATTGGCTGTAAGGAAGCACAATCCATGTGCTCTCCTCTCATGCAATCTGAGCCCTCCATGAGCTTTTTCCCATCCTTGCATCTTAGCCCTCAATCCCTCAAACCTCTTGCCTATAAATTGGATCCTTCCCCTTTGCAAAAATAACACAATCTATGAAGTAAAGTCATAATGCCATTTTGAGAAGCCATTTTACATCAAAACCATACACTCACACCCAAATTCCAACTCCATTTGAAGTCATTTTTGAAGCATAAGCTTGAGCATACATCCTATCTATTTAGACAAAGCCACTCAACAAGAGAGCTTCTTATTGAGAGAGTCCATTAATGGCTCATATTCTCAATTGAGATCTCATCTTAGTCTATCTTGAAGTTTATGAATTTTTTTTAGTTTGTAGAAGCTTTATTTAAATTTGGTTTCTATTAGCATACTAACATTGCTCATATACAACCACTACATTGGGTATTATAGGAAATGTACGTGTAATGGTGGCATGAAGTGACCTTAGCTTCCACTACCCAAAGGAGGAGGTATAGAGATACTCC
Organism: Cupressus sempervirens; assembly: GCA_028749045.1. Lineage (NCBI taxonomy): Eukaryota > Viridiplantae > Streptophyta > Pinopsida > Cupressales > Cupressaceae > Cupressus > Cupressus sempervirens. The sequence continues at coordinate 742,653,989 of CM053789.1, read as the reverse complement.
CCTTTAAGATGAACTCATTTGTATGGTTCATATGTGTTATCCAAGTCCCCATAGTTTAAAACAAAATACCAATACTCAGAATGAGATTCCTTAGATAGATTTATGTATATTTTCCTATGAGATCCAATATGTGGAGGGAAGATTTCCTATGTTGTGATAGATACCATTCTCGCACATGTTTGGACATCATCCAATGGGTATGATGCCACACTCTACCAATGGTTTAATGTAATATGGGGTGATGATGTCATGTTGTTGATGGTAGTGAGCTAAGCTCGAGAGCATGATGCCACGTACATAGTTACGTGATGGCACTATTATTTTTGTATGTTTTAGATTCCCACTTGATGCAGAGCATATGGGTGATGCTTGCATTCTTGTGGAGGGATGCCCATGGATGCTCGGTCATGTGTACACAAAAGTGCATATGGGTGGACCCTAGCCATGTATACCTCTAGCTACGATGATGCTTACATTAGATCACTATACGAGGTGTGTCCTACACATGCCTTCTACATGGGGAACACTACCATGTGACATACAACTAGGCTGTGTGTTATCCACTTGGTGTATGGTCATGTCAGGTGAGTTGGCATGTTTAGTCCATACCACCTAGTGCAGGGTCTTGTTGAGGCAACATCCCATGCCATGTGGATAGTGCACTTGTAGTGCCCACATGAGGGGCTATTGTGATAGCCAGATGTTGTTCCCTCATTCCTCATGAAGTGGCTAGATATAGCCACATAGTGAGGTAATGTGCAATTAATGAATTATTTTATCTTTGAATATGTTGACCAACAAGTTTCTCTATCTTGTCTATGATGGTTTAGCCACAAATTTTGACCTTTATTTTATGTTTGGTTTATTTTTACAACCCTTTAATTTTTTTTATTGTTTATATTTTGTAATAAATTTTAGTGGCTAATCTAGTTCCCTTTGGTGTTTTTGAATGTTGGTCTTGTGTTGTAATGTGATTCCTCATCAAGGATGGTTGAGATGAACTTGGTGAGTGTATATGAGGAAGTAGATGCAGGGAACCCTTGAGGATGAGGGTATGTGGGGCTATAGTATAGTTGATTTCCACTACTCACCTATGTGTGGTGTCTATTCCTTGGAGGCTAACCACCTTACATAAACAAGGGGTAAGACACATGGACTTGTATGGATGGCCTCTTAATATGTGAGACCTATGCACCATCAAGCCACTAAGTATGGATTTGGATCATGGATTATGATTATCTATTAGACTTTTGGATGTTGATTCATGCTATGGACTCCATATATAGATGATACTTGTATTATACCCTAGATTGAGAGCTGTTGTGGAGTGATGAACACTCTTGATTCTTGTGATGTGGTTTTGCATGTATATATAGGATACACATCTAGTATGTTCATTACTACACCATTGTAAAATAAAATTTAATTTTGAATAAATAATTACATATGTATTTAGCCTAAGTAAGTGATTCAATTATTAAAATTGAGTGACATTGAATGTATTGGCAAACCTACCCTTTGCATATCAGTAAAACATAATGTAACCATGTGTGTGGAAAATGTGATTTTTAATGGTTGGGATTATAGCTTTTGACTCTAGATGTTAAGGTGGATCCAGCATGAAAATTTTGGAAAGTTTATGAATTAAGATGAGTGTTCCTATTTTCATTCAACATATTGTGCTCTATGAATTGTTCCATATTTAAAATTATTGCAGTGCAATTAAGATATCACAGTTATTTTCCTTCCTTTACTCTTCATATCAATAAGCAACGTAACTAAAAATAAATAAAAATTAGATGAATAATTTAAACATATTATACACTGTAAAGACTAGAAATACTTATTGTGTCATCCCTACAGATTCCTTTCTTAATTTTTGAAGTACTTTATAGAAGAAAAGGATAATTTTAACATGTGAATTGGATTGTATACTATAATTTTAACAAGTATATGTGCCAATGGTTCTGGTTATGTTAATTCTATGTCCAATCAATAAATTTTGAAATGATTATTTACATGAGTGGGAATTAAGGATAAGAGAATGTTTCCAAATATTGTTGACTTCTCAGAGGAAGTCAAAGACAAGGGGAGGGGGATATAAGATCCCACCTCATTAAAGACTCATAAGATTATGCTTCTTAAGAGAGTGCTTCAACCCTAAAATATTTTTGTCGATTACTAAAAATCAATTAATTAGTTGATTATATTGCAATATTCATTATTTCAATTACAAACAACATGTGGATTTTTTGTTAATGAATGGATTATTATTTTCTAGTTAGTAGCAAGTTACAATGGTTCCCTTGTGATTAATTTAAATATTATTATGTTATGGTTATACATTATTAATGGGATTAATTATTCTCCATAAGTCATTTGTAGCATTTTAAAACCAACTTTTTTCCTTGTATGTGAAACATATTTTTATTTAACAAAAGACAAGGGGAGAGCTTTACAATTTTTTGAATTTTTCTCGCCTGGCTCCTGGCGCCTAGTTTCGGCTTTGACTTCGGCCTTGGGTGACCTGGCCTCTGTATCTGGTCCTACATGGACTCTCAACAATGGATTCATTGTTAGGCTCTACATCTTTTTAATTTTTCCCACCTGGCTCCTTGTGCTAGACTTTGGCTTCAGTTTCAGCCCCTAGCTTTGACCTTACCTTTGTGCCTAGTTCTCACTCTGACTTGGTCTATGTTCCTGGTTTCAATTTTGGCTCCAATGTGGGTGTTGCTCTTTCTCTAGTGACTGGTTTTGGTTCGTGTCTTTTTTAGGATCTTCATCTTTTTGATTTCTCCCACCTGGCTCCCTATGCCAGGCTTCGGCTTTGGTTTCAGCCCTTGGCTTCGATCTTGCCTCTATGCTTGGACCTGACTCTAGCTCGGCCTCTATTCTTGGTTTCAGCCTCGGCTCCAACGTGGGTCCTGCTCTTATTCCAGTGACTGGTTTTGGTTTGAGTTTTTTTTTTCCTATTTTTGGCTCTATGGAGGTCCCTTCGGCTTCAAGGTTCTATTCGCTTGGTGCACGTGGTTCAGCCATTTCTTATGCTAATGTGGTTGCCTTTGAGGCTAGTCTTGGTGGACCTACTATTAAGCTAGGGCTCATGCTACCGTGCGCTCAGGGTCTTTGATTGTGGTTAGTAACCCTTTAAAGATTGATTTACAACCTTCTATTGTTGATGAGATCTCTGGCTGTTTGGCTGACTTCTCATCCAATGTTGCTATCTTTTTCTTTAAGGGTTTTTGGGCTTCTTTTTCAAATTTGCATGCCTAGATTTTTCGTTAATGGGACCCCTTAATTTCAGTGATAGCCCATATCTACCCTTTGCCTAGGGGGTTGTTCATTGTCAAATTTGCATCTGCTACTGATAGGGCTATCATCCTTCACCTTGTCTTCTACTGGAATTTGAAGTATCCCTTGATGGCTAAACCTTGGCATAAAGATTTCAACCCATTGATAGAATCTCTTAATACGTTCCCTATTTGGGTTAGGTTGTTGAATCTCCCCCTTCACCTTTGGGTAGATTCTATTTTGGAGGAGGTGGGGAGTTCCCTTGGTGATTTTTGCTACATTGATAAGGCTTCTTCCAATGTTTTTTACACTACGTATGCTTGTATACTAGTTGAGATCAATGTTTCCAAGGGACTTCTAGACATGATTTCTATGGCTTCTTCTTTAGAATCGTGAGATATCCTTCTTGACTATGAGGGTATCCCCTTCCAATGTAGGAAGTGCCATAAGACTATCACATGGCTTTTGGCTGCTCTATAGGTAAATCTGGGCCGAAGCTGCCCCCTTCTTGGTGGAAAGGGCCCTCTAAAGATCACTACATGGTTCACAAGGTCCTTTCTTCAGGGGAAGATGACTCTCTTCAAGATATTTTGGTGGAGGTCTCTTCTACTATTCTTGGTTCTTCGGCTAAGGTTCCTCCTTTGGCACCTTTGGTGGCAGCAAATTAGTCTTTGGTTAGTATGGTCCTGTCTTTTGGCGCTTTGTTGGAGGATCCTCCTTACAATCCTTCTATGGTTGTAGGTAATCTATCTTTTGGTCCCCTGGGGGAAACCACCTCTCTGGCTCCTTCTCAGGTAGTTGTTCCTTCTCCTGTTCCTACTGTAATTTCCTCTGCGATAGTTCTTCCCCTAGCTTTCGGGGTTCCAAGGTCTAGTTGTGGCCTTGCTGTTTAGCAGTGGCAATTGGCTTCTGGTTCGGTGGGGGTTGGAAGGATGTCTATTAATGGTAATTTTTTCATGCCCTCCTCTTTTGTTTCATTTGGGGTGGCCCTTCCTCTGTCTTCTTCTCTGGATGTAGTTATTCCTATTGCAGCCTCTTCCTTGGTCTCAGGGATTTCTAGCAGTTCTAGTGTTGCTGATTTACATTGGCAGAAGGTGGCAAGTTTGGTGGAGGATGGATAGACCGTATTAAAAGGAAAAAATATGAAGTCATCCTCTACCTCTTTTGATATGGCATTACGGTCTCATTAGAAGGGATCTAAAGGCAATGCATGACTATTTCCGATCTATTGTTCTTTTTTTGCCCCCTGGCTTTTGGCCTGTTTATCTTTGTTGTGCATCATGGTTGGGGATTTCTTTCCCTATATTCTTTGGGTTTTAGGATCCTAGGAAAAACTTGTGTTGGTAGCTATTGTGATGCCACTTTGGTCACCTTTTGTTTGGTGATCTGATGTACTGGCCTTTGTCCTTTGGTTGGGCTTTAATTGCTTATTTTTAGCCTTTTGTCTTGTTTCAACTTGGGTTTTGGGATCCTTGTAAAACTTTTTTATCTAATCAAAAACATTTTAAAACCAACTCGTTGGATTATGTGGAAAAGTGTATGTGGTATTTCTCATAGAATATAAGTCCTTCCATATGAGGGAATATTATTAGAGCTATTAAACTTATGAATAATTTCTTATGCCTTACCTATTAAGTAAAAATATTATGGAAGCCATTTATTTCAAAGGAATTTTACTTATATTATAAAAAATACCACCTTAGAAAAGAAAGATTGATGTGCCAAGTAGAACTAGAACTACGATTAACTAGGAACAAATTTTGCCATGAGAATAGTTATAGGTCTCTTAGAGTTCTTAGATAAAATACACCTAGCAAATGGTTGCTAATGAAGGTATAAGAAATTTTAATATTCTTTATTGGATAAAATGATGATGCATTTTACATTATTACTAAACTTATATCGGTATAATCATTCATATATCTTTATTAGATAATGCAACATATTTTATGGATAAGAACATCTTGTCTTGATAGATTTGATTTAATGATGATAACTAAATATTTTCAATAATTATATTAAGATCAATTGAATTGGATAGATATTGTGTTACAAAGAATAAATCCATGTTATATGAGTTATGATTCTAATGTGAATTATGTTTGTTGTATCCTTGAATACTGGAAAATAGTGATTTGATCTATCTAGTTGAAGCATGAGATGGAATTATGTTGATTATGCAATTTATTGACACTAATATGTGTATGATTTTGTTTGCTATTGATGGACAAGTTAAATTGTGCAGGAAAATTCATGTGAACCAAGGATAAAACTCACGTGCAATAGTTGGGCCTAAAGTACCTCATGGCAACATAACTTGTTTGTAAAGGAGATTCTTAAAAGCTATTGTTAGTTAAGCTTTCTTTGGTAATTGAGAAATTATTTTGGATATAGAATTTGTAGATGATTGCATTTAGCGACTATTAACTAATGTTCAAGATCATGTTATCAAAATATCTATTACAAATGAAAAAATTGAATCTAAATCTTGTTATTTATTAATTAAATTTAAGTAAGTTTTGGTAGGAAAAAGTGGGCATGACAATTTCCTTGAAACAAATATAATATGATGCATAAAAATAACTCATTAAATAGCTAAATAAAATAGGGGTATCTATAACAATTCATTAATGTTGTTCACTACATGAAAGAAATGCTGAGAATGGTGGAAACCCAACTAAAACCTTTCTTAGAAAACTTGGGAACCAACCCTAGAAAATGAGAGAAGACAAGAATAAATAGATAGGAAGAATTCCCAGATTAGATCTAATGCTTCCATTTTTCCACTTGAAACTCTTCCACCTACTAATGATAGCCTTCTCTGTACTCTCTTTCTTCAATTGAAAATAAGATCTTATCCTTTCTATTGAAGAATGCTAAAAATATCTACAAAATGATGGAGAACAACATCTACAGAAGATGTTGAATTTGATACTAAAACAAGAGCCAAAACATCCACCAAATGATTGTAGAGGCAAAATAATATTCTTCAAAAATACTTTCCCCTAAATTTGGAGCCAAAAAACTCCAATGTTTTCTCTCTAACTAATTTTGATTCATCATGAAAAATACTCATTCTCCTAAGAATGCCCTAGAATTTGAAAACTTCCAATAATTTTTACCATTGATTACCTGTGGAAATTTTGACTACATATTTGGAAATTTTATCTTCTCCCCTTTCTAATTAAATATTGCACTCCACATTTTTAATAAAAATAGTGCCCTTGGTCTACATTTGAAAAATTTGGCCCTTGGCCATGAACATGATACTTAAAACTATAAAATTAAAAAATATATAGTCAAAAATATATAATATAATCATAATATTTTAAATTTTTGACTTTTTCAATCTCAGAATGTGTTTTCAAATTGGAGAATCCTAATTTTAATTTTTTTAACTTTTTTCAAAATTACCTTATCTCCTACCACTTGGACACCACTTGTCAACTTCCCATTGGTTAAATTTCCTAGTAGGACCCACACCTTCTCAATCATAAATTTAGAACCCTTGAATTTCATCCTCCTAACCATACAAGCTTACAAACTTATGATGAAGCATATCATCATATTTCCTCATTTTCTAGTCCCAATCATACGATGGGCATGAGATCTTATTAATGCATTTTTGGTCTCTTGATCTCATGATAGTGATAGCATCTTATGTCCATACTTGAAAGCCTCTAAAATTCTAATTCCTAATAACATCACAAATCTCTTTTCTCCTCCTTCTAACCATATGCATGGCCTCTGGATGCACCACGTGGCATCTTCTTCCTACCTATCATTTGGTCAAAATTCTATTTCATGCCTCTAATTGATCATCTATGGGTCCCACGTATGTGATCTCTATGTCTTGTCTTCAAGCATGGGGCACTCAAGAAATTTTTCTACTGTGCCTTTGGGTATAAAAACACCAAAGAGACCAACTACGTGGTCAATGTGGGACTAAAACTGCACACAATTTATCAAACACAAAGCCTTTTCCTTTCAACAGGCTAATGGCGATGCTCATGGTGGCAAAATTTAGTTAAGACAAGGAGAATGGCAAGTATCTTAATACCTTCCTCAAAATATGGGATTTCAAGACTCAATTGTGGGTCTTTACAATTTCATCACATAAGAAAACAACTGCAAGCATCCAGATCTCCTTCATCATGTTATAGGGTTAAATGGAAGAAATAATTTGAGCTTCCCCTCAATGTCATCATAACCCACCCATGTTATGTCTCATGCCCTAAGATCCTTTTTCGGGGAATTGCACCTTCTTCTCCTATCTCTTTTAAAATGCTAGAGGGAAACCTAATTTCATCTAAAATGCCCAAATCCTACCTTCATTGGCTCTAGCATTCCAAATGACAAACTTCTATCCTCTACCTTTTCTCAACACTCATAATAAAACCCTTTGCTAAGTGCCCCATCCATTCTGCATTTCTTCTCTTGCGTAATCAATCTCAATTTTAAAATTTGAAACACCCTTGCTGGAAAATCACATATTCCATCCATTTCATCTTGTCTAAAGGACACCCTTGAACTACACCTTACTTCTATGTAATTGGAACAACAATGTGTAAAATTTGAAGTAAACATCTTCTTTAAGTAGACTTATATATATTTGCAAAAAACCCATCTAATTTCATAATGATGTTAATCATTGCTATCACAAAAAGTTAAATCACTATGACATCTCTTATACATTTTCAATCTCAATTAATCATTATCAATACAATAGAGATGGTTAGGATTCAAAGTGGGTCCAACTAAAAAAAATTCAAATTGAAACACCTAACCTCTCAAAATTGGTCCAATAAATAACTAGCGCTAATTAAAATCAAATTTGACCACCAGTTAATCATCTAGAAACTAACCAAAACACTTGACTAAGCCCTAGAAATAAACACACTGATTGTTTGCTCAAAATTCTTGCATGCTATCATATTTTTTCTCATGACAAATTTGAGTTCAAAAGATATTGACTGTTAAATTTGCCTTCGCTGAACTGCCTACAAAAAAACATGTCAGAAAACCATAAAATATTTTTAGTTTTGGCTTCGAAAATAGGTCAAATAGACACTTGGGGGTATTAAAATTGGATAATTAGTTTTATATCACAAGGAGAATATGAATCTTTGATTTGGTCTCATGATGAATAACTGGGTGCATTTTTTAGGTAGTCAAAGTTAGGTGCTCAGAATTGTAGGACTAGGGAGACTAGCAGAACTATGATTTTTACAAACAAAATGGACCTGGGAAAGTGTGCAGACAGATTCGTCAAGACTTGAAAATTTGTACACTTAAAGAATATTTAGGTTAGAACATAGTGGTACAACCCGTTTGGTTTCATGTATCATGGATTCCATGTTATGACATTCTGAATCATGCTACTAATCAATTTGCACTTTTAGACACTAGTAAAACCTTATAAATTGCATTTGGAGTCGCATTTGAAATCTAATCAAATAGATTCATCATAAGCTCAAATATGGAACATATAAATTTTCTAGCCTCTAGAAATAAATGAAAGAATAATTTTCTCAATTTGGTCAACTAGGTCAAAGTTATAATTGGTCAAATAGGGCATCCCATGATTTTGAACAATTTGCATCAACATGACAACAATGAACAACTAACTTTGAGGGTTTCAAAACCTAAACAAAACATATCAAAATGACTTGAAAATTGAAAGATAACTAGGTGCAAGATAATTAATTTCAAACAGGGCTTCCTGTTAGTATTTAACACTTTGGCAAAATGTAGATCTGAACATTGTCGAAAATGAAACTTCACCGAATGACTCAGAATGGAAATTTATCACCATGGGACACATGGATATAATAAATGAAATGTATTAGAAACATAAAAAACCTCATAGGCCTCAAAGTGATAGAGAGGTAAACATGCATTAAAAGCACTTATAAGGGCTCTATTTGACTCAAAATTCAGATTGGTACTCAAATTTTGGGATTCAATTTTGACTCCCAACACATTACACACTTCATATAAAGTAAAATTACTTTCCTTCATTCCACTTCCTCAAAATAATTCATTGATTTAGCCTTGATTCTTTCCCAATTCATTACAATAGGACCTTATTAAGAGAACAAACCATATTACATCTTTTTCATAATTACATAATATAGTCAACTCATGGTAATTACAACTTCACACACATGGAATCTCAAAATTTGTGCACTCTCTAATGTCATATTAGGATATCTTCTTCCTCTATCTAAATATGCTTAACTAGATTTTATCCTTGTTAGGACATATAATCCAATAATCAGAAACCACTTCTCAAGTACTTTATCTACAATTTATCTTCTATAAATCTCGCACAACTCTTAGTATTCTATGACTTTCTACTTGCACACTTGACAACTCAATCAGAACATATTATAGAACATATCATTAAATGTTCTTGACTTCATCTTCAATGCTCAATCTGTACAACCTTAATCTCTATCTTCTACTCCATTAATCTTCATAGTATGTTGACATCAATGACAAACATAGTCATGAATGCAACACACATTCATGTTATTGATCTCTCCAATGCTCCATCAATGCTAGGATACCCCCCCATAGGAATATCATTAAAATTCATGCTAATAATCTCTCCATTTTCCATTGATGGCAACATAGAGGAAAAACATCTAAGTTCCAAGAATACCAAACATACTTCTATGTTGCTACTGCTGCTCTTATCTTTTCAAATCCTCTTCATCAATCCAATATAAATCTCTTAGGAATAATATTTTTCTCCTCCATTGACATAAATTTTATCTACAACTCTCCTCCATTCACAGGAGATATTTTGTATGCATGCACTCTCCCCCTTTCATACAAGATGTTTTTCATGCGCTTACTTCTCCCCCATTGACATCAATGATAAAGGAATCTTTATTTCAACCTTATACTCATTCTCTTCAACCAACTCAAGTATCCAAACACAATATTAAATACTAGCTACCAAGAGTCCTTTATGACTCTTCTAAGTTATAGATACTCCCCCATAAATGAAGTATCAACATTTAGTCTAGATAAACAATAGTGCTCTGTACCACTGGATTGATGTAATCTTTGTGTCATCTACTACACAGTAGGCAGGGGCATGACCCCAAGTATGCTTTTTAAATACTCAAATGTATCCTTAGGCAATAGCTTTGTAAAAATATCTGAAATTTACTCCTTTGTATTCACATATTCCATTATGATCTCTTTCTCTACAACCTTCTCTCTTAAAATGTTATGCTTAATTGATATATGCTTTGACTTAGAATGTAACACATTATTCTTAGACATACTCACTGTACTTGTGTTATCACAATGTATCATAACAAGTTCTAAAAACTCTATATTGTGAGTGTTAAATATGAGCCTCTAATTCAACCACACACTTCAAAATGATCATTGTTTGTTAGTAACATCCCAGAATGAACATAAGATTATTCATTCAACATGTTTGTACAAGGTGGTCTATTGCCTTCTAACTAGATGGGGTTTTACTATACACTTTCAAAATTGAGAGTTCAGTAACCAGAACAAACTAGTATGAAGGATTTGAATGAATGTGAATGCAATTTAATCTATGTTTTTGATATTATATATGTAAAGATATGAATTAATCTAGATGATATTCAAATTAATCTAAGAACAATGATAAGAAAATTAAGCGAAATGAATGCATTGTAATCTAAATGATGAGCATATAAAAGCTATGGAGATTCAAATACAAATTGCTTGAGTAATCAATCCAACAACTATTTTATACTCTTCACTTGCATCCTTTTCAAATGAGGGGTAGGGGTCTCTTTTATAGAATCTTGGACCCAATCAATGGTCAAGATTAAATCGAGTTTATGGTTTAAATCAAATGAGAAATTAAGTCTTCCATTTTTTATGGAGTTGAATGAAATGAAATAAGGGATAATATTGATCCATTCAAATATGAGCTCATAATTATTTTCAACAATTATGATGAGAATATTTGATTAAATCAATATATTTAATTCTATTTTCATGTGAGATAAATTAGGAAAGAGTATTGATCCATTCAAACTATGGCATCATAATCTAATATTCTAACTAATTAAATAATTAGTTTCAACACTCATGATGTGTATATTTAATTCCAAGATTGATGAAACATAAGCTAATTGATGATAATTTTAGGGTTATCTCTAGAATGAAGCTTAGCCCTTTGGAGTCCAGATAGAATACCTAGATACTAGTCTAATAGAACAAAGATTGTGAAAATTTGTAGGATAGTTCCTAGAATAAGACTCAATACTCAAGATTCAAGGTTAGAATGACTCTATACTTGTCCATTAAAATATGACAAGATTAATCATGATTTATAGGAATCTCCCCAGAATCAGGCTTAATCCTTAGGAGTTAGGGTTAGAATGCCCTAATACCTAACCATTAATCAATGATTGAAAGAAAGATTAGGATTATCTCCATAACAAAGGTTAATCCTCTTGAAATCATAAAAAACACATAAATATTGATCCATAAATAAGTGATAAAAAGACCTATCATGAGTCGTAAGATTACCCTCGAAATGAGGCTTAATCCTTGGGAATTAGGGTTAGAATGCCCTGATACCTATCCATTGAGCTATGAAAATGACTTGTATGAGGTTGATCAGTTGATCAATAAGTAATATTAGATAGAATATGATGCTAGATAGAGGGAACAAAGATGCCCCAAGTAATGAAATGACCCTAGTGTTTAGGATATTATGTTTAGATTAAGTTGAAGCTAGATTTGAAAGATTCAATGATGTAATCATCTTGCCCCCTTAGGAGAGAAGTTGAAACATGACACATCTAAGAAATTGATATGATCAAATATTTAGAAGAATAGAGAACATAGTAGAAGAGCATGTAGAAAATTTTGAGTTGATTTAGATGGATTTAGAGGTCTGTTTGACCTGTGTTGACATTTGTTTTTGAAAAGTTCAAAATTTTGGAGAAATGGTAAATTAGTAATATTTAAAGATTCATATGATATTAGAAAGATGGACTGCACAAGCCTTCGATTACATTGATCGCAAAATTTTAAAATGCAATTTGAGTTATTTAAGTGTTTCATATTTCAATTTTGATCCTGAAAAATGAGTTTAGAGTTATCTAATTAGCCAGGAGGTGATTTTCATGTCCATGGGAGCACTTTAAAAAATTAGGACAAAAATTATATAAGGGCTCAAAGGGTCTTTTTAAAATAATTTGATCATTTTTGTTTTGAGCAAAAAGAGCTCTGAGGCAAAAATGGTGGTCCCCATGCATTCTCATTGTCTCGAGCGATCTAGGCAACATAGCTAGCTAGTAGATTACAAAGCACTTATGAGTAGTCAATCATATGTGTTTCACTTTTTATGCATTTGGATAGATTTTTTATAAATTTTGAGCATTTTAAAATTCATAGTATCAGGGTCTTTGTGCGAGATCTCATTTTCTCATGCAAACCACTGGAAGATTTTGTGCAATGAACTACTACTAGATCACTATCTCAGATCGGTGCTAGGTATTCCATGTATGAGACATACCCATACCTCACACATGAAACCATCAAATTGGGTTAATTTAAATTGCATTCTCTTAAAGGAATTCTTGCACAAGGTTACTTTCCCATGTGGCTTGATGTGATTCCTCAAACAAGGATATACGTCATGGGCATGAGATTAAGAGCATTTCTGAGTCAGTTAGATGTAAAATTATGTATTTTTCATCTTTTTTGCATCATCGTGATCTTATTTATCATGTTTTTAGGATGTCTAGGAAGCAGTAGTATGAATATATCATATTTTTGTTCTAAACATATATTAATTGTGCTATGTTGTTTCTATGTTTTCAAGTTGACTTTCCATATGTGCAATTTAGTTCACATTATCTAGCCATCGAGGCACTAATTAGACAACTTGATGCAATAGAGTTGCCATATATTGATTTTCTTGGCCTTTCCTATTTATGTGATATCCCTAACATTTGAGTGAATCATGACTTACTAATCGCATTGGTGGAGCATTTCTATTTGGAGATGAACACTTTCCACTTGCCCATTGGAGAGATGACCATTACACTAGAAGGCATCTATAGGATTCTATTGATCCCATTCCATGTGGCTCAAATAGATTATGATACACAACAACAACTAGGGATGTTGGCACTAAGGGCCATATTCTAGGATGATATCATTACGAGCAGGGCTATCCCTTAGTAGGAGTTTGTGTAGGTTTATGGGCCTACACATAGATTAGAAGTCGTGTTAGGATCTTTCCTTTTTTGCTATGTAGCACCTAACAGAGGTTAGCATAGGATAGAGTGTGGATAGGGTCACATACTATAGCAAATGTTAGAGAACCCAACACAATTTTGGTGGGGTCAGTGTATACTAGGCCACATGTTCCATGAGTTGTATGATATTCTCAATAGAGAGACAAAGAGCATGGAAACATGAGTTTATGTTCTTCTGATATGGGAATGGAAGCATTTACCCATCACTAGACCAATATGTGAGGACATGAGACACCCTTACGAGCCCTATATTTGTAGAAATAAGGCACAAGTGACTTGTGAGTTAGATATTGAAACACTCCAATCATAGATCTATACTTCTTCTCAACTTTAGGTGTCTCATCTTTGCTAGATAACTTGCGATGGGTTATCATAGGTGTACCAACAGGTTTAGAATTTTCCAAGCCAAATATTTTCAACAAGTCTTTCAAATACTTAGCTTGTGATATGAAAATACCATTACTATTTTGCACAATCTTTAAACCTAAGAAAACCTTCATCTCACCAATCATACACATCTCAAATTCATTCTTCATTTCATCAACAAACTTATCACTTGCATCATCATTACCTCCAAAGATTATGTCATCAAAAAATATTATAATGATCAATAATCCATTCTCAATTTCTTTCAAATATAAGTTACTATCTACCATATATTTAGAAAATCCCAACGTTACCAAATATTTGTCCAATCTTGCATACTAGGTTCTAGGTTCTTTCTTTACAATGCTTTATTTAATCTGTATACCATGTCCTTTTCTTTTGTGAAAGGAAATCCTTCATGCTTCTCAATGTAAACTTCTTCAAGTTCTCCATTCAAAAATGATGAATTTAAATCCATGTGATACACTTAAAACTTCTTATTTATTGCATAAGCCGAGAACATTTTTTGTGCTTCCATTTGATGATAGGGGAAATTCCACTTCATAATTTATACCTTCTTGCTGTGAATATCCTTTTCATACTATTCTAGCTTTATTTCTCACAACTTCTCTTTGTTCACTCATCTTGTTTCTGAATACCCATTTTGTTCCTATAGCATTCTTGTCTCTAGGCCTAGGAACCAATTCCCATGTCTCATTTTTCATAAATTGATCAGGATCTTCCTTCACTACTTGAATCTTGTTGGTGTTTTTAAACATCATGATTTCAAATTACCCTGATGAGAACAAGATACATCTAGGGGCAACTACTTCCCATCTAGAACATATCCTTTTAGACACTAGCCCAACTATAAGGCTAGACTCTTCTTCTACTTTAGGCTCTACAAAACCTAGGTGGGTGGACCTTAGATTCACTTATATATTACTAGTGCTGAAACATACACTTGAATCTAACAAAGTAGATAAAACCCTTAATCTTCTAACACTTATGCAAAGATCATAGACATGAAATAGCTAATGACATGATCTAAGAAATTGATAAACTAAGTGAGGGTATCCTTTTAGCTCTTAAACAAAAAGGTAAATGGATGATTATAATTGTTGATTTTAGAAAATCCCCAAATATGAAAAAGTAACAACAAGTTGATCATGTAGCTGATCAGTGCCTTATCTATTGTGAAATTCCATAAATCACACACATACATCTATGATACTAGTCACATATTCCATATATCAAGATATCATATCTATCCTTTTCACTTTGTGAATTAGACATTAGTGTTCATAAAGACCTCATTTTCATGAAGTATCCTTCTCAAATAACCAATAACCCTGACAAATACACCAAGCATTTACTTGGCTCTTTGTTCTTGAAAACAAAAAAGTATATTAGACATACAACCTTATGGGGATGCAAATGGGTCTCAGTTCTTTGTCCCTAAACCACATAACATTGCAAACTACAGAGATAGGAGATGAGAATAAGAATGAAACTAAGGAGATTCTTGCTCATTGTATTCACTTCTCTGAAACTATACATTTAGATGCATGTAAAACAATTCATAAAACCACTAAATAGATCAGAACTAGCTATATTAGCTTAACTACTACTATTCATACAAGAGAAATATGCTAAAGAATGGTATCACAATCATGAAAATACATCAAAACTGGAACCTTGGTCTCAAAAATTTGAGAAAACTCAAGATTGGAAACTCCATGGTATCACAACAAATCATAAATTTACTCCAGAACTAGAACCTATGGTCACACATGAAAACTACCAACCATTACAATAAATAAGAAAGGGAGAGATATAAGAGAAGAATGAAATCTAAGATTTGATTTGGAAGTAACATGTGTCCACTTGAATCTTCATTCCTTGCTATTTCAAAGTATCTCTCATCTTTCTACCCCTAAAATCTAATATGACTTTCATCATTATTTTGTAACAAACCCAAAATATCTCTTCTTCAATGATGAAAACCCTTGTGTTGCCAAAATATTTGAAATGTTGACAAAAACTCCATTTAACTAATTTGGATGTGACAAAATTTTCCCTTAACTACATTTTTATTTCCTTTGATGTTCATCTAGTTCACCATTTCATCAAAAATCAAATTTGAATTGCCCTAACAGAATGAAATTAAAAAATGGATACCTAAGACAAATCCTTGTATAACTTGAACCACTAGCTTCCTATGCAAAAACAAACTCCAAAAATGGAAATTTTGTTCACTCCCAATTCTGGTGATACATAATAGTGCTATACTCACTTATTAGAAATGCCTAGAATCCCATTTTGAAAATCCAGCTCCTGTATTGACTCTCTGGTTTGCATTTAATTTCTCAAAAATTTAAAATCTTCTAAACTTAAAACTTTAGCTTATAATCCTTTTGAATTTAAAGGCCCTACATGTGATTTTTTGGAAAAAAATAATAAAATATTGAATTTCTACATTTTTTTATTTTTCCTCTTTTTTTTCCATCTAAGTCAACTGAGTTTGACTTTCTATGACACTTGTCATGCTCTGATTGGCCCACCTTCTTCATAGTCATGTCAGTATCCTAGTTTGTGTTGGAATAATCAAATGGGAAGAATACTTCTGAGAGGGGGGGTGAATCAAAAGTATCACACTTTAACCTTAAAAAAAATTTAACTGAAAATATATTGCATGCATGTAAACATATTAGTTAAGCATAAAGTGAACACATGCATCAAAACACATAACACCAAATTTGGTAACCTAGAAACCTTCCAAAATGAGAAGGTAAAACTAGGATGGAGATGATACCCACAAAATATCACTATAGCAATAATGTTTGACCACTTCTAATGATCTACCCTGTTAAAGGCTTTACATTATATCAATAGTGACCTATTTAAAGGATTTACAAACACTTTACATGAAGTGTCACCCTATTAAAGGATTTTATCACCTTGTCAAAGGTTCTACAACCTAGTTGTTAAGCTAACCTATTAACATAGGATTTTCTTTCTAATACAATTGCTAGAGAGTATAAGATTAATAAACCTAATAGCTTACAATCCTTGATTGCTGAATTTAGGCACTTGATATTCTCTCTCTAATCTTGATCCTCTGAGATATGATATCTGTTTGATGCCCTTGCTCTATTCTGATCAACTGAATACTGCAATGCTGCTCTATTCCTCTAAGTCTTTTCACACTTCCCTCTCAATTTTGCTATCTTTTACCCATACATTTCTTTCATCCACACATACAATGGGGTATTATCCTCCTTTTAAGGATTTCAAAGACTTAGGGTTAGGTATGAATCTATGATCCATATTAAATCTTTATTTCCCGCTCATTCCTTGCACTTTTCTTATTGGTTGCATGACTTTTCCATTTTTCTTATTGGCTGCATGCCGATTGCATAGGAAATGTAAAAGATTCATTCTTATATTTAATATCCTTCAAAATTCATCTATGTCAACTCAAAAAATTGTTTTCATAGGTGTTTGTACAATTATAAATAATTATGTCCAATTTGTGTTACTCATAACTTGTTACCTCTTATGCTTAGCTCATATAGAAAAACCATCTCACTCAGCACCTATAGAAATTTTGTTCCACTCAGGATCTATACTTTGCTCAACACTTGATCTTCACTTGACACCTAAAGATTTCTTAGCACTTGATCTTCACTTGGCACCTAAAGATTGCTCGGCACATGAAGATCATTGAACACCTATTGGAATTTTGGCTGGACATAGACTATGGCTTGGCATATATAGTGTACTCGACTTCTATATGAAAGTTGGTTAAGTCTGTTGACACTCAATTGTTAAAACCATTCTGAGACCAACAATCTCCCCCTTTGACATGAGTATCAAAAACACTTAACTTAGCATTATACTTGATATTATGAGTAAATTATTCATTATGCTCGGCATATGTACAAGATTTTAAAAACTTATTCAAAATTTTGTAAAGAGAAATATACCTCCAAGATTTTATGACTTCCCCTAAGTTGATGTGCCATTTCCATTCTTGTAACCAAAATTTGTGTGATGAATTTGTATCATGCCAAAGGGTACTAAGGGTTAAGACTATATTTTTCCAAAAAAGTATTTTTTACCTCCATAATCATCTTGAGAGCTACATCCCAATTCTCCAAATAAATTTCTAATGATTTGTGTTGAATAGCAGTCTCTGTAGTAAGATGATCAAGTCCTTCCATAGTAGAAAGATTAGGATATTTCTTGAGAACATTCTCTACATAGGCTTGTTCTTTATGGAGTACTTCCCAATGTGGGCTTATGGAAGACTATATCTGCATCAATTTGGCCTTGATATTGGCCTCTTTAGTTGTCAGT
Source organism: Cupressus sempervirens (assembly GCA_028749045.1). NCBI lineage: Eukaryota > Viridiplantae > Streptophyta > Pinopsida > Cupressales > Cupressaceae > Cupressus > Cupressus sempervirens. The sequence continues at coordinate 742,635,675 of CM053789.1, read as the reverse complement.
GCAACTAATTCTTTTTGTATGTGAAGCATTTGGACAAAATGCTTCTCACTTTGAGCTAGATCATTTGGTAGCTGAGTGCTAGAAATCTTTAAATTTCTCTCCAACCTTAGGATTCTTTGGTTTGTCTCCTATGTGAAGTATGAAAAGTCACACAACTTTTTGTACAATGAGAATACATTCTCAAGTACCTTATCACTTTGTCAATCTTCTTTGCCAATTCAACCTATGAGAGTGCTATATCACTGGATATTTTTTCATTTACTTTTCCTTGGAATTTCTTCTTAGACCATTCATTAGTTTCACATTAGTTTCCTGATCTTCATTTGTCACCTATTCTATAATGTCTAACAATTGTTCCACTATTTTCTTGGTTTCATCAGTTGTTTGCAAGCTGAAAGCATCGAAAAAAATGTCCTTAATCTCATGTAATGCTTGCCTTTGCTTATATTCCTTCTTGAGTATTACTTGCCTCTTTCTCCTACTTACCACATCCTGCATTTTCATTTATTTGCTCAATTCTTATTATTTTGGAGTCATAACTAGGCATGACTATCTCCTCATCTAACTTAGTGTCTCCATAGTGAAGTAACCTTGTCACTTTTGTAGAGCTCGAGCCTGGTGCAAAAATTTGCAATGGCATTGCATCAGTGCTCGAATTCTATTGAGGAGTCCCTAAGGTAGGCAAGTTTACCAAAGTTTGTATTGCCTCTTGCTCCTTAGGGATTTTCTCTACTTCTTTCTCCTCTTTTCTGCTACCTTGGTCAATTATGATAATGTGAGGAGGTGCACCTAGGGTTTGCATTGCAGCAACATGTTGTCCTATTGGTTCCTTTGTAGACTCCTCAGTGGTAGTTGTCATCTTTGTTGTAGAATCAACCTTAGCAATTTTATCTTGTACCTTTTTCTCTTTAGGTTGATCTATTGGAGATTGTGTTGAATGTTCTTGAGTAGTTTCCTTCTCCCTTGTTATTTTTGCTACAACTTTTTGCAACTCATCAACACTCACCAATACTAGATTTGTGCATAGTTTTTCTTGTAGTGTTGATTGGTGAAGGATGTTCTTGAGATCCTCTATAGTTAAAGGGTTGATGTTCTAAGTAGAAGTGCTAGGAACATCCTTTACTGTGACTATAACTATAGGTGATGTGTGTGGAGGACTAGGACATGGAAATTATGTAACCTATACATCTTGTTCAATTTGTTGCTCCTCTTTAGCTGTTGTCATTTTACTTTATTTTTCTGTTTCCTCCTCCACTGTTTCTTTTTTTGGCTCATTTTCTCCTTCATCCTTTTCTTATCATCTTTCTTCTTCTTCCTTGCTGGAATTATCCTTATTTTAATCTTTTTCCTTTTAAATGTTTTGTCCCTCAAAGGGATCTTCTTCTCCAACCTTGATAGTAGTCAAGCCATATATCAACGTCCACATTCTAGTTGAATTCTGGACAATTTTTTCAACTTTATTCTGCAAGATACTGAAGGTTCTATATTTTGGTGCAAACTTGCTTCCATGTTTCTTAGTTTCCTTAGTAATTTGACCTCTAGTCAATTCTAGCATCACTTGTGCCAAAGTGGATTCTCTTATTTCCTTTTCCATTTTCAAACAATAATACCACTTATTTTCAATAATTTCATATAGTTCCTTGGGCATAGTATTGTCTAATTCAAGAGGAGTATTTTTGAATTCTGCCATCATGGCATATACAGATTCTTCTACCTTATTTTGATCTTTTCTACTTAATTTATTGAATTTAATACTTTTCAAATCAAAAAAATATGCATTCTTAACATTATCACATATTTTATCAATATTTGACTTGGGAGGGTGGCTTACCACTTTAAACTAGCTAATGTCCTTTGATTCTATTCTTTGCTCATCATCAGGTTTTGATTGTGCAACATATTTTCTTCATGGTTTCTTTTGCACTTGACCAGTCTACTTAGTAGCCTTCTTCTTCTCTTTAACTTGTTCCTTTGCCTTTTGAGTTGAGGCTCTTATGGTGGCTTTTGTCACCAGTGTTGGCTTAGCTTGGGCTGGCTTGGAAACCTTCTTAGATTTAGGCTAGGCTGTAGGCTAAGTTTTAACTTTTCTTTTCTTGAGCTCAACTTGAGCTGGTGCTTCCTTTGCTTCTTCTTCCTTAGAACCTTCTTCCTTATCTTTATCCTCACCTAAGCCTTGAGTTATCTCCAATGGGCCTTGCCCTTGTTTATCTTCTTCATCATCATCTTCTTCCTCAACATCTTCTTCTTCTTCTTCTATTGCCCTCTCAATTCTTCTCCAAATTTCTTCTTTATCTTCTTCACCAATTTATCTTTCTTTTTAATCATAGAGGCTATCTTCAACTCCATTTCAACTTTGGATTTCACAACATCATATGTTCCAAAAGGTTTGGTAGTCTTATCAATTTCCTCTACAAGAAATGTTGTGATTGTTACTAATGCTTCATCAATGTCTAGCTCATATCCCAATAGTCTTAGCCATCTAACCCTTGGAACTACTACTTGGATATAAGTGTGATCAATGTCAACTAAGAAGAAAATGTCATTGATGTGATTGTTCCACTAGGGAAACTGGTATCCTCAATGTTTGTTTCATGGATTTCTTAAAATCCTCAAAATATCTTGTCATTTGGGCTTCAAAGTTATCACCCATTTGCTTGATGTACTCATTGATTTGAGTAATGGCCGACTTGCTAGATTTCCAATTTACTCTTCCAATTGAAGAAAATTCTTCCAAAATATAGAAGAATATGCAGACCAGAACTAATCCAAACTTACAGTAAGCACCTTTTGATCTTTTGGTTATTCCCTAATTCTCCATGATCTGTTGTAACAACAATTCTGCTAGATCATATCTATGATCCTTCTTGACAAGTTTATTAGCCACATGCATAGCAATACACAGTACACTATTCAATTTTCTTAATTGATAAAACTTATGAGATATGATTCTTACAACAAAGTCTAGAAGGGGATCTGTGATTTTATCAATGGTCATGCCCCTTTTGTTCCATTTAGCCCCAATTTTCCTTCCAATGGCTTCTTTAGAATCAATATGTAGGGTCTTGTGTCAATCTAGGGTTGGAAAGCCTATAATGCTATGCACTATTCTCTTCATTATCTTCATGGGTCCTCCTTCTAACCACAACAAACCATCATGAATTTAGCTAAGAATAGTTTTGATCCACTCAATTTTGAAAACTATGGGAAAAACTAGGGCATGGGTTAAACCCTTTTTCTTAACTATTTGAAATTCTTCCTTTAATATTCTATTATCACATAGTTTATCATATGCTTGAAAAATCTCCAAGTCTGCTATTGCACCTATTTGGAAATTGTAACATTTCCTCACATCGTGCACCATCATGACTTTGGGTGGAATCATGGATAATGCACCGACAAGATCATTTTTATAAGCAACTTCTAGAATCAGCCTAAAATTTGGTTGTTTGACCTCATTTCTGATTAACTGAACCTCAAAACCTTCCTTTTCCTTAGGTTTTTAAGAACTGGATGCCATTTTGTAGATCGATGGTTTCAAAAGATATAAAACTTTATAACTGTGCAACTCAACACTTGAAGAATACCTTAGATCGATGAAAATGGTGTTTGATCTTTGTTGAAATCTGTGCAAAAAGGCTTCAATGTTGTTCATCAATCACTTCTACACTCTTCTCATTCTTGCTCTACCTTTGAATGATAAGAAATGATCAAAATTTTGACCTTATACTCTTTCAGAACCTAGCATTAAATACTTAGTGTGTATATAGCTGTAAACTCAACTTTTGAAGATTTTAGCATAACTTGGCTTCCATTAATTTTCCATCACTTGGCTCCAACTAGATTTCTTCTTCACTCAACTTCCATTGAAATTCCCTACATCAGCATCAAATATCAACTCAGTCACAACTGACTACTTAGCATGCACTATTATTTACTTGGCATCTAAGGATAGCTCGAAAACACTTGCAGAAATTTTAAGTTTTAACTTTTAATCTTCTCTCATGTTGTTTTCTTCTTTGCAGTGCTTATTTGTCTTGGGACTGATGTATGATGTAGCTTTGTAAATCACTCCCTTATGTCTATCCATGCTTAGTTGGATGAGTATTGATCACTTGTCCTATTAGGTGAAGTGATCCCTTCATTTGATGTTCTAACCTCATCTTTCTTCTTCAATGTTTTGTTCATTTCTCCTTTGACATGTTCTATATCCACTTTCTCTTTTCCTTTTTTGAATTTTGACTTGGGTTCCTTTGACATTATTGGGCAATTCCTACTAATATGACCAGTCTTCAAGAAACTAAAACATGTGGTTTGGCTCAACCATCTACTATAATTTCCTTTTAAATGTGTCCTTATGCAATTTTTATGAATGTGTCCATATTCTTGATAGTAGTGACAACTATGCCTAGTGTTATAGTCCCAATTGTAGTGATGACCATGGTTACCTTCTCTTGTTGCCTAATTTAATGTCCACATAGGCTTTGACCTACACTCAAAAGCTCTATGTCCATACTTCTTGCAATTATAGCAGTGACCTTCAAATTTTGGTGTTCTGATAGTCCTAGTCCTATAGTTGTGTGCTTGATGTCCTTGCTTTTAGCACTTATAACAATAACTTCCATTCTTAGGGTTATCATGCTAATGGGAATTCTTGCTCCTACATACATTAGAAGCATTTCCCTTTTTACCATGGAAATGACAAATAGGTTTAGTGTTCTTACCTTTGTTTCCCCTTTCTTCTACAGTCTAGGATGATTCTCCTTGTTCAGTGCTAGTGTAACCAAGTCCTGAAGTATCATTACTAGCCCTTGGTGATTTTAGTAGTTTCTCAAAGTACTTGATTGCCTCATTAGGTTTATTGAAGCTTTCTACAACTTCCTTCTCTCCTTTCAGGTCATTTTGTAGTTGCTCATTCTGCATCTTCAGTGTAGAGATCTCAATGTCTTTCATATTTAGCTCATGATGTACATTCATCATTTGGCTTAGGGTGTCTAGCTGCTTGTTTGAGATTCTTTCAAACTCAATTGTCTTTTCCTCCAATCTATTGGTAAGATTTCTCTTTTCATCTTCTATCATGGCTTTTTCTTCAATGAATCTTTTCTTCAATTTAGTTACCTCACAAAGCTTTATGGTTTGTGATTCTTGTTCAAGCTTGAGTATTCTAATTTCTTCTACTTGAATTCTAGTTTTCTCCATCAATTCTACTATTGCTACATCAAACTCTTGAGTATCTCCATTGGAAAACACTTTTGTGGTATCAATCTCCTTGTAGTTTGTGTCATTTTCAGCTATGGCTATGTCCTTCCTCCTTTTCAAGGATTTCCTCAATTCTTCTCTAGCTTCCTCCAAGTTGTGTAGAGCGAGGTGCACATCAATCACCTGATTCTCTATAATCTTCCCAAGTTTGAAGAATTCCATCTTTAGATCTTTTCTCTAAGCTATTAGGCTTCTCCTTGTGAGAACCTAGCTTTGATACCAATTGTTGGAATAATCAAAAGGGAAGAATACTTCTAAGAAAGGCCGTGGGGGGAGGGGGGGGGGATGAATTAGAAGTATTACACTTTAACCTTAAAATTTTTTAAACTAAAAATAGATTGCATGCATGTAAACATATCAATTAGGCATAAAGTAAGCACATGCATCAAAACACATAACACCAAATTTGATAACCTAGAAACTCTCCAAAATGAGAAGGTAAAATTGTGGTGGGGACAATACCCAAAAAATATCACTGCAGCAATAATTTTTGACCACTTTTGATGATCTACCTTGTTAAAGGCTTTACATTGTTTCAATAGTGACCTATTTATTAACATAGGATTTTCTTTCTAATACAATTGCTAGAGAGTATTAGGTTAATAAACCTGATAGCTTAGAATCCTTGATTTCTAAATTGAGGCATTTGATCTGCTCTCTCTAATCTTGATCCTCTAAGATTTGATATCTGTTTTATGCCATTGCTCTATTCTAATCAATTGAATACTGGAATGCTAGTCTATTCCTCTAAGTCTTTTCACACTTCCCTCTAAATTTTGCTATTGTTTACCCATACACTGCTCTCATCCATGCATACAATGGGGTACCATCCTCCTTTTAAGGATTTTGAAGACTTAGGGTTAGGTATGAATCTACAATCTATATTGAATCTTTATTTTCTACTCATTCCTTGCACTTTTCTTATTGGTTGCATACCTTCTCCATTTTTCTTAGGGTTGCATGCTGATTGTATAGAAAATGTAAAAGATTTATTCTTATCTTTAATATCATTCAAAATTCATCTATGTTGGTTCATAAAATGGTTTACATAGGTGTTTTTGCAATTGCAAACAACTATGTCCAATCTATGTTACTAGGCACTTGTTACCTCTGATGCTTGGCTCATATAGAAAAAATGGCTCACTTGGCACCTATAGCAATTCTGTTCCACTTGGCATCTATAGTGACTCAACACCTATACTTTGCTCAGCACTTGATCTTCACTCGACACTTATAGATTTCTTAGCACTTGATCTTCACTCAGCACTTGAAGATTGCTCACCACATAAAGATCATTCGGTCCTTATTGGAATTCTAGCTAAGTACATACTATGGCTTGGCATATATAGGTTACTAGGCTTCTATATGAAATTTTTTTAGGTGTGTTGACACTCAATTGTCAAAACCATTTTGAGACCAACAGTCAGCATGATGCCACATCATTGTGACATAGTGACATAGCAACACATGACACCTCTGTCCATGTCAACACTTAGTCATCAGTGCCACATCATCATCTTGTCATTGTGCCATGTCATCCTATAATGTCATTGGTCCCTATGTCGCATGACATCTTAGCATGGTGCCACATCATTATGACATAGTGATGTTGTAACATGTGGCACTATCTGCAACATCACTATCTTAGAAGTGTGCCAGGTCTAGGGTCCTCTACCACATGTCACTATCAGATTCATCTAACTCAATCCAATTGGCACCATTTGTCAATCTTTGGTTCATCCAAAATATCCACATCATCAATCTTTGGGTTACATGTTTTGGTCAAAATTTCTTTATTTTCTGGTCTACCTGACCAAGTGGGCCCACTATATGCTTTAAACAAGTTTCCTTTATATCCAAATGTACTTGCACTTTAGACATATCAAAAGGTGATTAATTCTTTATCAAAACATCTTAAAAAGTCATCGTAGGGCCAATGTGGGATAAACAAACCCATTAATATTGCATATGTAGTTCACCTTTACCTACTATACATGGAGAGAAGTGAGCTTCCTATTTTTTCTTCATGCAATTCTAACTTTGAAAGGGTTATGAGTGTGCCACAAATGGAGAGCACCTCTTATTCTATTAAACCACATTCCATAGAAACTCTACACAAGCACACATCTATTCCTATGTATTGTTCATTCATTGTGATATCTAATCATCCACTATTCTCACCAATGAACACTACATTGTTTGAGTTTCTGATTTTATTACCTCACCAACAAATTTGATGTCAATAGGTTTGGTGTCCTATCACTCAAGATTCTTAACGGGCATAAGGTAGTTGATATGAAATATAAAGAGAGTAGCAGAATAATAGTTTGTAGAGGATTGTAGATACAATTCCATGATTGGTGCTTCAAATTTTTATCTCCACAAAAAATTTGGACCACCGTGCCAATTGATCATCTCTCCCTTTCTACACTAGCAATTTGTGTAGATATTTGCATTAAACACTACTCTATAATCATTTGAAACTCTTCCTTGATTCTTTCTTGTGGCAACCTCCAAGTGCCTCTAAGATGATTTCACTAATTACACCCACGTGGATCTGCTGAAACAACTTCCACTTAGCATTTTAAACACAAAACATGGTGCTCCCTCTTTTAAAATCTTCAACTTATGGAAGCTCCATTTTTCAATTGCTGTGATCTCTTACATGTTCCCCAGTCTTTCTAAAGTGTTGAAACAAGAGAGGGTCTTCTCACAAGTTATATATCCAACTTCTATAAAATACACACATGCATTTAACCTAGAAGTGCCACACCAAAAACCTAGCCCATTAGACAATGTAGAAGGTGGTTGAGTTTTCTATTTTTTGACACTAGATATGCTTGACAGTTTTCTTCATCTTCACCACTAATCATTTTCTTGTCACCTGGTATGACATAGACCTTGAAGGGAAAGAGACCCCTATTACTCTAAATAGTAGGGTCCATAAAGTGCCTTCCAATAGATCTCTTGGCATTAAAGACAATCTTGTTAAGACTCATGGCCATCTGATTCTTGGCTACATCTCTGATGAAGTTTGCTCACTATCAGTAAATATGACATATGAAGATTTAGTCTTGTTGCCTTGGTCATTGGCTATGATCTCAACCCTATCATACCTTTTCTCATTTTTATCTTTTAACACTATTGGTCTATGCTTCTCCATCTATATCTTGTGCCCATAGTAAAATCATAATGATTACAATCATTATAACTCTTTCATTTTTGAAAATTTTTAATCCCCAATATACCTTACTAGTTTGATACCATATAGTCAGGCTCCAAATCGGGCCCAACTAAAAAAAAAATCATTTTCAAACATTGAACTGTCAAATTGATCCACTAATCATTTGACTCTGACTAAAATCAATCTACATCACTGAACCATCCATTAAAACTCATTTTAACTCTCTTTTTTCTGACTACCAATTCCATGCCAAGAGGTCCTTTGATTAGCTTTAAAAACTGACAAAAATACCTAACTAGGCTCTGAAATTAGATGCATTGATTCTTTGTTCAATGTTGCAACCTATCAAATCTTGTCTCATGATGAATTCTCAGTCAAAAGATGTTGACTTTCAAAGTTTCTTTCTTAGAACTACCTACAAGAAAACATGTCAGAAAATAATAAATTGTGTTCAGATTTGGCTTTGAACATAGGTCAAACTAACACTTGGGGAGATGGAAACTGGGAAATTAGTACATTGTTATGAGGAGAATATAAATCTATGATTAGGGCTCATGACAAATAACTGGGTGTATTTGGTGAACGGTCAAAGATGGGTACTTAGATTTACAGAACTAGAACACTGGGAGGAAAGTGATTTTTGCAAATAAAATGGACCTGGGAAAGTGTGCAAACAAACTCATCAAGGCTTAAAAACTAGCACACTTAAAGAATTTTAAGAGTTAAATACAATGGTATGATCCATTCAATCTCAGCTACCATAGATTTAGATTTATGACATCTTGAATAGGGGCACTAATCAATCTGCACCTTATGACACTAGTAAAATTTTACAATTTTCTTTTGGAATCGCGTTTAAAATCTGGTCAAAGGAATTTTTCATAAGCTCAAAATTGAAACATAACAATTCTCCAACCTCTAGTATGCAATGCAAAAGGAATTTTCTCATTTCGGTCAGCTAGGTCAAAGTTATAACATGTCAAATAGGGCCTCACATAATTTTGAATAGTTTACATCAGCATGACAACAATAAACAACCAACTTTGAGGGATTCAAAACCTAATCAAAAAACATCAAAACAACTTGAAATCTAAAAAATAGGTTCTTTTATATGGATATTAAACACTCCCAAAGTGGAGAGTCATGAAAGATTACTAGGTGTGAGATATTCAGATGCAAACTAGGCCTCATGTCATTATTTGACACTTTGCAAAAATGCATATTTTAACATTGTTCAAAATGAAGCTTCACAGAGTGACTCAGAATGGAAATTTATATTTATGGGATGCATGGACATACTGAATTCAAGGTGTTAGAAACATTAAACACCTCTTAGGCCTCAAAAGGATGGCCGGGTACACATACATTAAATGCACTTTAAGGGGCTCAAAAGCTTGGAATGGTACTCAAATTGGGAAGGTAATTTTGAGTCCCATCAAATCCAATGATCACCCTTGCATTACTCATCTCCATTCTTTGGTTCAACTTGATAAATCAAACATAATTCATCATGTACTCTATTTATTGTCATCACCCCTATCGGTGTTTCAAACTACTAAACAATGAAATGCTCAATATCACAGTGAAAATACTCATACAATCTAAGGATTAGCCAATTCCTAATGGAAATTACATGAATAAACCACTATGAAACAACTTCAACAAAACCAAAGGATGGTTTCCTACTCTTTTGGATCTGCTAAACCAAGGCAAGTATACCTTGGGATGATTCCAATGCAAACTGCTGTCTAGAGATTCTTTTAGTTTCATTCGTATTCTCATCTATTACCCACTAACATATGAGCAGTTTACTTCACTTCCTTTAATGTTCTCAAACTTGTATACATCCCTTATTAGTAGATCTGGTCATAATTCTCCTATGATTTACAAATATTCCTGGAAATAGTAGCTACCTAAGACTTAGAGAATAGATATAAATGAGTAGTGACCAACATCTATAACTTCAAAAAAATGAAACAAAAAATTATATTGATTTTATAATTGGTTTGATATGCAGCAGAAGCATTCATCCTTGTTCACTTCTGACTTATGTGATTAGTGCCTTATCCATTGGGCAGAAAATTGACTATTGGTGAGAGATATAGTTCAAATAACTTGTAAATGAATTAATCAATTGTAATCACCCATTCCTATTCTTATGAAGTATCTTTTTCATAAATTCATAAACCCTATTGATTTATTGAAGCATTTCTAGATAATTCCTTGAATTAAAAGCAACAATGAAATCAGTATACAACCCATCTATATTGCATTCAGTCAATTTAAACCTTATTTAAATGACTTCAAAGCAGATAAACACATAAAATGGAGAAAAAAATTGATGACACATATATAGTGCAAATACCCTTTTGTATTATCCCTTTATATGACTAATACAATGACCAATAGAATGAGAAGCCAAAAATACCTTGTTGATTCTATCATTTCAATATATCATTAGAAAGTACAATTGGAAACAAACTCAAAACAACTACACTTATTGGAATGATTATATTCTCTCAAAAGACTAAAATTATACAAAATTTGGACCATCATATTGCCTTCAAAACTCACTTATATTGGCATGATTTGCAACAAAGAAAGGTCAAAATGTGATTGATAGGTGTCCTTTTACAACAATGAATATACTACCCCTTTACAAAAATATTTGGACACCTTAACTTAAAAAGAAACAATAGAAACAATTGTAGATGATAGTTGGAGCATAAAATCTTTAACTTTGTCTTTTTCTCTAACTGCTCCCTATTGGTAAAGCTTTGATTTCTGCAATTGCTTTCTAGACAAATATTTCTCTTTTGGTGGGCCATTCACACTCTTTGACTATTGTTAGTTCACTAACAATTTTTTGCCACCTGGCATCAATAATTGGCCTTCCTTCTATGATAGACCTATTCATTTTAGTTTCAACCTTGAATAAGGTATCAATTAGTTCATTGAAAGCACATTCATCAATATCATCCACAAAAATTGATGCCACCGGTGGCAAGTCTACAATATGATCAAAAGAACTAGACCATTCATTGAAATCTTTTAGTTTGTCATGAGGATTAATAACAGAAAGAATTAAAGAATAAAAACCACTTGTTAATACTTTCATTTTACTTTGAATTACTGCCAGCTTCCTTGTGAAAATTTGCAATAAATGTTTCACCTTATCCATACCCTCCTTCATAGTAATAACTTTATCTGGGAGATCTGGCTTCTTGGCTAACAAGGGTATTAGTCTATCAAAGAATTGCATATATAGCCCCCATTGTTGAAAAATTGGCTCAAGCCATCCAATTGCATCCTTACATACCTATTCTGCAAACTGTAGATTTATGAATGCATTATAAGCATCTTGAGATATCCTTTTCAAAGTGCTTATTCTATGACTTAATACATTCATCAAAACATCTTTCTTGGTGGCACTATCAGATCGAGAAACTCCTAACTCCATACTGATAATAGGCACTGGCATTGTCACCCCTATAGGTATTTCTTTTGTTTGGGCTTTTTCTTCTACAGTGTGCCTTCTTTCTTCCTCTTGCCTAGGTGCATGCTTTGCCCCTACTACTGCCTTGAGTTGTTCTTTGAGGGATATCATTTCTGATTCCAGACTTCTAATTTTCTCCTCCAACTCTTCTATTCTCTACTTCTATACATGGTTCATTTTGAGCTCTTTTTCATACATTGTTCTAATGTCAAGGCACTCATTACACATTGCAACTAGCTTATCCTCAATGTCATCAACTTTTTCCTCATTCATGAGAGCAAAGTTTTTAACCAAACTAGAAATCTTTTTCCTAGTAGTGCTCTCCAATATCCACACAATCATATTGCCCTGTGCAGTCTCCTCTATATCCATCATTTTGGGCTTCTTAGTGTCAGGGGCTACACTCCATACTACTAGGTTTTTTGTGTCTATATTAAAACCTGGCCCTCTTTTAAAACCCTCACTGCTAGTGGCTTCATAACTTATGGCCTTTTCTTGTCTTCTCATCTAATCCAGAACAAAGGCCCTCTCAATATCCCAATGTGGTATTAGAATCATACCACTCCTATGTGTCAACTCCCTGGCTTCTGTAGTGGTCATTGTTTCACTCTTAGGATCATAAGCCAATAGTTTTTCAACTAATTCCTTATTCTTCTTTAGATCCTCTTCTGGCATGAGACTTACTGTGAGCTCATTTTGTTTGATTTTATAAAGAAAACTTTTAAATTCTGATGATTTAATGAAATCATCATCTTCCATGAACTTTTTAGATTGAATGAGCCTGTCATCCAATCTTGATGTTGCAACTTGAAGATTAGTAGAGGCCTTCCCTAATTCTATAGCCCTTTGGTGTAAATAATTTTGCCTAATATCAAAAAAATACTCACTACTCTTGAACATTACTTGTAGGGCTCTACTTACCACCTTTTCTAGGATGTGCATTGTCTTTTGTCTCTTATTTCCTTTTGGCACCCAAGTTGAAGCTGATGGTTTCTCCTCTTCTAACTCAATCTCTAATTGTGTATCTGGCTCAGGGGATTCTCTATTTACAATGGCTTCCTCTCCCTCTAACTCATGTGGAATTTGTGACATAATGTGGTCAAAATTATCCACCATTCTTCTCAAGTTATTAGGATATGGAATCTCTATATAGAAACCCTTAAAATCAGGGTCAGTTCTCTTGAAAGCCTCCTCTACTCTCCTTGTCTCCTCATATTTCCTTAATAACTCATTAGCCTCCCTTGTTGCTACTATGTTGGCAATTAAGTCCTCTATAGGGATTGGCTTGCTTGGAGGTAAAATGTATCCCCTAACGGCCTTGACCTCATTGGTAATGTAATTTTCAAGGTCATAGTTCCTATAGGGCTAAGTAGCAAATTTTTACTGGTCTAAATACTCACTTAATTCTTCAAATGCATTCTTGCCTATTTCAAAATCTCCTACTTTAAAGGTTCTATAGAAAAAAGTAGGCTTGTGCAGAGAGGGAGGGATCATTTCTTTATTCATCAATAAAAAATGCCAGAAGAATTCAATAATGGCCAATCTAGGGGGTAAATATTTAGGCAAAAGATGAGGAGGTTGTGGGCATGCAAACACTCTAATTAAAGTGCACTCCTTAAACAAAAAGATACTCCCCCAGTTATGATCTAATTTGGTTTTTTCATCTAAGAATGAGGGCCTAAGAAAAGTCTTCAAAACATTTGGTGCCCTAAAGAAAGTATGATCTAATTGCCTCATGATAGAAGAACTAAAAAAATTAAAGAACACAAGGGCATTTGAATAATAGAAATTCTTATGCCAAATGCGAGTCTAGAGTTGCATAGGTAACTCACCAAATTCATCAGAAGTTTGATCAATGAAGTCCCCACTAATGTATCCAATGTTGTTATATAGGATAAGGTGCATTAGCAGTGAATAATGGTGGAACTTGAAGTCTTTCATCTCTCCCTTCTTTACATCACAAATATACATGTGCATACTGTCAATGATGAAGACCACATAATCATACTCTTTATGGTGGAAAGGGTCCTGTATATCACATGCCATTAGAAAAAGAGAACCATACACACAATCTTATATGCCATCACTTCCCATCACTTTGTGCAACCCATATACTATGTTTTTGAAATAATTCTTAAACCTACTCAAAGGTAGAAAATACCCCACCTTTTTGGGAAGTAACCCTACATTTTTTACCCTATAAGGAATATGTGCCAGCATAAAATTTTTCACAAAATAATTTTTGTTCCTTTCAAACTTTCCCTGCAAATTTGCAATGTCAATAGGTACATCCATTTTTCCTATTAATCCAAAGGCTTCAACAAAAGAATTTCTATCCAATGTACATAATACACTCCCATTATGCCTATGGAATGTTCTAGTTATTGGATTATAGGAATTCATTAGGGCCTTCAACAAATCAACATCAATGAATACTTTTGGAAATGTCAATTTTGCCATGTTTCTATTCCATGGGTTACACACTGGCACATTTTCTGTTCTATTCTAATAAAAGTACATAAAAAGATCATAATCAGTCACTCTAGGGCATTCAGCATCTCGAACAAAAACATATGGGTCTCAGAAAATATGATCATTTGTAGAAATTGCATTCGATGATCCTGGGAGAATTTTCAGCCAATCCTCAACATGCTTATTTAGTTTTCTGATCCTTGTCTTCTTCTCAGTCTTAATAGCACCCTTTTTCCTTTTCCCTTCCGCTATGACTTCGATGAGATCATCACCTTCATCTTCATCCTCAACCTCTTCTTCAAGAATTTCTTTGACTTCTTTATCAGCCATGTTCTCTTCAAATTATATTTTGAGTTCTTTCACAATAGCACAGAACACACAAAACTCTAAAACTTTCAAATTTCAGAATGGAACAAAAAACAAGCTTCTTTGTAGTGGAAAATACTCTAACATTCAATCAAATTTTTGATTTTTTAATCATATAACTACCAAACTTTTTAATAAATTTAGCAAGCACAAGCTTTAAAACCATTCATGCAAGTTGTCATCAAGGTATATCAGCAGTGAAATTTGATTCTGATGTACTTTTCAAAGCTCTATTTTACTTGGCTATGGAAATTTTGTCTTTCCTTCTTACTTGGCATGACACATCAGCTAGTTTCTTTCAAATTATGGTCTCCCATTCTTACGCTAAGTCAAACCTTCAATTTTTGTAACACCGAAAATGCCCTTGATGAATCTCTACGATCACTTGGAGACGCTTCAACATACCTTAATCGTAAGAATGTAATGATTTCTTGGCACTGTATTGAAAATCCCTTTTACATTCTTACGATGCCCTTTACCCCATATGACTTCAAACCTTTTCACTTGATACTTCCATTTTTACGATTTAGGCTTTTGTCATAAAGTGTAAAACCCTTATCTTAGCCTTCTTCACCTTTTACACCTATATGCAACCCTTTACATCGCAACATCAGAAACATTCTCAACTAACACCTTCACTGTTACAATTTAACCACTCCTCATATGAGTATATAAAACCTTTTTTAAGACTTTCCTTTTACCCTTTACACTCATACGTACACGTATCAGCGAAAACCCTAAGAATTTCTTCTACGTAGCTCTGCTCACTTCATTACCCGAGACACCATAAGACTTCAAAATTCATCTTCTGATCATATGCTTTTAGCTTTCTTTTATTTTTCCTTTATGCCTTTATGGGTCACCTTTACCTCGTATGCTTGGAGAGCCTTCTGAAATGATACCCCGCTCCTGCGTTTACCCTTTCTTGTAGAAGCATAAAGCCCTTTCCTTTATTTCCCTTATTTACCATTTTATGCTTATATGCTGAGACTGAACTCATAATGATAGAGAAAGGATAAAATAGCTCTTTGTTCATACACTTACCTTGCGGTGTAATGACAAAACTTCCTTTTCCACTTATCAACGACCTAGATCTGATGTTAAAAATGAGAAAATAACATTGCCTTTGATTTTGTGCACATGCAAAATTTAGAACTTAAGTTGTATGCCATGCAAGCTGGGCCCATCTAACAACTCAACAGGTCCCACTTGACACTATCACTACTAAAACATTGCTTTACGATTTCTCCCAAGCCCAAGGAATGTATGCACGTAAACACATTTCAACTTTACCTTGATCCTTACGGGATCCTTTTACCCATAGAACTATAAAACCTTTCATGCATCCTTTCAAAACATCCTTTATGCCATGCTAGGTATTACAACCTTACGCTATCCATTGAAACGTATATGCATAAATCATAACTCAATACCTCTCCACTTGTTCACTCAAATTGATTACTCGTAACCCCGTGATAAGATCTTTCAAAGCACAATAAACCTTTACGCTTCTTCTCTTTAAGACCATTTGTATGATCAGGAAGCCTCTGGACAAATCATTCCACTACTATGAAAAACAAAAGTGTATCCTCATAGAACATGAAATCCTTTACATTGTTACATTGCATTATGAAACATGACAATAGAAACAAAAGGAAAATGGTATTCTACTCTTATTTGAAACCCTACACTGTAAGACCGTAATAGATTAATTTTAAGCACTTTACAAATCCTTTTCAAAAATTTGAAAGGAAACCTAGGGTTTTTCACACTTAGGGTATTTTCATGGCCGTGTTAAGGGACAAACCTTGAGAATTTAATAGAGTTTGACAACACATGAAATAGGGCATGACTAGGGCAACCTAAAAATTTAAAACAAATGAGGAATAAAGACCCTAATCTACTTAATTCAAAGACCTAAATGATTTTTCACCAAAATTTCAGAGTTTTTCTACACTGTGAAAAATAAGACCAATAGTGGCTTTGTCTGGGGATGATAGACTATTTGAGTCTATGCAAGAATTCATAATCTATGGGAGAGAAGACCACATACTTGGTGCAAAAAATGACAACTTCTTTAGAGAGCACAAAGAAACACATAGAAACAAGAAACCAGACTACACAGGGATATTTACAAGGATTTACAAAATATACAAAATGTACAAAAACACTAGGAAACCCTAAAACTACTCTTCATGGGAAATAGATACCTTAAGAAAAGTACCACTTCAAGAATTTTCCATGAACTAGAAATTCAAGAATACCTCCAGTGAATTCCCTCAAAAAATATGAATCTTCTCCATTTCTATCACAAATGTTATATGGACCAAGCCAGATTGGGTCAAATTTACCATGCTTTCCCTTATCTTCCATTCTAGCATTCGACATTAGTACCATATCTCCTATTTCAAATTTTCTCTCAATGGCCTTTTTATCATACAAGTGCTTCATCTGTGATTGGAGCTTAGCATTCTGAACAAAGGAATCTCTTCTTGTCTCTTCCAACTATTTAATGTCATCCATTCTGAGTTGCATCTCATCAATGATGTCATCTTCATATAGCTAAATGAATTTATACATCTCCCTTAGATTATTCTGGAGAAGTCTAGCCTGTATACCATAGACCAAGTCAAATGGGGCACAACCAATGGCATTTTTCATAGTAACCCTGTCAGCCCACAGGGCTAATGGCAATTTTGAATCCCATGCCTTCTTGTTTTCCCCCAAAATCCTCATGATAATATTTAGTATACTTTTATTGCTAGATTGTACCTGACCATTCCCTTGAAGATGATAAGGTGAGGATGTATATTCTGTAATACCATATTTTTTGCAAAACTCTTTATATTCATTAGATCTGAAACACATAGCAATATCAGTTATTATTTTTTGTGGGAAACCAAATCTAGTTATAACATTATTTAAGATGAAATTGATCACCACTTTACTTGTTGCATTCTTGGTAGGAATTGCTTCAACCCATTTGGTGAAGTAATCAGTTGCCACCAGAATCCAAGAATGTCCACCACTGGATTTGTTTGAGATTTCACCTATGAAATCAATTCCCCACTGCTGAAATGGTGTATGTACTTCTACAAATCTTAATAGTAAATTCCCTAAAAAATTTAACTTTCCACTGAATCATTGACAAGTATCACATATCTTAACAAATCCATGAGCATCTTTGAAATGTGTTGGCCACCAAAAACTAGATCTAAGTACTTTGTGGGCTGTGGTTTAAGTCATGTAATGACCTCCACACACACCTTCATGCATATCTATCAAAATTCTCACAACCTCAGTTTCATCTACACATTTCAAAAGTACTCCTTCCATGTCTCTCCACCATAACTATCCTTGCACTATAATATACCTTATAGCCTACAACTTCAAAGCTCTTTTTTGATTGTCTGTTAATTCTAGTGGGGACTTCATATTCTGCAAATAATAAATCACATCTTTGTACCAATCAAAGTTGTCCATATCACAGAGGTCTTCTCTGTAATTATCATCCAATTGATTAATTTGGTTTGCCTCTAGATTTGCTTATGTCATCAACTTGGCCAAACCTTGACCTCTAACCAATTTAGCAATCTAGATGTCAATGTTGAATTCTTGTATTCTATTGATCCACTGACACCTCTTGCCAGATACCTCTTGTTGTGAGAAAATGTCTTTCACAGCAGTAGTAGGGACAAAAGCAATAACTATAGCCCCCATTAAATAACATCTAAAGGCCTTCACTCCTTTGACCAATGCATATGCCATTTTTTCATTAATATCATACTTTAGTTCAGCTACTTGCAATGACTTGCTAAAGAATGCAATTAGTTGTTCATAACCTTCTTCATTTTTCTATAATAGTACTACAGCAACAGTGTGAAATGAGGCAAAAGAAAATATATGCATTGGTTTTTCATAATTAGGAGCTCTGAGAACAGGGGCATCTTTAATAGCTTGCTTAATTTTTTGAAATGCAATACTAGGTTCACCATCCCATTTTATCTCAGATCCTTTCTTTAGAATTCTTGATATAGGCCTACTAATCTCTACAAAATTTGTCACAAATCTCCTAAGAAAGTTGATCTGTCCAAAAAATGACTGGATGCCTTTGAAACTCTTGGGATTCTGAATCTTATCTATCACTTCTACTCTTTCAGGGTCAATCATCACTCCATTCTTGCCAACAAGATGTCCTAACCTTCAGTGACACTGAAATTACATTTCCTTGGATTTAAAGATATTCCATATTTAAGGGCTTTGATAAATACCTTTTCTAATTGCATGTAATGATCATTTTCATCCTTGGAGTAAGCAGTAAGGTCATCCTGATACACAACCAAAAATTTGTCAATTATATCAGCAAAAGCCACATCCATGGCCTTTGGAAAGTAGCTCTAGAATTAGTAAGCCCAAAAGGCATCCTGACATAAAATTATGTAGCCCATGGAGTGGTGAAAGTAGTCTTAAACTATTCTAATTCTTTTACAACCACTTGATTATATCCTGAAAACCCATCCATCATGGACATCAATTCTGAACCAGTGACCCTTTGCAACATGGCTTCCATATTGGGTAAACCATAATTATCTTTTAATGAAGATATGTTGAGATTACTGGAATCCACACATAACCTTATATCTCCATTTTTCTTTCTTACTGGTACTAGATTGGATACCTAAGAAGAATGTCTAATAGGCTTTATAATCCTAGCATCTCTTAACTTGATCAATTCTTCTTGCATTTTGGGATACAAAGTTGCATTTATTGGCCTTTGTTTTTGTCTAAAAGGCTTAACATCTAGTTTCAAAGGGATTTCATCTTGAAATAAATCCTCCGTATAGGCCTTTAGATCATCATATGACCGTGCAAACACATGTCTATACTTCCTTAGTAGGTCTATTAGATATTTCCTAATTTTAGGAGGCAATTTCTTACCAATATATACCTTTTTAGGTGTTTCTTGAGTTCCCAAGTTCACCTCCTTTAAGTCCTTGGCATTATACCCATTAGTATCCATTTGTGTCCTATCTTGGTTGTCAAAATAGTTTCTAAAACAACTAGCCCCTTTGGAATTTTATTTGTCTTCAATTGCACAACTTCAGGCCCAAAAATAGTATCTTTTCCATCTATAGTTTCCACATAAGCTACACAATCAACTTCTAATCCTGACAAGATATGCTCACAGTTCAAAAATCTCAAAATGTTCTTGTCATCTTGAAATACTTGCCAATTTTGGACATTTTCAGGAACAAAAGGCCTAATCTGAGTTTCAATTTTAGATATACCAGCAAGTGTAATATCATGAGGTTTTATTGCCATATTTGCCAGCAAATCTACCATCTTATTGTTAGATCTATCCTTCCAAATTATCCCAAATGCATCAAAGCACTCAATCATGTCCCATACTACATTTCTATACTATTTTAACCTTTTATTCTTTGACACATAAACATTTCTCACTTGGGATATAATTAACTCAAAATCCCCTATTACATGTATATATTTTATCCCATGCTTATGAGCTAGTCTAAGTCCTAACAACAAAGCCTCATATTCTGCTATGTTATTAGTACAATGGAAATTCAATGTGAAAGAAAATTTGTAAGTTACCCCAGCAGGAGAAATTAGTAAAATACATGCACCTGCTCCATCTTTGCAATAAGCACCATCAAAGAACATGTCCCATAAGTCACCTTTATCTGACTTTGTATCAACTTCCATTTCTATCTGAGATTTTTGTTTGCTTTTCTTTAGAGTTAGGATCTCAGCTCTAAATGCATTGACATATGTATCCACAAAATTTGGCATATCATCCTCAACTTCCTCTACTATCATATCTATGTTTTTGGTTCTCTATTGATCTTTACAAAATTTTCATCAATATTAAAAGTAGCGAATGATAGGTCACATTGTAAACTTCCTCCTGTGGCAGGACTTCATTTTCTAGATAATAACATGCCATATTGAGGTGGTATTTCAACAACCAATATGCTCATAGTGAGTTCTTTATTTGGACAGGCTGTCAATCTATAGGGTAGGGCGCTAATAGTGCCTATGACTATAACTTCCCTCTCATCCATGGCACAACATCTTCCTTGAGTAGTGTCAACCTTCAGTCCTAATTATTTCATTATCTCAAAAGACATAATAGTACTAGAAACACCAGAGTCAATCATATAGTTCTTTAATGTCTTACCATTCACTAAGATGCTTAAGAAAAATGGTTCAACATTTCCTAGACATTCATTGATAGAGTTATCCAAAAACATCTAAGGAATCTGAGACACAACCACTTCAGTGTCCTATTCCTTCATCTTTTCCTTTTTCACTCTTTTGGGAACATGATTTTCATTACATTCTTGACTTACCTTTAGATCAATATTCCCCAACCATGATATGGCTTTATTTCAGTGCTTTGGGATTCTCGGTAATTCAGACAGAGGAACCTTAATATTAATTTGAGACAAAATAACAAACATATGTATAGAAGAATCAGAATGGTTATCATTATTCACATTCCCTTTCTCATCATGGTTACCCAAAGTGTTCAAGGGATTATGATGACTCTTATCTTTCTTAGTGACATTCTCTAATATCTTCTCATCTCTTTTCTTGGAGATATTATTTGAGCACTCTATATCCTCAGGGTTACCCCTTTTCCTTAGCTCTGATTTTTTATTTGCAAATTTATCCTTCACAACAGGGGACTCTTTAGGCTTTACAATTTCCCCTTTCTTATGGTTAGTCCCCTTTATGAAAATACTAGCTACCTTATTCCCCTCATTTCCTTGAACCATACTTCTAGTTTGAACCTGAGCCACCATATTAGCAGTGATTTGGTCAATTTCTTCTCTAGAGGGTTTTCTCAGAGTCACTTCTTCTTTTGAACCTACCATGTTTTACACATTATCCTCAACATCACTTTCATTAGAAAATACTTGTTGTTGATTGATACTATGAAAACATCTCTAATCATTTACATCTCTATCACAACTTTCATTGTTAGAAAACTGTGAATCGAACATGTTACATCCTACATCATCATTGGTTTCCTCCTATTCCTAACATTTTTCCACTATATTTTGATTCCCAAAAAATGACAAGGCTATCACACAATATTCAGGGGCATGAGGTAGTTGACAAGTAGAACACCATGTAAGTTTAGCAGTGAATTCAGGATGATATACCAAATTTATAGAGTTTTTGGATAAAGGATCAGGGGTCACTTTGTTATTGGTGTTCTTGGGGGGAGGAACATTAGGCTGACCATCCTTCCAAGCAGTATTATAAGGGAAATTTTGCAATCTATTTTGTCTACTAAAATTTGATTGGTAAGGGACCTTTTTTTAGTGGGGTTCCTATCATTCTTTACCTGAGGAAGATTCAAATCTTTTATAGCATTTAAAATTTGACTCATTTCACTAGGCTCTTGCTTTTTCCCTCTAGTAGCTCTATGTTCTTCCTTTCTATTTCCCTTATTCCCAAATAACCTAGGATAATCTCTTTTGCTTTCTAACCTTCTTGAAATCCTTAAATTATTTTCTATATTGATGGCAATTTTGAAAGCATCTCTTAAACTCCTAGGCTCCTTATCCCTAAGTTGGTATGCCATTTTACCATCAAAGCATTTAGATAAGTAATCAAACATACCTTGTCATCAATTCACATGGTTTGCATTAGCTTGTACATCCTTTTCTAGAATCTAGTGTTAAATTCAGTGACAGATTCATTAGGAAACCCCTTAATATTATTGAATTCACTCAAAATATAACTCTAATTTTTCTTATCACCATATTTCTCTTTGAAAAAATATTCAATATCTTTCCAATCAATAATAGATAATTTAGGAAGTCTCTTGAACCAGTCTCTAGCATCTTCAGTTAGTGACAGAACAAACAACTTTATAATGACATCTTCAGCTTCAACCTCATAATCACTCATCATATCAAGAAAACTCCTCAAATGGTCCTCACAAGAGATAGCATTATTTCCATCAAATTTAGGCAATCCTTTTCTTATTTCTTGTGGTATAGGATTAGGAAAACTAGGGATCACATAAAAAAATATTTTCCAATAACCTTCTAAGTGGACAGGTCTCCTTTGCACATCAATCTTAAGTTGATTAGCACTATCTTTCTTATTATTATTCATAGTGTTACTAGTGCTAGCATCACCAACAGATTTGTTGAGATCTAATTTTAGTGAAGATGAAGACAAGAAAGAAAGAGGTACCTTAGTAGTGTTTTGATTCGCATCATTAGATCCATCATTATCTTTTGGCATAGCTGTAAATTGCTTCTTGGTATTTTCCAAGAATTTGATCTTATTGTTCATTTGAGCTATAGCAGCCTCATTTTATGCAATCTCCAATCTCTTGGCTAAAGCATCCCTTTCTTTCCTTCTCTTTTCCAATTCAATATCAAAGAGTGACATAGAATCATGGATCTGAACTATCTTCACTGGCTCATTGATCTTAACACCAATCTCCTTTTGTTTTCCTTTGTCCTCAGCCCCTACAATAGGTTCCACATTCTTTACTCTATTGTTATCAACTTCTAGAGCAGTATAGTTCTTAACTTGTTGTATCACAGGTCCCTTTAGATTCATTTTGTAAGTTTCTAGCAACATCTGCTCTTGCCTCCTAAGTTGTTGAACTTGTCCCACAATCTTAGGCTACCATGCACTAGTTTCTATCTCATTTTTCTTCTTTAGAGCAACAATTTTCCTTAGTAATTGTTGTTTTTCTTCATAGTTATTCATAATCACTTCTTCCCTTTCTTTTTTAAATCTCCTATTTATAGCTTCTTGCTCAGCAAGCTGTGCTTTCAAAATTTCATTCTCATCAGGATCAGGGATAGTGAACTCAAACCTAGATGTTTTTTCATCATTAAAAATTTTAGGTTCTAAGTGTCTAGGTCTGACCTTTTCAAGGGAATAACCTGACATGAAAGGGTTTGTACTATTTTGGAAAAGATTGTTACTAGTCCCACCCTCAAGACTAAATACATGTGGTTGCACAATCTTCTCCTGGCATATCATTTCAGGGGTATTATAGAAATTGTCATTAGACAAAATTGGATGAGATCTTGGACATTTGGAGAAAGGCACTTTTTCAACATCAGAATGGTGAGCATTATCTTTACCTACTGCTTGTTCCTATGAATAGCTTCCTTTCTGAATCTAGTTTCCCTTCACAACCCAATTCTATCTTCCTCTAGGAGGGAGATTGGCTTGTAATTTGATGGTCGAGTTTTTCCTCACATTTTCCCATGTATTTCTCTTATTCTCCATAATTTGGGACAACAATTTTTTTAATCTTGACACTGGTTAAAACCTTTTCAGTCACCATCCACTCTATTAGAATGGGAAAATGAACTGAACAAATGATAAATCCTTTAGTGAAAATCTCGGGCAAAATGTATGCAAATTCCAAATCCACAGGACACTTTAGCATAATTTTTTTTTGTAATTCTACCCAAGGGGACACAGATCTCTAATAATTCAGTATTTATGACAATAGTAAGTGTAATTCCCCTACAGAGTCACCATTTTGTTGGTGTTTCAAACTACTGAACAATGAAATGCTCAATATCATAGTGAAAATAATCATACAATCTAAGGATTAGCCAATTCCTAATAGCAACTACATGAATAAACCATTATGACCCGACTTCAACAAAACCAAAGGATGGTTTCCTACTCTTTTGGCTCTACTAAACCAAGGTAGGTATACCTAGGGATGATTCTAATGCAAACTACTTTGTTGATATTCTTTTAGTTTCATTCTTATTCTCATCTATTACCCACTAACACATGAGCAGTTTACTTCACTTCCTTTAATGTTCTCAAACTTGTATGCATCCCTTATTAGCAAATCTGGTCATAATTCTCCTATGATTTACAAATATCCTTGGAAATAGTAGTTACCTAAGACTCAGAGAATAGATATAAATGAGTAGTGACCAGCATTTATAACTTCAAACAAAATGAAACAAAAAATTATTTTGATTTTATAATTGGTTTGATATGCAGCAACAAAATTCATCCTTGTTCACTTCTGACTTATGTGACCAGTGCCTTATCCATTGGGTAGAAAATTGACTATTGGTGGGAGATCGAATTCAAATAACTTGTAAATGAATTAATCAATTGTAATCACCCATTCTATTCTTATGAAGTATCCTTTTCATAAATTCATAAACCCTACTAATTTACTGAAGCATTTCTATAATTCCTTGAATTAAAAACAACAATTAAATCAGTATACAACCCATCTAGATTGCATTCAGTCAATTTAAACCTTATTTAAATGACTTCAAAGTAGACAACCACATAAAATGGAGACAAAAATTGATGACACATATATAGTGCAAATACCCTTTTGTATTATCCCTTTATATGACTAATACAATGACCAATAGAATTAAGAGCCCAGAGTACCTTGTTGATTCTATCATTTCAATATATCATTAGAAAGTACAACTAGAAAAACACTTGAAACAACTACACTTATTGGACAGACTGTATTCTCTCAAAAAACTAAAATTATACAAAATTTGGACCATCACATTGCCTTGAAATCTCACTTATATAGGGATGAGCTGCAACAAACAAAGGGCAAAATGTGATTGACAGGCGTCCTTTTACAACAATGGATATACTACCCCTTTACAAAAATATTTGGACACCTTAACTCAAAAAGAAATAATAGAAATAATCATAGATGACAGCTGGAGCATCAAATCTTTAACTTTGTCTTTTTCTCTAACTGCTCCCTGTTGGTAAAGCTTTGATTTTTGCAATTGCCTCTTAGACAAATATTTCTCTTTTGCTAGGCCATTCACACTCTTTGATTGTTGTTAGTTCACTAATAGTTTTCTGCCACCTGGCATCAGTAATTACCCTTCCTTCTATGATAGACCTATTCATTTTAGTTTCAACCTTGAATAGGGTATCAATTAGTTCATTGAAAGCACATTCATCAATATCATCCAAAAATATTGATGCCACCTATGGCAAGTCTACAATATGATCAAAAGAACTAGACCATTCATTGAAATATTTTAGTTTTTCATGAGGATTAATAATAGAAAGAATTAAAGAATAAAAACCACTTGTTAATACTTTCATTTTACTTTGAATTAATGCTAGCTTCCCTATGAAAATTTTCAAGAAATGTTTCACCTTATCCATACCCTCCTTTACAGTAATAACTTTATGTAGGAGATCTAGCTTCTTGGCTAACAAGGGTACTAGTCTATCAAAAAATTGCATATATAGCCCCCATTGTTGAAAAATTGGCTCAAGCCATCCAATTGCATCCTTACATACATGTTCTGCAGACTGTAGATTTATGAATGCATTATAAGCATCTTGAGATATCCTTTTCAAAGTGCTTATTCTATAGTTTAATACATTCATCAAAATATCTTTCTTGGTGGTATTGTCAGATTGAGAAACTCCTGACTCCATACTGACCACAAGCACTGGCACTATCACCCCTATAGGTATTTCTTCTGTTTGGGCTTCTGCTTCTACAGTGTGCCTTCTTTCTTCCTCTTACCTTGGTGCATGTTCTACCCTTGCTGCTGCCTCGAGTTGTTCTTTGAGGGATATTATTTTTGTTTCTAGACTTTTAATTTTCTACTCCAGCTCTTCTATTCTCTACTTCTGGACATGGCTCATTTTGAGCTCTTCGTCATACATTCTTCTAATTTCAAGGCACTCATTGCACATTATAGCTAGCTTATCCTCAATTTCATCAACTTTTTCCTCATTCATGAGAGCAAAGTGTTTAACCAAACTAGAAATCTCTTTCCCAGTAGTGCTCTCCAATGTCCACACAATCATATTGCCCTGCACAGTCTCCTCTATATCCATCATTTTGGGCTTCTTAGTGTCAGGGGAAACACTCCATACTGCTAGGATTTTTGTGCCTATATTAAAATTTGACCCTCTTTTAAAACTCTCACTGCTAGTGGCTTCATAACTGATGGCCTTGTCTTGTCTTCTCATCTGATCCAGAACAAAGGCCCTCTCAATATCCCAATGTGGTATTCGAATCATACCACTCCTATGTACCAACTCCTTGGCTTCTACAGTGGTCATTGTTTCACTCTCAGGATCATAAGCTAATAGTTTTTCAACTAATTCCTTATTCTTCTTTGGATCCTCTCCTAGCATGAGACTCAATGTGAGCTCATTTTTTTTGATTTTATAAAGAAAACTTTTAAACTCTGATTATTTAATGAAATCATCATCTTCCATGAACTTTTTAGATTGAATGAGCCTGTCATCCAATCTTGATGCTGCAACTTGAAGATCAGTAGAGGCCTTCCTTGCTTCTATAGCCCTTTGGTGTAAGTAATTTTTCCTAATATTAGCAAAATATTCACTATTCCCTGACATTAATTGTAGGGCTCTGCTTACCACCTTTTCTGGGATGTGCATTGTCTTTTGTCTCTTATTTCCTTTTGGCACCCAAGTTGAAGCTGATGGTTGCTCCTCTTCTAACTCAATCTCCAATTGTGTATTTGGCTCAGGGGATTCTCTATTTACAATGGCTTCCTCTCCCTCTAGCTCATGTGGCATTTGTGATATAATGTGGTCAAAATTATCCACCATTCTTCTCAAGTTATTAGGATATGGAATCTTTGTATAGAAACCCTTAAAATTAGGGATGATTCTCTTCAAAGCCTCCTCTACTCTCCTTATCTCCTCATATTTCCTTAATAACTCATCAGCCTCCCCTGTTGCTACTATGTAGCTCTGCTCACTTCATTACTTGGGACATCGTAAGACTTCAAAATTCATCTTCTGATCATACGCTTTTAGCTTTACCCATAGCATAAAAATATCTTTTAGCTTTCTTTTATTTCTCCTTTACACCTTTACAGGTCACCTTTACCTCATATGCTCAGAGAGCCTTCTTAAATGATACCCCGCTCCTACGTTTACCCTTTCTCGTAGAAGCGTAAAGCCCTTTCCTTTATTTCCCTTATTTACCATTTTATGCTTATACATTGAGATTATACTCGTAACCATGGAGAAAGGATAAAATAGCTCTCCATTCATACACTTTCCTTGCATTGTAATGAAAAACTTCCTTTTCCACTTATCAATGACCCAGATCTAATCTTAAAAATGAGAAAATAACATCACCATTGATTTCATGCACATGCAAAATTTAGAAATTAAGTTTTATGCCACATGGTCTAGGTCCATCTAACATGGATGATGTGTCTTCATCAGATTCTCTTGTACTAGGGCCCATCTAACAACTCAAGAGGTCCCACTCAACACTATCACTACTAAAACATGGCTTTACAATTTTGCGCAAGCCCAAGGAGCGTATGCACATAAACACATTTGAACTTTTCCTTCATCCTTATGAGATCCTTTTAATCGTAGAACCATAAAACCTTTCATGCATCCTTTCAAAACATCCTTTATGCCATGCCAAGTATTACGAACTTACACTATCCATTGAAACGTATATGTGTAAATCATGACTCAATACCTCTCTACCCCTTTGCTCAAACTGCTTACTCATAACCCCATGATAAGATCTTTCAAAGCGAAATAGACCTTTACGCTTCTTCACTTTAAGACCATCTGTATGATCAAGAAGCCTCTGGACAAACCATTTTGCTACTACAAAAAACAAAAGTGTAACCCTGTAGAACATGAAATCATTTACGCTATTACACTGCATTATGAAACGTGACCATAGAAACAAAAGGAAAAAGGTATTCCACTCTTATGTGAAACCCTACACTGTAAGACCATAAAGGATGAGTTTTAAGCACTTTACAAATCCTTTTCAAAAATTTGAAAGGAAACCTAGGGTTTTTCACACTTAGGGTATTTTCATGGCTGCGTTAAGGGACAAATCTTGAGAATTTAATAGAGTTTGATAGCACATGAAATAGGGCATGACTAGGGCGACCTAAAAATTTAAAACAAATAGGAATGAAGACCCTAATATGCTTAATTCAAAGACCTAAATGATTTTTCACCAAAATTTTAGAGTTTTTCTACATTGTGAAAAATTAGACCAACAACCCCTTTCTCTTTACTTCCAATAGTATATTCAAGAGGGTGATTCTTCACCAAATTCCTAGTTGGTGTAGGAGTTATTACCTCAAATTTTAATTATTATCTTGGTTCTGATCTCTATTCTTCTCTTTGTTCAAAAATTTGAACATTTTTCTACAAATCATTGTTTTGATTAAGTAAAAATAAGTTTTGAAAGGACCCAAAACCTTGTACATCAAATCTAAAAATATGACAATATAAGGCTCAAATACAACAGTGTGTGTCACCAAACAAAAATAGGGAACAACCAACAAATTTCCACTACAATAAACATCAATCCTCACAAAGGGAGCTTAAGATTTGGCTTTAGATTTAGAACCTCCATTGTAGGACTACAAATTCTTATCTAGAGGAGGAATGGAACACTTAGATTTCTTTCCTTTTACCACTGTCCATCCATCCTCTAGCTTAGCCACATCGTTCTACCAATCCATCGCATTGTTCTACAAATCATTGTTAGTCACAAAGAGAACTTCGATATTTTCTTTCTTAGTCTTCATATTAGCCTCTTTAATATAATCATCAATAATAGTTACTAAAGTTGTTTCTTCTAATCCTTCCTCTTTCTCAACCAATCCAAGCTCATTATTTTTATTTTCACTATCATTCATTATTATCTCTATACTTGTTTTAGATTATTTATCATCATTAGAAAGTAAATTCTTTCTAGTTTTCATTACTCTCTTAGAACATCTAGACAAAAAATGAACAAATTTTTTACATGTCCAACAAACACAAATTTGCATACCTTCTAGCTCCCTTTTCATAAGAAGATCAATCCCTTCTTTGATCTTCTTGTCTTTTTTGGATCTATATTTTTCTTTACTTGTTCTTTTATTCTTTTTTATGCAACAAAAAGATTCTTGATCTAGAAACTTGATCTATTGTTCTATACATAATTCTGATATCTCACCAAGGAACTCCATCTTCTAAATATCAAAATTAACTTCATTAAAATTTAGACTTTCTTTTTTGAAGTGACCCTCCATTGAACTCCCAAAGTTGTTAAGCTTTCTATTCAAGGACTTGATGCTCTGATACAAATTGTTAGAAAGTAACCTCCACCAAGATAATTGAGAGGGGGGGTGAATCAATTATCCAACTATTAAAACATTTATCAACCTTATTAATTCTTAATAATGTGATCAATATAATCAAAAACCATAAGTAGATAAGCATATACAATAATACTAGATATATTACCTAGGGAAACTATTGATCAGAGAGAAAACATTGGTTAGGATGGTACCCATAAAATGATGTACTAGTATAAAACTCCTTGTTAGAGGATGGACTTTGTTAGGAACCAATGAAATACATTTACTACATATTAGTACCTATTATTAGACTTTGAATTCCTTTCTAATACTATTACGAGTTGTGCCAATCCTATTAGCATTTGTCAAAGGAAGATGGAACTACTTTCAAAATAGCTTTAGGGGCAATATCACCAAACTCACTATCAAACTAGTCTCCATATTATCCCTTGCAGAATAATTGAAATTTATAGCTCCTTCTCTATTCTCTAACTAGACCAAACCTCTTTTAATATTGATACTTGATCACCAACTTTGCATCCAACATGTTGGTGTTTTGAAATGCTATAGGTTTCAAATTACTATGATGAGAACAAGTTACATCTAGGGGTAGCAAACTCCCATCTTCAATGTACCATTTCAGACACTAGGCCAACTATAAAGCTATACCCTTCTTCTACTTTAGGCTCTACAAAACCTAGGCAGGTGGACCTATAGATTCAATTTATATGGTACCAGTGCTGAAACATATTCTTGAATCTATTAAAGTAGATGAAACCCTTATTCCTCCTATTTAATCATGCAATAACATAAATCTACAATAGCTAAATGCTAGATAATGCAATGCATAAGTTGAGTGAGGGCATCCTTTTCAACTCTTCAACATGAAATGGAAAGACATTTGATTAATGATGTTGATTTCAATAGAACTCCAAATATGCAATAGTGAGAACAAGTTGATCCTATAACCAATCGATGCCTTATCAATTGGGAAATTTCATGAGTCAAATACATACATCTGTGATATCAAGGACATATTTCATACACCAAAATATTAGATCTATCTAATCACTTTGTGAATCAAAGATCAGTGTTCATAAAGATCTTATTCTTATGAAGTATCCTTTTCAGAATAACTAGTAATCCTGTTAAACACATCAAGCATTTACTTGGCCCTTTGTTCTAATAGAAAAATTTATCTGACATATAACCTTAAAGGGATGCAAATGAGTCTCAGTTCTTTGTTCCTAGACCACATAAGACTATAGATTACTAAGATAAGAGATGAGAATTATAATGAAAATAAAGAAATTCTCGATCATTTGTATTCATTTCTTTGAAATAATACATTCAAATACATAAAATCAAAACATAAAAACACCTAATAGATCTAAACTTTCTTTATTATCTTCACTACTATTTTCATACAAGAGAAAATATGCTGAAGGAAAATGGTGTCACAGTGATGAGAACACATTAAGACTAGAACCCTACTTTCAAAAATATGAAAAAACTCCTGATTGGAACACACATGGTATCATAGAAATGAGTCATTTTTTCTGCAAAAACTAGATCCTATACAAAGAATGAGAAAGAGAATGATATAGAGGAAAGTGAATTCTTGGATCTATTGTGCATCTGACATGTGTCCACTTGGAAAACATCTCCTAGAAGTGAAAAAGCATCTCTCTAATCTCTCTTTGCAACTAAATATCAAATCCTTAATAATTTTGGCTTCCAAAAGCACAAAAAATCTCAGATATTTGATTGAAAAAACATAATTGATTTTGATGCGAGATCTAAAATCAAGGAAAAGGTAAAAAATTAGTTAAATGGTCTCTAAAGGCACAATAAACTTATCAAAATCAATTTTCTCCATGTTTAAGCTTCAACAAGCTTATATAAGTGCCTCCTAACCAATTTTGATGCTTAATTGTGAAATTTTCCCATTCTGCTGAGAATGCCTTGAAAAATATAAATCTACTTATAGAGCAAACTAGTGAATATCTATGCAAAAACTAACCTCATATTTGGAAAATTCATTTCCTCCTAGTTCCAATGGTATATTGAAGTGCCTATTTTAGACAAAAATTGCCCATGTGGTGGCCATTTGAAAATCTAGGTTCCAACTATGTGTTTCTCAGTTCAAATAAATAAAATTGAAAAATTGAAAATATTTCTATAGCATAAAGTATAGAAAATATTTTTTTAAGACATTTTTTTCAAACTTCATTCTAAATTGAAAAAATACTATTTTAAAATTGTATTATCCCCTTATATCTCCCTTGGCTATTCATGTGGCACCACATGTTAGATTTTGACTGGCCTGAACTGCCATGTGTTAATCAATTATTAGATGACTACATTGGGTAGGCCCCACAACTCTTTCAACTAGATTTCTAGTTTTTTGGAAGGTTACCATGTCACTTGCCAAAAAACCTCCTATTTTCTGGGGGCAACATGGTGGCCACCAAATTTTGACAAGTTTTTTCGGCATGCTCTTCTTTAACCATTCTATCAGCACCATGTCAATGCCACCTTAGCACCCAGTCATCACCACATCAACATGACATGTCACCTCCACCTTAGCTAGTTTCTATGTTGTTATAGTTATCTATCATGCATCTCCACTTGAAAATATAGCGATCATCGAAGGATTATCCATGTGTCAACATCTGGTCACTTAGACATTGTTGACATCATCTTCCTTTTATTGGCATGGTTGGTCAAAATTAACTACAAGATGCCTCTAGCTAGATACATGTGGTACACTAAGCAAATTAGCCTTGCCTTTTAAAAGGCATTATCTCTAATACACAAGGCATATTATGTGTTTTCACATTTAAAGACAAAAATACTCCCACATGATGTATATGGGAATAAAGATGTTCCACTTTTCTATGGCTTCAAACTACACTCTGAGCAGCATTCATCTTCTAGAGATGACTCCTCTACTCATGAGAATTCCCATCTTAACTGCTGCTTCCTTCTCATTATGCGGTGCCTTTCTCTTCAACAAGCCACCTCCCTTTCATGCATATGTTTTTCTTTAATCTTGCAACTCCCCTAGCTGCCAGTGGTCTTTAATGTAGATCATCCCTATAACCCTGTTGTCATGGATACTCCACTTTACTTGGTGGATTACAAGCCTTAGGTGCCAAGATGTATGGAGATTGTATCAATAGATTTTTTATCTACTTATCTACTTGCATGAGTTGCTCCTTATATTTTTGTGTGCATGGTTTGTTGGCACCTCCCCTGTATGTTTTGCTTAGACTAACCATGGCTATGCTTTGAGCATTTTAGACTTGCTTTATTAAAATGACCTACATGAACCATCTTCCTAGCAGCACCAAGCTTTAAGATTAAAACACTTCATGTCCAAATCCAAGTCCAAATGAATTTGGTGGAGGCACACCTTCAGTTGATTATATGACTAATAATAAAACTTATTTTAACTTTGTTAGTTTTGGTAGGGAAAACGTCAGCAACCATGAGACATTTGGGCATACTATGGATACTTTGCTGGGCAAAAATTTCCTTTTATTTTTCTTGTGAAACACATTTAACACCAAATCCCAACTTCATGGGTGTATTCCTTGTATTTCTATTTGCCATTTTTGCCATGCTCTATAGATATGTAAATGGAGTTAGTGCAAATGAAAACATACTGATTGAATGACACTTAAGATCCAACACCAATGAAGGTGATTGATAGATGTTTGGAAAGCTACACCTCTTGTTTTACATTAGGTAGTCAAAATGGCCTTCAAGATTTCTGGTTGCCATAAGTAAAATGGTTGTCTTAATACCTCCTAATTTGGCAACCAATATTTAAAGATTTGTGGCATTCCTTAGGTACCAACTACTATCTGTGTTGCTTATAAAATCTTGATTTTTTGAAGTAGAAGAGCATGTACAGAATTAACATCAAGTCCTCTCTTCCCTAAGATGAAAGGTGGTCATGGCACAAATAACAATGAATAAACATTGCTAAATTGGTTGCTACTAGTGAGTTTCTCTCTTTGATTATTTCCTAACATATTTAAACACTTCATGATTTATCATAAATAGACCCTACTCATTACCATATCTTGCAATGAATCTTTCATATCAAAGTATCCTCATCTCCAAACCTCATATCAGTTTGATAGTATTAGTTGGGCCCCAAGGTGGGTCTAGCTTAAAAAAAATTATTTTCAAACAACTGAACTAGAAAATTGATCTATTCACCACCTACCACTAATTTAAAATGAATTTGACCACTGAAAACAAATTTGCAACCCATTTTACATCTGTTTGCAAGCTATCAACTTTGTGCTAGGAGGTCCTTTAAATGGCTTTAAAACTAACAAGAACACCTGATTGGGCTTTGAAATTAAACACACTAATTCTATGTTCCACACACTCCTACCTTGTCCAATCTCATCTCATGAAAAATTTTCAATCAAAAGATATTCACTATCAAAATTACCTTCTTAGAATTTCCTGGATGAAAACATGTCAATAAACCATAAATTGCATTTTTTTTTGGCTTTAAAAATAGGGAAAACTAATATTTGGGGTCACATAAACTAGGACATTAGTTCACTATCACAAGGAGAATATGAATTTTTGATTAGGGCTCATGATGAATAATAGGTGAAGTTGGTGAATGGTCAAAGTGAGCTACTCAAAATTTGCAAATTGGAAGTAATGTCAGAAAAACATTTTTTGCAAATGAAATGGAACTAGGAAAGTGTGCAGACAGATTCCTCAAGATTTGAAACTTGACATGCTTAAAGTATTTTCAAAGTATAACATAGTTGTACAATCCATTCAATCTCAACTATCACAAATTTCAAGATACGACATCACCAATAGGGGTACTGATAAATCTCCATTTGCTGACATTAGTAAAAGTTACAAATTGCATTTGGAATCATGTTCAAAAACTAATCAAATAGATTCCTCATAAGCTCAAAATTGAAACATAGCAAGTCTCTGACCTCTAAAATGCAACACAAAAGGAAATTTCTCATCTTATTCAACTAGGTCTAAGTTATAACAAGTCAAATAGGGCATCCCAGAATTCAAAATAATTCACATCAATATGACATCGATAAATGACCAACTTTGAGGGATTCAAAATCTAGTCAAATAGATTTGAAATGAATAAAAATTTGAAACATATGTTCTCGAGTATGGAAATAGACACTCCCAAAGTGGTGAGTCATGAAATGTTACTGGGTGCAAGATATTCACATGCAAACACAACCTTGAGTCACTATTTGACACTTAGGCAAAAATGCAGAATTGGACATTGCTCAAAATAGGACTTTAGTAAATGGCTCAGAATGGATATTTAAGTTCATGGAACACATAGGTGTACTGAATGCAAGGTGTTACAAACATTAAACACCATATAGGCCTCAAATGGATAGTCGGGTACACATGCATGAAAAAGTTCTTAAGGGCTTAAAATTTTCAATGTTACTCAACTCGAGAAGGTGATTTTGAGTCCCAAGAGTGGCTCTATTTGGGGATGCATGTCCCTTGTAGGCATGTTAAGGATTCATATCTCTGGAAGAAGCAAACCAAACACTTGACAGAAAAAATCTTCTCTCAAACAACTTTATTGAAAGCAAAAATAACTACTCCTATTATGTACATATGATGGCCCTGGGCCACCAAACTTCAACAATTTTTTTTACTCTATCATAAATCTGATTTTTATCTAAATGTGCACGAGGTAAGCTAGAAACATTTACTCTATCAGTTGCACTAATCATATTAGATCATGAATCAACTTAGTCGGAAAAACTAAATCTACATCTTCACTTTCATAATGTGTATGAAAACTAGATCCATTCTCAACCAATTGCTCATTATGAAATTTTCAATTAGCATGCTCAAACGTGTCATACTCATCTTCTTCATTTAATGAATCATGCATGCTATCAGTCTTGAATATGAAAGCTTCATAATCAACTTGGGGAAAAAGTTCACACATACCTTGAAATTGTATATCCTTATGCATAACTAGATGGTACTCAGATAAGCAATCAAATTTGTACTCACAGATGTCATCAATGTCAAAATTTGAAACTAATCCATAATCCTTTAATAGTCCTTTGAAATCAGAAAATGGATTAGCCATCCTATTAGAGTATTCATCATGAAACTCATTACAATATGTATGTTGATTTTCAATAACAATTTTATCAAACACCTTGTTATCCATATCATGAGATGCAACTTTATTATCATTTTCACTATCATACTTAGAAGAATAGCAATTTGATCTCTCACAACAATAGGATAATGCATCATCATTAAAATCATCCTTAACTAAATCTAAACATTCAATATGCTCTTCAAAAAGTGGGTTGATAACTCCATGTAAGGATCCTTTTTGAACACTTTGACAAAAAATAGGTTGATCATCATCACAATCCTCATCATATAAAGCATTAGTATACACTTTAAACTTACTACCCATTTCATCTTCATGGAGACTCTTAGCATATGAAGAAAAATTAGAACTATATGAAGACTTACCATTCACTCCATCAATGAAGCATGTAGAATATAAATCAAAGTTACTTTCATTGTCTTCATGAAGCTGATTCAAATGTCTTGCAAACCAATTATCATTTATCTTACCAATAGGTGTTGATGCATTAACCTCAGAATAATTTGTATGTTGATTATCACTACACACATCCTCAAGACATTCATCTACACAATTCGGTAGTCTGTCCTTATAAATAATCTGTTTGTCTTTATATTGTCTAGACACCTCTTCTTCACAACTTTCAACCTCAAGCTGATTTACATAACTCCAAAATGGAACTTCATTTTTAGATTTAGAAACTAAACCTGTACCTTTGTTTTCATAAGAATATTCACTTCCGTCATTGCTTTCTTCTTCCCAATCTGCATTAGACTCACATGAAGATGAACATATACTACTACCATCCTCTTCTTGACTCAAGCAATGACTCTCATCATTGTTTTGACATGATGCTTCTTCATAATATGTTAGATTAGCAACTTCACTTTCATCACTTGAAACATAACTTTCAACTTCCTCATCCTCATACTAAGATGAATAAATCTCACCTTCGTGATTAGTGATATTTTCAACATAATGCAAATCACCAATAGGAGAATGAATGACTAAGTTTATATCTTGCATGTATAATTCATCAAGTGAACTAACTTTATCTTCTACTGCTATAACATTATCAACATATGTACTATTTTTAACAATAGAAGAATCAACTCCTCCTTGCAATAGAGAGTCTTCATTTGCACATTTCTTTAATTCTAAATTTTCAAAAAAATTATTTATAATAGTAGTAGTACCTATTTTATGATCAGAATTTGAACATTCTACATGACATTGATTTCTTCTTTGAACCTCATCTTGCTGGCAAACACTTCTAGAGAAATGACTCCTAGTTAATCCATATTTTATGTTATTTTTCAATCTCCACTGCTATCATAAATGCCTGATGTAAGGTTTTAGGTTCTTTATCTCTTAATAGATAACTCATCTTCTTATTAAATGTGTCAAGATAAACTACTAAACACATTTGATCATCCAGCTTACCATCTTTAGGAATCTCATTTACAAGTCTTGTGAATTTGATATTAAATTCAAGAACTAACTCATCACTCCTAATTTGGATTTTCAAGAACTTATCAAAATAATTAGAGATGCTTACTCTTTCCCCAAAATACTTCATGAAGGCTAAAAGTAATTCATCCCAAGATGAAATAGAATATGCCAATAGAAAAGAAAACCAATCCCTAGCATCACCTTCCAAAGTTTGAACAAATAACTTCATATGAACATCTTTATGAACAATTTCATAGTCACCCATTAAGTCATTGGAAACTTGAACATGATAACTAGCTAAAATAGTATGGTTCCCATTAAATTTAGGAAAAAAATTTCTAATATCATTAGGAATGACATTTGGGAAACCATAGATACCATCAAAGCATAATGGCATGCATCTCTTGGTAGAAAAAGATCTACAAACATCACTAACTGACTACATAGTTGATGAAAAGAGATTTGATATTCTTCAAACTTAAAACTTATTTACCAAAAATACGTTTAGAATTCATTACTTGTAGTAGATGTGAAATTCTTTCTACTATTTCAAACTTTAAACATACTTCAAAATATGAAAACACTTGTTAAATCTATTCTTCACAAAGTATGCTAAGATAAATCAAACCATCCTCCTACTTAGTGCTGGAAACACCACTTGATAGAGAAACTTTTGTGGAACTTACTTTCATAGAAATGAAATCAAATGAAAGTGGAAAAATAACTTGGGTGCTGATGTCAAAAACAATGATTTTCTGATTGGCATAGGTGTTGATTTAATTTCTTCACACCGTTGATCAAATCCTTGTAGGGCCACCATCTCCTTAAGGAGAACCAAAAGAAATCACTATTGTGACTCATTTTAACATTCAAATTTCTTATGATAGCAGATCAAACAAGACTTTAAAACTCATCAATCAAGAACTTAGATATCTCTCTTCATGTTTAAAACTTAACATAACTTTCAAATTTGCACAATTTAGGAGAAAGGTCCTAATTAAATTCATATATAATGAATCTACACTAGTATAGAGATCTTTTAGAGAGTCACCACTGACAATTGTGAGAAAGATTTCAAAAATATGATTTATAACATGATAGATTTGAACTAGATTTTCAAGTTGTAGAATTTCCAAACTGTCAAACACCTAGAAGAGAGAAACCATTGTTAAACAATTCTAACTCTAAATTTATAGTAGTATTTTGAAAACAACAACTGGCTAAATTGATTGAAAATAAAACTTAGTAACAACACAATTTGCATTCAATCCTTCAAAGCTATTGTTGTCCATTCATAAAGCTTAACTGGGAAATATAAAACCTTGCATAAATAATTGAATATGAAAAATATATTAGAGGTTTCTAGCTTTGTAATTTAGTCATTTACAACCTTTCTTACCTAGAAGAGTCACCATTTTGTTGGTGTTTTGAAATGCTACAGGTTTCAAATTACCCCAATGAGAACAAGATACATCTAGGGGTAGCTAACTCCCATCTTCATTGTACCATTTTAGATACCAGGAAAACTATAAAGCTAGACCCTTCTTCTACTTCAAGCTCTGCAAAACCTAGGCAAGTGGACCTATAGATTCAATTCATATGGTACCAGTGCTAAAACATATTCTTGAATCTATTAAAGTAGATGAAACCCTTATTTCTCCTATTGAATCATGTAATAACATAAATTTGCAATAGCTACATGCAAGATAATGTAATTCATAAGCTGAGTGAGGGCATCCTTTTTAGCTCTTCAACATGAAAGGGAAAGATGTTTGATTAATAATGTTGATTTCAAAAAAACCCCAAATATGCAACAGTAAGAACAAGTTGATTGTATAGCCGATCAATGCCTTATCCATTGGGCAATTTCTTGAGTCAAATACATACATCTATGATATCAAGGACATATTTCATACACCAAAATATCAAATATGTCTAATCACTTGGTGAATCAGAGATTGGTGTTCATAAAGAGCTCATTCTTATGAAGTATCCTTCTCAAAATAACTAGCAATCTTGTCAAACACATCAAGCATTTACTTCGCCCTTTGTTCCAACAGCAAAATATATCTGACACACTACCTTAAATGGATGCAAATGAGTCTCAGTTCTTTGTTCCTAGACCACATAAGAATGCAGATTATTGAGATAGGAGACAAGAATCAGAATGAAACTAAAGAAATTATTTCTCATGTGTATTCATTTCTTTGAAACAATGCATTCAAATGCATAAAATCAAAACATAAAAACACCTAATAGATCTAAACTTTCTCTATTATCTTCACTACAATTTTCATACAAGAGAAAATGTGTTGAAGGAAAATGGTGTCACAGTGATGAGAACACATCAAGACTAGAACCCTAGTTTCACAAATCTAAGAAAGCTATCGATTGGAACACACATGGTATCACAAAAATGAGTCATTTTTATCCAAAAACTAGAAACTGTACAAAGATTGAGAAAGAGAATGATATAGAGGAAAGTGAATTCCTGAATCTATTATGCATCTGACATGTGTCCACTTGGAAAACATCTCCTAGAAGTGACAAAGCATCTCTCCAATCTCTCTCTGCAACTACATATTGAATCCTTAACCATTTTGGCTTCCAAAAACACAAAATATCTCAGATATTTGATTGAAAAAACATAATTGGTTTTGATGCCAAATCTAAAATCAAGGCAAAGGTAAAAAATTACTTAAATGGTCTCTAGAGGCACAATAAACTTATAAGAATCAATTTTCTCCAGGTTCAAGCTTCAACAAGCTTTTATATCTACCTCCTAACCAATTTTGATGCTCAATAGTGAAATCTGCCCATTCTACTGAGAATGCCCAAAAAATAAAAATATTCTTATAGAGTGAACCAGTGAATATCTATGCAAAAAATAACCTCATATTTGGAAAATTCATTTCCTCCCGATTCCAACAATATATTGAAGTGCCTATTTTGGACAAAAATTACCCCTGTGGTGGCCATTTGAAAATCTAGGTTGTGACTATGTGTTTCTCAATACAAATAAATAAAATTGAAAAACTTAAAATATTTCTATAGCATAAACTATAGAAAATAATTTTTTAAAACAAATTTTTCAAACTTTGTTCTAAACTGAAAAAATACTATTTTAAAATTGTAATATCCCCTTATATCTCACTTGGCTATTCATGTAGTGCCATGTGTCAAATTTTGATAGGCCTAAAATTCCATGTGTCAATTCATGATTCCCTGACTGCATTAAGCGAGCCCCATAACTCCTTCTACCAAATTTCTATTCTAGGAGGTCACCATGTAGCTTGCTAGGAAACCTATTTTCTTTCGGTAACATGGTGACCACCAGATTCTGAAAAGTTTTTCTAGTGTGTACCTTTTTAACCCTTTCATCAGTACAATGTCAATGCCACCTCAGAACCTGATCATCACCACATCAACTCAACACGTCACCTCCACCTTAGTAGGTCACTATGTCATTATAGTTATTTGTTGTGCATTTTCACTTGATGACATAGCAATCACCATAGGATTATCCACATGTCAAAATCTAGTTGCTCGAACATTTTTGATGTCATCTTCCTTTTACTAGCATGGTTGGTCAAAATTAACTACAAGATGCCTCTAGCTAGACACATGTGGGCCCCTCAGTGAATTACCCTTGCCTTTTAGAAGGCATTGTCTCTAATACACAAGGCATATTGTGTTTTTTTTCATTTAAACATAAAAAATACTCCCACACGATGTATATGGGACCAAAGATGTTCCACTTTTCTATGGCTTCAAACTACACTTTGAGTGACATTCATCTTCTAGAGATGACTCCTCTGCCTGCGAGCATCCCCATCTTAGTTGTTGCTTCCTTCTCATTATGCGGTGGCTTTCTCTTCAACATGCTACCTCCCTTTCATGCATATGTTTTTTCTTAAACTTGTGGCTCCCCTGCCTGCCAGTGGTCTTTAATGTGGATCCTCCCTTTACCTTTGTTGTTGTGGATACTTCACTTGACATGGTGGATTACAAGCCTCAGGTGCCAAGATGTATGGAGATAGTATCATCAAATGTTTTATCTACTTATCTACTTGCATGAGTTTCTCCTTATATTGCTATGTTCATGATCTGTTGGCACCTCCCTGCATGTTTTTCTTAGACTTCCCATGGCTATGCTTTGAGCATTTTAGACTTGCTTTATGAAAACACCTTGCATGAACCTTCTTCCTGACAATGCCAAGCTTTAAGATTAAAACACTTCCTAACCAAATCCAATTCCAAATGACTTTGGTGGAGGCAAACCTTTGGTTGATTATATGACTAACTATAAAGCTTATTTTTACTTTATTAGCTATGGTAGGAAAAATATTAGCAACCATGAGACATTTGGGCATACTATGGATACTTTGTCAGGTAAAACTTTCCTTTTATTTTCCTTGTGAAATGCATTTGACACCAAATTCCAACTCCATGGGTGTATTCCTCATATTTCTATTTGACCTTTTTTCCATGCTCTATAGATATGTAAATGGAGTGAGTGCAAATGAAAACATACCAATTGAATGGCACTTGAGACCCAACACCAATGGAGGTGATTGATAGATGTTTAGAAAGCTACATCTCTTGTTTTACATCAGGTAGTCAAAATGGCCTTCAAGCTTTCTAGTTGCTAGAAGTTAAATAGTTTTCTTAACACCTCCTAATTTGGCAAACAAGATGTCAACATTTGTGGCATTCCTTAGGTACCAACTTCCAACTACTATCTTTGTTTCATCTCCAACCTTGATTCTCTGGAGTAGAAGAGCATATGTAGAATTAGCATTAAGTTCTCTCTACCCTAAGAGGAAAGGTGGTCATGCCACAAATAATAATGAATAAGCATTTCTAAATTGTTCACTTCTAGCGAGTTTCTCTCTTTTGATTTTTCCCTGACATATTTAAACTCTTCATGATTTATCATAAATAGACCCTACTCACTACTTTGTCTTGCAATGGTGCTTTCATATCAAACTATCCTCATTTCCTAATCTCATATCAATTTGATGAGATTAGTCAGGCCCCAAAATGTGTTCAACTAAAAAAAAATTGTTTTTAAAGAACTGAACTAGAAAATTGATCTATTCACCACTTGGCATTGATTTAAAACAAATTTTACCACTAAAAAAAATTGAAAATTGTTTACATTTGTCTACAAGCTATCGAGTTTGTGCTAGGAGGTCCTTTGAATAGCTTTAAAAACTAACAAGAACACCTAATTGGGCTCTAAAATAAAACACACCGATTCTATGTTCCACACACTCCTACCCTATCAAATCTTTTCTGATGATGAATTCTCAGTCAAAAGATATTCACTTTTAAAGTTACCTTCTCAAAATTGTCTACATTAAAACATGTTAGGAAACCATAAATTGCATTTTGTTTTGGCTTTGAAAATAGGGCAAACTGATATTTGGGGGCATGAAAACTAGGGTATTAGTTCATTTTCAAAAGAAGAATATAAATCTGTGATTAGGGCTCATGATGAATAATACGAAGAATTTGACGAATGGTCAAAGTGAGCTACTCAAAATTTGTAGATTGGAAGCTACGTTAGAAAAGTGTGCAAATGGATTCATCAAGATTTGAAAATTGACACAGTTAAAGTATTTTCAGAGTAGAACATAGTGGTACAATCCATTTGATCTCACCTATCAAAAATTTCATGATATGACATCACAAGTAGGGGCACCAATAAATCTGCATTTGCTGACACTAGTAAAAAGTTACAAATTGCATTTGGAATCGTACGAAAACTGATCAAATGGATTTGTCATAAGCTCTAAATTGAAACATAGCAAGTCTCTAACCTCTAAAATATAATGTAGAAAGAAATTTCTCATTTTGGTCACCTAGGTCAAAGTTATAACAAGTCAAATAAGACATCCCAAAATTCAAAACAATTTACATCAACATGACATTGATAAATGACCAACTTTGAGGGATTCAAAATCTAGTCAATTTAATTCAAGATGACTCAAAATCTAAAATGTAAGTTTTTTGGTATGGATACTAGACACTTCCAAAGTAGCAAGTCATAAAACATTACTAGGTGTGAGATATTCACATGCAAACATAGCCTCCTATCATTGTTTGATACTTAGGCAAAAATGCAGAATTGGACATTGCTCAAAATATGACTTCACAAAATGGCTTGAAATGACAATTTAACTTCATGGAGCACATAGGCATACTAAATGTAAGGTTTTAGAAACATTAAACACCTAATAGGACTCAAATGGATAGTTGGGTACACATGCATCAAAAAGCACTTAAGGGCTTAAAATTTTCAACGGTACTCAAATTGGGAAGATGATTTTGAGTCCCAACACAACAATCCCTTGGATCTCTAATTCACATTTACCAAATAATTTTCATATCACAATTGAATTACACAAAATCACATACTTCGTAACAAGAAAAATATCCTTTATACCATATCCTCGAAATAATTCCTTGAGTTAGCCTTGAGGCATTCCCAATTAATTATAATAGGACCTCAGTAAGATATTTCAAAACTTTGCATCTTTTAACAATTACAAATTACTAGCAGATGAAAATCTTTATAACTTCTCATACGTGTGACCTCAAACCTTATGCACTCACTTATGTCAAAATTAGGCTATCTCATGTCACTTTCTAACTTCACATATCATAATTATGTCTATTTTGGAGATACAATACAAACATTAGAAACAACTTCTTAGATACTTTGCAAATATACTATCCTTTGTAAATTAGGCATATCTTTAAATTTCTTCATTTTCACTTAACCACATCATCAAGAAATAGTTTAGAATACATCTTTCACTGTGCTTGACCTAATCATCAATACTCCATCTGTACAACCACATTCTATGTTTTCTACTCTGCCATTTTCACATAAATAATGCTATGTTGACATCAATGAAAAACACATCCATGAATGTAACATGTCAATCATACTCATTAGTGTCTCAAAGTACTCTATAAATTCTTAGGATATTCCTCCAAAGGTATACCATCAACATTCATGCTAACATGCACTACCATGGCCATAATTTTGCATAAAAAAGTTTGACAACATGAAGAAAACCTGTGATTCTAGGATAACTGTAGTATTTGAGGTCCCTAATATTTCATCTAGAAACATCATATATCCTAAACAATCTAAAAATTGATATTATGGAATTTTGGATGATATACTTGAGTGTGACATCAATTC
The DNA here is from genome assembly GCA_028749045.1 of Cupressus sempervirens. Classification (NCBI taxonomy): domain Eukaryota; kingdom Viridiplantae; phylum Streptophyta; class Pinopsida; order Cupressales; family Cupressaceae; genus Cupressus; species Cupressus sempervirens. The sequence continues at coordinate 742,590,939 of CM053789.1, read as the reverse complement.
CTTCAAACTAGTTCTATTAATCAGCAAATGGTCTAGGCTATGACTAAATCAAAATACTCCTAATAGAATGGTTATAGAATATGATAGTGGATTTATAATTATTAATACAAGGTCATTTGAGCTAGTTGGAAATAAGTTGTATGTTCTTCCAAGACAATGTGAGCAAGTATTTTACTTTGGAAATCAAGTCATTCATTGGCTGTTAGACATGATCCAAGAGGAATACTGGTAAAGTATAATGTGATTGAAGAATAAGATACCAAATAAGTAGAGGGAAAAGTAGATAATAATTACAAATGACCATTAGTCGATGATGACAAAGAAGAATTTGATGACAATGATGTTGGAAATGGTATTCATGATGTTGGTGATGGTGATGATGGTGGTGGTGGTGGTGGTGGTGGTGGTGGTGATGATGATGATAATGATGATGGTGACAATGATGATCATGGTGGTCATGATGATGATGTTGCTACTATTGTTGTTGCTTCTAATGATGATGATGGTCATGATGATGAGATGAATGAAGAAGATGATCAATGAAAATATATGAGGTGTGATCAATGAAATGTAATAGGTATTCATATATTCATAGAAATTTGTATAACTTATTATATGTTTAAATTATTGATATATAGTTCATGATTATTATTAATTTATTATGTTCAATTCTAATGATAACAACAAAGGTGATTTTTGATACACATGTTAAAAATATGTGTTATGATGCTCAATTGTTGGTGCTAATTACTGATAATATATATTGTGCATGATTGTCACCCTTTCTAGAAATAGGCTATGGAGTGTAGACACTGTCACCCCTTTTGTTAAGGATTTTGCATAGCTAGCACACATAAAGTAGATATAACAAATTAAAAAATATAAAAATGATTATGATGTATGCATATTGTTCATGTTATGCTCTATGTAATGTGTAGCATTTATATAATGTAATTTGTAACTAACTTAAGATATATGATTTACATATGCAAGAAATTTGACCCCTTTTATGAGGATCCTACACAATGACATGGATCAAAAGGTATAAGTTTATTAGATGTTTTCTTTCTCTTTACCTTAAACATCAACTTTAGGCTGAATTCATCAACATAAGCCTCATTTACAAAAAAAAATCCTACTCCTTCAACTATATCTCTTATTTGATGGGTTACATGTACCACCAAATAGGTATGTGTTAGATCTATCTTTCTTGAGTGGTGGAAATATGTGAAAAGAAGATGACAGTGAGATAAGTAGAAGGTCTACAATAGGGAGACCACCTAGAGGTCAAATTATTAAAAGAAAATTCAACAAGTGCATGCAATTTCTCATTTCTTAAGGTGGGTCAATTCTTATGATGAGATAAAAGGTTACATCAAGGCTCCCTTGAGGTGCACACATCTTCAGAAATAATGGGTACCCAAGGAATTAACTCCAATTAGCACTATTTTTCTATTAACAAAAGGATATATCACATAGCTCCATCGACATTACATAGTTTGGGCCTATTTTCTATGGATGGTATAAAGGCAAATTATAAAAATATTGTTGAATTGATGGATTATGTAGGACGTTGTTAGAATTACAATAATTGGATGCAACTAGTTCAATATAAAAAAGGAATGCATTGGTATGCACTACCAGCAAATAATCTACAATGGAAAGAAAATGATCAATGTAAAAGACTTGCTATGTACCTTGATGGAAGGCCAAAAGGAATAGGGAACATTGGAGTTTTTATAAATAGTATACATCCTGGGTCAACTAATAAGTGACCCAATTGCATTTTACAGGCGTGTGAGGGAAATCATATTTTTGTATGTGCAATAAAATCAATAAGTGGAGGGAAGATATGCTAATAGATTACAATTTGAATCACATAGGTACAAGGAAAGTTATTATCATGGGATTGGTAAGTACTATGTATACAAATTTAAACTAATTACCTCCAATTGATAACTCCAGTATATAATATATAATTTTATTAATAAGTTTTTTTTCTAAGTTGTCTATTTCTTTTATTATGCTATTATTTTTTTATTTTTCATATGGTGACATGGATCCATCAGATAAAAGAGGTAAGGATGTTCCTCCAACCCCTTCTTTAGCAAAGGTAAACCTTTGTGTAAAAATTAGTATAATTATAATTTTAATTAAATGTTATATTATTATATTAATTTCAATAGGGTTTTGGACTTATTTTATTATTTTATTGATATTCCCATTACAATTAAATGCATATGGAAAGGGAAAAGTAATAGCTATACAAGAGTAATTACTTGTTGGTATAGAGGTCATGATATTATGTGATGATAAAATCACATATAGCATTGAAGCTATTCAGGCCCACATTATGTAAAAGGTACATAGCTTGAGCTAAAAACTTTATCTAACAAATTTATTTTTTGTTAAAAGGTGGAATGACCAAGCTCCCAAATTAAAAGATCAATTCATAAAATTTCTACAAGATCTCTTTGGTCATAAGTGTTGGAATTATTTAGAATAACTAAGGGGGGGTGTAAATTAGTTATCCAAGGTCCAAATGTACAAATAAAACTATTCAATTCTTAGTAGACCCATATCCATTAAAAATTATTATGCATGCATCCATTAGATCATACAACTCTTAAACTTTTTAGGTTATTGTCTTAGGTCAAAAGAAATTAGTAGAAATGTAAACATAAAAGATTAAATAACACATTTGACACAAGGATTTTATGTGGAAACCCAATTTGGGAAAAACCACTAGTAACATGCTACTAATTCTCACTCTTCTAAAGTGATGTCCTGTGAAAGGCCAACCTTGTGAAAGGTTACAATACACACTATTAAATGTGACCTAGTTAGAGGATTTCAATCACCATATTAGGAGTGAGACTTGTTAGGGTACTTTAAACCATTCACTTGGAATGTCACCTGATTAAAGGATTTACAAATGACTATTAGGTCAACCTTAATCCAAAGCATATACCCTAGAATGATACAATGATTAGAAAGTAATAGTAAGGCTTAATCTGATAACAAATTATAACTCACTTGTAGATTACAGATCTTTATTTCAATCCTCCATTCTGCTTGGCTTTCATACACTTTGTCTCTGATAGGTTGTTCACCCTTCAATAATTCACACTCTTAAGCCTTCTTACTTTAATTTCCAATAATAGTCTCTTCTATTTGGCCATTGAATGAAGCAATACCCTAGACTTCTTTTCTTTCTTAGGTTCTCATAGATGAAAACCTTTTCTTTTGACATGCTCTCTCTATAAATAGAGATTTAAGATCTTTTATCACTTAACCACAATTGTCTATTTTAGGGTTAGGTAGAGTTAGGTAGGATACAATGAATCTACCTAGTTTTCCATTTGGTTCTTTTAGAAACTTTTGTCTCAATCTTCTTGGAATTCACCTCAAAAAAATTGATGTTGAATTTTGTGCCATCAGGTTATCATAGCTATCTTCCACATGCTTCACACAATTCAAGTAAATAAAATAGTCAGCTCAAACTCATCAAATCTTTGAGTTAACATGAATAATGGCACTTGACATCAACTAAACTTTGATGCTTGACATGCATTGTGTTTCTCAACATCCACTAGCAATTCACTTAGTAGACACTAAAGTTTCTTGATTCTCAACACTAACTAAACTTTACTCATCTTACACTATATTCACTTGGCATACACTAAATCTTAACTTTTATTGGTTCCAACTAATTTTCTACTCAACTTGCACTAACTTTTTCTCAACACCTACTATGCACTCAGTCAAGCTTAGAAAACACAATTCTTCTTACTTGTTCTTTGAGACTTAATCAGTGTATCCAACCTTTCTAACCTTAAGTAGATAAATAATACACTATCTCATCACTATCTTAATTGAACTTTATACTTCTTTTTTATACCAAAACTCAACCTTTCCTCTAGGTTCTCTTGTTATCTCATTTGACCAAATCCTCTTCATTAATCAAAAAAATGATAGTACTCAAATCAACTAAGTTGTTGACTTACCAACTAGTAGTAGCTTTAACATTAGTGACAAAACAATGATTGAAACACATCCTCATACTTGTATCAATATTTTCTCAAAAATATCCCTCTTTAGAATTGATGGAAAACCAATACGAACAACAATACCAAAAGGAAAATAATTTTGTGTATTAAAATCTCTCCCCCTATTAGCAACTTTCATCTTCTATATAGGCTACAAAATTCTATTATGATCAATAGAAAATCAACTCTACCTTATGAATCACTTCATTTGTCATCTTGTAGGGCTTCTCCTTTTGACTGTCTCCCTCTTACTAGTTAGATGTATTTCTTTTAGTCATTTCTCCCTCAATAGGGCATATATCTCCCACTTTAGCAAACATGAGGTACACTATCTCACTTTGAGTAGATATGCATATTTCTTTCTCCTTATAAAGTATTTCTCCCTCTTTTTCATTTTTTTTGGTATTCTTTATTTCTCCCTCTTTGAAAACAATGCCAACGACTTGTCATCTAAACATACAGATGTTAAAAATTTCAATTTCTCCCTCTATCACCTAACTTGTGACTAATCTACTATTCCAACTCTTTGATTACTTTAGGCAGCTCCTAAAGTAATAACCACTCCATCAAGTTGTAAGATACAACATTTAGCTTGGTTGATTTAGGGCACTACTCATGCTTCTCAAGTAGCTTTGGATAGGGGTATCACCCCTAGTTTACCTCTTAGATACTCATGAGCATCCTTATGTAAAGATTTTCTAAAGATATCAACTATTTTCTCTTTTTTATTCACATATTACATCCTCACTTCTCTATATTAAACTAACTCTCTCAAGTATTGATACTTTATTGCAATGTGCTTAGTCTTTATATGCATCACAAGGTTCTTATATATATTTATAACACTTGTGTTATCACAATAAAGTACCACAGGTTCATTGATTTCCTTCTTCATACCTTTGAGTAGTTGTTTGATCCATACAATGTTTGTACAATTTATAGCAATAGCCATATATTCATCTTTAGCAATAGATTAAGATATGCAATTTTTTTTCTTAAGAAAAATGTTCCTCCACTAGTGCTCTTTCTATCATCAAAATTTTTAGCCCAATCAGCATCAATGCAGGCTCTCAACTCACATTTTTTATTTTCCTTGTAGTATAGACCATAGTCTTTTGTTCCTCTCAAATACCTCATAATTATCTTAACAACTATCAAATGATTTTCCTTAGGATTAGCAGAGAATCTTGCAACTATCCCAATAGATAATGCAATGTTAGGTCTGCTATGTGCCACATATTGTAATTTTCAAATCATAGACCTATATAATGTTTGATTCACATCAGTTTAATCACCATTCTTTGACAACTCGTATCCTATCACCATAGGTGTGCTAACTAGTTTTGAATCTTGTAATCTAAAAGTTTTCAATATTTCCTACACATACTTAGACTAAGTTATGTATATACCATATTTCATATGATATACTTGTAAACCAACAAAGAATTTTATCTCTCCAAACATAGACATCTCAAATTCTTTTTTCATTTTATTTACAAATTCTTACATAATCTAACTTGACCTCCAAATATGATGTCATCCCCAAAAATTTCAGATAGTAAAATTCCTTTGCCTTTTTCTATCTTCAAGTATAGATTGTTGTTATCATTAGTCCTCTCAAATCCAATCTTCACAAGATAATTGTGAAGCCTTTCATGCCACACTCTTGGGGCTTTCTTTAAACCATATAAAGCTTTGTGTAGTCTACATACCATGTTCTTGTTGTTAGCATCAAAAAATCCTTCTAGTTGTTCTATATAAACCTCATCTTCTAATATACCATTCAAAAATGATGGCTTCACATCCATTTGATAAACTTTGAAAGCTATGTGTGTAGAGTAAGCAAGTAGAGTTCTTACTCCTTCCAATTTTGCAACAAGAGAAAAATTTTCCCCATAGTCTATTCATTTTTCTTGTGCATACCCCTTGCAAACTAATATTGCCTTATTTCTTGTGACTTCACTATCCTCACCTTACTTGTTTTTCTACATCCACTTGGTTCCAATCACATTCGTGTCTTCTAGTCTAGGAACTAGAGTCCATATCTTGTTCTTTTTAAACTGCTCAAACTCTTCTTTCATCGCTTTACTCTAGTCCTCATTTTCTAAGGCATCTTTTATTGTCTTAGGTTCATGTTGTTGAAAATATTCAAGACTATGCCAAGTTACTAATAGGGGAGGGGTGAATTAGTAACTTCTAAAACTTTAACAATTTCAATTATTCATCCAATAATCCAATTAGTAATTAATTCATCACATTTAATCTAATTACACGCATGAGAATTTGAAAACATGAAAGTATCCATAACACTTTGACACAAAGATTGGTTGACCCATAAACCTTTCAAATAGAAAGTAAAACTAGGGTGGGGATGATACCCACAAAGTTTAGTACTACAACATAAAGTTGAACTATTAAGGCTTACATTGATCACTTCTGATGATCTATCCTATTAGGAGCAATTAGGACTACTAGGTCCACCTTGTGAGAGGATTTACAAACATGCAATGAAGTATGCACTTGGTAAAGAGATTTATGAAAGACTATTAGGTCTACCTTGTTAAAGGATTGGGACTGGTTCACCTATTAGGATGAAGCGGTAGTAGATCTCTGATTTACAACTGGGTTTGCTAAAAGAGATTCCTTTGTGTACTGATCACCTTTCTATGATAGATATGTCTTTGTTGCTCCTTATGTTGTTATGGCCTACACAATTTTCTCTTTTCCTGTTGCATTTATAACTTTAACTTTTCACATCTACATTCATATTGCATCCATACATACACAATGATATGGTACAATACATTACATATATATAACAATCCAAATTACATAATTACAAAGTTGACCATGATACAAGTTAACACAAATATTACAAAGTCAACCCACATGAAGACACTTGGGTTTTGAAGATTGACTTAGTGAGGTTCTAGTACTCAACATCCACTATCAATGCTCGAAATCATCATGCACTCGGTAGACATAGAAGCTCAATCCATACTGATCACTTTCAAGTAGTCTTGAACTCAGTCTACACTTGTGACTCAGTAGATATTATGCAACTCGTCAAACACTGAATCACTTGGTTAGCATAAAGTAGCTCGATTAACATTAGCTTTGCATTGTATGAAATGCAAACTCAGTAAACATTGCAATGCTCAGTAACCACTGTTAAACTTGGTGTATACTAAAATGCATAGTTTAAACTATTGGACTTCACACCGACCAAATCTACTCAGTAACCACTAGGATTTGTCCAAAGGACTCAATAGCTGCTGTAGAACTCGGTGGCTATTGAATTACATGGAAAAAACTATAGACTACTCAATAAGCTTGATGGCTATACATAATCTAAATAAGTATGTGTCACTAATAATAAACTTGACTTATATGTCAACAATCTCCCCCTTTGGCATTAGTGAGAAAAACACTTATTAGCCAAAACTGAATACCCCTTATCCATCACCACATGATACTAGCTCGGTAGAGTATACTCTATTTTCGAGATTTTTAAAAAGAATTGATTTTGTAAGGTATATGCAGTATACTATACATCTTTTGTATAAATAACATGTCTTATTGATCATTTCACACTTGTTACAAATTCTCCCCCATAGCATATTTCTCCTCATATTATGTGTCTCTCTATGTACAAGTGACATGTCTTACTTCCTCATAACATATGGCTTTCTCCAATATAACTTTTCTCCCCTATTTTGACAGTAATGCCAAAGATTTATTCTAACTTATTTACATAGAAACACAAAAATGGGATAAGAATTTAGAATGTACCTTGAGAGTGATTGCCAAGGTTTTATCCCAATTTTCTTATAGGATCTTGCATGTATGAAGTGCAATTTGTACCTCTACTAATAGTTCAATCATATGGTCTGCAATACAGAAGCTATTATCATGGATCATAGTTTTTGAATATATAGTATCTTTTTGCATTGCATCCATGATAGGAAGGATCATATTTTTTATGTCAATCAATGAAGATTAGATCCTTGGTTCTTCTCTTAGCAATTCAGCTTGCATGTCTAACAAAAATCTAATTTTCTTGAAATGGGTAGAGCTTGAACTAGGGTCAAGTTGCAACTGCTAAGCACTAGCCTTTAGATCTATATCTATTTTGGAGAATTTGTCCTTTATTTCCTTTGTATATTCAAAGACATCACATAGTTTCCCAAAAAGTGATGATACATTTGAATAGGATGCTTCAAGATTGACCAAAATTGTAGAAAGCTCTACTTGATAAATGGCTATTTGCTGAGAAATGTGCTCCAGGTCTTTATTATTAAATTTCTTTTTAGCCTTTTCTACTAGTTTTCCTTGTCCATCAGTGTCCTCATTGAAATTTTAGACTACTTCTGCTAGCTAATACAAAATAGGTTGAGAAGAATCGACCTCAATACCTATTTCCTTGGTCAAAATGTTCTTAACATCTTCAATTATCTTATACTTTTTGTCTCTCTCATCTCTTAGTCTTTATTGTTTAGCCTTTTTTTGGAGGAGTTTACCAAATTTCTACATTTGGTCTAGAGTAAGCTTGTAAATATCCCAATTAGGGATTACTATTTCCTCATCTAAATCTATGTCTTCCTCCATCTCTTTTCATTTCCTAATTTTTTATTGCTTGGTTGAACATTGGGCTCAACTGTCCTTGCACTTATTGCTTTTGTATGTATAATGGAAACAATAGTAGGCATACTTGGACTTGCAATAAAAATTGATACTGTACTAACTAATGGAATACTTGCAGAAATACTTGAAGAATCCAAAATTGATGAAGTCAAAATTGTGGTACCCAAAACTAAAGTAGTCAAAATTGGAGTGATTACCACTGATGTACTCAAAACTAAAGAAGTCAAAATTGGAGAAGTCAAAATTAAGGTACTCAACTTGGTAGATGAAGAAGGATTCTACAGCTTGGTAGATGAAGTGGAAGTCACTTCTCTTAGTGATATGTTGAGCTGAGTTGGGGCAAAGAGTGATTAGACATTTGATGTATCACTAGTAGTCACAATCAAACTTGCTAAAGCTATCTCCATGCTTGATGTAGTCACTAGTTTGCTCAAGGAGCGAGGAAGTGAGGCAATGACTACTACAACTATCTTAACTTGGTCAATCTCCTCATCATCTTTCTTTTCTTCCTTAGTATCCTCTTGATCCTCTTCATCTTCTTCATCATCAAAGTGAGTCAATTCTTTTACATTCTCTTCCTCATCTTTCTCCATATCTTCTTCTTCTTCTTCTTCTTCTTCATCCTTTAATTTAGCTGGAAATTCACTTGGTTTATGAAGATAATAGACATTTTTTCAAGTATTTTTAGCATTTCTAACAACATGCTAAATGTCCTTGATCAAAACCAAATAAGTATTAAACTTTAGAGTCAATTTTTCTTCATTTTTCTTTAAAGACTCTTTCACCTCAGCATCTGATATGCTCGGTAATAACTACCCTAGGGTCTTTGACTATTTGCATAGAAAAATCCCATTTTGGCTTTATCTTCTCTAGTAATTCATTGGGGACTTGAGAAGTGATATAATCTGGTGAGTATTTCCATTTACCTATTTTATTCAGCACCAGGTCTTCATCTTGCTTCTATTCTTATGTTATTTTGATCTCATATTTCAATGATTTGAAATTTGTTTTCCATGCTCCTTCTTCTAATTGCTTTAACCTATCTTGGAAGGTGGGTGGAGGTCTATTGAATATAATGTCACCTCCTTTATTTCATGACCTCCTTGTGAAGACTGTATTGGATGGCTTTGTAGGCTTGGTGATGATCACCTTGCCCTTTTTCTTCAAAGGTTCTTCTTCTTTGTCATATTCTTCCTCATCCTCTACTTCTTCCACATCCTAACCTTTCCCTCAGTTAACAAGAGAGGTGCACTTGATTTTAGCTTTGCTATCCTTCTCTTTCCTTTGTTGACCACCTATGGGAGCTTTATTTCTAATTCAATTCTGGCATTGGCTTCATCATATGTTCCAAAGTAAGGGGCCTGGGTATCAACTGGTTCATTGACAAGGGTTTCAATGATATCCTTTGTCTCATGAATGTTTACATCATAGCCAAGAGGTTTCACCTATGCAACTCCAGGCTTAATTTCTTGGATATACACCTTATCATTGCACACCATGAAGCATACATCATCCTTATTGTCTTCAACTAACTTCTTTAGAATCTTGAACCTATTGTTCATTTTCTCCTTGAAAACATTGAAGTAGTTGTCCATGATGCTACTGTAGTTTTCACCCATTTTGGCAATATATTCATTTATTTGATAAAGCACAGGCACATCTTTTCTCCATACTACAATGCCTTTAGAAGTGAAGAAATTTTTTACATAAAAGAATAGGAAAGTTAACAATGAACCAAACTTGCACAGGTTATTTTTTGATGTCCTAATACTTTTCATGTTTTTGTTGAACTGCCTCAACAATAGGTTGGCAAGGTCATATGACAAGTTGTTCTTAACCACTTTGAATGCCAAATCCATGGCTTCACATGACACACTGTTAAGTCAACTTGAACTGTATATCTTGTGTGCAATAACATGAATTCCAAATTTCAATTCTACATCTGCAACACTGCTGATTTTCATACCTCTACCATCCCATCTAGCTAGGGTTTTCTTTTCCAACTCTACCCTACCTAGGGTTTTCATCAATTTAGCTTTGGCTAGCATAGGGAAGCTAGTGATTTGATGAATCATCTTCTTTGTTATCAAAATTGGTTTTTCTAACCATAGCTACCCATTATGCACCAGGCTAATGATAAACCTAATCCATTTAATTTGAAATTCTCAAGGAATATTGGGGATATCTGTCAACCGTTTGGCTTCCAAATGTTGATGTTCAAGTTTTAGAGTTCCATTTACACATAACTAACCTAGGGCATCATCCATTTCTAGAGCAACAATTTCTTGAATAGCATATTTTAAATGAGTATGAATGTCATTAACAAGAAGTACCTTAGGAGGAATTTAGGATTGAGCTCCACTTGGATCTAGGGTTTCAGCAACCATGAGAGTGAGTTTGAAATCTGGCACTTTCCATTCAACTCCTTGAACCAACATGTCAGATCCTCACTTGACCTTGCTACTGCTTGATGCCATTTTTGCTCGGTAGATTGAGAGAGTTCTTCAAAAAAAAATTGCTAGAAATTCACTCAAGTCACTTTGATTGCACTAAAAATTGCTCTTTGCAATAGCACTTGAAAATTCATGGTAAGAAATGAGTTTTATTCCATGCCTTTTGATATAATTTCACCATTAATGCTTAGTACAAAAGTAGATATGTTGACAGATTGTCATCCACTACATGGCATTGATTACTTAGTGACATCTTTTATGACTCGATAACCATAGGTGTCTTTATTACTCCCAAACTTGATTGGTAGAGTCTATTACCTAACCTCACTTAGTAGAGAAGGTAACTCAGTAATAACTAATATCGATCTTACTCAGTGATCCCTTTGTATCTTGTATACAAATTTGGATCTTTGTCACCTTTTGATTGGAACTAATTTGGATGTCTTCTTTGATAACCTAGTTCCAGTTCTTCATTGAGAACTTAATTAGAAATGGTAGAGTCACCCAATTCATGAGTGACTTGACCATCATTTCTTGGACTAGTATCCTCGATAGACTTAGAAATCTATTGATGTCACATTTGCTTTCAGATGTTATAAACTTTTACCTTCTTCTCATCTTCAATTCTACCCATATTCATACAATTCTTGGCAAGATGACCAAGTTCTATACAAATAAAACATCTTTTGGTAGTATCTCTTTTCCTCATATGATTTTTAACACAATTCATACCAATGTGTCTGAATTCTCTACAGTAATGACGTCTACACCAAGTATTGTAGTCCCAACCAAATATTTCTTTCACAATTTTCTCTGTAGGATTTAATGTCTTGGTTTTGCATTCTAATGCCTTGTGTCAATGTTTCTTACATTTATGATATTTGCCTTCAAATCTTGGTTTCTCTTTGCATTCATTAGCCTTATGACCATGCTGATTGCAACTGTAGCATTTTCCATTGAATTTTTCTTTTTCATTGCTCCAACATTTGCTTGATGTATGACCTATCTTACCATAGTGATTGCAAGTAGGTCTTTGATTCTTTTGAGCACCTTGTTTGGAGGATTCACCTTCTTCTTTGTATCCAATTCCTACTTTTCCTTTTTTCCTATAGAGGTTTTTCTTATTCAATTGATTCATGTCTGCTTGAGATTTTATCATTCTCTCACTGATTTTCTTCTTAGAGTTTGAATCATTCCTCAATCTTTCATTGATTTGTCTTTTAGATTTTATATCATTTTTCATTCTTTCATTGATTTTCCTTTCATAATTTAGATCATTCCTCATTCTTTCATTTTCAAATCTTAGGCTCATGATTTCCACATTTGCATTGGAGTGCTGATCAATAAGGTCTACTTGCTAAAGGGATTGGTTCTGGATTTCATTGTTCCTTCCATCCATCTCTTCTTTTATCTTGCTTCTCTATTCGAAGACTTCACATAACCTTACTAACTGAATCTCTTGTTCTCTTCTAAGCTTTCTTACTTCTTCTTGTAGAGAACCACTCTTTTCTATAAGTTCTTTGATTTCTTTGTTTGCTTCATCTAAGCTACTTGAAAGGCGAAAGTCTTCAATTCTTTCTTTAATGTAGAGATGATTATTCATTTGATTTGCTAGTTCCTTTCTTTTTTACAGGGATTGTGAAAGTTGCTCCTTAGCTTTCTTGAGTTGGGCAATGACCATTTCCAAATCCAACTTTTCATTATCAATAGCTTTGTCAAGTATGAACATCTCCATATCCTTGATCTTTTCTCAAGTTGTTAAACTTTCTCTCAAGAATCACAATGCTTTGATACCAATTGTTGAAAATATTCAAGACTATGGTAAGTTACTGAGAGGGGAGGTGTGAATTAGTAACTTCTAAAACTTTAACAATTTCAATTCTTAATCCATTGATCCAATTAATAATTAATTCATCACATCTAATCTAATTGCATGCACGAGAAACTAAAAATATGAAAGCATCCATTACACTTTGACACAAAGATTTGGTGACCCAGAAACCTTCCAAATAGAAAGTAAAACTAGGGTGGGGATGATACCCACAAACTTTAGTACTGTAGCATAAATTTGGCATGTTAAGGCTTACATTGATCACTTCTGATGATCTTCCCTATTAGGAGGAATTAGGACTGCTAGGTCCACCTTGTGAGAGGATTTACAAACATACAATGAAGTATGCACTCGGTAAAGAGATTTATGAAATATTGTTAGGTCTACCTTGTTAAAGGATTTTGACTGGTTCACTTGTTAGGATAAATCAATAGTAGATCTCTAATTTGCAACTGGGTTTGCTAAAAGAAATTCCTTTGTGTACTGATCACCTTTCTATGATAGATAAGTCTCTACTGCTCCTTATGCTATTATGGCCTTTACAATTCGTTCTTTTCCTACTACATTTATAAATTTAACTTTTCACATCCACATTCATATTGCATCGGTACATACACAATGATATGGTGCAATACATTACATATATATGCTAATCCAAATTACATAATTACAAAGTTGACCATGATACAAGTTAACAAAAATATTACAAAGTCAACCCACATGAAGACACTTAGGTTTTGAAGACTAACTCAGTGAGGTTTTGATACTTGACATCCATTGTCAATGCTCGACATCATCATGAACTTGTTAGATGTAGAAGCTCAGTCTAAACTGATCACTTTCAAGTAGTCTTGAACTCAGTTTGCATTGGTGACTCGATAGATATTGTGCGACTTGGAAAACACTAAATCACTTGGTTAGCATAATGTAGCTTAGTTAACACTAGCTTCGCATCACATGAACTATGAACTCGATAGAAATTGCAATGCTTGGTAAACACTAATAAACTTAGTGTATACTAAAATCCATGATTTAACTGTTGGACTTCACACTGACTGAATCTACATGGTAACCACTAGGATTTTTCCAAAGGACTGATTAGCAACAGTAGAACTTGGTGGCTACTAGATTACATGGAAAACATTGTAAATTGTTCAATAAGCTTGGTGGCTATACACAATTTGAATAAGTACATGTGACTAATAAAAAACTTGATTGATATGTCAACACATGCATGCATAGAAAACATGTATCACTTCTTAGTATGTTCTTTGTCATTGGTCTATCATCTCTATCTCCACTAATTTGTTCAATAGGCTGATGTATTTATACTTTAACAATGTTTGTTCTTCTCTACTTTCCTCATTAGGTCTATCAACTTTTGAATCACTATGTACTTCTCTATTAGGTAATTCAATATCTCTTTCATGTAAACTAATGTCATAATTAGAATGTTCCTCATCTTATGTCTACAACTTGGTTCTTGACTATAGCTAAGTTCCTAAATGAAACTCAACATTCATTGTATGTGACTCAATAGCCACTGAAACTTGTTGTTGATTTGCAGCTTGGTTTAAAGCATCTTCATTAGTAGGCATACTTTCATAAAAGTATACAAAAGATTTGTATTCACCTAGTTCCTTCATAGGTTCAGCCTTATGTACCTCTTTGTATTCATCAAACTTTAAATTTTCACTTTTCACAACTTTGTTAGTGTTATTATTTAAACACTTATTAGCTTTACTTCTTGTGGAATAACCAAGGAATATACCTTCTTCACTTTAAGCATCTAATTTACCATTCCTAAAATCCTTAAGAATATAGAACTTGCTTCCAAATACTTTAAAATATTTTACATTGGGTGAGTATCTATACCATAATTCAAAAGGTGTTGGGTATGTGTAGGGTCATGGTCAACCAAACTATGGCCTTAAGTGGTAGTGAAAAACTAGCAAATCAAGGTTATGCCAAATTGACACATAATTTTAAATTGGTTCTAGACTTTATATGAAAAATTTGTAATAGAATAATTTGGAGAAAAAATTATTTGATTGGTCAAAAGTTTGGATATTAATGCTATACTACAAAAATTTTAGGGCAAAAATAAAAAGTAGGTGTATGTCTGACCACCTTAATCAAAATCAAATGATCATATTTTTTAATATAATTATAGATATAAAAAGTAGACTCATGCTCAGATGTGATGCATATTTTTGAGAATTTTTATTTCAAATAAATAATTAATTATGAATTTTCTACTATACTGTATTCAGAATTAAAAAACTCTCATTTCTGACCACATTGACTAGTTCAAAAAAAATCAATTTTTTTTTTCCTTATACTAGTACATGGTTTGAAAGTTATAGCTATTTTTCAATTAGTATGTCAATCAGAACTTTGTAGCTAACTCCATTAGAAAATAAGTAATAATTACTTAACTCATAATTTGACAAACATTATATCGATGGAAAGCTGAGAATATTCTTAAGAAACCCTTTTCTTTTCATCAAATTTGGATTAAAAAAAAGTCATCAGGTACATCATCGAAGTTAGAAACACATAAAAAAACACGTTTTTGGGACATTTTTGGCATTGACCATGGAGGGTTGGCATCCAAAGCAAAACCAAGCCTAATTGGGTACCCATTTTGAAATTAGGTATCCATTCCCAAATCGGATACCCATTCTCAAATCAAATATTCATTCTCAAATCGGACACCCATTTTTTTTTTAAATTAATTTTTAATTTTAAAAAAAAATCCTTTTATAATAGTATGGAAACTTTTTAGGATACTTAATATGTTTTCTAAAGGCTTTATGACCCTTAACTGTACATATAATGGTTCCAAAGGATCAAAAGGGGTCATTAGGTACCTTTTGATGCTCCTTAACCCATTCAATCACAACATGTGTGTTTATGGTTCCTCGGACTCCTAACCACATAAATAATGTGATCTAATGACTCAAAATGTCCTTAGAATATCCTATGACCCTTTTTGACCCATTCAATGACATTAAGTGTGCTTAGGGGTCATACGATACTATATTATCACTTTCAACTCATTTGTACACATAATATATATTCATATGACCCTTAGGAATGTATTTTCTTGTTTAATGAGTTAGAAAAGGTCATAGGGAACTTTATAATCTCATTTGACCCATTCAAACACATAATATATGTCCATAGGGGTCCTAGGACCCCTAGAGACATATGATGTCAAGAAATATGTCGAAAGGGGTCATAGGTTATTCTATGACCCCTTTTAACCCATATAAATGATTATAATATGTCCCTAGGGGTCCTGGGACCTCTAGTGACATATGTTGTAATGAAATGTACTGAAAGGGAGCATACATTTTCCTTTGACCCCTTTCAACCCATATAAATGATTATAATGTGTTCCTAGGAGTCCTAGGACTCCTAGGGACATATGTTGTAATGAAACATGTCGAAAGGGGTCATAAGGTTATCATATGACTCTTTTCAACCCATATAAATGATTATAATATGTTCCTAGGGGTCTTGGGATCCCTAGAGACATATGTTGTCATTAAATTTGTTGAAAGGGGTCATAGGTTATCCTATGACCCCTTTTCACCTATATAAATGATTATAATATATCCATAGGGGTCATGGAACTAGTAGAGACATATGTTGTAATAAAATGTCTCAAAATGGGTCATGGGTTATCCTATGACCCTTGTCAACCCATATAAATGATTCTAATATGTCCCTATGGGTCCTGGGACCCCTAGAGACATATGTTGTCATGAGATGTGTCAAAAGGAGTCATCAGTTATCCTATGACCCCTTTCAACCCATATAAATGATTATAATATGTTCTTAGGGTCTTGGAACCCCTAGACACATATGTTGTCATGAAATATGCCAAAAGACGTCATAGGTTACCCTATGACCCCTTTTTCCCCATATAAATGATTCTAATATGTTTCTAGGGGTTCTGGGACCCATAGAGACATATGTTGTAATGAAATGTGTCAAAAGGGTTCATAGGTTTTCCTATGTTGACACATATAAATGATAATAATATGTCCCTAGGGGTGCTAGGACCCCTAGAGACATATGTTGTAATGAAATGTGTGGAAAGGGGTCATAGGTTATTGGATCACCCTTTTTGACCCATATAAATGATTATAATATGTCCCTAGAGGTCCTAAGACCCCTAGAGACATATGTTGTAATGAAATGTGTCGAAAGGGGTCATAGTTTATCATATGACCCCGTTTAACCCATATAAATGATTATAATATGTCCTTATGGTTCTAAGAACCCTATAAACATATGTTGTAATGCAATATGTTGAAAGGGGTCATAGATTATCTCATGACCCCTTTAGACCCATATAAATGATTATAATATGTTCATAGGAGTCTTAGGACCCCTAGGGACACATGTTGTCATGGAACATGTCAAAAAGGGTCATAAAGTTATCCTATGACTCATTTCAACTCATATAAATAATTATGATATGTCCCTAGGGGTCCTAAGACCCCTAAAGACATATGTTGTAATGAAATGTGTTGAAAGGGGTCATAGGTTATACTATGACCCCTAGAGACATATGTTGTAATGAAATGTGTCAAAAGGGTCATAGATTTTCTGATGATCCCTTTTGACCCATATGAATGATTATAAGATGTCCTAGGGGTCCTGGGACCCCTAGAGACATATGTTGCAATGAAATGTGGTGAAAGGGGTCATAAGTTATCCTATGACTCCTATCAACCCATATAAACAATTATAATATGTCCCTAGGGGTCCTAGGACCCCTAGAGACATATGTTGTAATGAAATGTGTTGAAAGGGGTCGTAGGTTTTCCAATCACCCCTTTCAACCCATATGATTGATTATAATATGTCTTCGACATCTTGAGACCCCTAGAGACATATGTTATAATGAAATGTGGTGTAATGAAATATGGTGAAAGGGGTCATAAGTTGTCATATGACCCTTTTCGATCCATATAAATAATTATAATATGTCCCTAGGGGTCCTAAGACCTCTAAAGACATATGTTCTAATGAAATGTGTCAAAAAGGATTATAGGACATCTTATGACCCATTTTGTCACATATAAATTATTATAATATGTTCCTAGGGCTCCTACAACCCCTAGAGACATATGTTGTAATGAAATGTGTCAAAAAGGGTCATAAGTTATCCTATGGACTCTTTCCACCCATATAAATGATTATAATATGTCCCTAAGGGTCCTGGGACCCCTAAAGACATATATTTTAATAAAATGTGTTGAAAGAGGTCATAGGTTATCCGATGACCCCTTTTGACTCATATAAATGATTATAATATGTCCCTAGGGATCCTGTGACCCTTAGAGACATATGTTGTAATGAAATGTGCCAAAAGGGGTCATAGGTTACCCTATGACCCCTTTCGACCCATATAAATGATTCTAATATGTCCCTAGGGGTCTTGGGACCCATAGGGACATACGTTGTCATGAAATGTGTCAAAAGGTGTCATATGTTATCCTATGATCCCATTTGACTCATGTAAATGATAATAATATCTCCCTAGGGGTCTTAAGACCCTTAAAGACATATGTGGTAATAAAATGTGTCAAAAAGGTTCATAGGTCATTCTATGGACCCTTTTGACACATATAAATGATTATAAAATGTTCTTAGGGTCCTGGGACCCCTAGAGACATATGTTGTCATGAAATGTGTCGAAAGGGGTCATAGGTTATCCTATGACCCCTTTTGATGCATATAAATGATTATAGCATGTCCCTAGGGGCCCTTGGACCCCTAAAGACATATGATGTAATGAAATGTGTTGAAAGGGGTCATAGCTTTTCTGATGACCCCTTTCAACCCATATAATTGATTATAATATGTCCCTAGGGGTCCTGGGACCCCTAGAGGCATATTTTGACATGAAATGTGTCGAAAGGGGTCATAGGTTATCTTATGACCCCTTTTGACCCATATAAACAATTATAATATGTCCCTAGGGTCTTGGGACCTTTACAGACATATGTTTTAGTGACATGTATCAAAAGGGGTCATAGGTTATAAAATGAATCCTTTCTAAGCATAGAAATGATTGTAATATGTCCTTAGGGGTCCTATGACCCCTACAAACATATGTGGTAATGAAATATGTCGAAAGCGGTCATAAGTTATCCTATGGCCCCTTTTGATTCATATAAATGATTATAATGTATCCCTAGGGTTCCTAGGACCCCTAGAGACATATGTTGTAATGAAATATGTCGAAAGGGGTCATAGGTTGATCCTATGACTCCTTTTCACCCATATAAATGATTATAATATGTCCCTAGGGGTCCTAGGAACCCTAGAGAATATGTTGTCATTTATTGGGTCAAAATAGGTCATGCATTGCCCTATGATCCCTTTCAACACATGTAAATACATAATTTATGTCCTTAGGGGTTCTAGGACCCCTAAGAACATATATTTTCATATAATTTGTTGAAAGGGGTCAGAGGTACTCTATGACCCCTTTCGACTCATTTGAAAACATGATACATTTTGCTAGGGATTATAGGACCCCTATCAACATATATTATCATTTAATAGGTTAGAAGAGGTCATAGGGAACCCTATGACCCCTTTCGATCCATTCAAACACATGATGTATGTTCCTAGGGGACCTAGGACCCCATGGGACATATATGATGTGTTATAATGAGTAAAAGGGGTCATAGGGCATGTCATGACATTTTGGACCTATTACATGACAAAATATGTTCATATTGTTTGTAGGACCCATAGGGACATACATGTTGTGTACTAATGGGTTGAATTGGGTTAATTAATATCGTATGACCCATTTTGACCCTTTACATGAAAAAATATGTTCTTGTGGGTCCTAAGACCTCTAGAGACAAGCATGCTGTGTTGAAATGGGTTGAAAGGTGTCATAGGGTAACCTATGACCCATTTCAATCAAATACATGACAACTTATGTTCCTAGGGATCCTATGGCCCTTAGGAACATATATGTTGTGTTCCAATGGATAGAAAGGGGTAATAGGGTATCCTATGACCTCTAGGGACATAGCTCTTATATTCCAATGGGTAGAAAGGGGTCATAGGGTATTCTATGACCCTTTTTGTCACATTACATGAATACACATGTTGATAGGGGTCCTAGGAACCTTATCATCATGTGTGTTGTGCTCTAATGGGTCAAATTTTGACCCTTTACATGATAACATATGCTCTTAGGACCATACATGTTGTGTTCGAATGGGTCAAAAGGGGTCATTAGATACCCTATGACCCCTTTTAGCCCATTGCATGAAAACATGTGTTCCTAGGGGTTGTATGACCCCTAGGAACATATGTTATCATGTATTAGGTCGAAAGGGGTCATAAGATACTCCATAACCTTGCTTTACTCATTAAAACACAAGATACATGTCCCTGGGCATCCTTTGACCCTTAGGAAGATATGGTGTCTTATAATGGGTCAAAATGGGTCATAGGGTATCCCATGACCCATTTGGACTCATTGGAACACATGTATGCCCCTAGTGAGACCCATAGGAACATATATCATCATATATTTATTAACTTAGGCTACTAATATATAATATATAATAATAATATAGACGATATATAATTATGGTATCCCATGACCCATTTGGACTCATTGGAACACATGTATGTCCCTAGGGGGACCCCTAGGAACATACATCATCATATAGTTTATTAACTTATGTTAGTAATATATATAATATATAATAATAATATATATGATGTGTAATTATATAACAGATAATATTTTTATATATAATAAGTAATAACTATATATAAAATAATTATATAAAAAATTATTATTATTATTTAAAACTATATAATAAATTTTAGTAACTATATATAATAATTGGTCTCCACTCCCTTTTCATTTGAATTTGGTACCATAATTTGGGAAACTAAATCAGATACCCATTCCTAAATTAGATACTTGTTTTCAAATTGAATATCCATTCTTAAATTGGATACACATTCTCAAATCAGATACCCATTCTCAAATCAAATACCCAATTAGGCAAGGTATTACATTTTTGGTTTGGTACCAGGATGGGTGGGAAAAAAGTGAAAGCACATTTTGAAACACTTTTAGGTGTTTTAAAACTAGATGTTTTTTACATTGCCACTTTTTGGCACACCATGATCCTGCACATACCCTATTGAATGAGTATCTTTCTCGACTTGCACATGGTTCAAGGTATAGATAGTTGTGCTTACATCTTCTCTCTAGTATTTCAAAGCTAGATTCTTCTCCATCATGAGTGTCCCAACATAGTACATTACATATTTGTTCCTCCTTTCAATAATTCCTTCTTCTTCTTTTTTTTTGGAGGGGGGGGGGGGGGGGTTGGGGGCATGTCCTAGGTAAAAATGTTTATCTTTTGATTCCTCTGTCATTACAAAACATCTCAAACTCATTGGATGTAAACTCTCCTCCTCTATTAGATCTAAAACATTTTAAGCTTTTGCTTGTTTCCTTTTCAACTCTTGCTAAGTACCACTTAAATATTTGGAAAGTATCACATTTTTATTTTAGAAACATAACTGTCATCATCCTACTATAATCATCAAAAAATAGGATAATACACTTGTCATCCTTGTAACTTTAAAAATTAATTGGTCTACACAAGTCAATCTAAACAATCTCTTGAATTCCTTTAGAGATGCGAGTCTTACTTTTAAAACTAGATTTTTTCATCTTTCCTAACTAGAATTGTTTGTAAATTATATTGTTAAGTTTTGTCAATTTAGGAAAACCTCTCACTCTTTTCATGTTACTGATACTAACCAAGTTATAAAAATTAATATGACATAACCTCTTGTGTCATAACCAAACATAATCAAATTCTACAAAAAAACAAGTAACATCATTCATATCAAGACAAAATAGATTACCTCTAGTTTGATCACCTTTCCCAATTAGTTTCCCATCAGTATTATAGATCTTAGCTATCTTGTTCTCTAGCTCAACTTTGTAGCTTGAACTATTAAGTTGTAACACACTCAACAAATTATAGTTAAGTCCTTCAACATAATAAGCATTGTCACACAAAATCAAGTTTGATAGATCCATTTCCTTTTATTAGATATGGTGCATCATTACCAAACCTTACACTATTTCCGTCATAATTTTTTAGGGTAATGAACTTACTTTTATCTCCAGTCATGTTATGTGAACACCCACTATCAATGATCCATCTGTCACTCTTGTTCACATAAGACACCAGTGTAGTTGCTATTGGGAGATTGGAGAGATTGTTGGAAGCATAAATGCTGGTGATATGTTATAGTCATGACTGAGTTTGTCATTGATGTCAACATAGATTGTTTGATGTATTATGTGGTATCTAACAAAAGAACAACAAAAAGATTAAATTGGTATGGATTTCTAGTGGAGCATTAAAACCACCCAAGGTTATAGGAGATACTTCTAAGATCTAGTATATGCAGTTAACGTTAGAAGTAGAAAGCATAAGTCTAGAAGAAGTTATGAAAGTTTTTGTGATGTCTAGTCTGAGATAGAGTTTATAGAGGCATGCTCTAGTAAACTTGTTATATCTCTTAGTAGAGTTGATATCTTGAGGATCTAGGTTGAGGAAATGAAGAAGACATGTTGAGGATGATATGGCTAAGCTGGCTTGTCATAATATTGCATGTACACAAAGTTATTCAAGTTGCAAGGCAAAAGATTAAGGTTATCGCTAAGTGTAATGTGTTCTTAATGTGATCCTATAATTATTAATTTAGAATGACTAAAAGCCAAATCAAGGAATTTTTTTATGGACTCAATATAAAGGAAGGCCATTTTCTTTTATCATGATGTGTGTTATATGGTTGAATGATCGATGATAAGCAGCAAAGAGTGTGGAATGTGAAGTTGAGAAAAGTAGTATGAAAGTGAAGGAAACCTCATTGTTGAGTTCTTTCTATGTGATCTGAGGTTTGTTATTTGGATACGAGGTTCATGACCTAGTCTATAAGGTTTATTAGTGATTGGTCCAATTGGCAAGATAGAGGAAAGAAGAAGATACTAGTAAATTACATGTTTGAGCAGTGAGCTCTTCTTGTAGTTGAAATTGTATGTTTGGGCAGTGGGCTCTTCTTGCATACATTATACCACAACTCCTAATAGGGTTGGAATCTCCTAATAGGGATTTAGAGTCTCCTAAAAGTGACTCATTGTACTAAATGTTGTAATAGACTCCTAACATGTAATATCCCTATCCAAATCTGATTGAAACTTGCTATATTTTCTTTTGGGAATTTTGTCAAACACTTGTACAACAGAGGGATATATGATTGATTTTATTTTTAGTTTTTTTTTAGAATAAGAAAGATGATTTTTAATATCATAGGATGACTAAAAAATGACTTCTCTTCCACTCAGTCTACACCTAACATGAAATGCAACTGTCTCTTTTTTTCTTGATGCAATATATGAGATCAATTCAATGCAAATTAACGCTTACAACCAAGTGACATTTTGTCAAACAGTTGGCATGCAAACTAGCATTATATTTCAAACTTCAAAATTGATATTTTTCTAATGTAAAAATTTTGATATTAAATCAGATTACAATTCCTTCAACAATCTAACTAGACTATCCATACAAAGCCATGTAGATGTACTTTTAGATAATGCATAAATATGAACATAAAATGAGGGAACTTGTGATTGGTAGGCAACTTTAAAATTGATCAGATTAGGTCATGCACTATAGCAGTATTGTTCACAGTACTGTAGCAATACTATTCATGTCCCCTATAGCAATGGCACTATAGTAGATGGGTATGAACTTCCTAATATGCCTTTCATTCACTGCTTAAATCCTTCTAAAGTGCAGATAAAATGAGGGCATCAAATGTCCCTTAAATTTGAAGTGTATCTTCTTCATGAATTGTTGCAAAAACTCAATAAGCTTCAATGAGATGATTGATATATCACCTCTAGAAAATGCAGCAATATCAGCTGATAGTTTCACATCCTCAAAGTTTCCAATCAAAGAGAGTTATTGTTCTCAATGACTAAAATGTCCTCTAGAAACCCTTGGCTCCACAAGTGCACAAGAAAATGCCAGTATCAAATCTAGATGCCCTAAAATGAAACTCTCTCCTCTATTTATTCTATTTCTTCCCCCTTCTAGAAGAATCATAAATATTATTTTATTGCACTTTTCTAGAAGCTTCCTCCTTTCCAACAATAATTAGTTGTGCTTCTAGAAGATTCTCTTTTTATAATATAATATTATTTTACTAACTTATGATTTAATATTTATTTTAGTCACTTTTTAATTAAATTAATTAAATATAAATTCATCTTTTAATTTTTTAAATTATTTAATGACTTTTTAAGAAATTAATCTAATTATTTCATCTTATTTCTCCACTTAGCCTTCACAGAATGAAAGGCTAAGAATTCTATTGAGAGGCTAAAAAGATGGGGACATTATAGTCCACCCTCCCTAAAATTGCTTGTCCTTAAGAAATTGATCACCTAGATCCCACAAAAAAAATTGCATAATGTCTTTGTCATTACCAAACAATCTTTGCAACATTTTCTCAAATTGAAATTGTCGTACCAACTTAATATCATCATCAATTATTGTAGAAGTATAAGCCTTAAGTGGAAGCAAGCCAAGAGACTGCCCAACCTTGCCTCCAAACTTTGTACAAGCTAAACTATTATCCCAACTATTCAACACATTCCTCACCATGTACACCTCTAAAATCTCCTCTATGAGATTTTTTTGCAATCCTAATGCACTAGTAGGATCACAAATACTATCAACAATGCTCATCTCAAGACTGGAATCAAGAGAGCTATCATCATCTAAGCCATAGAGTGGATTATCATATGACCAAGTGGATTCCACTTTGAACAATGGATTGAGAATCATCTCTAGTTTCTCTTTAATCACTTTCTTCTTTCTGTTACTATCTAGCCCTCTGATAGAATGCAAGCCTCCATCCATAATACCTCTCAATAACCGCACCCCCAACCCCCCAGTTATCTTGGTGGACTATTATTTCTAACAATTGGTATCAGAGCATTAGGTTCTTGAAGAAAAAGTTTAACAAATTTGGGAGATCCATGGTGAACATATTCAGAGAAGATAGTCCTACATCTGCTAGAAGAAATTTTGACACCTAATTTATGGAAATTCTTTGTGAATTATCATATTTGTGTAAAGAGCAAAGTATTGAGTTTACAGATCCAAAATCCTTTTATTGTATACAAAGGAATAGTAGCACAAGAGAAGATAGATCTAGAATAGAAGTTAACATAAAGATAAAGGAATATATTGATCTTCTTACAAAAAGAGAACTTGGAGGTATAGAATTTTTTTTTTCTAGGACATGTAAAGAGTTTGGTCATTTTTCAAGTAAATCTCCTAAAAGATTGAGAAAAGCTAGAAAGAATCTACTTTCTAATAAAGTTGAGGAATTTAGAGAAGTATGGAAAGATCCTTGAGAGATTGTGTTAATGAGTCTAGATTGGTTACTGGAAAGAATGTATTAAAAGAAACGACCTTAGTGACTATTATGGAAAGTGCAAATGTGAGAATTGATGAGAAGTTTAGAATACAAGAGAGAATAGTCGATTACAACTTTGATGATGTTGATGGTGTTACTAAGGAAAGGAATGATGAAGTATTTCTTGAGAATAACAATGATTTGCAAAATGAAGGAAACCAAAAGTAGGAACAAAGCTCAGAACCTTTAGTACAACCAAGAGTTGAGATAACAACTCCTACTTCAGGCAAGAACATGATAAAGAATCACCCATCTAAAAAGATCATTAGAAGCAAAGACAAAGGTGTGATGACAAGAAGTAGAGTAAATAAAGAACTATGCTTGATATCTCAAGTTGAGCCTAAGAATGTAGATGAAGCATGCAAAGAAGATTACCAAAAACATGCTATGAAAGAAGAATTGGATTAGATAGAAAAAATGGAACATGGGAATTGGTCCCTAGACCAACAGACAAGAATGTGATAGGAACTAAATGGGTATTCAGGAAAAAGATGAATGAGAAAGGAGAAGTTGTAATAAAAAAAGAAAGATTGGTATGTAAAGGTTACTCATAGCAAGAAAGAATAGATTATGAGGAGATTGAAGCTCTAGTGGCTGGAATAGAAGCAATAAGATTATTCTTAACCTATGCAACATAAAATAAATTTAGAGTATATCAGATGGATGTCAAGTCAACATTTCTAAATGGAGAAATTGAAAGAGAGGTATACACTAAACAACCTAAAGGATTCCCTTTGAAAAATGACAAGGAAATAGTATGCAAACTGAGGAAAGCATTGTATGAATTGAACCAAGAACCCAAAACCTAGTATGCAAGGTTAGACAAGAATTTGACAAAGCTTAGATATATCAAAGGTATGGTAGATAGTAATCTATATTGGAAAGAAACTAATAATGGCTTGATGATTTTGGTAATATTTATTGATGACATTATATTTGGAGGTAATGATGAAGAAAGTGAGATGTTTGCAGAAGAAATGAAGAAAGAATTTGAAATGAGTATGATGGGAGAGATGAAATATTTCCTAGGATTGCAGATTGTACAGAATAAAGAAGGAACCTTTAGTTCTTAGACTAAGAGCTTGAATGATTTACTAAAAAGGTTTTGTTTAGAAACATGAAAACCCATTGGAACACCTATAGTAATTGGACACATGTTACCTACTAAGGATGAGACACCTATTGTTGAGTATAAGAAGTATAGATCTATGATTAGAGGATTGCAATATCTAACTCACACAAGGTCAGATATAGAAAATGCAATTGGAATTGTTGCAAGATTCCAGGCTGATCTCAGAGAATCATATTATGTAGTAGTGAAAAGGATGTTTAGGTATCTGAAGGGAACATTTGAGTTTGGATTATGGTATGATAGATCTAATGATTTTAATCTAAGTGCTTATACTGATGTAGATTGGGTAGGCAATATGGATGACATAAAGAGCACTAGTGGAGGAGTTTTCTTTCTTGGATGAAGATTGGTTTCTTGGTTAAGCAAGAAGCAAGATTGTACATCTCAAAGCACAATAGAAGTAGAGTATGCTACAATAGCAAATAATTGCAATCAAGTTATTTGGATGAAGCAGATGTTGAAGGATATAAGGATAGAGATCATTGAACCTATTGTTATACATTGTGACAACACAAGCATGGTAAATATGTCTAAGAATCTAGTATTGAATTTGAGGACTAAGCACCTTTCTATTAAGTATCATATGTTGAGAGAAAAAGTTGCAGAAAAGGAAATTGGATTGGAGTATGTGAGCACAAAAGAGAAAATTGTAGATATATTCACTAAGCCTCTTCCCAAAGATACTTTTGAGTATTTTTGAGGTATGCTTGGGGTTATGCCCCTTTCTACATCATAGTAGATGCACGAGTGCATTAGTCTAGGGTAACAAAGCACCATTGTTTTTATGGACTAGGTGTTGATGCTTCCTGTATGGGGGAGTATTTGTGATGGATAGAGTCATCTAGGACTCTTGTTGATGTTTTTTTGAATGGTGTCTTTTGACACTTGAGATAGCAAGTTGTTGTTGAGTTTGATTCTTGCAGAAACCTTTGACGTTGATGTCAATGGGGGAGAATTTTGGCATGAAAAACATTATACTAAGTGGAAAAGTTTGGTAGTATGCCATGGAAGATGTTCAACATAAGCATAGTATACCGAATGATAGTTTTCTATAAAGAACATTGAGGTATATCAATGGGGGAATATGATTGATGAAGAGGATTTGAAGACTAATAGTCTTGTGTTGGTATTCTTGGAACTAGATGTTTTTTTATCTATATTTCCATCAATGCCAAAGGGGAATATTGTTGGATGATTGGAAAGATTGTTGGAATATTGGTTGGAAGCATAAATGCTAATGATATGTTACATTCATGACTGAGTTTGTCATTGATGTCAACATAGCATGTTTGATGTCTTCTATGGTATCTAACAGAAGAACAATAGAAATATTAAGTTAGTGTGGATAGCTAGTTGAGCATGATAACCACCCATAGTTATGGGAGATACTTTTGAGTATCTAGTATATGCATTTAATTTTAGAAGAAGAAAGGATAAGTCTAGAATAAGTTATATAAGTTTTGGTGATGTCTGTTTTGAGATACAATTTATAGAGGCATGTTCTGATAAACTTGTTATATCTCTTAGCAGAGTTGATATCTTGAGGATTGAGCTTGGGGACATGAAGAAGACATTTTGAGAATGACATGGCTAAGCTCACTCATCATAATATTGTGTGTACATAAAGTTATTCAAGTTGCAAGGTGAAATATTAAGGTTATCACTAAGTGGAATGTTTTCTTCATGTGGTCCTATAATAATTAATTGAGAAGGACTAACAACCAACTTAAGGAATTATTTTATTGACTTAATATAAAGGAAGGAAATTTTCCTTTATCATGATGTATGTTGATATGATTGAATGATCGATGATAATCAATAAAGAGTGCAAAATGAGAAGTTGAGTAGAGTAGTGCGGAAGTGAAAGGAACTTCATTGTTGAGGTTTTATTGTGCGATTCAAGGTTCATGATATAGTTTGCAAGGTCTAACAATGATTGGTTGGTTGATAGGATAGAGGAAAGGATAGAGGAAAGAAGAAGATACCAGTAAATTACTTGTTTGAGTAACACCTCCTTATAGTTGAAATTGCATATTTGGGTAGTGGGCTCTTCTTGCATACATTATACCACAATTCCTAACAGTTTTGAAACAACTCCTTATAGGGTTGGAATCTCCTAATTTGGATTCAAAGTCTCCTAACAAGGACTCATTGTAATAAATTTTGTAATAGACTCCAAACAAGGTCCATCCTCTAACAAGGAATATTAATATTAGTACATCATCTTGTGGGCATCATTTCCACTGGGGTTTTCCCTCTACACAATGGTTTCCCTAGTCAACATATTTGGTGCAATTTTCTATGTGCATCTTTGTGTGGTTTATTTTTACTTTGGTTCCATGGTTAAGTTTTTTTAACAAAGATGAATGCTTTAATTTTTGGATAAGTGATTCGCCCCCCACCCTGCCCACCCCCTCTCAGTTATCTTGGTGGACTATTGTTTCAAATAGTTGCCTCATTCTCATCAGAATCATCCTTCATTGTAACATACACCACTTCATCATCATGGTCATCAAATCAATCTTGGGTTTCCTCTTCTATAATGTACTAAGACTTATTTCCTTTATCTTTGTTGTCCTCATCTGTTTTATGTTTTTTTATACCCAAAATTTACAAGGCAAAAGATAACCAACAATTATTATTATTTTTGAAAGGTGCACTAAAGGGTAATACAACTAAACCTATACTTGTTATGAAATACCATCAAACTATGGGAGTTGTGGATAATGACAACTTATGTTTCTTGAGGGTATTGGAATGATACTCTATTCAATCCTTGAGTGGAGATGATTTGTCCTAATTGATGTGGTACAATTAGTTTCATTTGAAACTCTAGACTTCAAGTTCCCAAGGGAAAACCAATAAGTTTTATGACATTTTCTAGAAATCTAAGTCTTAATATAGGAGCTAGATGATGATAGCACTTTGAATTCACATCTTATTCTTGAAAATAGGACATTACATATATACATGTGAAGTACAAATCTTGCACCCATGTGGTTATAATAATTCCATATTTTACGAGATGAAGATGTTCAATAATTGTCCTAGATGCATATAACCTTAACTCGTTATATTCTATACCTAATTCTATTCTAGTTAATTTATGATATAAGTAAGACTCTTTAATGAGAATCTTACATTTAATCCTTTATCATCTCCAACTATATTGATTGCTTAAGAACTAGGTGTTACTGACTAGATTGACGATCAATACTTTATTTCCTCAAACTACTACAATGTATTATTACCTACTAATCCTTTATGAATAATTAATATTTTAATATTTCTAACACTAAGCTTACATGTTTTCTAATACTTTGTTTCTTACTAACCAAGAATCTCCACTAGTCCTTTATTAATATTATTATTCAGTGTACAAATCTCATTTTAAAACAACTTCCTCCTTAATTTTAGAGGGATTATAATTTCATGTTCTCTCTCTCTCTCTCTCTCTCTCTCTCTCTCTCTCTCTCTCTCTCTCTCTCTCTCTCTCTATATATATATATATATATATATATATATATATATATATATATATATATATGATCAAAATGATGTACATACTAATTACTTGCATGCCCTAACTAACATGTCATTATTCAATGTCATACTTTACCTTTACTTATATATCATATTACACATTACCGCTAGTATTCTACATTCATTTGGTCTTAGTTTGAGGAAAGGATTGCATAAAATGTCTTAGCATAAATATACATATTATTTAATATATGTATGTAATAATTCATATTTCTTCTTAAAATTATGTATATCATTTATATAAAAATAAGTAAAATAAAATAATTATAATATGAAGATGATGAGTAACATAGTCTCTAACCCAAATTGATTCATAATACTACTAGCTATGAATTACATAGTCCCAAAGTAACACATAACCATATGTCATTTGTAATTACATCTATCCATTGAAACTTAGCAAATTTCTTATAACATTATAATCCTAAATTTACTAAACACACTTCCACTTTTCAAGACCCTAAAAAAAAATGATAAAATAAAACATCTTAATTATCAATTCAACATTAATAAAAAACATTTCCTACATATCTATTACTAAACTTTTTATATCAAAATATAAATAAATAAATAAAATGATAACTACCTACTAACTTTTACCATTCTTCCTAATACCCCATAGGAATACATAATCCTAGCCCATCACTAATTATCCCTTGTAATAACAACATTCCTTACTAACATATAATTTTTAAATAATACTCTAAGTACAAAATATTACTAGCTTCCTATATAATTATCTTACCTAACTACTAACCTACCAAACTTACTCATCTTTCCACTTTACTCCCCAATCCTAACTAAATTGCTTACTCATCTAATAGCACTTGACTTAAGAAAATACTACAACCCAAACATTAATAAAAATTCCTTAAATCACATAACTTCCCTTTTCCTACAAAGTAGGTGCTAATCCCTATTAATCTATCCCATCCTATGGTTACATTCCATCCTAAGGTGCCCAATGTTGGTCAAAAGAATATCTTGACAGTTGAGTGTCAACACACTTAACCATTTTCACTATATATGCAAAGTACACAATGTATGTCAAGCCAAAATTTTAATAGGTGCCAAGCCACAGTTGGTGCTAAGCAAGTCAAAACGTAGTATGTGCCAAGTGATCCAAGAAATGTTCATGTGTCAAGTGATTCAGGAAATGTTCAGATGCCAAGTAATATAGAACATACAAGTGTTGAGCAAACTAGGAAAGTAACAAGTGCCAAGCAAATCCAGAAAGTAATAGGTGACAAGCAAACTGGGAAAGTAATAGATGCCGAGAAATCTAGAAATCAGTTCATGCAAAGGATCAATAATGTAATGAGTGCCGAGTAACTCAAGATCAACATAAGAGTTTCTAATTTCACAAACTAAGATGTAAACCATTTTTGGAGCTAACTTAAAGAGATTTCGAAGGTGAAAAAGAATAAGGATGAATCATTCACATTTCCTATGCAATCTGCATGCAAACAATGAGAAAAATCCAAGATTTGAGCGGGAATTTGAGATTCAATATGGATCATAGATCCATACCTAACCCTAGGTCTTCATATTCTTTATAAGGAGGTCAAATGACCCATTCCATGTATGAATGAGAATAGTATATGGGGAGACTATAGCAAAATTTTAGTGTAAAAAGAGGAAAAGACTTAAAGGAATAGACCAACAACTTCATATCCAATTGATTAGAACAACATAAGGGATAAGGAACACAAGTAGAGATTAGATCAAGTAAGGATCAAAATGAGAAGAGTAGATCTAGTACCTAAACCCAATAATTTGAGATTGCATTCAATTAGGTCAAATGTTCTAGTACTCTCTCACAATTGTATTAAAGATTGAAATCCTATGTTGATAGGTTAGCTTAACAGATAGGTAGGAGAACCTTTGGAGAAGGTTATTGAAAATCCTATGTATTAAGTGGGTTTAACAACCTATTGTAAATCATTTAATAGGGTGGCACTTCATGCAAGTGTTTGTAAATCCTCTAACCAGGTCACTATTGACATAGTATAAAGCCTTTAACAAGGTAGGCCTTTCACAAGGTAGACCATTAAAAGTGGTTGAATATTGATTGCTACAGTGATTTTTGTGGGTGTCATCCCCACCCCAATTTTACCTTCCTATTCCTAGAGGGTTTCTAGGTTACCAAACCTTTGTGTTATGTGTTGATACACGTTTTTATTTCATGATTACTTATATGTTTACATGCATGTACATTGCTTTCAGTTATGTGTTAATAAGGGTTTAAAAGGATAAAATTTAGATACTTTTGATTCACCACTCCCCCGCCCCACCTCTTAGAAGTACTCTTCCCATTTGAACATTCCAAAAATTGGTATCAAAGCTTTGGTTCTGACAAGGAGAAGCCTTACAGCTTAGAGAAAAAGGTAAGAATATGGAAGTCATCAAACTTGGGAAGATTATTGACAATCAGGTGATTGATGTGCAACTAGCTCTACACAAAGTAGAGGAAGCTAGGGAGGAACTGAGAAAATCCTTGAAAAGAAGGAAGGAGATAGCCATAGCTGAAAATGACATACAGTACAAGGAGATTGACACCACACACCTTTTTTCCAATGGAGACTCCAAGGAATTTGATGCAACAATAGCAGAATTAATGGAGAAAAATAGAGCACAAGCTAAAGAAATTAGATTACTCAAGCTTGAACAAGAATCAAAAGAAATAATACTTTGTGAAGTGACTGAACAAAAGAAAAGAGCTATTGAAGAGAAGGCCATGATAGAAGATTACAAAAGAATTATCACCAATAGGTTGGAGGAAAAGACAATTGAATTTGAAAAGATCTCAAACATGCAGTTGGACACCTTAAGCCAGATGATGAATATTCATCATGACCTAAACATGAAGGACATTGAGATCTCCACCTTGAAGATGTAGCATGAACAATTGTAGAATGAATTGAAGAGAGAAAAGTAAATACCAAAAAGTTACAACAAACCCAATGAAGCCATCAAGTACTTTGAACAATTGCTGAAATAACCAAGGGCTAGTAATGATACTTCAGGACTTGGCTACATTAGCACTGAAGACAGAGAATCATCCAAGGCTACAGAAGAAAGAAGAAACAAAGGTAAGAACACTAAACCTACATGTCATTTTTGTGGTAAAAAGGGACATACCTCTAATGTGCGCAGAAGCAAGAATAGTCATTAGCATAATAAGCCTACAAATGTAAACTTTTTCCACAAGTACACGAAGGACATTTAACACAAGACTGCAGAACCAAAACCATGAGGACACCAAGATTTGAAGGCCACTACTACAACTACAAAAAGTATGGAAATAGAGCATTTGAATGTAGATCAAAGCCTATGTGGACATCTAATTAGCCTACAAGAGGAATCAATCCTGCACATCACTACAATTGGGATTACAATACTAGGTATAGCTATCACTATTGTCAAGAGTATCGACACATTCCTAAAAATTACATAAGGACACACTTCAAGGGAAGTTATAATATGTGGATAAATCAAACTACATGTTTTAGTTGCTTGAAGACTAGTCACATTAGTAGAAATTGTCCTACAAAGTCAAAAGCACCAAAAACTAAAGTCAACAAAGGAAAAGAAAAGATTGATGCTGAACAAATAAGAGGACAAATGAACTAGACATGGAAGAAGAAAGGTGAATGCAACACATCTAATAGAGAGATTACTTCACGCAAAAGGTCAAGTGATCACACCTCATCTAGTTAAGCACAAGATAGATATATGGGGCTGATACATATAAAGATGTATCAAACATCAGCCCAAGAAAACATTGAAGTACTACAAAGAAGAAATATGCTTGAGAAAACATGTCAAGTTGAAAGTTAGAAGATGATACCAAGCTACCTTTGGTTGTTGAGTGAAACTCCAGTATATGATGAGTTGAACAAACTAGTGGATGCTGAGTAAGACATGTTAGTGGTTGCCGAGCAATCAAAAGGTTTAGTTGATGACAATAGATGTTGAGTAGATGAACTTTAGTGGAAGTAAAGCTGAAAAAATCTTTGGATGCTGAGTGGACAACTGTAATCATAAGTGCAATAAATGCTAGGTTTTTTAACCTAATAAAGGTGAAAATCATTCATTTTTTGAATCATTCGAACATGAAGTGAAGTCAAGTAGAGTGAAGAGGTGATTCTACAATGATCAAACAATGATTTGAAGTGATTTCAACAACAAGTCAACTTCAGTTCATCTATTCATAGGTATTTCACTCAAGTGCCAAGTTACGCAAAGTTTGAAAGCTTATTTACTTTTAAACCCTAGTTTGGTAAACAATGGCATCTGGGTCTAGAACCACTAAGGAGACAAAAAGTCATGAAATTCAACTAGTTAGTAATGAAGATAAATAGTTGAACCTAATAAAGGTAAAAATAATTCATTTTTTGAATCATTCAAACATGAAGTCAAGTCAAGTAGAGTGAAGAGGTAATTCTAAAGTGATCAAACAATGATTTGAAGTGATTTCAACAACAATTCAACTTCAGTTCATCTATTCATAGGTATTTCACTCAAGTACCAAGTTATGCAAAGTTTGAAAGCTTATTTACTTTTAAACCCTAGTTTGGTAATCAATGGCACCTGGGTCTAAAACCACTAAGGAGAAGGAAAGTCATGAAATTCAACTAGTTACTAATGAAATTAAATAGCTAGAGTTTAGACCCATTCTCGAAGTCACTTATAAGAATGATCTCGCTAGTGCCCTATCTGTAATTCCTAATAAAGTTGTTATGGTTCAAGACATTCAAAAGTGTTATAACTACAAAGTTGGAGCCATAGGAGATTTGAAGATTTTTAATGCATTTGATAAACTATGTGAAAATGGACAACTGAAAGATGAATTCTCCATAGTTGAAAAGAAGGGTCTAACCAAAACTCTACTTTTCCCTATTGTCTTCAAAATAGAGTGGATACACATAGTGTTGAGTTGAATCCACGATGGATCTTTTTGGTTAGAAATAGGGAAAGTAAAGTTTACAAAGAGAATTATCCATAGGGTGACTAGTATTCCAACCCTAGATTGGCCAAAGACCTTGAGAGGTGACAAAAAGGAAGCCATAGAGAAAAATATAGGTGCAAAATGGAATAATAGGGGAATGACAATAGATACCATAATAGAACCCCTACTAGATTTTTCTATAAGAATCATATCTCACAAATTCTATCAGTCAAGTAGATTAAATAGTGTACCATGTATAATAGTAGATGTTGCTTACAAATTGGTGAAGAAAGATCATACATATGATCTTGCAGAGCTCATGTTATAGAAAATTAATGAGAATTTGGCAGCTATAAGGAAATCTAAGGGAGCTTAATGTAAATTTGGCTCTATTTTAGTTTGTATGTTTTTCTATATCATGAAAGAATTCCCTTCAGTAGGCAAGGTGAAATGGGATCAAAACAAGACCATATTTGAACAAATAAATGGATTCATTAAGTAGATGGGTGACAATTTTGATGCCCAAATGACTAGCTACTTTGAGGACTTCAAGAAGTCCATGAAACAAAGAATGAGGATACCAGTTTCACTAGTTGAGAAGCATGAAAAGGAAATTTTATTTCTTGTAGATATTGACTACACAT
Organism: Cupressus sempervirens; assembly: GCA_028749045.1. Taxonomy (NCBI): domain Eukaryota; kingdom Viridiplantae; phylum Streptophyta; class Pinopsida; order Cupressales; family Cupressaceae; genus Cupressus; species Cupressus sempervirens. The sequence goes on along the minus strand of CM053789.1, from coordinate 742,555,107 downwards.
ATATACAAGTAGTTATACCTAGAGTAAGATGGCTTAGGCCACTAGGTTATGAACTTGATGTTGATCAAGCCTCAGCAATAATAATGACTCTACTTGCAGAGGAAATTGACAAGACTACAAAACATTTTGGAACCTATGACATTGTTAAATCTATAGTCGCCACAGACCTTAAAATGGCCACTATAGTCAAGAAGAAAGACAAAATGATACGAAAGCTCAAGAAAAGATTTGGAGCTAAAGAAGTGTTGGACGTTCATTTTGCATGAGGTCAACAGTAGGAATTCATATGGTAATTTCTATCTTGAAAAGAAAATCTTTTTAAGGATCCACTCCAAGGTTTATTATTTGTCTTGCGACATATGAAAATATGCTTAGTAGAAGATAAATGAGAGTGTTCACAAGGAGGCCTTTGCTGGTTCTAAAAACTCTTTTATCTTGGAATTGAAGTAAAATCTATTCATTGTCTCAAAATATCACACCAAAAGAACAATATTTTTGTATTTTTCTATTTTTCAATGCATGCAACTCTAACAAAGCAACTACTATGAGGTCCTACTCTAACAAGGGGTTAGCAAAAAAAATAATGAAACTAAAAGAAAATAACATGAAATCAAATGAATTGAAATTGAAATTCGTAAATAGACATAAGCTATAGGACACAACACACTACGAGTTAAACCTTCAAAGAAATCAGTAGGAAACCAATGAAAACATGACCGGTGCTTCCTAGAATCCACTGATGCAATGTTCGGTGAGAATATTTAACAAATCAAATGATGTTTCACTCTTCATCAAATCCCAAGGCCATGAAAAGTGCACTCATGTGAGATAAAAAGCTAGGTAGACACAAATCGGGTGATCTCTTCTCAAGCTCGTTACATCATCAAAATTCATATATCTGTAGCAAACACTAGAACTAAAAGATCACAAAACTAGAAACAATGCAATAAACCTTTGGCTCAATAAAAATCTCATGAATAAAATCCACAAAACAATGACACATTCAAGCAAGAATAACTACACTTTGAATGCTAGCACCAAAAGCATAATTTTATTGCATAATAACGGCGACCCTTCTTACATTTTACAATGGGGTATTTATAAGAAATTGTCTCCTCAATTTGTATTGAGAGTGAGAGATATCTTGATGCAATAAAATTCTTTTAAAACATTTAAACAAACCAAATATATAAAAACCGACAATCTAACTAGTGCGTAGAGGAACTCCATCCATATTTTATTCAGTAATTAGATGCATGAGTCCTTTACATGTCAAAAATAGAGAAAGAATGAGAGAAAAAGTAGGAGGAAGCCATCAGTCAAGGTAGAAGTGCATGGAGACACCAAAAATAGAAGCTACCCCTTTTGATGGCTCATCAGTAACCATCTATTCTGGTTGCCCTTGTAATGATGGTTCCTTCTGAACATATTCTTTTGAACTCAAAGGTGGAGGCGATATTGAAACCTTATCTACCATCATAACTTGAGGTGAAGATGGGGGAGTGAGATGAGGACCTTGTGTCTCAAGTGGCATATGTTTCCAACCTTGCTATTGAAGTTCACATATAGGGGTATCTCTTATCTTATCTCCAACTAATTTTGTACCCACTAGCATGAAATCAAAATTTGGGATTGGGAGAACATCATCCCATAGCTCCCTTTTCTCATTCAACCATAATTGTACTTCATCTTCCGAAGAAGAGAGTTCTACCATTTTAGCTTGGGTGGGTGGTGGGGTATTTGTGACACTCTTCCTTCTTTCCAATTCTATGGCTTTGGCTAGCCGAGTTCTCCTTTGTAGAAGCATTTGCTCCTCCTCTTCATCTGATTCTATTTCCCCCTCATTTGATTCTTCCTCTTGATATCTTGCTTTCTCTTTACCTAGTATGCTCCTATTACAAAAGGAAGAATCAAGATGAGGGGAAAATAGAATTAGATAAAGAGGAGGAGCAAGTGCCTCTACAAAGGAGAATTTGGTTGGCCAAAGCCACAAAATTGGAAAGAAGGAAGAGTGTCACAAGTACCCCACCACCCGCCCAAGCTGAAATGGTACAACTCTCTTCTTCGAAAGATGAAGTAAAATGATGGGTGAATGAGAAAAGTGAGCTAGGTGATGATGTTCTCTCCATCCCTGATTTTAATTTCATGCTAGTGGGTATAGAATTAGTTGGAGATAAGATCAGAGATACCCCTACAGGTGAACTTCAATAGAAAGATTGGATGCAAATACCACCTGAGACACAAGGTCCTCATCTCACTCCCCCATCTTCACCTTAGGTTATGATGGTAGATAAGGTTTTAGTAATGCCTCCACCTCCGAGTTCAGAAGAATATGTTTAGAAGGAATCATCATTACAAGGGCAACCAGAACAGAGGGTTATTGATGAGCCATCAAAAGGGGCAGCTTCTATTTTTAGTGTCTCTGTGCACTTCTACCTTGACTGATGGCTTCCTCCTACTTTCTCTCTCATGCTTTCTCTGTTTTTGACATGTAAAGGACTCATGCATCCAATTAATGAATAAAATATGGATGGAGTTCCTCTAAGCACCAGTTAGATTGTCAATTTGTATATATTTAGTTTGTTTAAATGTCTTAAAAGCATTTTATTGCATCAAGATATCTCTCACTCTCAACACAAATTGAGGAGATGATTTCTTATAAATACCCCATTGTAAAATGTAAGAAGGGCCACCATTATTATGTAATAAAATTATGCTTTTGGTCCTAGCATTCAGAGTGTAGTTATTTGTGCCTGAATGTGTCATTGTTTTGAGGATTTTATTCATGAGATAATGATTGAGCCAAAGGTTTATTGTGTTTTTTCTGGTTGTGTGATCTTTTAGTTCTAGTGTTTGCTACAGATATATGAATTCCACTGACATAGCGAGATTTTTGTCTTGCATGATTACACTTTCCATGGCCTTGCAATTTGATAAAGAGTGAAACATCATTTGATTTGTTAAAGATTCTCACCAACAATTGCATTAGTGGAATCTAGGAAGCGTTGCTCTTGTTTTCATTGGTTTCCTACCAATTTCTTTTAAGGTTTAACTCGTAGCATGTTGTGTCCTATAGCTTATGTCCATTTAGGAGTTTCAATTTCAAGTCATTTGATTTCATGTTATTTTCTTTTAGTTTCATTATTTTCTTTGCTAACCCCTTGTTAGAGGAGGACCTCATAGTAGTTGCATTGTTAGAGTTGCATCCATTGAAAAATAGAAAAATAAAAAAATATTGTTCTTTTGGTGTGATATTTTGAGACAATGAATATATTTTACTACAATTCCAAGATAAAAGAGTTTTTGGAACCAGCAAAGGCGTCTTTGTGAACACTCACATTTATCTTCTACTGAGCAGATTTTGGTACGTCGCAAGACAAATACTGAACCTTGGAGTGGATCTTTAAAAAGATTTTTTTTTCAAGATAGAAATTACACTATGGATTCTTCCCATTGACCTTGTGCAAAATGAACATGCAACAGAAGTGGTGCTAGGAGGGCCTGAAACTAAAGAATCTCCTCCTAGAAACAAGAAAGATTTGATAAAGTTTTGAATTTTTTTTGCACCCTTGCAATAATTTGCACTCCATAAAAGTTAAAAAATCACTTCTAAATTTTTTAGAAATTTAGATCTACAGATCTACAGGTCTGCAGGTATGCAAGTCCACAGGTCCACAGCTTTGCAGATCTGTAGGTATGCAGATCTTTAGGTCCGCAGATCTATAGGTATGTAGATCCATAGGTACACAACACTTTGTGATGCACAAAATTCAAAGAAGTGAGGAAGTGTACTTTTGTAGAGGTGTACTTTTCTAGAATTGATAGAAGCTAGAAGATATTGATCCAAGATCCCCATTCTAGTGAGCGTTAAGATCTTCATCAAGTGCGTAAGAATTTCTAGAGCTTTATCATTTTCGTAAGCCACATAGTGATAGAGGAATACCCCAAGTTCAACCACTTCCATTCAACATTTCATCATATTCTTCTACTCCACCACCCATTCAACCACTGTGTGGACCTCCACATATTCCAACACTCCCATCACCATCCCAACCACCTTTAGGTCCACAAAATCCTCCAATGGCCTTTTTCGCAAATGCGGTTGATTCACCCATTAACTTGAGAGGTGCACTCCATGACCTCCCGAAGAATCCCAAGAAATTTTGTCCAAGATTCATTTATGGAGAAATAAGAATTGCTAAAGATCATGTCAAGGTTTTTAAGGAAATTTCAACTGAAAGAAAATTGCTAATGAGGATGTGGTTCTTCATTTATTTCCCTGCTCTTTGGGGGAAATTTCCTTCAATTGGTACCTGAACCTACCACCAAGATGTGTTGGAGATTGGGACACTTTCAAAAAATTGTTCTTTGAACAATTCAAAGCATTCATCAATACAATAGTGATACATCAACAATTCATATCAATAAAAAGGGACCTAGTTGAGATGATTTCATGCTTCAACCATCACTTTTATATGGCCTACCACAAGTTGTAAATGCCATAAACAATACTAATTGAAGTCACCATCCAAATTTATTTGAATGATATGGACCCTCTTACTGTGGTCTTTCTCAGAAGACTTCCTACAAAAAATATTGATACATTGGACAAAGTCTTTGTAGAAGTGATCACATTCACAAAGCAAGCTAATCCTAATGGGGAGGAATGATGCTTCCGGCACAAGCAGTCCCTACATTGCCAAAATACCCCCTGGGAGCACCCACCATGCCTAGTAAATTCATACCTATGAACCCAGTTCCATTGCAGTAGGCACACACTCCAAAAACTCAAGCAATAACATATCCATGGTACGAACCCTCGAAAATAGCTTTCTTTGAACAAAAAGCAATAGTTCCTATGGAAGAAAATAACAATCTCCTTTCAAAAGTTGGTCAAATGAAGAAGATCATGTCACAAATGAACAATGAGCTGACAAGTCTTAGATTGTCACAAGGAAAAAATAACAACTTCCAAAGAAATAATGCTGGCCCCTACAATAACAATTTTGGTCAGAATTACAATAGGAACTTTAGCAATAATAGTAATAAAAATGCAAGAAAAAATGGCAGAAGAAACAACTTCAATTCTTTGGATCACAACAATGGCTTCCAAAGACAAAAATGACAATGGAATACTCGACCAAATAATGAAAGAGTTCCTACTAATAACAACAACAACATTCAGTATGATGATGGCCAAAATATGCCTAGCAACGATGGTGCATTCTATAATGGTAATCAAGAGGTGAATCAAAACTCACAAGTAAATGATAATCCTCCTCTTGTTCAATTCAATGAAATTCTATTAGAATCTTACGATTCTACACAGAATGTACAAGTGGAACAACAAGCAAGTGAGGAATTCTCATTCCCATTTAGTCAAGAACCCAATCTTCAACATGATAAGATGTTTTCCTTTCGAAATAACAATCAAAATGCATATAATCTCAGAAACTAAAAGGATCCCTTGACTAATGGAATTCCTCTTGGTTTGCAACCAACTCCACCTGATCCTAGAGAAAAAAACAATCCACCACAAATAAGGCTAGCCCAAGGAGGACAACAATATTAGAATCAAATAAATGCCCAGCAAGAAGGAAGCACAACAAAGGAAGAGGAAGCATATGAAGAAGAGGGTGACAATGAAAATAAAGAAGATTAGCCTCTACAACTTACACAAGGTCTAGGTGAGGATGAGGAAGAAGGTGTAGAGGAAAAAGAAGCTGAGGAAGCACATATCAGAACCAAGGTCATAGAAAGGAAGGCTAAGACTCCACTTGCTCCTCAACAAAAAATAGACAAAATTACAAAATCTGCACCAAGGAAGCCTACTACTAGAGCCACCACCAGAGCTATGACACAAAAGGCTAAAGAAGAGGAAGAAAAGAAGAAGCAAGCCACAAAAGAAACTAAGGAGGAGCCAAGGAAGAGAAAAGGATATGTGGTTCAACTTGACTCAGATGAAGAAAAGATAGAGTCAGAAGATAAAAGTCAGTTCAAAGTGGTAAGTTGTTCGCCTTAGTCTTCAATTGACAAATTGTGTACAAATATTAGGAATGATGACTTAAAATATTTGAAGAACTTAGATTTTAATAAGCTCACCAAGGAAGAGAAAAATAAAATAGAGGAATTTGTGTATGCTATGATGGCTGAGTACAAACACACACCTCTAGAGCTAAATAGCTCAATGCCCAAGGAGTTGTACAAAATTGTTGAAGATAAATAACATTTTTATCTACAAATGGAAAAGGAAATAAGGGAATCTACTTTAGCAAGATTGTTGCCTGATTTGACTAAGGGTCAAGTAACTAATGCAGTCAAGAGGCACAATAATAGATTTACTCCAAAGTATAGTGAATTCAATATTTTGTAGATTAAAATTAAAGATGTAGTCAGCAAATCCACAAGATTGTGGAAAATAATATACAAGAAAATTGATGATTTTTTTGATGAGGAATACAAGGTAAAAGCAAGTGCCAAGAAAAGGGAAATGAAATAAATAGGTAAGAAGGGAGAGGAAAAGAAGGAAGAAGATAAGAAAGTGGAAGAAGAAAAGAAAGATGAAGAGGAGAACAAAGAGGAGAAAGATGAAGAAAAAGGTACAGATGAGCAAAAAGAAAAAAGTGTGGAAGACACACAAATATCACCTCTTAGTCCCTCTCATGCCACCATCACACTTGTAGAGATCATTAGGATTAAGGCTATTATTTATACTTCTAGTCAAAAAATCAATTCATTAATTGTAGAGGATCTAACAAAGATCCTTGACCAATCAACACAAGTAGGTAGATTATGTTCAAGCCCAATATTGGTCAGTTTTGATGAGTTGTAGAAGGCAATAGAAAAATAAAAAGAAGTCAAGGTGCAAACACAAGAATCACCTTTGACTACTCAAACTACTAGACTTCTATTCCTTTCTCCACCATCTCCATGACAAGTAGTCATAGATGCACTTCAAGTGCCAAGTGCAACAATAGGGGAAGACAAAGAAAAACTAGAACAACTAGAAAGCACACCCCCAACCACTGATAATAAAAGGGAAAAAAAATCTGAAGAGAAGAAAGAGACAAGAGATAAGGAGGAATCTACAATACAAACTTGGTTGAATTACCCAAAATAGGTACTCCTACTCAAACTCTTTAGGAGCTAAGCACTAACATGTTAGCATTACAAATTAAGACACCAAGCTCAGCTCAACAAGAGTAGCCAAGAGACTTCATTATGGAATTCCTAAGCTTGATGAGGAAATCACAATACCTTACTATGAATCCAGTACTCTTACTAAAGAAAAGATTAATGAAATATAGAGTGCATTGGATAGAAGAAGAAGAAAAGAGGTATTGACAAAAGAATATAAATATAGGCAAGCACTGAATGAGATAAAGGACATCTTAATTGATGCCTTCAGCTTGTAGGCACCTGATGAGTCAAGGCCCATAGTAGAGCAACTATCTAAAATAGTTGATCAGGTGACAAATGAAGACCAAGATACAAATGCAAAATTAATGGAATGGCCAGAAAGAAAGTTCCAAGGAAAGGTAAATGAGAAAATATTTGATGATATAGCACTATCTCAAGTTGAACTAGCAAAGAAACTAGATAGAGTAAAGATTGTACTAGGGAATATATTCTCCCTATACACCAAGTTGTGTGATTTTTCCAACTTCACATAGGAGACTAGCCAAAAAATAACGAGCTTGGAAAGAAATCTAAAGATTTCTAGTATGCAACTCTCCACCAATCTAGCTCAAAGTTAGAAGCATTTTGCCCAAATACTTCACACTCAAAGAGAATTAGTTGTATTAATAGCAGAGGAGGCTAATACAAAAGCTAAGTTGATGCAAATATAGTCCTCCATAACCCCTCACTTGGAGATACTCCATAAGGAGCAAATGTATGCAGAAACAGTCCTCAAGAAAGACTCAAATCTTTCTATCTTAGATGGATTTATACATCTACCAGCAGAGATTGCCATCCAGCATTAGTCATTGGACATTGCACTAGCAAATTGGGATGCATCTGTAAAGATACTCCTAGAGGTAAATAGTACTTTTTTGGCTAAGCATGGTATTACTCCTTAGAACCCTTTGACATCAGTGTCAAAAAGGGGGAGATAAAGAAAGGGGGAGAATAATGTATAAGGATATATGTATAAGGAGAGATAAAGAAAGAAAGGGGGAGAATATCAAATTTTGAATATTTAAGAAAGGGGGAGAATATCAAAATTTGAATCATTTTTGAAAAAGTCTGCAAATAGCCAAAAAGGGGGAGTCAAGTAATAAAGGATAAAAGGGGGAGATGCAAAATTTTTAACTTCATATAGATTAGATATAGCGCACAGGCTTAGAATACAGAAACAAGATAAAGGATAGAGAGGATCAGGCACATTAGCACAAAATTTCAGTCTCAAGAATGGACAAGGCATAATCAAATTAGGGGGAGTCATGAGGTATACTGTTAATTACAATTTTTTTTTAATCCTACATGAATGACAAGTGAATAAAGAATGTACTCAATAAGGTTAAGTTCATAAATACTTAGTGAAGTGTTTTTGACACTCATGTCAAAGGAGGAGATTATTGGTCAAAAGAATAGTCTTGAAAATTAAGTGTCAACACACTTAACCATTTTCACTATATATGTCGAGTACACAATGTATACCAAGCTAGAATTTCAATAGGTGTCGAGCCATAGTTGGTGCCGAGCAAGTCAGAATGTAGTATGTGCCAAGTGATCCAAGAAATGTTCATGTGTCAAGTGATTCAGGAAATGTTTAGATGCCAAGTAATCTAGAACATATAAGTGCTGAGAAAACTAGGAAAGTAACAAGTGTTGAACAAATCAGGAAACTAATAGGTGCCAAGCAAACTAGGAAAGTAATAGATGTCGAGAAATCTAGAAATCAGTTCATGCCGAGCATCAATAATTTAATGAGTGTTGAGTAACTTAGGATCAACATAAGAGTTTTTGCTTTCAAAAACTAAGATGTAAATCATTTTTGGAGTTGACTTAAAGAGATTTTGAAGGTAAAAAAGGATAAGGACAAATCATTCACATTTTCTATGCAATCTACATGCAACCAATCAGAAAAATGGAGAAGACATGCAACCAATGAGAAAAATCCAAGATTTGAGCGAGAATTTGAGATTTAATATGGATCGTAGATCCATACCTAACCCTAAGTCTTTGTATTCTTTATAAGGAGGTTGAATGACCCATTGCATGTATGAATGATAACAATATATGGGGAGACTACAGTGAAATTTTAGTGTAAGAAGAGGAAAATACTTAGAGGAATTGAGGAACAGAGTAGCAACTTCATATCCAGTTGATTAGAATACCATAAGGGATAAGGAACACAAGCAAAAATCAGATCTAGTACCTGAACCAAGCAATTTGAGATTGCATTCAATCAAGTCAAATGTTCTAATACTCTCTCACAATTGTATTAAAGGTTGAAATCCTATGTTGATAGGTTAGTTTAATAGCTAGGTAGGATAACCTTTGGAGAAGGTTATTGAAAATCCTATGTATTAGGTGGGTTTAACAACCTATTGTAAATCCTATAACAGGGTGGCACTTTATGTAAGTGTTTGTAATCCTCTAACCAGGTCACTATTGACACAGTGTAAAGCCTTTAAAAAGGCATGCCTTTCACAAGGGAAACCATCAGAAGTGGTTGAATATTGATTGGTGTAGTGATTTTTGTGGGTGTCATCCCCACCCCAGTTTTACCTTCTTATTCTTTTAGGATTTCTGGGTTACCAAATCTTTGTGTTATGTGTTAATGCATGTTTTCATTTCATGATTACTTATATGTTTACATGCATGTAAATTTCTTTTAGTTATGTGTTAATAAGTGTTTAAAAGGATAAAATTTGGATACTTCCGATTCACACCCCCCCGCAAGAAGTACTCTTCCCATTTGAACATTCCAACACCCAATCTACTATGCATTGGTTTCCTACCATTACACATCCTTTCTTAGTCACCTATGATACCTAGGGAAGCACATTGTCTCTTTTTAGTGAGTAGCCTATTGGGAGGGACTCTGACTTGTGTTAGATCAAGACCACCCTTTTCCCCACTTTTAAATGTGCTCAAAAAGTTTCTTAAGGGTGAGTACACTTACGGTTTGTGGGGACCCCTATCCCTTTCACATCTTATTCATTGTTTTCTTGTATGTAAACCTAGTTAAACATACTTCCAAATGTTTTAATTTTATTTTTTGAATTACTTTAGTCACCCTAATCTTGTCACCTAGATAATAGCATTTAGGTTGGATGCTTTGTTTTTTTTTTTTTTTTTTTTTGTTTTTGTTTTTTTTTTGTTTCATGAATCCATATGGGAACATTTTTGTACTCATGTGCCTACACTTAGGGCTTCATATTGTATATTATTTCAAATGTGAGAAGCCATATTCATAGGTAGTTATTTATATTAGGTTATTCCTTGTCATTTAGATAGAAATGACTATTTTATTTGTCTCCCATACTAAGGATCTTTAGGTATATTCCTTCTAAATTTTATATTGGTCTATAATAGGAAGAGTCTTTAATTTCTTATCCTTGTACAAATTCCAAAGAACTAAAAAGTGTACCTACAACATGTTTTTCTTTATACATTTTAGGCTATGAGTTACAATGGAATTAATTTCCTCTTTACTACTATGTAATTTGGAGAGTTTCGTAAGAGATAAGTTAGTGTTACTACAGTCCATTTATACATTGGCCTTATATGACTTAATTTAACACTCACAAGTATAGCCCTAATTTGAAAGTTTTCCAAGGAATGAGTTAAAATCATGTACCAAATTTCTTCTTGAAAAATGAATCATTTTTCAAACATACACATGGATAAATGCAATAATTGAACCTTTATTCTCATTACATTCAACAAAAAATCTAAACTTTATAGTGATTCCACTCATCCTAATTTAACAAGTATTACCTTGACTCTCTTTCACATGAAAGTTCCACCAACTTTCCCTATGCATTAAATTTTATGGATCCACTTACATACAAGAGTTTTCTACTATATGAATTTCCAAAAAAATGATATATATTTCTTACATAGCCATTCTTTTCATTTTATACAAAAATGAGGTTACAATATTCTTTTTTTCACAATGCCATATACATGCATAAAATAGTCCCAATTTTACATCTCCTCATTTCCCTCTTACATTTCAAAGATCATAACAAGGAGGATTTGACCATCTTAACCCATATCAAATGATATGAATAGGTATGAATACATCACAATACTTGATCCTTAAACTATGCCAAGGAGAAGAAAACCCTAACTTCTTCATGATGTTCATTTCCACAACTTGCACACAACAACACAAAATTGGGAACCATGGAGGCTTACCTCCCATGTTAGGCTTCTATGAAGCCACCCACCGAGTAGGGGAAACAATATTCAAATCAGGTTCCATTCCAATCTTACAAATGCATAAACATCATATTACAAAACTTGAACAATCCCATCCCAAGGGTATTTCACAATGGTTCACCAATGGAACCTTGAACATAGTGTGAAGATGTGCTTCCAAAAAGGAGACTTGTCATACCATATTTGCAATAAACATTTTTTAATACCCTTTTGAGGCTTTTCACAAATCAACAAATTCAATGCCCTTTTGGGGCTTCCATAAATATCCTCCAAACATACTACCAATAATTATAGCTTCCTTGAAGCCCATACTCCATTAGCTTCCTTTCTACACCATATTAACCTTATCACCCCCAAAGCAAGATATGAATGAATATGGCATACAATGGAGCCCATACTCAAAGGTTCTCAACTATATTTCAAGGCCAACTAAGCCCTTCACCCTGGACTTCTCTTCCCTTCCAAAAGGGTGAGTAAAGCCCTCACACCCATAACAACACTTGACATTCAAATCAAAACAAGGAGATCAAGAAAGAAAATCAAGAAATCTCATGAAACACAATGCACAATCACACCACCACAACACAATAAAAAGATTCACAATAACAATACATGATCCCATAATAACACTCCATGCTTGCCGAGCCACTATGCAATGCTAAAAGAAAAATGGTTATGGTTTGAACACCAACCTTGGTCCAAGCTAATGGAAATTCTAGTTGATGAAGAATTCCCTTAGCCTCCCTCCAAAAACCCTAACTATCTCTAAACTTAGACAGTGGGTCAACACCCCACTAGTTTCTCCAAGACTCCCTAAAAAGGCCTTCCACTAACTATTTTGGAAATAACACCTAGCCACTTCCTCTTACAAACTTGTCTCACCCTAAGTTTTTTAATTTTGACTTAGTGAAAACATGGGAAAGAGCTCATGTGACAACTCCATTTTTGAATTGATGGAAGAAGGTATTGGTAAAGGCCCCCCCTAGGCTACCTAAGCATCAACATGGTCAAAATTAGGTCCCTAACATGTTATACTATCATTGGACCATGTAATGACCCTTCAAAACCCTAGTCATGTCTAATTTCAAAATTCCTTTGATTGTGACTCATCCTATCCCTTATGAAGTGGGTTTACTTAGTCATTAACAAGATAATTAATTTTAGGGTAAAATGCTACCATGGCCAAAACCCTAGTTGACATGTCATTAACACACAAAAATCTACAAGTGTTAAGTGACACATAACTAGAGGAGATTCCACATCATCATGACATGTCCCTAATGCATCTTTGAGATTAAAAATTACACACACAAGTAAGCTTACATTTATGAAATAAAATACATCATAACAAGGCTTTTGAAACTTCCAAAGATTCACCTTGGCTAAACTGTGTTCACATAGGTTCAAAACTTGTTTCCCCCAAAAATTTCCATGGTTCCCATTCCTGCACACTAAACTCAAGTATCAATAGTCCAAGGAGGTCATATTATAAATGTATAAGAATTTAAATGTTACATAATCCATATTACTATAATTCAATGGAATTCCTTTAATTATTCATTTCAATATAAACATTCAAAATCTGCATATCAACATTAGTATCTATTCAAAATTAATTTCCTATCATTGTGATGGAATGTTGAATTTATACTATTAAATCAATCAACATAGTAATACATATTTTAGGTCAAAATAATCAAAACATCTCAACTTATATCATTTGATTCAATTAAATATCATTTGGCTACTGTCAATATCAAATTATCATTATAAGATAATTATAAATTGTATCAATTATGTTAGGTAGATAGGATGTTTGCATAGTCATGTCACATAGTTTCAGGATCCAATCATAGAATAAATTGATTCTTTTTTATTGGTTCATAAAAAAATTTCTTATAAATACCAAGATATCCACCTAATTGATGCATCACACTACATCATATCAAGCTCTTCCATGTAGACTTTTATCCAAAATTTGATAACAATTTTATCTTATGACTATTATTATTATTCAAAAGAGTGGGTGTTCATTCATCTTATCTCCTTTATTCCTCCTAGGCCTAACCATAATTATATTACTAAGACAAATAATATAGTAGGGAAGGGTCCTTACACTTTTGTATTTGTCTTCACTTCTATATTTCTTCTTCTTTAGACATCTAGAAGTAATATGACCAACCTCGTTACTATTAAAATACATAATAGGTAGCATAACTTTGAATTTGCCTTTGTTTGTGTGAAATCTCCTTGCTAGCAGTGCTTCAAGTTGTTTTACATCTTCCTCATCTATATCACTATCACTAGAAATATATTTTACCTTTTTCTTCTTCTCTTTAGGTTCCTTTAATGACAACATATCTTGGAAAGAAGATTCAACATTGTTAGATTTGAAGCTATCAAAATTAGAGATCTAAAAGGGATTAAGCCTACCTACCAAACCTTTAAGAGTTAGATTTGAACCAAGTATATGTCTTAGTTCTTCTATGGTAGAAACTGTAATATCATAGATGGGTAGTAGTGTTCTTAGTAATTTTCTTAATATAGTATCATCATCTATCTTACTAGCAACTCTTCTTATAGCATTAACAAAATCTTTTATTCTAAAGAAATATTGAGAAAAATTCCCACATTATTGCATTCTCGTATCATCGAACTTACCTCTAAGACTTTCAGATTTGGCTCTCAAAAAATTTGCATCTCCTTCATAAATGGTGTGAAGAGCATCCCAAATCTTCTTCGCACTATCAAAACCCAAGTTATGTCATCAAACTTAGCATAAATTAGGGTAGAGCTAGTCTCCAAAATTGCATGATTGTGTTCTTTCTTCTTTTTCAAATTATCAGTGGTTAGGGCTGCAGTAGGATTGACATGCTCAATGCAGATGGTAGATTGTGCATGGTCTCCAAGACCTCCCAGGTATAGCTTCATTATACTTTTCCATGTAGGGAAGTTCTTCTTGTTAAGCTTGGGTACCTCTCTTTTTGACATCTTGATCTTTTGCTTCTATTACCTTAAAACTAGTCCTCTTAAGCACTATGGCTCTGATACCAATTGTTGGAATTTGTTAGAATAATTGAGAGGGGGGTGAATTAGTTATCCAAGGTCTAGATGTACAAATAAAAATTTTCAATTCTTAGTAGACCCATATCCATAAAACATTATTATGCATGCATCCATTACATCATACAAATCTTAAACTTTGTAGGTTGCTATCCTAGGTCAAAAGAAGTTTGTAGAAGTGTAAACATAATAGATTCAATAACACATTTGATACAAGGATTTTACATGGAAACCCAATTTGGAAGAAGCCACAAGTAACATGCTACTAATTCTCACTCTTCTAAAGTGATGCCTTGTGAGAGGCCAACCCTACTAAATGTTATAATACACATTGTTTTAGATTAAGGTAAAAGAAAGCTTTGAAGGGACTCATAACCCTTTTCAAAAAACTAAAGATAAGCATCAAAGAACCACCAAGTTTTATAAGGAGCTAAAACCTAAAGTTTTAAAAATCAAAAATAGGTTTTACAGGGACCTGAAACCAAAAGTTTAAACCATAAAAAATAATTAGGTTTTTTAAGGACCTGGAACCTAGAGTGTTTAAAAAAGATGGAAAATAAAAAAATAAAAAACCAGTAAAACTACCCACACTAGCAACTGACACACCTACTCTATAGCTAGCACATACAACATCTCTTTGATAATGTTTTCCACCTTTTTACTTGCTTCAATAGTACTTTGGATTATGTCAACTAGAGTAAGAATAGGAACCTCATGAGCCTCAACAACCTTTTTCCACATGCTCTACCTAGTTCTCTTACTAGGTCCTCATGGACTCCCCATTCTTGCATTACTAGGAGACATTATCTCCTCATTGCTCTTCTTACAATACATACTGTTAAATGTGACTTGGTTAGAGGATTTTGGTCACCCTATTATGGGTGAGCCTTGTTAGAGGACTTTAGACCATTCACTTGGAATGTCACTTGGTTAAAGGATTTACAAATGACTATTAGGTCAACCTTAATCCAAAGGATTTACCCTAGACTAATATAATGATTAGAAAGTAATAGTAAGGCTTGATCTGATAACAAATTACAACTCACTTGCAAATTACAAATCTTTTTTTAGTCCTCCATTTTTCTTGGCTTTTACATAGTTTATCTTTGATAGCTTTTTAACCCTTCAAGCATTCATACTCTGAAGCGTTCTTGCTTTTCTTTCCAATAACAGTCTCTGCTTTTTGGCCACTAAATGAAACAATACCCTATACTTCTTGTCTTCCTTAGGTTCTTGCACATGACAACCTTTTCTTCTAACCAACTCTCTCTACAAATAGATATTTAAGATATTGTTCCACTTAACCAAAATTGTTCATTTTAGGGTTAGGTAGGATAAGGTAGGATAAAATTAATCAACCCACTTTTCTATTTGGTTCCTATAGAAACTTATTCCTTAATCTTCCTTGAATTTTGTGCCACCAACTCATCATAGTTATCTTGCACATGTTTCACACAATTCAAAAAAACAAAATAGTTAGCTCAGATTCATCAAATGTTTGATTTAACATAAATTTTGGCACTCAGAATCAACTAACATTTGATTCTTGGTTCACACTATGTTTCTCAACATCCACTAGAAATTCACTCTGCATGCACTAAATTCTACTGATGCTTGGCACCTACTAAACTTTACTTGGCTTACACTATGTTCACTCAACAAACATTGAATCTTCGCTATGTTTAGCTACAACTAGTTTTTCGCTTGGCTTGCACTAACTTTTCTCAGCACCTACTATGCACTTGGTCAAGCTTAGTAGACATAATTCTTCTTAATAGTTCTTCTAGAATTAATTAGTGTATCCAACCTTTACAGGCTTAAGTAAATAAACAATACATTATATCATCACTGTCTTAACTAATCTTTGTACTTTTTCATACCATAACTCAACCTTTCCTCTAGGTTCTCTTGTTATCTCATTTGATCAAATTTGCTTCATCAACCAAACAAATGAGAGTACTCAAATCAACTAAGTAGTTATTTTACCATAAAGTAGCAGGTTTGACATCAATGACAAAACAATGATTGAAATACATCCTCATACTTGTATCAATCTTTTCTCAACAATAAGATTTTTGATAGAGCCAAGATTCTTTATTAATTTTGAAAATCTCTAATGACTATGAGGGAACAATATTAAATGGCTCTAAAGGACATCCCAAAGTATGAGCATCCTCCTATGGTTCCACAAATACAGTCAAATGAAATTATTGAAGATGCAAAAAAGAAAAGGCTAAAAGATGATGGAATTCAACCACAACCCAACAAAAATATGTATGTGATACGATTAATCTAATTATGCATAAATTAGTGATCTTCATATTTATATAGTCTAATATATTTCAAAATTTTCATATATAGGTTATAGGAAACATAAAATTCTACACATGTTAGAAAAGATAAGGTTGGTCAACACTGTTGTGGATCTGGTGGATATATGAAACTTCATGCACAGCTTGGAAGTAGTAGTAAATAAAATTTCATATCAATTTTTTTATATAAAATTAAAAATTGGCAATACATTTGATATTAAATATATAAAGAAAAATATATAGGTCTTTGAATTTAATATAGCACTCATGGAAGAGGACAAAAAAATTGGATTCAAGCAAGGCTATAAAGTCGTGGTTGCATGCCACTGCATAGATTCCATTAGCCAAAGAGAAGATTCTAGTGCATCAGTTCACACATACCTAAATAGGCCAAATGAATAATAACTCAAGTTAAATACTTGATAAATAATCTATTTGATGTTAATTTTGAACAATGATAACAATGTGCATGATATTTCACTAGAGTCTTCTAATCCTAGCATGGATCCTACCATGGCAAAAACCCTGATGTGCATCATGGTGATAGAGGTAATAATTTTCTGTTGAAAATCAATTAAGTAATTGTTAATGAAATTTAAAATCTTAGATTATAATTGGTGTAACATTTTTGTGAATATTTTAGATTGTGCAAAATATCATGGTGATGGACTAGATTGTGATGTTAGTGTTGGGGATGTTGTCGCTAGGGCTGAACAAAATGTGATTGTAGATGATATGGCACTATCAAGTAGAGAAAAATCTCTATTATATTCTTTTGATTAATGAAATACTCGTAACATTAATAAAAAAAGGTTATAAATTTATCCCATTATTTGTTATTATAGTGGACCCCCCTTTGACAAAGTAACCTCCTACTACAAAAAAGACAACAAGATGTCATGTCATAAGATTAAAACCACAACACAAGGAGAATGTTGATGATATTTGTTAATTTGTGGTGACTAACTAGGGAAGTAATTGTTGGAAAATGAAGATGGTGTAACTGAGAGGGGAGGGGTGAATCAGTTACCACAATAACATTTTCAAAAGTCCCAAAGATGCCTTAAACTTAGTTGCTGCTGCTACAAAAATCACTGCTTAAAACTTGATAGGTGTTTAGTTAATTTATGAAGCATTTCCTAAAATAAGCGACTATGCAAAAGAAAGTAATCATTAACACAGTAGACACCAGATTTATGTGGAAACCCAATATGGGAAAAACCACCAGCAACTAGTCACCAATTTTCACTCTTCTGAAGTGAGCCCTGTTAGGAGCCAACCCTGTTAAAGGTTACAAAACACACTGTTAGGTGTGACCCTGTTAGAGGATTTAATCACCCTGTTAGGAGTGGCCTTGTAAGAGGTCTTTTTGAACAATTCAACTGAATTGCCACCCTGTTAAAGGATTTATGAAATGGTTGTTAAACCAACTCTGTTAGGAGATTTTGGAATCACTGTTACAATGGTTAGAAAGCAAAAATGAATGATCTAAAAATACATGCAACTTATCTTTGCTGAATATAGATCTCAGTTTAGCTCCACGAGATCCTTACTGATCAAATATATATCTTTGCAGCTCCAAAATTTCCCTCTGCTCAATTCTGCTTAGGCACACGCAAGTCTCTTCCTTGCACTTCCTTGCACTTTTCGTATATTCATTCTCTCCTCTTCTTTTTTTTTCATCTTGAGCACCTCTTTATATATTATTCATAATACCAGGTCAGCCCAACCAACTTGTTAAAACAATTCCAAAGTCGGCTTGCCCAACCAACTTGACTAAACATATTCTAAAGTGGGCTTGAACTAAAAAAAAACTTTCACTGGCCGACGCTGCTCGGTCAATACAGAACAAAAACTTCCTTCCAGTGTTAATCGGAAGAACTCGGTAAGAACTACAATTACCAGGAAATTCGGTAATCCTGCCACTTCCTTTGGAAATCGACTAGACTCAGTAAAAGCTGTCTTCGACTACCGAATAAGCTCGGTGAAAACTCAACTTTTCTTAGCTTACCGTGCGAACTCGGTTAACACTTAACCGTTCGTTACAAAATCCTTTGATACCCGAGTGATCTCGGTAAGAACTAAACTTTCCTTAGCAATATTTCCTTGATTTGCTGCATCAACTGATGATTGTTCAATTTTGTAAGAGCTGATGCATCACTAAAACTTATTTTAGTGAACTTTAGATAGGGGAATAACCCCTAACTTACCTCTGAGATACAAAAATGCATCCTTAGGTAAAGGCTTTGTGAATATGTCAGCAATCTATTCCTTTGTATGTACATATTCCAATCTGATTTCCTTGTCCTGCACTAATTCTCTGACAAAGTGATACTTGATTGCAATGTGCTTAGTCTTAGAATGCGTTACTAGATTTTTAGATATATTGATTGCACTTGTGTTATCACAAAACATGATGACTGGTTCCTTGATTTCCATCTTCATACCTTGTAGCAATTTCTTGAACCAAACAATATTAGAACAGTTTACTGCTGCAGCAACATACTCCGCCTCTGCTGTTGATTGAGCTGTACAGTTTTGCTTTTTGCTTATCCAAGAAACCAACCTCTTTCCAAGAAAGAATGCACCTCCACTTGTGCTTTTTCTGTCGTTAAGGTTTCCTGCCCAATTAGCATCAGTAAACACTTTTAAGTCTAGGTTTCCTCCAAGTTTATACCATAATCCATAATCTTCAGTTCCTTTCAGATATCTCATTATTCTCTTGATTGCCATCATGTGATTTTCTCTTGGTTTGGCTGAAAATCTTGCCACAATTCCAACTGCAAGAGCAATATCTGGCCTAGTATGAACTACATATTGCAACTTTTCGATTATAGATCTGTACAATGTCTGATCTATTTCCTTTGAATCATCTTCTTTGGTAAGTTTTAGTCCAGTACACATGGGAGTTCCAACTGGTTTACAGTCTTCCATACCAAACTTTTTCAATATCTCTTTGATATATTTTGCTTGAGTGATGTAGATACCATTCTTGTTCTGCTGAATTTGAAGTCCCACAAAGAATTTGATTTCACTGAACATTGACATTTCAAATTCCTTGCTCATTTGTTCTAAAAATTCTTTGCAAAGATCATCATTCCCTGTAAAAATAGTATCATCTACAAATATTTCTGCCAGGACAATCTTATTTTCTAGTCCTTCCTTGATATACAAACTACTGTTATCATTATTTCTTTGAAATCCAATTTAAATAAGATAGCTATGCAATCTTTCATACCATGCTCTAGGGGCTTGTTTCAGACCATACAATGCCTTGTGCAATTTGCAAACCATGTTCTTTTTATCTGGATCAATAAAACCTTCAGGTTGTTCAATGTAGACCTCTTCATCCAGTATGCCATTTAGAAATGCTGACTTGACATCCATCTGATAAACTTTAAATCCTTTGTAGGCAGCATATGCTAGTAAGGTTCTAACACCTTCCAATCTAGCAATGGGAGCAAAAGTTTCTCCATAATCTATGCCTTCTTCTTGAGAATATCCTTTGCACACTAATCTAGCTTTGTTTCTTGATACTTTACCATTTTCATCCAACTTATTTCTGAAAACCCACTTTGTACCGATTACATTTTTGTCTTTAGACCTGGGTATAAGAGTCCATGTTTTATTTTTCTCTATCTGCTCTATTTCTTCATTCATTGCTTCAATCCAATTATCATTTTCTAATGCATCTTTGACAGTTCTAGGTTCAAAATCAGCAAGTAAACAAGTACCCTTCAACTTACTTCTTGTGATGGTTCCATCAGATTTATTTCCAATGATCTGATCTGCTGAATGATGTCTCCTGACATATTTGGCTAGAACAGGTTCTTTTTCTTTTGGATGATTTTTGTCATTATCTTCTTGCATTTCTCCTCTTTGCTCGGTTTGGTCTGGCTCGGTATCAGCTGGCACGGTATGTACCTGCTCGGTTACCTCAGGCTCAGTAATCTCTAACTCGGTATTTTCTGATTTGGTAGACGTTGGCTCAGTAGATGTTGGCTCGATAGATGTTTCCTGCAACTCGGTTAGTGATGACTCGGTAGAAGAAGATTTTTGATTCTCAGATGCAGTTGATATTATATCCGAATCACTGAAGACAAATCTTTTGTAATCTTCTGGTTCTTTTCTGCTTTCTTCTTCAGTCTTTTCTACAAATTC
This sequence comes from Cupressus sempervirens, assembly GCA_028749045.1. Lineage (NCBI taxonomy): Eukaryota > Viridiplantae > Streptophyta > Pinopsida > Cupressales > Cupressaceae > Cupressus > Cupressus sempervirens. The sequence continues at coordinate 742,534,174 of CM053789.1, read as the reverse complement.
ATCAACTTTCACATGTATACTTTCTATGACTTTGTGAGTAGATAAGTTTAACCATCTATATGCTTTACTCTTACATGAGTATCCAAGAAATATACCTTCATCACCTTTTACATCAAATTTTCCTTTTCTAGATTCTTTCAAGATATAACATTTTCTTCCAAATACTTTCAGATAACTTACATTGGGTTTATAGCCATACCATATTTCGTAGGGAGTTTTGAATGAGTCCTTTTTTAATTGTATTCGGTTTAAGGTATGAACTGCTGTACTGATAGCCTCCTTCTAGTATTTGATAGCAACATTCTTTTCTATCATCAAGGTTCTTGCACAATCCATGATGGATCTGTTCCTTCTTTCAGCTATGCCATTTTGTTCAGGTGTACCTGGTGCTAAAACCTATCTTTTGATTCCTCTTTCAATACAAAAGTTATTAAATTCATGTGAAATAAATTCACCACCTCTATCTGACCTTAGGCATTTCAATCTTTTCCCTGTTTCTTTTTCTACTCTTGCCAAATACCATTTGAACTTTTCAAATGCTTCTGATTTGTTCCTTAGGTACATGATGGTCATCATTCTTGAATAATCATCAACAAAAAGAATGAAATATTTTTCACCAGTATAGCTTTCAGTTTCAATAGGTCCAGATAATTCAGTATGCACAATTTCTAATAAATCTTCAGACTGATAATTTTTGCTTTTGAAACTAGACTTACCCATCTTTCCAATTTGACAATTCTTGCATAAACCGACCTCTGGTTTCTTTAAATCAGGAATGCCTCTCACTTTCTTGAATTTCCTTATCTTTACCAGATTGTCAAAATTCACATGACATAATCTTTTATGCCATAACCAACTCTCTTCTATTTGAACAATAAAACATGAATGTTCATCAAGTTCAAGATAGAACAAGTTACCTTTAGTTTGAATACCAGATCCAATTGGCTTTCCTTTACCGTTCAGCAGTCTTGCTTTGCCTTCGATGAATTCTACTTTGAGTCCATTGTTGAGTAACTGTGCCACACTCAATAAATTGTGCTTTAGTCCTTCTACCCAATAAGCATTATCACATACAAGTTCCTGGGTTAGAGTGATTCTTCCTTTTCCTTTGATGCAACAAGGTTCATTGTTTCCAAATCTTACACTGCCACCATCATACTCTTCAAATTGATCAAACTTTGTTTTATCTCCAGTCATATGATGTGAGCAGCCACTATCAATGATCCATGTATCATTCTTACTTATGTGAGAGATGAGTGCCATTTCTTCATTGTCAGATTCATCTTTTACAGCAATGTAAACAATCTCATCCTCTTCTTCATCATTAGAATCATTAGAATCTTTAGCCATAAAACATGATTTCTTACTTTTATCTTTAAATGATTTGAAATCTTTCTTATTGTTCCATTTATTATCTTTCTTTTCATCTTTGTCTTTCTTGTTTGGACACCTTGCAGTAATATGACTGACTTCTTCACATGAAAAGCAAATTAGGGGTACTTTACCTCTATATTTACCTCTTCCTCTTGAATATTTCTTTGCAAGTAGGGCTTCAATTACTTCAAGGTCGCTATCAGAGCTCTGATCTGATTGATCTTTACTTTCTGACTGAGATTCCTTCTTCTTTTTGCCTTTGTCCTTGAGTGAGAGCTTGGCTTCAAATGCAGATTCAATGTTCTTTGCAGTTGGAACATAATTATCAAAATTATCTAATTCAAATGCTGTCAATCTTCCAACTATGGCCTCTAGGTTTATCTTGTGATTGGCCTCACACCTTCTTTCTTGAATGGCTGATACCCTGATGGCATAAACTGGAAGTAGAGTTCTAAGAACTTTACTTATGACTGTCTCTTCACTGATACTTCCTCCAGAAGCTTTGATAGCACTGACACATGCTTTAATTCTTTCAACATATTTGGCAATATTTTCATCTTCTTTCATTTTCATCTGATCAAATTGTCCTCTCAGACTTTCAGCTTTGGCTCTTCTGACATTGTCATCTCCACCATAGATCTCTTTCAGTCTTTCCCACATTTCATAGGTAGTAGTGCAGTCCTTGACATCATCAAACTCTTCATAACTCAAGGTAGATGCAATATCAATCATCATAATGTTATGAGTCTTCTTTATAGCAATGTCATTGACTGATAATGTACCTGATGGTTCTACATATTTCTCATCAAGATATTTCAGACCAGTGTCACCAATGGAAGCTAGATGAAGTCTCATTAATCCCTGCCATGCTGAGAAGTTGTTTCGGTTAAGCCTTGGGATTTCCCTCTTATAAGACATCTTGATCTTTGGCTTAGATCTTTGAAATCTTCTCCTGCAAGCACCAAAAGCTCTGATACCAATTGTTGGAAAATGAAGATGGTGTAACTGAGAGGGGAGGGGTGAATCAGTTACCACAATAACATTTTCAAAAGTTCCAAAGATGCCTTAAACTTAGTTGCTGCTGCTACAAAAATCACTGCTTAAAACTTGATAGGTGTTTAGTTAATTTATGAAGCATTTTTTGAAATAAGCGACTATGCAAAAGAAAGTAATCATTAACACAGTAGACACCAAATTTACGTGGAAACCCAATATGGGAAAAACCACCAGCAACTAGTCACCAATTTTCACTCTTCTGAAGTGAGCCCTGTTAGGAGCCAACCCTGTTAAAGGTTACAAAACACATTGTTAGGTGTGACCCTGTTAGAGGATTTAATCACCCTGTTAGGAGTGGCCTTGTAAGAGGTCTTTTTGAACAATTCAACTGAATTGCCACCCTGTTAAAGGATTTATGAAATGGCTGTTAAACCAACTCTGTTAGGAGATTTTGGAATCACTGTTACAATGGTTAGAAAGAAACAATGAATGATCTAAAAATACATGCAACTTATCTTTGCTGAATACAGATCTCAGTTTAGCTCCACGAGATCCTTACTGATCAAATATATATCTCTGTAGCTCCAAGATTTCCCTTTGCTCAATTCTACTTAGGCACACGCAAGTCTCTTCCTTGCACTTCCTTGCACTTTTCGTATATTCATTCTCTCCTCTTCTTTTTTTTTCATCTTGAGCACCTCTTTATATATTATTCATAATACTAGGTCGGCCCAACCAACTTGTTAAAACAATTCCAAAGTCAGCTTGCCCAACCAACTTGACTAAACATATTCTAAAGTCGGCTTGAACTAAAAAAAAACTTTCACTGGCCGACGCTGCTCGGTCAATACAGAACAAAAACTTCCTTCCTGTGTTAACCGGCAGAACTCGGTAAGAACTACAATTACCAAGAAATTTGGTAATCCTGCCACTTCCTTTGGAAATCGACTGGACTCGGTAAAAGCTGTCTTCAACTACCGAGTAAGCTCGGTGAAAACTCAGCTTTCCTTAGCTTATCGTACGAACTCGGTTAACACTTAACCATTTGTTACAAAATCCTTTGATACCCGAGTGATCTCGGTAAGAACTAAATTTTCCTTAGCTTACCGAGTGAACTCGGTTAACACTAACTCACCGTGTGACATACCAGAATGCTCAGTATACACTGCAAAAGGCTTTTACTGACCAACTGAGCTCGGTAGACTCTGTAAATTATTTTCTTGGTTGATAGAACTCGGTAGACTCTGTCTGATAACTGATATGACATTTGTGTAACATCAAAGACAATACACAATTACTTAATTGTATCCAACAGTAATGTACTATAAGGGATTACATATTGTAATTAGGCTATAGTCATTACATAATAATAATATTAGACTTGTTTGGTTGATGTTGTCAAGGGATTGGGTGAACCATGTTAAATCTTTGTGTCTTGTGTTCTCTTCTGTGCAATTTATTATTTTTTGATATTGGTAATATTTGTATGTAATTGTTATTTCTTTTATGTGGTTAATCCTAACAAGTTTTTTCAGAGAAAGGTTGATTTTTCAGTTATCCTCTATATGAAAGTCTTACAGTTGAGTGGGAGTGATGGTAGATGAGGGTAAGATGAATGCTGAGAAGTTCAAAGGGAAGAACTTTCAATTATGGAAAATACAAATGGAGGACTATCTTTATCAGAAGGATTTATGGTGCTCATTGGAAGGAAAAGACAAGAAACATGAAACTTTGATAGATGAGGAGTGGCAAATTTTGAACGGAAAGGCACTTGGAAGTATTCAATTATGCCTCACACAATCAGTTACATTTAACATTATGAAAGAAACTATGACAAAAGAGATGATGCAAACCCTAGCAAATCAGTATGAAAAGCCCTTCACTTTAAATAAGGTATTTATCATGAAGTTTTTATTTAATATGAAGATGGCAGAAGGTGAATTTATTGCAGATCATTTAAATGAGTTTAATACAATTACTACTCAATTATCTTTGTAAATGTTATTTTTTATGATGAAATTAGGACTCTCTTGATTTTGTATTAGTTTCCTAAAAGTTGGAATGGCTTGGTAATAACTATGAGTAATTTTGTTTATGGATCTAATACCCCTAATATTTGATGATGTGGTTGGTGTAATTTTGAGTGAGGAAACTCATAGGAAACTTATTGGAAATCAAGAGGAAAATGAAAAGGGAAGAGGTCTCAATCTAGAGAACAAGGATATTGTTGTACTATGGAAAACTAAGGCATATAAAGAAAGATTGTTGGACTTAGAAGAATAGTAAAGGAGATAAATTAGAAGGGAAAAAGGAGGAAAATATGGTAAGTAACAAATCCAAAGAGGATGCTTTGCTTCTTTCTTTAGAAAGTGTTGATGATTGTTGGGTTTTAGACTTAGGGGCTTCATTTCATGCTACTCCCCATAGAGGTTATTTCCTAGATTATGTCCAAGGGGATTTTGGGATTCTTTATTTGTGGGATATGAGCCTTGTTAGATTGTTGGAAAGGGAAAAAATTAGATTAATTTTTATAATGGAAATCATTGGCTACTCCAACAGGTAAGACATGTTCTAAGGATGAGTTGGAATTTAATTTCAGTAGGGAAACTAGGTGATGAGAGTTACATAGTTACTTATAATGATAAAAACTAGAAGGTTTTAGAAGGTTCCATTGTAGTACAAAGAAGTGTCAAAGTAGGCACCTTATATCTTTGTACGTGTATGTCATATTTATCCTTCCAATTTAATTATTTTAGAGAAAAATTAATGTTCAAGAATAGTTTTTGTAGTTGAGTAGGGAGAACAAACAATTGCTATAGATTTTGATACAACACTATGGCACAATAGACTTGGGCAAAGGAGTGAAAAAATTGTGAAATTACTTCATTCAAAATTTTTTTTATCAAGTGTGAAATGTCCCGATATGGATTTATATGAAAGTTGTGTGTACGGAAAACAAATGAGAGTGAGTTTTGTGAAGAGTGGGAAGGAAAAGAAAGATGAGAAATTAGAGCTTGTGCATATAGATGTATGGGGACCAGCTCAGTTATCTTTCTATAGTGGCTCTCATTATTATCCTACATTTATTCATGATGCAACTAGAAAAGTATTGGTTTATTTCCTTAGATAGAAATTGGATGTATTTCAAACTTTTAAGAAATAGAAATGCTTGGTTAAAAATGAGATAGGTAAAAGGATAAAATATCTTAGATTTGATAATGGTGGTGAGTATTGCAATTATAGATTTGAAGATTATTTCTCTACTAATGGTATTCACAAATAGAAACTTTTTCCAAAGACTTCATAGGAATATGGAGTGTTTGAACACATAAACACGAAAATAATGCAGTGTGCAATGAGCATGATGTTTCATGTTGGGTTTCCCTTAAACATGTGGGGAGAGGATATCAATGCTATTGTATATTTGATTAGTAGAGGTCCCTCTACTCCTTTGGGTTGTGGTATTCTAGAGGAAGAATGAACCAATAAGAAAGTGGGTTATTCTTTTATCAAATTTGGTTGTGAATATTTTGCACATATAGATTCTAAAAATAGAACCAAGCTGGAAGTTAAGTCAAAGAAATGTATATTCATTGGATATGGCATTGATGAATTTGGTTATAGGCTTTAGGATTTTGAAAATCATAAAAGTGTGAGAAAAAGGGATGTCACATTCAATGAGAAAACATTGTACAAAGATCTATTTCAGCTACATGAGAAGAAAAAAATGATTATGTAGTGTTGGGTAATACTAAAAAAGATGATGTTCTAGTAGTCTCTCATGCTCTGCAACAACCACAAAAACAAATACCACATACCTCAATGAATATTAGACAATTAACAAGGATAAGTAGACCTCTAGAAATATTTTCTCCCTCTTTGTACTCTATTTCACTAACTGATGTTGGTGAACCTGAATATTATAATGAAGTCATGCAATTGGATACTAAGATTCAGTGGGAGTCTGCAATGATAGAAGAAATAGACTCCCTACTAAAAAAATAAGACTTGGGATTAATGTAAGTTTCTTGTAGGTAAAATTGATTTACATAATAAATGGGTTAGAAAAGATTTAAAGCATTGTTAGTTGTAAAAGGATTTGCACAGAAAAAAGGCATTGATTTTAATGAGATATTCACTCATGTTGTTAAAATGACTTCTATTCACATTGTTTTAAGTAGTGTGGCTACTAAAGAATTTAATTTGGAGTAGCTTGATGTTAAAACAACCTTTCTTCATGATGATTTGGATGAAGATATATATATATATATATATATATATATATATATATATATGGCACAACTATAGGGATTTGAGGTCAAAGGTAAGGAGAACTTAAAGTGTACAAATTGCAAAAAATTTAATATAGCTTGAAGCAAGCACCTCGAAAATGGTATCTAAAATTTGACAACATTATGCATGAGCATGGACACAATAGGTATCATTCAAACCATTCTGTTTATTTTAAGAGGTCAAATGATGATAGCTACATTATTTTATGTTTATATGTCAATGATATGATTGTGGTTGGGTCTAACATGGATCAGATTAATGGGTTAAAACTATAGTTAGCACATTCATTTTCTATGAAGGATTTGGTGGTAGAAAAAAAAATCCTTGGCATTCAAATTTGGAAAGATAGGAAGGAAAGTTGACATTATCCCAGGCTGATAATATTGAGAAGGTTTTGCAACATTTCTGTATGGAAAATGATAAAGTTGCTAACACACATTTACATGGTCATTTGAAGTCAGCTAAGGAGATGTGTCCAAAGATGCAAGAAGAGGAGGATAAGATGTTCAAGGTACCTTATTCTTTAGTTGTAGGAATCTTGATGTATGTTATGTTATATATAAGCCCAGATATTGCACATTTAGTGTGAGTCATTAGAAGGTATATGAGTAATCTAGGGCTTGAGCATTGGAATGCAGTTAAATGGATTTTCATAGATTTGAGAGGAACATCCAGTAAGTGCTTATATTATGGAGGCTGTACTACCAATTTATAGGGCTATGCTGACTTATATTTAGTAGGGGATATTGATACCAGGTGAAGTACTACAAGTTATATATCTACTATTGGAAGGGGAGTAGTGAGCTAGGTTTCTTAGTTACAGAGGGTGAGTTCTTTATCCACTATAGAGGAAAAATATGTTACTACTACAAAAAAAATCCAAGGAGATGATATGGCTTCAATTATTCTTTGAAGAATTAGAACACTACAGAGGGATAATTTTTTTTTTTTAGATAGCTAGCATGTCATTCATCTTGTAAAGAATTCTTCTTTTCATTCAAAGACAAAAAACATACAGTTGTGGCACCATTTCATTTGATCATTTTTGAATGATGGATAGTTAAAGAAAGAAAAGATACATACATATGATGACCCAATAGATATATTTACCAATATAGTGATAGAAGAGAATTTGAAATCCTTATCAGCTTTGATTGGTCTTCTCGATTGAGCTGAATAGGGGTACAAATGAGTCCAGGATGGTTTGATCTAGTGGGAGCCTCATGGAGTAGAAAAATGTCTATAGGATCAGTCTCCAAGTGGGAGATTATTATTTGGTGTGGAGCTTGATAAATTCCTGAGTGGGAGACTGTTAGTTTGTAGTGACTAATTAGGAAAGTATTGTACTAATTTTAACCCTAAAGAGGCAAAAATACTTGTAAAAAAAGGCTCAGGGCTAGGGATGTCATAAGGTGTGATGCAACAACTATTTCTTGTAGTGGTATTGAGTTATGAGGGATTACAGATTGTAATCAAGTCATAATCATTTGATAATAATAATATTGGACTCGCTATTTAGTGAACATAACCCAAGGATTAGGTGAACCACATTAAATCTTTGTGTCTTATGTTGTCTTCTATCAAATTTATTATTTTTTGATATTGGTTATATTTGCATGTAAATTTTATTTCTTGTCCATTGTTAATCCTAACAATATTGATGTTCCTATTAGAATTTACCTTAAAAAATCAAAGATAAAACAAAAAAGAAAAGGTTGTTATAAATTGTATTTGATTATGAGAGACCATTATCTTAATGAATTATTGATAAATGTTATGATTTTTATGTCATGTTAATTAATTTCATGTGATTATAATGATTGAATGTTATAGTTCATAAATGGATAAACATTTGCATGGTTGGCCTTGTTAAGTAGAGAATATTCATAGTATTCTCAAAACCAAGTGAAGCTCCAACTATCTTAAAGTATCTGATGTCATGTCTGCATTTTATCTTTGTCCTATAATTTTTAGTCACAACCCTTAACTAAATTACTTGCTTGGTATCTTTTACCTATGTTGTAAAATAAAAAGTATTCTTCAATGACTTGTCAATATTCTTGTTTAACTGATATTGTTCTTTTGTAGTAGTAGCCTTGTACATTTAATTTTCATATAACTTGTCTCACCTTTCATCTCTAATGTCATTCCATCTCTAGTTCATTGTGATGTCCCCTCTTCTAGTTTAAGGAGTGAGAGCTAGAATATTTCTCCAAAACTCTACATAGTGTATATTTCTCACTTGGCATATTGTTATACTAAACAATGTGCTTTGGGTGTGTGGATCATTATGTATTTGATGATAGTCCCTTTGACTAGCTCCATTCATTATCCTCATATACATGATTATTATCTTTGTTCTGTAACATGTTTCTTACTTTATTTTGATTACTTGAATAAAACTTATAGAGCTATGTAAAGAAAGGTAAAATGAACTAGGATAAGTTTCAAAAAACATTTTCAAAAGTACAAGGAGTTCTTAACTATGAAAATTTTAGAGACATGCATATGGTAATTGAAGTAAGTATAATATAATTTTTTTTTTCCATATATTACTAACCAACATCATCTTTATTTTTTTCATGTGAATTTTTTTTTCTGCATGTTGTTGACTACTTCAAGTCCAAGTCCATATTTGAACATTAGTTTGAGCACTTAGGGTCCTCTAGCATATGATTAGAATATTATAGTGACTGCGACCAAAATTATAAATCCAAGGCATCCTGACTTTTTTAAATCTTATTTCCCCTTTTACTTCAGAGTAAGAATTTGACAAAAAAAATCAGATTTCTATTTGAATGGGTTAGATTTGAAAATCATTTTTGTAGTGGATTAAAGCTTATGTTTTTACCCTATACTTTAATTGGCAGAATTATTGTTTGTGGACATTAATATGATTTTTTTTAATCTTCTTCATTGACCTAAGTTTTTAATTATCATAGCATTTCATATTGTGTTTTGAATGTAATTAAGTTCTTAGAAATAGGGGATCTAAAGTCCCATCCTCTATTGTGACACTATACCCTATAAAGGTACAAGTTTTTTCTCAACATTAAAATATAGGGGATGAAACTATGCCTTATATCTATTAGTGAAATAAATGGATTTTTTCATTGATATGGAAGGGAATGTCTAAGAATAATGGGAAGTAAAAATAAAATATCTTGGAGGGTCCATTAATTAGTTAAGTTCTTTAAAATTTCCATGTAGTTTTATGTGGAACTCATCAATTTCCTTAAAAGGATATTTGTAAGTATTAAATTTTTCTTTAAAGATTTAGATTCATTTTCTCACATCCAACATAAAAAAAATTGTTATGTGATGAATATGATTTTATGATTCTTTTCTATAACTCTATATTTTGTTAATATGTTTTAATTATGAAACATTATTATGGATTATAAATTTAATAGCTTGTTGTTTTAACAATGATTGGGTTTGTTTTGTTCAATAGTAAGGTGCACAAAACCATTCAATCAATAGGTCTAGGGTGTTCAATCTTAGGATATTGTTAGAATATTTAAAATAATTGAGAGAGTGAGGGGGGGTTTGTTGGGGGTTCAATTAGTTATCCAAGGGCCAAATGTACCAATTGAACAAAAAAACACTTAAGCAATTTCAAATCTTATCATTTCATTGCTTATCCTCTACTATAAGCTATTAGCAACATTAACTATATGTGAACTGTTCCATAAATAACAAACTTGCAAAGTGTAAAATTAAATCAATACAATGTTATCACAATAACATGCACACAAGTTTGACACAATGATTTTACATGGAAACCCAATTTGGGAAAAAATACAATTAATTTATCGCAATTCTCACTCTTCTCAAGAGAGCCCTATTAGGAGCCAACCTTGTTAAAGGTGACAATACACACTATTAAATGTGACCTTATTACAGGATCTAATCAGCCTATTAGGAATGACCTTGTTATAAGACTTTAGAACATTCCATTAGAATGTCACCTGGTTAAAGGATTTACATAGACTGCTAAGTACTTATGATTGTTAGGTCAACCTTGATTAAAGGATTTCAAATATTGTTCACAATGGTTAGAAAGAAATAATAGGTTTGATCTATTTAGTACAACCCACTTTGCATGTTTAGATATTTGTTCATCTCTCAATAATAATTCATTTTTTGGCCTCCATTTTCATTTTAATCTCATATTTTCTTGGCAATCCTTCAAGTAATCACTCTTCACTTCTTCACAATTAAGCCTTCTACTTAGATTTTCCAGTAAACAACATTAGTAATAGCTCCAACTATATGGAACTCCTTCAAATGCACACAACTTCTCTACACTTCTCTCTCTCTACACACACATTCTCAAATCTCACCTCTGTGTCTCTTTAAATAGGGATTTCTGATATTTTTCCACTTAATCAACACTATAGATCTTGGGGTTCACAATTCAATCCATTAGATACAATTTATCTAATCACCATTATGTTTATCTCTTCTTTTCTAGAAGCTTCTCCTTGAATTTATCCCTTAGATATTTTACCTAATACTCTCTTAGAATTAAATGATTGAACTAATCAATCCTTATCCTCAACATGTTTTCCATATCCAAAAAAGTCAACTTAGTTGGTTGGGAATTATAATTTCTTTCAAATTTAATTAAAATGTTGTTCCTCAACCAACACAAAGTTTTGACACTTTATCATCACTAAATTTCTCAGTTGCTATAGAACTTCTTGCTTGACATCAACATTGTCACTCAGTTGATACTAATGCTCAATCAACACTAAAATTTCTTGTTGGATCAGTTGACACTAGTATCACTCAATATATACATCAAAGTTCATTGGACTTTTTTTTCTATTTCTCAGTCAAGCTTACATAAGTGATCTATCTCTTATTATACTATTAAGACTTGAACATTACTATTTTCTCCTCTATCAAAAAGATTTAAAGAATCACTTTGTCTTTTCAAAATCCAACTAATCAAATTTCAATTTGTAGTTTCTTCTCCATAACTCAACCTTTCCTCTAGATGCTTTTGTTATGAATAACTTCTAAAATCCTCTTCATCAATCAAATATATATGTTATTTAGATCATATAGAAAACTATTTCATTAATAGATTTGACATCAATGAAAACACCACAATTATTCCAATTGTAGTATCCAACAATCTCTCTCTTTGGCATTGATGATAACATCTCAACATCTCAACAAAATATTTTCATAAATACTTCAGGTTACCATACAATCCAAGATTTGTACAAACTTCAAGTAACACTCTTAATATATCAAATCTTTTTATTAATACCCTTACTTTCATTCTGAACTCCCTCTAAGTTATCAATTTATTTTTTCTTGAATGATCTCCCTCTTTGAAGATAATCTCTCCTTTATGTAGTCTTTCCCTCTAGGATTTCAATCTCTCCCTCTAATATCAATCTCTCCCTTTTTCTCTATAATCTAATATGTTTTGTAATCTTATCAATCTCTCCCTTTTTCTATCTAATTTGATATTTTGTGTAACATTATCAATCTCCCCCTCTTTGATAACAATTCCAAAGACAGTGATGAAGGAGCATCTTAGGCATAAGAGGAATCTTGCATCAACCAAAAATATTTCATTTGAGTTGTTTGAATAAGGGTTGTCTTAATGAATATTTTTTGTTTGAGGAGGATTACTAGTGATTAAGTCAGTCATACGAACTTAGAATGTCCTAATTTCAGAGGTCAATATTCATCTTAGATATATCAACCTAGCAGTTGAAGCTCAGTGTCATATCAGGAGTATTTATGTATTTATTAAAGATTTTGGTGTGGAATTTTGGTATAAAAAATTTAGGCTCACTTTTGAATCCCTAGATGTTCTTGGAGGAGGATGAAAAACTCAATAGATGGGTGTTTACATGAATCTGAGGCTATAGATAGAGAGCTGAGGATTTTAAAAAGTGGTTATAATAGAAAATCAGAGTAACGATTCAAAAGTTATGGCCTTTTGAAGTTGGACCAACAAAAAATTCCAAAATAAATGCCAAAAATGTATTTGGTCGACTATATATGTATTGTTAGGATATATCGGCCCTAAGTATTAAGTTTGAATGTATAGAACCTTCCTGAGAAACACAAAATTAGCTATTTAATAAATGCCTAAACATTATTTAGGACAACTCTAGGTGATAGTTCACAGCTTTTTCTTGTAGATTACTATAATTAAGGTGCCCATGTGGGGTAGCATATTGTAATTCTAAAAAAATTTATTCCATATTTGTAGCAATAATAAGAAGCCCATATTTTGTTCTCACAAATTGCTATTAATTCTTTGTTTCTATTATGTGTTTGTGGTATTAAGGGGAGCACCCTTTATCAAGTGGTATCAAAGATGGAGTTCCTAAGTGTGTGGATAGATCACTAACTATGAGGTAGTTCACAGTAGCACCATGGTTTGGGCTGAGCATGTGAACATATCATTGATTGTGAGGTAGTTTGCACTAGGGTTTTAGTAGAAGTGTAAAGATTCCTCCACAAAGAGACTATGGTGGGAGAGTCATAGGTATTACACCTAAGGGTTTTAGAGTCCTCTAGAGCCAAATGCAAGCATTGTAAGAAAAAATGTGGAAAGGAATTAATCTTGTTGTAGGAGGTGATGAAAGTGAGTATGAAAGGGCAAAAGAATGATGATGCAGGAGCATCCAGAGGTATAAGGGCAATCCTATGTCACCCAAAAAAAATACTTAGACTTAGTTTCTGTTCAATGTGTTTTCATTTTTGGACACCCATTTGGGTCAAATAAAGGTTCCAACTCTCACAGTTCCACAATCAGTGTTCGTGTAAATCTCAAAAAAATAGGAATATGTAATTGAGCCATCATTTTGGTGAACTAGGAGGTGTAAATTGGCTAGATGAATGTAATTGTAATTTAGAACATTCCAGAAAAAGAATCAGGTCAAAAGGTCCCACAGTTTGAAAGTTATTGTAGTTTTTCGGGTTGTGGAGACCTCCTAAGAATGCTTAAAAGTTAGGTTAGGGGCATTAAATGACCTCAAAAAGGGCCAAAAAATGGGGGATGAGCTAATCTCATCCATAGGGCTATAGAGCACTTCAAGAGATTTTTGAAAATGTAAACAGTTCGTCAATCGGAGCTACGGTTCAAAAGTTATGCCTCCCGAAAGTTTGGTTACCATTTCTAGATTCTTCTAGATTTGTGTCAACTTCTAATGCAGCTTCTAGAACCTTCTATTTGGTAGGTGGATGCCTACTAGCACTTTCTATAATTTATTCCTAGTCCTTAACCCTCTAGGGTCTATTTAAAGAGATTTCTGGCATTGTAAAAGGCAGTTCAGAGTGGAGTTTGAGAGGAGGTACTGAAAGGAGAAATTATCTCCACATTTATGCTATTGTAAGCCCTTAGGGCATGTTTTGAAGTTTATTTTCTTTGTACTAAATGTAATAGCTTATTTTTCAGTTAATATAATTTCCCTTTTTCTGTTGTGTCCATTCTGTTCTTGGGTTGTGTCCTCATCAAGTGGTATCAGAGCGAGTTTTCCTGAGTGTGTAGACAGAGTGTCGACTGTGAGGTAGTTTGCACCAGGACTGTGTGGTTGTGGGTTTGAGTTAAGAATATGCCTCCATGAAGAGAGCGTGGTAGAAGGGCTAGAGCTATTAATCCTAAGGAGGTTAGAGCCCTCCAAAGCCAGGTACAAGCATTGTAGGAGCAGCTCCGTAGAGGAGCAACTGTGGCCCCAGGTGATGAAAGTGAAGATGACAATGAAGAAGATGAAGTTGGACCAGAACGGGAATTTGATAGGGAAGTTCTGAATCATGTAGAGGAAAGGATTTTTAGGGCCATTACTAAGTTTGGGAAAAGACCTACAATTGAAGTGGGTGTATTTTCAAGAAATCTGAAACCAGATGAGTTGATCAACTGGATCAATGAACTGGAAGAATACTTTGAGTATGAGGATATCAGGGACCTAGATAGGATTAAGTTTGCAAAGGAAAAACTAAAAGGCCATGCCAAAATCTAGTGGCAAGAGGTCCAATTGGAAAGAAATAGAAGAGGAAAGGAGAAGATCACAAGATGGGATTGCATGGTGGACAAATTGAAGAAGCAGTTCATTCCTGTGGACTATGAGCTTGATTCATTTAAGAAGATGCATGGGTTAAAGCAAGCAGGAAGATTAGTCCAAGAATATACACAGGAATTTTACCGACTCTTGATTAGAGTAGGGCATGCATAAGAAAATAAGGAGAAGGTTGCTCGTTATATCAATGGGTTGCGACCTAACATCCAGGAGGAATTAAGTCTGGTAAGAATGGCCAGCGTTGAAGAGGCATAGCAGTTTTCCCTATTAGTTGAAGAGAAGCTAAATAAAAGGTTTGAAGGAAGACAAAGAGGGCACAGTCAAGGAGGAAGGGGAAGCGATAGATCATCTCGAGGCCACAATAAAACCCAAAAGAAAAATGAAGATGTGGGTACTAGCAAGAACCAAAGGAATGAGGGTTTCAATCGCTCCCATGATCAAGACTTTGGAAATCAGAGAGGAAGAGGTAGAGGATGTGGAAAAGGAAGAGGAGGCTTCTTTGGTACCTATTTCCATTGCAATGAAGAAGGTCATCATGCTTTTGAATTCCCTCAACGACAAAGAAGGACAGATAGGAGACCTAAGGGCCAAGCTAGGGTTGCTCATGTGGATGAAGATGCATAATCATCACATTCAAAGGATGCAGAAAGAGGAGAGACCTTGGTAAATGAAAGAGTCCTACTAAGTGGTGAGATTGAACCAAGAAAACAGAGGAGTTTGTTCTGTACCAGATGCAAGTGTGAGGATAAATTTTGTGAAGTGATCATTGATGGTGGTAGCACTGATAAGTTGGTATCAGAAGAGATGGTCTCTAACCTGAAGCTCAAGAGGGAGAAACATCCCCAACCCTATCAGATTTCTTGGGTAAAAGATGATCATAAGGTCTTGGTAAGTGAACAATGTTTAGTGAAATTCAAAATTGGGAGTTACCATGATGAAGTTCTCTGTGATTTTATTTTGATGGATGTTTGCCATATATTGTTGGGTAGACCATGGCAGTTTGATAGACATGCAGTACATGATGGACATGCAAACACATGCTCTTTGATAAAGGATGGAGTTTTCCACAAATTGAAACCCATGAAAAAGGAAGGTGAAAAGGTATGTAGTAGTGCTAGGATTTGTCTTGTTGATGAAAGGAAGTTTTTAGATGGCATGAAACATTAGCATATGTGCTATGTTTTGATTCCTAGGAAAGATAAAGAAGGTAGTAGTGAAATACCACTTGAAGTTTCATATTTACTAGGGGAATTTGGAGATATTATCTCTGATAATGATCCAGATGGATTGCCACTAGTAAGGCAAATCAGTCATCAGATAGATCTGATTCCAAGAGCTATTTTTCCTAACAAGGCTACTTACAGGATGACTCCTACTCAAATAGAGGAGCTAAATAGACAGGTTCAGAAGCTATTGAGGAAGGGCTTGATTCAAGAGAGCCTGAGTCCATGTGTAGTACTTGTAGTACTTGCAAAAAAGAAGGATGGAGAGTGGAGGATGTGTACAGATTCTCGAGCTATAAATAGGATAACCATCAAATACCAGTTTCCCTTGCCAAGGATGGATGATCTTATGGACTACTTGAGTGGAGCTTAGTACTTCACAAAGACAGATCTGAAGAGTGGTTATCACCAGATATGGATTTGAGAAGGAGATGAGTGGAAAATAGCCTTCAAGACCAAGGATGGTCTTTATGAGTGGTTAGTCATGCCCTTTGGATTGACGAACGCCCCAAGCACCTTCATGCGGCTCATGAATGAGGTACTTAAGAAGTTCTTGGGAAAATTTCTTATTGTTTATTTGGATGATATTTCAATTTTCAGCAAGACTTTGGAAGAACATTTATTTCATATTTGTAGTGTCCTTGATAGGCTAAGGGAAGAGAAACTGTTAATTAATCTGAAGAAGTGTGTCTTTGCAAAAAGGGAGTTAGTCTATTTGGGGTTTGTTATATCACCTAAAGGTCTCAAAATGGATCTAGAGAAGGTAAAAGCCATCTTGGAATGGCCTACTCCAAGGTTTGCTACTGAGGTAAGATTATTTCATGGTCTGGTTAGTTTTTATAGGAAGTTTATTAGGAATTTCAGTGGCATATGTGCACCCTTAACTGATACAATAAGAGGGGATATAAAAGAGTTCAAATGGACTACAACAGCTGCAAGAAGTTTTGAATTGTTGAAGAAGAAGGTGATAGAACAGCCTATGTCAGCACTTCCAGACTTTAGAAAGGTTTTCTAGGTGGATTGTGATGCTAGTGGCAATGCTATTAGGGCTGTATTAAGCCAAGAAGGTAAGCCTATTGCATATTTTAGTGAAAAATTGAATGATGCAAAGAAGAAGTATTCTGTTTATGATCAAGAGTTCTATGCAATAGTTCAGGCCTTAAAGAAATGGAGGCATTATTTATTTCCAAATGAATTTGTTTTGTATACTGATCATCAAGCATTACAGTACCTAAATAGCCAAGGTAAATTGAATCAGAGGCATATAAAGTGGGTAGAGTTCTTGCAGAGTTATACATTTGTGTTGAAGCATAGAGGTGGAAAATCTAACAGGGTTGCAGATGCACTAAGTAGGAGACAGTTGTTGCTTATAGTAATGCAGGTTGAAGTAGTTGGGTTTGATGAACTCACAAATTTGTACCCTGAGGATCCTGATTTTTCTAAAGCATGGAAATCTTGTAAAGAACCTATTGTTGTAGATAGAACCAAGTGGTTAGACTATTTGATTCAAGATGGCATCTTGTTCAAGGGTAGTCAATTGTGCATTCCAAGGAGTTCCATGAGGGAAAATTTGATTAAGGAGAAATAGAGTGAAGGGATGGCAAGACATTTTGGTCGAGATAAGACCATTGTCATTCTTAGAGAACATTATTTTTGGCCTCAAATTTCATAGGATGTGAAGAAGTTTGTAAAGAGTTGCCAGGTTTATCAAGTTGCCAAAGGGGTTAGTCACAATACTGGCCTATATCAGCCATTGCCTATTCCATCAAGGCCATGGAAGGACATAAGTATGGATTTTATTCTTTGATTGCCAAGGACACAAAGGGGTAATGACTTAGTATTTGTGGTGGTTGATAGGTTCTCCAAAATGGCACATTTCATTCCATGCCACAAAACTCATGATGCTATCTATATTGTAGACTTGTTTTTCAAAGAGGTGGTAAGACTACATGGTCTTCCAAGGAGTATAGTTTCTGATAGAGATACTAAATTTGTGGGGTATTTCTGGAGGACATTATGGAAGAAGTTGAGAACAGGCCTAAAATTCAGTTCCACGCATCACCCATAGACTGACAGCCAAATAGAAGTGGTAAATAGAAGTCTGGGCAATTTGTTGAGATGTTTAGTTGGGGATAAGCCCAAGGGATGGGATTTGATTCTACCACAAGTAGAGTTTTCTTACAATAACTCTATAAATAGGAGTACTGGAAAATCACCATTCCAAATTGTATATGGGAATAGCCCAAGGACTGCACCAGAATTGAGGAAGATAGAACAAGGGGAGAGGACAAGTGCTGACGCTGAGGAATTTGCTGAACATATCACGCATCCACATGAGGAGGTTCAAGCACACATTACTAAGATGAATCAAGACTATACTAAGATGAATCAAGAGTATAAAGCTAGGGCTAATCAAAGGAGAAGACATAAGAAATTCCAAGTAGGGGATCTTGTCATGGTGCACTTACGAAAAGAAAGATTTCTAGCCAGTACTTACAACAAGCTAAAAATGAAGAAATTTGGCCCCTACAAAATTTTGAAGAAACATGACTCAAGAAATGCATATGAAGTGGAGCTGCCAGATGGTATTCACATTTCTCCCATTTTCAACATTGCAGATTTAATAGAGTATCATGATGATGGTGCAGATGAGGAGCTAGTGTTAGAGCCATGTCCAATTCCTGCTTCTAAGAAGGAGAAGATAGAAGACATTCTAGATTATCGTGTGGGTAGGAGTACAAAAAATAGGCAGTATGAAGAGTATTTGGTCAAATGGAAAGGATGACCGATTGAGGACTCAACTTGGATTTCAGCAGCTGAGGTTTCCCATTTGGGATTTCCTCTACCATTCATAAAGTGACAGGGTCACTTTTCAATCTACCCTGGGTGTCTGATGCAAGAGCATCCAGAGGTATAAGGACAATCCTGTGTCACCCAAAAAAATATACTTAGACTTAGTTTTTGTTCAATGTGTTTTCATTTTTGGATACCCATTTGAGTCAAATAAAAGTTCCAACTCTCACAGTTCCACTATCAGTGTTTGTGTAAATCCCAAAAAAATAGGAGTATGTAATTGAGCCATCATTTTGGTGAACTAGGAGGTGTAAATTGGCTAGATGAATGTAATTGTAATTTAGAGCATTGAAAAAAAAGAATCAGGTCAAAAGACCCCACGGTTTGAAAGTTATTGCAGTTTTTCGGGTTGTGGAGACCTCTTAAGAATGCTTCAAAGTTAGGTTAGGGGCATTAAATGACTTCAAAAAGGGCCAAAAAATGGGGGACGAGCTCAGCTCCTCCATAGGGCTATAGAGTGCTTCGAGAGCTTTTTGAAAATGTAAACAGTTTGTCAATCAGAGCTACGGTTCAAAAGTTATGCCTCCCGAAAGTTCTAATGCAACTTCTAGAACCTTCTATTTGGTCAGTGGATGCCTACCAGCACTTTCTAGAATGTATTCCTAGTCCTTAACCCTCTAGGGTCTATTTAAGAAGATTTATGGCATTGTAAAAGGCATTTCGGAGTGGAGTTTGAGAGGAGGTATTGAAAGGAGAAATTATCTCCACATTTATGCTATTGTAAGCCCTTAGGGCATGTTTTGAAGTTTATTTTCTCTGTACTGAATGTACTAGCTTATTTTTCAGGTAATACAATTTCCCCTTTTCTGTTGTGTCCATTCTATTCTTGGGTTGTGTCCTCATCAAAGGAAATGTTGATCAAGTAGTAGAAGATGAAGTTTTGAACTTAGTGGAGGAAAAGATTTTCAAGGCTATTTCTATGATTGGAAAAAGACCTAAGTATGATGTTCTCATATTTTTGGGAAATATTAACCTAGAGGAATTGATGGATTTCATCAATGAATTGGAAGAGTACTTTGAATATGAAGATATTTAAGATTTGGATAAGGTCAAGTTTGCAAAGGTCAAACTAAAGGGTCATGCAAAGATTTGGTAATAGGAGATCCAATTGGAGCAAAATGGAAGAGGGAAAGAAAAAATCACCAAATGGGATCGAATGATAGCTAAAATGAAGTGATAGTTTATTCCTATGGATTATGATCTTGATTTGTTGAAGAAGATCCAAGGTTTGAATCCAATAGGAAGATCTATTCAAGAGTATACTGAGGAGTTTTGCCAAGTTCTCATAAGAACTGGCCATGAGGAAGCTGATAAGGAGAACCTTTCAAGTTATGTTAATGAGTTAAGGGTAAGAATTTAGGAGTTGATTCTAGTTTGAATGACCAATATTGAGGTAGAGGTTGCGGTGGAAGATTTGGTAGACAATCTTATGGAGGCCGAAATGATGATCACAAGTACAAGTATGAAGTGTAGGATTTGAGCAAAAGTCCATAACAAATCCATGAAGCTCAAGAAAACTTGCATGCAGAAAACCTGTCACAGAGAAGAAAAAGGCAAGAAGAGGAAAGGGCTTGATCTGAAAAACTTAGATGAAGAAAATATTATTCAACAGATTTTCATAATGAAAAATACAAAGAGATCAATCCTTATAAAAGGAGATCGAAACCCAAAAATGGTAACCTAAAGCCTAAAAAAGCTAGGTTGCACAATATAATTAATAAAATATTAATTATATGCACCTACAAGATAGCTTAAGAAACTAGAGTAATAGGAAACTTATTTAATTAAATCAAAGTGATTTAATAAATAAGTGCAAAAAAATAATTAGTCTAACACTCCCCCTTAAGCAAAGCTCGAGAGGTAAGCTAACCTAGCACAGCTATGAAAGTAGAAAACCCAATGGGAAAAACCCCTCTCAAAAAAGAGATAGAAAAGAATGTTCTAGAAGATAGGAACAAAGAGAGATCATGAAGAGGACCACTGAAGCATGAAAAATTGCAAAAAATCTCTCAAAAGCTGCTAATTAGAAGAACCTCCACAGAAATAGAAGGCACGAACCAAGTGTGTCTATATGGTAGATGATCCATCTCATTGAAATGCATAGGTAGCCAACCACTATAATCACCTATTATGTAGGATTAGGCACTAAAGACATAGCTCACACTAACAAACCATCGAACCAAGGAAGCATAGAACAACAATAAAACCCCCCCTTAATGCAGATGGGGTGAGGTGACAAGCAATTGAAAAGATGGGCCAAAAATATCCTACAACATAGGAACCAAACACATCAAGGGTGAGGTACAAACAATTATAAAGGCATGTATCATCAACACATTATAGGGAAAATGTTGTGGAAGGGAAACTCACTTGATAAAGGAAGAGGGCCAAAACAGTAATCAACTATACCCCCCATGTCACTTTATAAAAGAGTGCGAGTACACCAAATCACAATGATGAAAAGGATCTCAAAATGTAAGAGTGACACTTTATCTCAATGTGTTTGCATAAAGATTCTTACAATGAATATCAACAATGATTAGAAAAAGCATAAGACTGATACAATAGAAAGTACAAGCCAAAATGAAGCATTTGAAGCAACAAAATCAATCCCCAGACCTAAAATAGCCAAGATATCCACCAGCATGCAAAAATGTAGAAGGTTGAATAAAATATTCCTAGAGAAAAATATGGAACAACTATCAGCATCACTGAAAAGAGAACAAAAAGAGCTTTCCAGTGATATAAAGAAGTCCAAAATCAGAGATTGGATCCTCAACATACGCCTCCCGGAGTGCAAAATAGAACATCTGGCTTTGACTACAAAAATAAACAACCAAACTATATGAAAACTCAAAAAAGCCTATACAAATATCTCTATCTCAGAACTAGCTTTTCGGTGCATTTTTTGGATCAAAAAAATACGTCCATATGCTCAAGTTATGTAGAAAAAACCACCAGGCCCTTTGAAATGCAAGAAAATTTATTTTTTAAAATTTAAAAGAAAAAAACAAAAAACACTGACACCCGTGCACTAAGCGGAGGTGGGTGGCATAGCCACTACAAAGAAAATTCATGATGGTGCCACTACAGGGCCTCTAGCAAAGCCACTGCGGGCCGCTGGGCGGTAACCGCTAGCGGGGATTGCAGCAGTGACCTGACGATCATCGCCAGCGATTTCGCTGTGGTTAGTAAACTGCCGCAGTGTTTAAACCTCTTTTTTTATTAAAAAAATTGTGATATTTTTAAAAATATGTGTCTTGATCTACGTGCCAAGGGTTGTATGGCCTTGTATGGCCAAAAAAATTTGCCTCCCAAATCAACATTGTTCAAATCAAGCAAATTTTATATCAAAATGGGGGTTTTGACACCTTCTAAATCTATCTATGATGTCCATTTGGCCTCAAATTGCTCCAAAAATTGGTGAACCCCCAATTTTCTTAGAAAACACCTAAAAAAACACCAGATCTGATCTACCAAACCCTTGTTCTCCCTTTTTCTTGAAACACCAAACAAGCTATAGTAGATCTGGCTCTAATACCATGTTGGATTTGAGCAAAAGTGCATAACAAATCCATGAAGCCCAAGAAAACCTGCATGCAAAAAACTCGTCACAAAGAAGAAAAAGACAAGAAGAGGCAAGGGTTTGATCTAAAAGACTTAGACAAAGAAAATATTATTCAATGGATCTTCATAATGAAAAATACAAAGAGATCAATCCTTATAAAAGGAGATCGAAACTCGAAAAGGGTAACCTAAAGCCTAAACAAGCTAGGTTGCACAATATAATTAATAAAATTTTAATTATATGCACCTACAAGATAGCTTAAGAAAACTAGAGTACTAGGCAACTTATTTAATTAAATCAAAGTTATTTAATTAATAAGTGGGAACAAATAATTACTCTAACATGAAGCTAGAAGTAGTAGTGAGAAGTAGAGGGGAAACAATTCCAATAGTTTCCCAAACTAGAATAATAGAGATCACAGTGGAAGAGGAAGAGGGAAATGATCTAGAATAGGGGATTTTTGTGGAAAATCTTTTCACTACAGAGAAGAAGGGCATAGAGAATTTAAATATTCCTCATGCAAAGGAAGGACAGATCAAAGAATAGATGTCCATGATAGAGTTGTACATGTTGATAAATATGCCAAATCATCCCATTCTAAATATTTTGCAAGAGAATTCCTAGTTATTCAAAGAGTCTTGTTGAGTGGTGAGAATGAACCTAATCAAAGGAGGATTTTTTTTACACTAGGTGTAAATGTGAAGATAAGTGTTGTGATGTGATCATTGATGGTGGAAGTACTAACAATATGGTGTTAGAAAATATGGTCACAAAGTTGAAGCTAAAGATGTGGAAACACCTCCATCCATACCATACTTCCTAGGAGCACGATGACCACAAGCTCATGTTAGTGAGAGATGCCCAATGAAGTTCAAGATTGGAAGCTACTAGGATAAGTTGCTATGTAATATCATACCTATGGACATATGTCATATGTTGCTAGGTAGGCTATGGAAATTTGAAAAACATGTTGTACATGATGGGCAAGAAAATACCTACTCTCTGACAAAGGATGGGGTGAAACATAATTTGAATCCATTGAAGGAGAAAAAAGAAAAGGTACATAGTAC
This sequence comes from Cupressus sempervirens, assembly GCA_028749045.1. Taxonomy (NCBI): domain Eukaryota; kingdom Viridiplantae; phylum Streptophyta; class Pinopsida; order Cupressales; family Cupressaceae; genus Cupressus; species Cupressus sempervirens. Next base: position 742,510,743 of record CM053789.1, on the reverse strand, counting down.
TACCAAAATATGTTTTTTTGATGGAAAGGAGTTTCTCCAAGGTATGAACCTATTGGAAACTACAATTGGAACAATTTTTTTTATTTCCATTCATGTCAAAATATTGATGAGACATGTTGCTATCTTATCTAAATATCATATTTATTTGATTGATGAAGAGGATTTGAGAAGTTTCACATAACAAAAGCATCTAGAGGAAAGGTTGAGATAAGAAAAGGAAGCTACAAAGGACATTTGATTAATTAAATTTTGACAAAACAAAGTGATTATTTAAATCATATCAATGTTCAAGTCTTAATAGTACAAGTAAAGATAGATCACTTATATGTTAAGCTTCACCAAGCAAGAGAGTAAAAGATCAAAGAATTTTGAAGTTTTGATCGAGTGATGCTAGTGTTAACCAAGCTAAAGTAAGTGTTGAGAAAATTCAGTGTTGACAGAGCATCGCTATTGATTTAGAAAACAAGTTGACACCAAGATTAAATTTATACAATGCTCGATAAATTTAGTGATGATTGAGTATTAGAACTTAGTAATGGTCAAGTGGTAGTATTTTGAATACATTTGAGAAATTGTGATTTTTGGCTGACACGGTTGATTTCTTTGGATGTGGAAATCATGTTGAAGATAAGATTGATGAATTGGATCATTTAATTCAAGGAGGGGATTAGGTAAGACACTTAATAAAAAAATTTGATGAGAAGTTCCTAGAAAAGAAGGAAGATGAACAAATACAACGAACTTGATGAATCAAATCACAAACCTTAAGATCTATGGTGATTATGAAAATAGAAAATGACTAGAATTGCCTATTTAAGGAGGTATATAGATGAATTATAAAATATGAACATGAAGGGGTGGAATGAACATGAAAGAGAAGTGTGAAGAAGAGAATAGAGTAGAGAATATGTGCTTGTTGCTTGTAAGATGGAACAAAGTTAATAAGGTTGATAAGAGAATCTAAGAAAAAGGCTTAATTTTTTCGTGAAGAGAAGGGTGAATGCTTGAAGGATTTCCAATAAAATCAAGGATAGAGGTGATAAGGAAGGCTTATTAGAGAATTGACACATGAACTAAATAGAGATCTGAAACTATGAAACTGAGTTGTAATCATACAAATCAAACCCTACTATTTTCTTTCTAATAATTGTAAACATTTTTTATTGAAATCATTTTATTCAAAGGTTGACCTAGTAGTCATTCAGAACTTAACAGTCTGTGTAAATCCTTTAGCAAGGTGACATTTTAATTGAATGATCAAAGTCCTCTGACAAGGCCACTCTTAATAGGGTGATTAAATTCTCTAACTAGGTCAGATTTAACAGTGTTTATTGTAATCTTTAACAAGGTTGGATTCTAATAGAGCTCACTTCAAAAGAGTGAAAAAGTGGTGACATGTTACTAATGATTTTTCACAAATTGGGTTTCCACATTAAATCCTAGTGTCAAACTTGTGTTGAATATTTTATGATGCTTTACATTTACATCTTTACATTCAACAAAGTTTTTTTTTATCTTATGATAGTGAATTACTAGTTAATTTCATTACTAAGTTTACAACAGAGATAGAGTTACAATAGGATAAATAGAACATGTATTGTTTAATTGTTTGTTTGTTCAAATGATACTTATGGACTTTGAGTAACTGATTCCCCCCCCCACCCCTATTAGTTATTCTAAACATTCTAATAGAAGCATGAGCATATGTGTTTTGTTTTTATTCCAAAAGATGGTAAAGAAGAAGTAGATGAGGTACCCATTGACACAAAGGTATACATGCTTTCTTGACGTATGATTGTCAAGTGACCTTGTATAACATGGAAACAATATCCAACTATGGAACTTGTGCTCTGAGGCTAAATCTCTAGAGAAGGTTGACTTCCTTACAATCATGATGCACCTACACTACCACTTGAGAGGAAAAGGGAGAAGGAGAACATATTTTAAAATGTTGAAAGGGAAAGGGGGTGATGCATGAAGATTGAAATGTGGTTACAACCCTACCTATAACTTCACTACACATCAATGAAACTCCAAAAATACACTAGTCTTGACTGCAATCTATCTCCCAAAATTACATGAAGGTTTGGAACTAATTACAATGTTGAAAGGAAAAGGAATTTCACTATGTAACAACTATTAGTAGACTTGACACAACATATGAATCAAGATAAAAGAAAAGAAAACATTCACAACATGGAAATAGACATGCACAAATAATGAATGACAAGAAGATGTAAGAACAAGTTTTTTTCATTAATGGAAGGCAAAAAGTTGCAGAGCATAATGTTGCTATGAAATACAGACAGAGAAGGACCCTTAACAAATATTTACAACTTGCCTTTATAGAGTTCAAGCATAACTCTAATGTATGTTGAAGTACAAACCCTAACCAAGATGGAGTTGAGCTATAGAGGAGAGAAATAACTAAGAATTAGAGTGAAATCTAATTATGAAGTGCAATCTACCCATGAAGTGACATGAAGAAATCCAAATCAAAGCACCCATCCATAAAAGAGATCCAATTACCAAAGACTTGAACATTTCATGCATTAAAGAGGCATAGAGTTCATTGGTATCATGTAAACTAGGCTCAAGAAGTTGCTTGACATTGAAGAATAGGCCCTAATGGCTTGCCATGATAGAAAAACTATGGGGAAGGATAACATGATGTGTTGTCCACCCACAAAATGAAGGGTTGACTAAGTAGGGAATCTGATTTTCCTAAAATTAAATGCTGGTCATCGATGAAGATCTTCCCCTTGAGATGGACAGTCAAGATAGTTGTCAATGAAGATCTTCCAAAGAAATATAAAATTGTAGTCATTGATGTAGATCTTCTTTATTTCTAGTGGATAACTGAGATATAACAAGGAGACTCCAAGATGCATTGGATAAAATGACCATCATGCAATTCGAGACCTTGGAACTTTACAGAGTCTATGTAGTATGAAGAAACATTGGAATGACAACACGTGGAAGCATCATATAGTTTGTCATTTGACAACTCAAATGGTGATCTTTTAATCTTCTATTGAATATTTATCATCAATATGTACATGAGCATGTTGGGCTAACTTAAGCACCAGAGATGGGACCCTCTACCACATGGTGGAATTTTGGGTTTTATAGCCTTGAGGAAATGATATAGTGTTCAGAAATGCTAGAATGATGACATGTATAAGCACCTCATGATTTTGGGAAGATGGGAAAATAGCACACAAAAACACTAGAGCCATTCGATCTCACAGCCAAAGTCACCTAACAAAGAACAAAATGAGCTAACGTGAAATGTTAGCTACCAACTTTAGCATGTTAACCCAAAATAAAGATCCCATCCCATTAAAGATCTCCCTGATCAGATATTAGTGATGGGTTGATTGGATTGCAAAATGGCCAATAGTACCTACAGAAGTTGTAGATTTTTTTGGTGAGTTTCTTGATATTGTGTCAAATAATGTACTTTATGGATTACCCCCAATGAGTAATATCAGTCACTAGATGGATTTGATTTCAAGAGCCAATTTTCAAAACAAGGCAACACATAGAATGACACAAGCAAAAAATGAATAGTTGAACATATAGGTACATGAGTTGTTGTAGAAGGGGTTGATTTGAGAGAGTTTGACTCCATGTGATGTACTAGTAGTATTAGCACCAAAGAAGAATGGAGAATGGAGGATGTGCATATATTCTCATGATATCGACAAGATCACAATCAAGTATAGATTTGTATTGCCAAGAATGGATGATATTATGGACTATTTGAGTGGAGCTATGTATTTCAAAAATATGGATATGAAGAGTGGATTCCATCAGATTCGCATCAGAGAAGGTGATGAGAAGAAGACTTCTTTCAATGAAAGGGAAGGACTATACAAGTGTTTAGTCATGCCTTTAGGGCTAACCAATGCACCAAGTACTTTCATGTGGCTCATGAATAAAGTATTGAAGGATTTTTTGTGTAGGTGTGTCATTGTTTACCTAAATGAACTTTTGATATTTACAAAGACATTAGAGGAGCATTTGATGTGTATTCAAAAGGTGTTTGATAAGTTGAGGAAAGAAAATTTGTTCATAACCCTTAAGAAGTGCATTTTTGTGAAGGATTTGGTGTACCTAGGAATTTTAGTCTTTGCATTAGGTCTTAAAACGGATACAGAGAAAGTGAAGGCTATCCTTGAATGGCCTACTCCAGAAAGTGCTACAGAGGTAAGATCTTTTCATGGATTGGCTAGTAATTATAGAAAGTTCATAAGAGGTTTTAGAAATATTTGTGGACCTTTGATTGAAACAATAAGAGAAGATAGGAAAGAATTTAAGTGGACCATAGGAGCAAATGAGAGTTTTAATCTGTTGAAATAGTAAGTTACAGAGCAACATGTTTTAGCACTTCTAGATTTTAACTAGGTGTTTCAAGTAGTTTGTGATGCTAGTGGTAATAGAATAGGAGTTGTTTTTAGCCAAGAAAGTAGACTTGTTTCTTATTTTAGTGAGAATTTGAATGATTCCATAAGAAAATATTCTCTTTATGATCAAGAATTTTATGCTATAGTTCATTCATTGAAGAATTGGAGATTGTATCTTCTTCCTAAGGTGTTTGTTTTGTATATTGATCATCAAGATTTATAATATTTGAATAGTTAAGGAAAATTGAACCAAAAGAATTTGAAGTGGGTTGAATTTCTACAAAGTTATACATTTGTTTTGAAACATAGGAATGCAAAGTCTAACAAAGTAGTAGATGCTCTTAGTAGAAGACAACTTTTGTTGACAGAGATGTAGATTAAGGTGGTTGGCTTCAAGGAACTCAAGAATTTATATCGAGAGGATCTCAATTTTGGTGAAGAATGAATGACTTGTACAAATCCTAGTACACATGATAGGATGAAGTGGTTGGTTTTCACAATCCAAGATGGTATGTTGCCTAAATGGAGGTAGTTGTGGATTCCAAGAAGTTTAATGAGAGAGAATCTCATCAAGGAGAAGCATAGTGGAGGATTGGATGGACACTTTGGGAGAGATAAGACCATTACCTTGGTTGTTAATAATTGTTACTAGCCATAGTTGTAGTAGGATGTGTAGAAGTTTGTGTAGAGCTATAGGGTATGTCAGATGGAAAAAAAAGTGAAGCAGAATATGGGGTTGTATCATCCATTTCCTATACCAAAGAAGACATAGGAGGATGTTAGCATGAATTTTATTCTTGGATTACCAAGGACTCAATGAGGTCATGATTCTATTTTTGTGGTGGTTGAAAGGTTTTCAAAGATGACACATTTCATTCCCTACAAGAAGACTAGTGATGTTGTTCATGTGGCAGAGTTTTTGATAGAGAAGTGGTGAGAGTACATGGTCTACCAAAGAGTATAGTTTCAGATTGAGATACCAAATTTGTTGGGTATTTCTAGCATACATTGTGAAAGAAATTGAAGATAGATTTGAATTTCAGTTCATCACATCATCCACAAACTGATGGAAAAATTGAGGTGGTGAATAAGAGTTTGGAAAATTGGTTGAGATGCTTGATTATAGATAAACCAAAGGGCTAGAAAATTATATTACATAGGTGGAATTTTCATATAAGAATTCAATTTACAAGAGTACTAGTAAATCGCCATTCTAGATGTCATATGGGAGTAATCCCATAAATGCTTAATAATTGAGGTAGTTGGATAAAGGAGAGATAAGTAGTGTTGAAGTAGAAGAATTTGCTAAACCTTTGAAGAATATCCATGAGGAGGTGAAGAATTACATTATTGAGATGAATACATAGTATAAAGCTAAGGAAGATGTTAGAATAATTTCTAAGGAATTCTAGATTGGAGATGAAGTCATTGTTCATTTGAGAAATGAGCATTTTCTAGTGGTTACATATAACAAGCTGAAAATGAAGAAGTCCGGATTGTGCAAGATAGTGAAAATGCATGATTCTGGAAATGCCTATGAAGTGGAGTTGTCTATTGAGCTGATTATTTCACCAGTATTTAACATTTTAGATTTGACAGAGTATTATGAAAGATGTGATGGGGATAAAGTTGCAAAAGAGTAGTGGAGTATTATAGCAACTAGTTTAGCTACTAAGGAGACTAAGGAGATACTAGACAATTGTGTTGGTAAAAGTAAAAGGAAAAGAAGTTATAAAGAATATGTGGTCAAATAGAAAGTGAGGCCAATAGAGGATTCTGTTGGTGTTTGAAAACTACTAAACAACAAAATGCTCAATACCGAAATGATAATGCTCATATAGCCTAAGGATTAGCCATTTCCTATTATAAATTACATAAGTAAACCATTTGGACCCAACATCAACAAAACCAAGGATGGTTTCCTACTCTTTAGGCTCTTCAAAACCAAGGTGGGTATACCTAGGGATGATTCTAATGCAAATTTTTGTATGAAAATTATCTTAATTTCATTCTGATTCTCATCTTCTATCCTTAGGCACATACACAGTTTACCAATTTCTTTAATGCTTTCAAGTTTATATGCATCTCTCATAAGAAAATCTGGTCATAATTCTTCTAGATTTTACAAGTATTTATGGAAATAGCAGCTACCTATAACTTAGAAAATAAATGTAAAATAGTGGTGACCAGCACTATAACCTTGAACAAAATGAAATGAACATGACTTTGAATTTATATTTGTTTTAACATGTAGAAGTAGAATTTAATCTCAACCATTTTTGACTTATATGATTAGTGCCTCATCCATTGGGAATAAAGAGTCAACTATTGGTAGGAGACCTTGATCAATTAACTTGTAATTGAATTTATCAACTGTAACCACCTATTTCCATTCTCATGAAATATCCTTTTCATAAACTCATGAATTTTACTGATTTACTGAAGCATTTGCATAATTCATTGAATTAAAAGCAACCATATAACCAATATACAACCCATCCAAATTGTATTTAATCAGTTGAACCTTATTTAAATGATCTCAAAATTGATAAACTCATGAAATGGAGACAAAAAATGGTGACACAAATTTATTATGAATACCCTTTTGCATTATCCTTTTGCTGACTAATACAATAACCAATAGAAACTCAATGAGAAACCTAGAAATTCATATTGAATTTGTCATTTCAGTCTGTCATCAAAAAATACACAATTGGTAGAAAAATCAAAAAACAACTACATTTGACTAGACTAACTGTACTATTTCTTGACAATTCCAAAAAGTACATCAGAATTTAGACCCTTACTCTACCCCTGAGATCTCACTTATATATTGTGAGATGCAACACGATTTAGGCAAAGAGAACTGTCAACTATCATAAACAAAAGATAGTTACAAGAAACTGTCACAGAAAGACAAAAAGTGCACAATAGAAAAACTTATACATCAAACATTCCTTTGGTAGGCCCCTTTTCTATTATAATTCCTAGAAAGACAAAATAACTATGATTTGATTCTTTTTTCATTCTGATTCCTCAAAGTAAGTGGCCATTAGGCTTGAAAGTGATGAGTCATCTTTGGTCACCTGCAAATTCACTCTTACTTAGGGATTCTCTTTGTCTTCATCCTCAACTGTAAAGGTAATTGTCACTTCAGCATCATCTTCTACCCTATTATCTTCTACCATCTATTCCATAGACATGAATTTTTCCTTCCATTCATTATTGGTAGTGTCATCAGGCAAATCAAAATCAAGGACCTCCTTTTGTACAATTATTAAAGAATTTCTAGTTGCCTATATATCAACAAGATCCTTTTGGATGGCACTATAGAATAACTTTATTTTTACCAACTCCTCATTAGTCATTGCCCATAGCAAGTGGCTAGTTTCATTTATCACATTTTTCATCCTTTCACAAAATATCTCATCCAAATCCTTTTTCCATTCTTCCTCTTCCTTCACTTTATCAATAGTTTTCAAAGCACAAGAAAATAAATTAAAATTTTCAACAAAATATTTGGGAAAAAAAATTGTTAATCTTTTCTAAAAAGAATCTCATTTGTCATCAAATCCTTCCAAATTATTTAATAAGTCAAAAAAAATTTATATATGATGACAAGGCAATTGGATGATAGATATGCACATAGCTATAATATCATTATTTGTCTTTGTCAACTTTTGTACAAGGGGTTTTAATTTAACCTCATCTCTCTTCAATTCATCCCTGATAGCTATAATCCTTTCCAAATGATCAAAAAATGATGGCCATTCAATTTTGTCCACTAAATACATTACACCCTACATTAACATCTCTTCATATTGATTATTTAGTTCTATATGTAGTGCATTCAACTTATTTTTCTCATCTTCAAAATCCTTTGCAGTGTAGAATTAAGGCCTTTCTAGGGTGTCTGGTACCTCAATAATAGGAGTTGACTTAAAAGGTTCAATGGGTGGCAATCGGGGGTATGTAATTCTAGGTCTACTAGACTCTCCCACTTTTCTTTTCCCAAGTATCTTCTCCATTTGAGATACTTGATTTTCCAATCATTGTATCTTTGTACCCCTTTCCTCATATGCTTTCAATGCTTCCTGAAATCTAGCATTGAGTTGAGAAAACCTATCTTCTTCTTGACCAGACACTACACTGCTAAATTTTAGCATTTCTAAAGCCATTCCAATTATTTTCTTTTTGCCAACCTCACTAGCCCTAAATACTATTAATGCACTAGTATACTCTATAGTAGAGATTTCCTACATTCTGATTTTGTCCCTCTTCTCAATTGACCAAATCAATAAGGCTTGGTGGTCATTACCGAATTTGACTCCTCTATGAGCCTGCAATTACTCTTCCTCTATCTTATACTGGACATCTTTTTCCTTTCTAATTGAATAAAAAAACATTGCATTAACTATGTCCAACTCTAGTAAAATTAGGACTCCTAATTGTTTAACTATTTTCCTTCCAGCCTCAAGTATAAACTGGGAAAAATCATTCAAAAATTTAGATTTCATGTCTTCCTTTATATCAAAGTCTGATTTATCAAGTTGCTCTGCTTTTATCTTTTCACAAGTCCTATCAAAATTTCCTATATTTAATATCCACAAAATTTTTGCAAAAGCTCTAGATTTCACAAAATTTTCATCATTAATAAACCTCTTAGAAGCTTGGGCCACTATAGGATCTATCTCCTTACCTTGATAGTCAGCAACAGTAAGATCCAAGGAGGGTGTAGGAGGCTCTTATGGTTCCCCAATCTTCAAGTTTGTGGTAGTGACAAAAACATCCCCTTCTCCACCAATTTGTCTAAGTTGTTCCCTTAAAAATGCTTCATCATCTATTTGGATTGGGGTCTGGCTTGGGGAGTATTGTTCTACATGAGAGGAAGAACCTTGCTCCAACTTTTGCCTCTTTAGGCACTTGTCGTAGATGGAATTTTTGGTCTTGGTCTTTGCTGAAGGGGAGCCTATTGTACACTCTGCACCATCACATAACACTAGTAAATTTGGGCCCACTTTTCAACCTTTATTGGTCAAAATTTTGACCCAAATTTTGATCACCATTCGACTAAACTTGACCAACCCATTGGTCAAAAAAAATTTGGTTGAAATTTTGACCAATCTCTAGTTGGTAAAAATTTCAACCAATCTATTGGTCAAAAATCATCTTGAGCCATGGCTCAAGATAAACCAGGAAGTGGTCAAAATTTTGACCAATGAAGGTAGAAATTTTGACCAACTAAAGTGGAAACTTTTGACCAATAAAGGTAGAACTTTCAACCAATTGGTGTGGAAAGTTTTGACCAATAAAGGTAGAAATTTTGACCAATTGAACTAGAAAATTTTGACCAATTGATGTGGAAATTTTTGACCAATAAAGGTAGAAATTTTGACCAATTGAACTAGAAACTTTCGACCAATAAAGGTAGAAATTTTGACCAAGGCTGGGAAAATTTGACCAATGAAGATAGAAAATTTTGACCATTGAAGGTAGAAAAAATCCAACCGTTGGTAGAAATTTTGACCAAAACTTAGGTGTAAATGTTTTTCAGGCATTCTATAAAACTGTTCACATGCATTGCATATGATATGACATTTTTCATGCATCTTGCACTCTCTCATCCAGCTAATGATGGATTACGGAGAGTGATTTGAAATGATGATGCTAAAAAATGCAGACAATCAAATCCAAGATGAACTTGCATTACAAATGGATTGTGGGAATCTAATATTGTTAATTTTGCATGCATGTCCACTAGGACAATTAGAACTTAAACATTTGCACACAATCAAATCCAAAATGAACCTACATTACAAATGGATTGTGGGAATCTGATATTGTTAATTTCGAGCATAAGGTTGATGCAGCCCTATAACAAGAAATAAATGGGTTTAATTTGGATTATGTACAACACAAAGAAAACAAAAATGTAATAGAAATTTTTAACAGAAAAATGAACTATATAAACTTATAAAGAAATAACATAATTAACATCACAATATTAATTTATGCATTCAAGATATTAATAACAATTTCATTGTTTAACTAATATTGTTGAAAATGGTATGCAACATAAATCATTCAAAAGTTGTGTATTGTTGATGTAAGTAGGACTAAATTCATTTTTGACTTGTTTTAAAGGAATAACATTATTAACATCATAATATTAACCTATAATGATGGCAATTCCATTGTTTAACTTATATTATTGAAAAATATATGCAATAGATATCTTTCAAAAACTATGTTGTTGATGTAAATTGATAGACCTAGGAATCTCATAAATAGTTAATAATATAAACAAAATGACATAAACCATTTTCTGACCTCACAACCTAGCTTGTAACTCTCCAATCAGCAACTCCATATACTCCCCAATAACTTGGATATCCCCACAATGACAGTATGGTTGTCTTCAATTATGGTATGATAGCTTTGAATTGATATAGTAGTCATAAAGGGTAAGGTGCTCCCCATATGCATGTTAGGCCTAGCTTAATCTCTTTTGGTAGGTTGTGTTGGCATTATGTGTCTTCTTTTATGGGCTAGGTGAATTCATCTGGGATACAACCCAATAGCTACAAAAAAAAATGTAATTTTTAAAATCATTTTAACATTACACACAACACTGTAATGTGGATTGTCTTCTCACTCACACACAAATTTATTATTTATTGGAAAATCCCAATAAGTTTTTACCTAGAGTCCTAACACCTATAACTATGAAAAAATCTCTATAAAGCTCCTTTGAATCTTGTATAATCCACCATTGATTTGATTAAGAAGACAAATTTAAGTTCTAATTTTTTTAAGTCAAAATCTGTGAGGCTATAGGGTTTTTGCCCTAAGGTTTAAATGTGAACTCACATTCTAAACTTTCAAATGGGAGAAATAGAAAAACAATGAACATAACAAATAATTGTTAAATATGAAAGGTACGATATATGGAATAAACCAATTGGTATCATGAAGAGATGCCATCTCTTACACATGTCAAAAGATCCATACGAACATATAATCTGCCACCACTTGTAGGTGAAGCAAGGAAAGCATGCAATATGTTAAAGGAGTCAACATCATTTAGAGCCTTTGGACTCAAGTAAACCAGCCATCAACATTAGAAGTTCCCACTCCAATTTCTAGCTATTACAAAGGTCTTAATTTTAGTTTCTTGTTGTTGAAGTGAACAAATAATTTTAGGGTTAAGGATTGTTGGAAGAGCCTCTAAATCAATGAGAAATATTAGACTAGAGTATAATAATTTCAAATAGTTATGGGCAATTTTTGTAGTGTAAAACAATTATTCCCATTTGGACATACTGTTCTTACATTGCCTCACATCCAGATTGAATATACAACCATATATGATCACTATTGGGGATATTCTATGACCATCAGTCTCTATAGAAACTATTGGGGAAAAGTTCAAATATAATGTTCATTAAATATTCAATGAAACACCAACATTCCCATGTGACAAAATTTGAACAATCTACTAGTAGTATTGTCAATATATCCAATCCACTTAATACTAGCTAGTACTCTATGTTCAATCTATTTCCTAACTTGTAAATAAAAGCTCTAAAACATGCCAATTTTTTGATGCAATGATTGCATATCCATTTAAGTGTTTATGAAATTAATGATGCAAATTGTTTGACAAAATTCCTAGTCATTAAACTTGGAAAGGGAAAAAGGAGAAATTGGTTAGCAAAGTAGGGTTGTTCATTACAATTTCATTACATTTGTTGCTCAACTAATAAATTACCATTTACTTACTAATGTAAAATAAGATTCATACTTCCAAAAACTAATTGTATACTATTGAAAAAGATATCAAAAACAAAATTTGTAGATAATGGAGAAGAAAAGTGTCTCTTGCTTTGGTAATGTAATTTTTAGCACTAGCAAATATGATGCTTCATTCCCAATAGTCAAGTATGAAGTTATATATCAATTATAATCTAGAGGTAAAGCTAAGGAGCTGGGCTTAGCTACTTACTTGTTTAGAGCCCAAAACTAGGGTTTATGGATAGAACTCCAAAGTTCACAAAATTTGCACAACATAAAAGTTAGATATTAGTAAAAGAGATATAGTGTAATATCAAATAAATCACAAAGATGATCCAGTGACAACTCACAAAAATATCAAATAAATCACAAAGATGATCCTGAGTATGGCAGATAGGTTGCATTAAGTTTATCTATGAATCAACATTGAGTCAGGAATAGTCAGCACAAATATTAATGTTAGATAGGGTAACCATGGAGGATCTCTTTTATAGCTATACAAGTTTCATCAAGTAAAACACACTTGCCTTGAATGTTGAGAGAATATTTTTTGACTCTTGTACTATAGTCCACTCATGCTCTTTAATAATCCTAGTGTTCATTTCATGTACCAATATTAGGTAAGTTGGATATCGGGGAAAACCTAAATAAAAAGAATCATTTGAACAAAAGTCAAGGCAAATCATAGTTTTCAGTAAATTTATATATAGCTGCATAGTTGTTTTGACTAGAAAAGATGGTATTGAAGAATTCCTTTTGATGGATTGTGAACTAAATTATTTGTAAGTAAATTATATTCTTATATTCCTAGTTTTTGTAATAGAAAAAGATGTGGTAACCTCCCTAAAGTTCATGGTTTAATGTCAGGTGTGCCTTGTCATCAAATTATGGCAAGCAATAGAAATACTAATAATATGTTGACAAAAAGTTAGATTCATAAACATTTTGAAAAGACCTACACTAGGGTTACTAGGCTAACAGATCACCTTGTATCAGGCATATCATGCTCATCCATAATCTAAAAATGTATCACCAACATCATTAAGTATAAACCATTGTACTTTTGAGCCTAGCAAGAAAACTAGATCACCTGGTCAGTTAATGACCATTCTAAAAGCATGTTACCAATATCACTATAGGAAAATCATTGTACAACATAATTAAAGATAAATACACAAGTAGCTCTGTATCTTGCCAAGTAACTATAGTACCTGCATGTGATTTAGACAATCATGGAAGTGTTCAAGCTCAAAAGGCTAATAGATGAAATATATCTAGGGTATTCTTTTAACCTCTTCATTGTGTAGAAAGTCAAAAGCATAGTTAACAAGTACTACAATTTAAAAAAAAAAGAGTTTGAACATTTCACCATTCAAACCTTTAATAAGCTTTTGTTTACGTCAAAAAATCATTTAGAGGCCTCTGTGCAGATGTTGAGCTTGTTTATGGGTTCAATAATAATTTGAAATTTCAAACTTGCATAAGCTAGAGGAAAATACTAGATACAATGCAATTCATAATGATGTATATTATTTATGAGTTGGGCCCATTGTTATGAAATATAAAAGACATTTCATATGTAATGGCCTTCTATTCTTTTTTCTTAACACAGAAGATTCTATGACATATTCTCCTTGCTACTACCATTGTATAGCCTCTCAACATAACAAATATCCTTTTCCAAGTCCATGTTATCATAATATTGAGTTCATTTTTTGGAGGTGGCATACCTGAGCTTTGTGATGCATTCACTTTTGCAACAACAAGAGGGTTTTTCAAGGACACTCGACTATGATGTAAATATACACCAAATGCCTACCCTCATTATAAAATGAGTAAGTCATTGAGTTTCATACTTAAATTTTCATTGGTGAGGATATTTATAGCTAAGAAATGTTTATTAGGCATCAATGGATAAAGTCTAGCATTGAGAATGACAGGTTCCTCGTTGATCTAATATTATTTATACATATCTATACTTCTTTCCAATTGGGATCACTTTCGAATAGATCTCTTTTCCATCAATGAGGTCCGATTAGAAAACTCAACAAATGGCTCTAAATGGTGAAAAAAATTTCTTGAAAAAAGTAGAAGACTCCAAAATCTTGGCAAGGACCAGGGTTAAATCCATTAGGCATACAATTTTATAATGTGAGTGCAGGGAGTTACTGAGAATGTGGGCAACAAGTGAAAACTGAACAAGCCAAAACTTTCTACAGCTTACAAAAGAACATAATCTTATATACAATTATGTATATGGGAATGAACCCCTTTCCTCAAGAAAGTTCCAATAGAGATCATCTAAATCCAATAATATATTAAACAATTACACAAAATGGATAATATCATTATCCAAAACACAGATCTAGAAATAGATTCCAAAGGAGAGAAAATTAATGAGGTTACAAAAAATAGAAATATGAGTAATAATAATGAGATTAAAAGAAAGAATAGAAGAGATGAAACCAAAATGAAGTAAAAATATTCATTGCAAGACAAATAGCTTAATAAGGAGATATTAGATTATTCATAATAGAAGGATTCGTTATCACAAGGAGAAGGCACAATGACAAGTCTCATATACACAAGAATTAATGAGACCATGAACAAAGATGAAATTCATTCTTTAGACACAAAAAAATAAAAGATTTAGATAAAAATATGTGAAAAGAAATAGAAAGTTTCATCCAATTCTCAAGAAAGGAGGGATTTAGGAAAATAATTAGAGTCCTTTCAAATAGAGTGTTGAAATTGGTGATATCAGAATGTATTTCACAAATTCATGTTATGGGCAATAGCAGTCATGGATCATTTTAGACCTACCACATGCAAAGTGTATATTTTATGTTAGTTTGAGCTTCACTTGGTTTCAAGAATACTATAATATTCTCTACTTAACAAGGCCAACCACGTGAAGGTGGAAGCTCATTTGGCCTCACCCCCTTCCCCCTAACATCAATCTAAATTCCCTATTGTCATCTAATTACATACTTCATTCATTCATTTATCCA
This sequence comes from Cupressus sempervirens, assembly GCA_028749045.1. Lineage (NCBI taxonomy): Eukaryota > Viridiplantae > Streptophyta > Pinopsida > Cupressales > Cupressaceae > Cupressus > Cupressus sempervirens. The sequence continues at coordinate 742,495,529 of CM053789.1, read as the reverse complement.
TTTATGAACTATAACATTCAATCAATACAATCACATAACATTCATTAATACACAATACTAAACTAGACTTTATTAATACATAAAAATATGCATTGAGGTAAAATAAAAATCAGTATTAATACACATCATTCATAGATAATTACTTAAAACAAAGTTCTTTCATTATCCAACATGGTTTATCAAAGAAGATTTTTAAAACATCATTTCTTCTTTTTGTTTTTCTAAGCTCTCTTAAGAAAAGCACTCATAGGAGCATCCATATTTGCATCATTCTCCTCCTCTTCTAGCACGTTTAATGTCAAATTACAATGGCTCCTTCTCTTTGGAGGAGCAGGAGGCTAGTACACTAAAGGGGGCTCTATTGCAAGAAGAACTAAATGGGATAAATTGGCATACTCTTTCTTTTTCCAACTATTACAAGTTTGTAATTAAGTACTAGTAAAAAATAACATGCATTTTTCCTACCTAACAATGCCACATCATGTATATTAGCATTTTGATCCACTACTATGCCAGCATGTTGAACACTTGGAACATGCTCCACTCCTTCAGCATGATGTTCAACATGCTCTAAAAAATTCAAAAAAAGGATACACGTCAAATTGCAATTGAAGATGTTAAATTGCATTCATAATTGCATGATTAATTTCCAATAGCAAATTAATACCTCCACCACTATAATACACATCATGGCCTTCATCACGAGTAGGTTCTGTGGTAGGACATGAAGGCTGCAGTAAAATGTTATGCACATTGTTATGCAATCAATTTACGTTCAAAACTAATATCAAAAAGAATCTTCTCAACTATTCAATTTCATTTACTTTTCATCTGACCAAATTACCTGTGAGATATCATTTGGTGCACTAGATTGTTGGGAAAGGCTTATAGATTCTTCACGTAGGCATGTAGCCATGACTTTATAGCCTTCCTTCAACGTAATTTTTCTATCTTCATCTGTGACCTCCACATTAAATTCTGTGCCTTGTATTTTTTGCTTAATATCGTCAATTTTCCATGTATGGTTTCATTAAAAAAAATTGTTTCCAACATTATATTAAAATATATATATGAAATTTCATTGCTCCTACTTACAAGTCGAGACTGGAGATTCATATAGCCACCAGAGCCAAGTTTGTGTTGGCCAAACTTTTCTAGTCTCACTTTTGTAGCCACGGGTGTATCCTACAATCTATGAACAATTTCAAACATTTTATATTATATATTTACAAATATCAATAATTAGTGCATGATTACAATGTACTTAATACTATCATGACATACCTTTTTCTGCCCTATGCTGCTTCATTTACTCTATCTTGACATAGCCTTTTCTCCTTTGCATCTTCTATTATTTCATTCCACTCCATCAATGGAATCATAGGAGGATGGTCATACTTTGGTCATCCTTAAGAGCCCTTCTATATTGATCCCTAATAGTCTTTATATGCTTTGCTGCTCTTTTGAGAAGTAGGCCAGTGTCAAAAATGTTTTTTCCAAATTTCTCCTCAAAAGATGCAATGAGCTGATTTTTTAATTCCACAGCTTGTAAATTCCACCTTTAAAAAAAAAAAAAATAGATTTTTAGATCAATAACTTTAATATATTACAATAAATGGAAGAAAAGAAAAATTATGTAGCAATGATATGAAACTACATACCTTTTATGTATGGTGGGTCCAAATAGTCTCAATGTCATATGAAAAAGATGTTCAAAGAAAGCATTATTACCTACAAAAACATAAAGGATTTATCAGTCCAAAATGAGTAATGTAAAATTAAACTAAATTTACACTTTAAATAATAACAATTTTAAAGCACCTGGAAGCTTTTGTTCTTTTAACGGAACTATAGTTTTCTTATTCAGCAACAATGTCCCTTCAGATGAACTAGTACTAGTCACACAAACTACTCCAGGAAATGGATTAGCTATAGTAGTACTGCTCTCTATTGGTAACTCTTATGCACATATTCTAACATGTATATCAAACTCTAGGACCATGTAACATATGGTAACTCTTATGCATGTGTACAAAAATACACAATAAGCTATGTAGCATAGTAATGTGTGCATGTCAAACTGTAGTAAAATATACCATATTGTAATATAGTAATTTTACACACATAAGAATATAAAGCTACACTTGACTGAACACATAAGAATATAAACGCACTTGATTGAACACCTAGGGAAAGTGGCCCCACCTCTAAAATTAACAGACCGTTCATAAAAAATGAATACTGACAATTAGCTAACACTAAAATTCACTCCACAAATGCACTTAACATAAAAACTATGTCTACTATCAGAAATAGGCAAATTCAATTGCAACTCAAACAAATGAACTTGGCCTTCAATGATGATCAAGGTACTCAAATATAGATAAAAAAGACCAACTAGTTCAAGTATGCAATACCACACTTGCATCTTAGAGAACTATGGCTGCCAAAATAATCAAATCAAAGGGTTAGTGTTACGATATAATCATAGTTAACCCTATAAAAAAGTAGAAAAGGGTTAGTTTATAAGAGGAAAATATGTTATGACACTAAATTAATTAAAAATAGTTAAGTGCCATGTAGTCTTGTCAAAAAATATGTAGGATTTTATTAGAGTGCTCTAGGTTCTAAAAGCATGAAGAGATGTTTTGGGTAAAATGGCACAATTAAGAGATACTAAAATCTATTAAAATTGGTAAAAATTACATCTAACTAGGTGGATGCTAAATAAGGTACCAATTGATTATTGAATTTGTGAAAAACATTACACAATTATTGAAGATGGGTATAGTTTTGCATACAAATTTATGAGTGCCTATGTGACAATGTTTCCTACAATGACTTTGGGCTATTGTGATTAGAATTCTTTGATTATTTAAGCCCTTACACTTTTTACAAGAACAATAACATTTATCAAGTTTTGTTTGAAACTGAGCCCACAATGCAACCATTGTTTCATTACTTTGTTTTGAGTTCATATTGTCAGGCGTAGTCTTTCTTCACAGGAAAATATATCTACAAATAAATTAGACATGTTGTAGTTAATATTTATATCTGCACAAGGAAATTGTTGATTAATGTTTTCAAATGTAACTAAAATGATCATATAATTTCTAGAAGGGCTAAATGTTTGCAAAATGTGGAGTTATAGACAATGTATCTTAATTATTTGCAAAATGCCTCAAAGAGATGTCACAAGGTGAAAGTTACTTAGGTGCTATTAGTAGCATGCCTTGACTAATCTTGATAGCAATCACTAATGTGATTAAAGCATCAACGAATGAATATGACTAAAAGATCAAAACATATTAATGTATAGCAATGTTTTCCTCGAGGAAAGATTATTCTAAAAATCAAACAAGGAAACACTTCAAGACCTTAGAAGTGGCAATATGATGAATTTACCATGGCTATTGAAGGGGAGCTTATAGTGGAGGATTTGAAAATTTATACAACCAATAAAGGGCATGTATTCAAATAAAAATTCAAAACCTAGTCTCATACAAGGATCCTCATTGAAAATACACAAGCCAAATCAAACAAATTTTCTTGGCATACTCCAGACAAGAACAAAGGCTAGCATCAAAATTTCAACCTAGGTAGAAATGCTATAGTAGAATTAATTAATAGGCCTCTCTTCTATGCTCATTAACAATATCAAAATTAAACGGTTTTGATTTAAGTTCAATAACTCTACCAAAAGCTTATGGGGTTGGTTGTTCTATATGGAAACTAACTAATAGAAATAGGTAGCCAATTAGCTATTAAGAATGGAATCACCCATCTTCACATTGAGCTATATTCTAAGATTACTATAAATATGTCCACATGTAAGACAATTTTTTGCTCAAAGAAATACATATTTCACCAAGCCGCCCAAACCAAATAGAATGTGACCAAACCTTACCTAGGTGCATATATATTCATATCACTTTATCAGGTATTGCTTGAACACAAATTGGAACCCACACACGCCCAACAAACACATTCTTCAGCTCTGTTAGATACTTTATGACTTGATTTTTAAATAGTCTAATGTGAATTTTGCTAAAATTAATTATTTTTTTAAATTCACTAATGCAATTCAATTGTACTTTTTCTATTAAGGTGGCCCATTTTTGGGATTTTCTTCCAATGTGATTCTACTATTTTTTAGCAATTTAATTATTTAATATTTAAATAAATAATTATTTATAATTTTGTATTTCTATTATCTTGTTAGAACATTTGACATTTTTCACAAACGGGGAACCTCATCTCGATTTAACAAATTTGAGGCCTAGAACCACGAGCACATTTGACCATGAAAGGAGATGTTTCAACTTTCAAATATTGAGATATCTCAGGAAAAATCTACTACAAATTTGGAAATGTCTATTATACCCTAGGGCCTAAAATCAAGTTTTTGATCTTCACCCTTTTAGATTTACAACAAACACCAAGATTGAGGTATAAGACCAAGGTTGAGGTATAAGACTATCCAATAAAGTATAACACTTGAAGTGAAAACCTAGAGAATGAATACTATACTATTCTATTTGTAATAATATTCATATGAAGATAGCTATGAAGGAAGAAAATCAATATAAATAGGTATAATCCAATGGCTATAGATCCCCTTAGGAAAGGTCCAAATATCCATGCTCTAATCATTTTAAAGCCTCATAGATACAAAAGTAATTCTATCTAATTGTGCTATTTGTTACTTCTGTAGATAATTGAATAACTCTGTAATCAAGCCTCAGATTTTATCTCTAGTAAAAAGATTTTAAGATCCTAATCTTTAGAGAAATAACACTAACCCCTTTTAAATCTTGATCTCTTTTCACTAACAAATTTTAGAATCCTAGTTTCAACCAAACAAACTTAGAGGTAGAGTAGATATAGATTAATAATCACAACATTTATAATAAACTCACATTCAACAAATGGGAACTTACTTGTTAAGTGCAATAAACACACTGCTGAGAACAAATGCTTTGGTCACAAGAAACCATCCAATAATGACCAACCTGCCATAAATAGTAAATCTTATCAAGGTGGCAAAAAATAAAAAACACTAAAAACCTACTTTTCATGAAGCATATTAAAATTTTGAAGAAACCAAAATAAGGATGACCCACATATAATATGCTTGAAGCCAAGAATAGTCAATACTGTCAGTCAATCACCCTCAAAAGAATTAGTATAGATATGATATATTTTACCTATAGCAGAATAGAGGAACCAATAGGGTGATCCCACAATAATGGGTTCCACTTTTTGACCAATTTTGACACTGAAGTCAATATTTTTGCAACAAATGTCACGTTCAAGTGACTATATCTTCAAAACTATAAATAATTTCAAGATGACATAAACTAGTGATTTTGAGTACTTTGTTCCTACTTTGTAACCATATTTTTAAATCTAAAAAAAAAAAATATTTATGTCAATTTTTTTTATCTCCTCCACAAAGTGGTACATAATAAAATTCAATATTTAAAAAAGTGACAGTTCGTTTGACACACATAACTTTTTTTGTAGAAATGATAATGAAGTAATTCTTTTGACATTAGATTTGTAACATCAATATCTAGAGGATGCATTTGGTTTGATTTATTTTGGTAGAATATTGTATAGTTTATGAAGTTTTGAAGTGACATGAACTGTAATTCAGACATACGTTCCATTTGACACAGATAATTTGAAGTCAATTCATCATAAACTATTTTTTTTTTTAATAGAAAGGTATCTCAATAAGCCAGCTCCTCCATATTTTTCAAAAAAAAAATTGACATAATTTACTAATTTTCCCAAGGTGTCAAAGTCGGTTGATGTTCAATCGGTAATGAACCTATAATGAGTTAAATTCATATTTGAAAGTCTTAATGATTAAATTATGTATTAAAATTATAGTCATTGGAAAGCTTGCTCCGAGCAACACATTTTGACATTTTTTATTTTACAATAGGAGATCATTCTCCTGCAACTATGGCAGTCAAAAGAGCAAAAAAAAAAATGAAAAAAAGGTTAAATTTTTTGTGATTTTGCATGTTCGTGTGAACATGGTGTTCGTGCGAACATGGTGTTTGTATGAACATGTTGTTCGTGTGAACATGTTTACCATATTCGCGTTAACGTATGTTCTCCCAAATATGTAAATCATGTTTGGACGAACATATTTATCACATATGTTTGTGTGAACATATGAAATAGGTTCGTGTGAACATGATTTAAAAAAAAGTTTGCGCGAACACATGGTAAACTCAGTTTCTCATTTTGCAATTTTTTTCATTTTTGTTCGTCCCACTAAAGTGGAACCCATTATTGTGGGTTCACCCAATAACAAAAACACTAGAGTCTAGAACCACTAAAGTTGGAACATTTTTTTTTTAATGTTTGTAAGAAATGATGCACAGAGAGAGAGAGAGAGAGAGAGAGAGAGAGAGAGGTACATGTAGAAACCAAGGTGGGAGATTAAAAATTTGGCAGACCAAAGATGAATCCATGTAGCCCTCATGCAAAGTGTTATGTATGTGTGTCTTCTCATTTATATGTTTGTAAAAGCAATCTGAAGGCCTTCTGAAATTCTTGAAAGGGTAAGTAGTGTGTGGATTACTTGAGTAGCAAGTGCATGAAGTGCTAGAGTACTGAAGCTACAAAGATACTACCTTGAAAAGTTGTTCATCAAAACAATATACGTAAGCTATGTCGAAAGGACCCTAAGAAAATCTTAGAAATTAGTGATAACATAATCAATTTCATACCCCAAAATCAGGCATACATAGACAAGCATGTGATTCTTAACATAACATGAATTATATCCAAATTTCCACTGCATTGATTAAAGACATTACAAATAAAAAGTGATTACAAAGATATCTTAAAATAATTTTACAATAGATAATGTAGAAAAGTTTCTGGTAATATATAATAAAAAACCAGGAGCTCCTATAGATGTGTATTCTAATCCATACTCAAAACCAAAAGAATGAAGCCAACTCAAATGCATTCTCCAAAATCACACACCAAAGAGAACACATTGTTATCCCAACCCAATTCAATGCCATAGGGACTAAGAGTAAACACAAAAGAAATCTATAGTATTTTATCCCCAGAAAAGTATGAAATGGATCAGAGAAAGAAGCAACTCTAGCTTGTTAAACCAAAATAATTCATCCTACGGCTTGATCTTTGAGCCAAATAAATGTCCACTTCTAGTCACATTCTCTAGTGCAAGTGTTGCAATAACATGTTGCAACTTTGTCCCCACAACAAGAACAAGGTACGACAGACACATAATATGTTGGAAAAGAATTAATTCCATGAAGAAGCAATATTTATAAAATAATTTAGATAAGGAGAGAAATCATTAGTGAAAATAAGAAATAAATTTAATCTCCTTTTATACTCTCTTCCTTTGCTATTATGAAGATAATTTTAAGCCATATGAAGATAAGTCTTTCTAGTTCCTTTCTCATCCTCACAGAAAATGAACAGAGGGTGTGGGAGATAGAGGGTGCAAAGTACGGGCATAGATGGATAGATAACACATAAGATTCTTTAGGAGAAGAGGAAGAGGCAAACTAAGGTTTTGAAGACTCAGAATCCATTGTTGAACCTTGAAGTTGAATTATCCTTTAAGAGTATTCCAAGGTGGTGATTCAAAGTTGTATGGATCTTAGTTTGTAAAGGAAGTCAAGTTGAAGGGTAAAATAAGTTAAAGCCATCATGAATACAGATTTGGAGACTCATGGATACTCGCAATTTAGAACACAATGCAAATGTATGGGTAAGGTTTGCAGAATGGTCATTTCTAGTAGTTCATTTTTCAATTTTGTTTTAGTTGAGATGGTTGAGAAGTTGAACCTACAACAACTAGTGCATAGAAGACCTTACATGGCACAAGGATTGCATGATAGACACCAAGTTGAGGTTAGAAGGAAAGTATATGCTCCTTTTAGCATTGGAACCTATGAGGATTCTATTTTATGTGATTCTATTCCATTGGTAGGATACCATTTGATCCTTGGGAGGGCATGGAAAGTAGAGAAGCATACATTATATGATGGGGCATTGAATAGTTACACGTTCAAGCATGGTGGAAGACAAGTGATATTGAGATCTTTGAAAGAAGATGAAGCACCAACTAGTTTCTTGTTTGAAAGAGTGGGGTTCCTAGGACAAAGGGAACAAGAAGAAAATAAGGTAGACAAAAAGATAGCAATTTATTTGGTACATCAGGCCTATGTTGAGGCAAAAGGAGTTGTGGATCAAACAAAGATCCTAGAGAGGGTAGTGGTCTAGATGACTAGTTCAGTTGAAGAAGAGACAGAGATGCAAGTGCAGATACATATGGAGAAGTCAACACCTAAAGATCATAGGATAGTGAATATGGTGATAGGTGAGCCACAAAAGGAAGAGACCCAAAAATATGAGAAGATAGGGATAGAGGAGAATATCTCAGAAGTTGCCATGGTAATAAAAGAGTGCATGGGTGAAGATATTCAAGTTGGGATAGTCATATGTCCCTTATATGATGCTGTTAAAAATAGAGAGGATAGGGTTGTTAAACAAGCCATAGATGAGATGTTTGAATGCCAAGAAGGATGGCATTAGGAGGATAAGTTGCAAGAGGTCTCCAAGATGACAGGGACCTTAAGGGATGAGGAGTTAAGACTCTTGGAAACATAGATGGTGAAGAATGCCACAAGTTGACAAATGAAGATGACAAGAAAGATTGTTTAGCCCATTAAGAGGTTGAATGAGAAGAGGAAGGTTCTGAGGGAACCTACTAAGATAAAGGTTCTAGAGGATGATTGTGAGGTAAAACATTGTGTTGAAGATGGCGGAGTAGCAAGTCTACAAGGACTTGATAAAGAGATAGATTTGTGGGATGAGATGAATGCCATAGTTGAGGAATGGTAAGAGAAAGTTGGAGTAATGAGAGAATTCCTTGAATAGGGGCATGAAGAGGAAGAAGTATATGGTCACGAAGAGACCTTAAAGTCAGGGTTGTCTACAAGGACAAGGAACTCACAACAAGTGTGGGAGCAATCCTTGTTATTTTTATTTTTTGATGTAGATATGGACTATGAATTGTTTATGTAAAATGTGAGAATTCTTGAAGCCAAAAATATAGCTATGGAGCAAACAAAATAAATTGTTTAAATTTCCATGAATGACCAATACAAACCTCAAATATTACTTCCAACATACATATCAATGAGGACCAAAAGGAGGTGGAAAAATCATAACCTCTATTGCATTTGCAGTTCTTCTTACTGTGGATTCAGGTCTAAGGCATTAGGTTCATATAATCTCACTATTAGGTGTTTCTTCTACAATAGAATTTAACTAATACATGTCACAAGATATTGTTCTAGGTGTTGGGATTATAGATGGAGTAACTGAGGGGGGTTGAATCAGTTACTCCAAAAAGAATTTCACAGATTCCTTAGATGTCTTAAATAATTAGTTATTGCTAAAACTCGGTAAACAAAAATGCTATAACTCAGTAAATTAACTTGTTACTAATATTCAAGTATTCATGCATGCAAAAGTAAATAAAATGAACACGAGAGACACCAAATTTAATGTGGAAACTCAATATGGGAAAAACCACCAAGTAACTAGCTAGAAAATTTCACTCTTCTGAAGTGAGCCCTGTTAGGAGACAACCCTGTTAAAGGTTACAATACACACTGTTAGGTGTGACCTTGCTAGAGGATTTAATCACCCTATATTAGAAGTGGCCTTGTTAGAGGTCTTTAGTACAATTCAACTGAGCTATCACCTTGTTAGAGGATTTAGAAAATGGTTGTTAAACCAACTCTGTTAAGAGATTTGAAATCACTGCTACAATGATTAGAAAGTGACAATGAATTGACCTAACTAGGATGCAACTAAAATTTCTGATTACAGATCTCTATTCTGTACTATTAGATCCTTTTCAATCAAATATATCTTTGCTACTCCTCAATTATCTCTGATCATCCTTCAAAATTTGCTTTCACAATAATCAGTCTTCCTTCTCATTCATATTACATCAAATCCATCACTTATACTTAGAATTTGCAATTTGACTTCTCATATATACCATTCATATTATCAAGTCAACTCATTCATATGTTACATTTACCAATAAACCATATATCAATCGGTTACAAATATTACTTTAAACAAATAAATGTTATTTCATAAATCGATGAAATCCTTCATTAGCTGACCCTACTCAATAAATACTGCTTCTAGAAATAATTCCCTGAGTAAACCATCTTCACTCAGTTAACATTGGAACATTTGCAAAATCCTTTGGCTACCGAGTTAACTCGATAAGAACTAAATTCCTTCATTATCCATGAGAGCTCGGTAAGAACTATTTCTGCCATATTTCCCTTTGATGACCAAGTGAGCTCAATAACAACTGAATTTCTTTGTTTAACCTTGAAAACTTGGTAACAACTGTCTTCTCGATAGACACTATAAACCTTCTTTTCTAACCTTTTGAGCTTGGTAGGCTATATCTTTTGCCTTGCTGACCATCTGAGCTTGGTAGACTTTGTCTTTTTCCTTGCTGACCAACTAAGCTTGGTAGACTCTATCTCATGACTAATATGACATTTGTGTAACATCAAAGACAACACACAATTGAACAATTGTATCCAACAATCTCCCTCTTTGGCATTGATGGAAACACAACATGTCATAGTAGAATGAAATTTGAAAATAGATCTTTACTGATAAAATACTTCACCCTCTTCCTCAAATATAGTAATCTCCCTCTTTCATAATAATCTCTCCCTCTTACACAAACTCTTATTATTTTTGCAAATTTTAGAAAGATATGACAGTATACTCTCCCTCTTTGACAACACATGCCAAAGAAAACACAAACCAAATGCATAGCATTGTACCTGATGTACTGATTCATATGCAATGTCTTCATTACTTTGCTACATCAACTAATAGATCTTCAATTCCATTCCTATTGATGCATCACTAAAATTGTATTTTAGTGGGCTTCAGATAGGGAAATGACCCCTAACTTACCTCTTAGATACAAGAATGCATCCTTAGGTAAAGCCTTTGTGAATATGTCAACAATTTATTCCTTTGTATGGACATATTCCAATATAATTTCCTTTTCTTGTACCAATTCTCTAACAAAGTGATACTTTATAGCAATATGCTTGGTCTTTGAATGCATCACTGGATTCTTAGATATGTGAATTGCACTTGTGTTGTCACAAAACATAACAATAGGTTCTTTGATTTCTTGCTTCATACCTTCCAATAATTGTTTGAATCACACAATGTTTGAGCAGTTTACTATTGTTGCAACATATTCAACCTCTGCCATGGACTAGGATGTACAGTTCTACTTTTTACTTGTCCAAGAAACCAACCTCTTTCCAAGAAAGAAAACTCCTCCACTTGTACTCTTTCTGTCATCAACATTCCTTGCCCAATCTGCATCAGTGAACACTTTTAAATCCAGATTTCCTCCAAGTTTATACCATAATCCATAATCTTTAGTTCCTTTTAAGTATCTCATGATCCTTTTGATTGCCATCAAGTGATTTTCTTTTAGTTTTCCTGAGAATCTTTCTACAATTCTTACTGCAAGAGTAATGTCTAGTCTTGTGTGCACTACATACTACAACTTTCCAATCATAGATCTATACAATGTCTAATCAACTTCCTTTGATTTATCATCCTTGCTAAGTTTCAATCCAATACACATAGGAGTTCGAACTGGTTTGCAATCTTCCATACCAAACTTTTTCAGTATCTTCTTGATGTATTTAGATTAAATGATGTAGATATCATTCTTACTCTGATGAATTTGAAGACCAACAAAGAATTTGATTTCTCCAAACATTGACATTTCAAATTCTTCATTCATTTGTTCTAAAAATTCTTTGCAAAGGTCATCATTTCCTATGAAAAAGGTATCATCTACAAATATTTCTACCAAAAAAATCTTATTATCTGGTCCTTCCTTTATGTACAAACTACTGTTGTCATTAGTTATTTGAAATAAGATAGTTATGCAGTCTTTCATACCATGCTCTAGGTGCTTGTTTGAGACCATACAATGCTTTATGCAATTTATAGACCATGTCCTTCTTTTCTAGATCAACAAAACCTTCAGGTTTTTCAATGTAAACCTCTTCATCCAATATGCCATTGAGAAATGCTGACTTGACATCCATCTGATAAACTTTGAATCCTTTGTATGTAGCATATGCAAGTAAGGTTCTGACACCTTCCAATCTTGCAACAGGAGAAAAAGTTTCTCCATAGTCTACACCTTCTTCTTGAGAGTATCCTTTGCATACCAATCTAGCTTTGTTCCTTGACACCTTACGATCTTCATTTAACTTGTTTTTGAATACCCACTTAGTTCCAATAACATTCTTGTCTTTAAGTCTAGGTACAAGAGTCCATGTTTTTTTTTTCTCTATCTGTACTATCTCTTCATTCATAGCTTCAATCCAACTTTCATTGTCTAATGCATCTTTGACATTTCTAGGTTCAAAATCAGCAAGTAAACAAGTTCTTTTCAACTTACTTCTTGTCATTCACTAGTACATTTGACCCCATTTTTAGACCAAATTTTTTGATCATCTATTAAAATTATTTAAATTGGTTGGAATATGAAAGGAAAAATATTATTTTCTTAAAAATCCATGCCCATGTTGATCAAAATTTTGACCAACATGAGCTTAACATGAGCTTAGCATGAAAAAGGGTTTGGACTTGTTATGTTTAACACGGAGCATCCAAGAGCTGGACAAGCACAAGAATTGGTGAATGTGATCAACTGTATTTTGGGGCTCTTAGCATGTGAATTAAGGCCATTAATGTTCAAATTATAGTGAATGGAAATGAGTTCTTTTTCTCACACTTGTAGATGGATATGTGGATTTTAGATTTCAAAGTGGTGATTTTTGTGTAGAGCATTTATGATCAATTTCCCATCTTGATAGTATGGAATTATGAGGTTATGGATATCGAGAAATGTATCATCCAAAGGAGTTTGAGGTTCCTCAAGAGGCTTATGAGTTTCATGGAGAATAGATTTTTGACTAAAATTATTGTGGTTAGAGTTGGAGATGGAGGATGCAAGAACACTTCCATTAGCGAAGATGGGATTTTGCCAGCCACTAGGGTGTGATGAATCCGGTCCTTCCTCAACTCATCAAGGACCACAGTAACCCTAATCTCTTTCTTTTTCTCATTATAATTAGTAAATACTCTATTTAAAGGTTTAATCATGGATTTTCATTAGTCACTTTGAAAGTTTTGAAGTGTAGTTAAACAAGGATATGAAAACATTATATTTTTCTGCAAAATCTAGGATTCAATAGTAGACAACCCAAAATTATTTTTCCATTTTATTGTTTTTAGGCCTTGATGATAAACTCTGCAATTTGAATAGCAAAAAAAAGGCTATTATAAAAGCAAAAGGCAAGTGATTCTTAGGGCTATTTTATATATATTTCTTATTTTGTGTGGGTGGGTAGTCAGTGTTTAGGACATGTTGATTATTTATTGGCTGACTGATCATTCTATATTGAAGATAGTCTATAAAACTCATGCATATCTTTAATTTTTACTTTTAAAATCAATACAAAATTTCTTAACTTTGTCGTCTTATCAATCCAAACCAAACAAGGAAAAACCTAAAATAGAAAATATTCATTTAGAAAATGACTTATACGCAATGATTTACAAGGTATGATGTTGAATTTAGAGTACGTGATAAATAAATTGAAAACAAGGCATATGGCATGACCTTTTACTTTCAATCCATCAAGTCAATTTGAATTTCATTCTCTACTCTTTCATTTTATCTTTTTTTATTTGCTTGGTTGACATTGAGATCCCCTGTTACTATCATCTCCATCAGTGCTATGAGCTTTTCTACTATCTCCAAAACCTTGCTTATCTTGTCTTCCTAGAATTCTCTGGCCCACTTGTTGGAGTGTTTTATCAACAAATCTAGTAATTGCTGAACACAACCCTAAATAAGCTCTCTGAATCAACCAATCATTTCATTTCCCAAGCCAATGATTACAATGTTACCATCCTTAGAATTATTATCATTTTCCAATTCACAGATGTAAGAATCTAAGATAGGGATGTAGACAAAATGTCGGCTCTTGTTTAGTGCATGTTTCTTATAGTATCCATACTTTTCTTTTTCACCTCTCTAGAGGATCATAGATGTTATTACAATTGGGACAAATAATAGTAAGTATATTATCATTATTACAATTACAATCATGCAAATTAGAAGTAGGAATCCAAGACATCTGACCACATACCCAAGACACACTACAAGATAGTCAACCACATATCCCTCTACACCAGTCAGCAATTCAATTACAAGCTCCTGCGATTCATTCACAAGCTCCTGTGATTCATTCACGGGCTCCTACAACTCATTTGGAGGCTCTTGCAATTCATTCATAGGCTCCCATTTTTCTCCCATTTGTGCAACCATTCATCTAGGCATTTCCACATTTCCAAAATCAAGATGAAAAACCAAATGAATATGAGAATGAATCCTAAAAGTGTCACATAGGAAACGTTATCTCCAATTTTACACTGAGTTTTTCATCTCCTTCTCTAATTCGTCTTTCTCTTCCTTGAGGAAATAAAAAAGGTGTTGACTCATTGTAGCCCATTGAGCATCTCCTCCTCCATGCTGCTCAATTTTCTTTTCTAAACATCTCATGTGCTTGTCAACTTCCAAACTCATCTCAAAAGCTTCAAAGTTACATGAACCAAACATATCCATCAATTGAATGGCTATGTTCTTAGGGAAGTCCACAAATTCTAACAGATATTTTATTTCTTTATAAGCTTTGATCATATCCTCCGCACCAACATCCATCTTCAAATCCCACTCAAACTTTGTGAGTAGCCTCACCATGATATCGATTAAGGCCATTGTTGCCATCTTGAACAACCAATTGGAATTCTGAAGCTACTTCAAAAACTTCTACCTTTTCCACCAACATTTAATACCTTGAACAATTCTTGGCTCTCTTGGATTTCTTGATAAACATCTTTCATGCAAGGCTTTCTTTTCTTATAACATTTCAGATGATATTTCCATAAACGGTAGAATTTTATCACTTATTTTATCACTACTTTTGGTAGAATTTTGGTCTTCATTAGAATGTTTTTGGAATCACTTTTGTGCTATTAAATTGCTTTGGAGACCTCTTTCTGATCTTGGAATAGCAGTGGGGATCTCTTCTAAGTGGCAGATGAATTAGGGTGTTTATTGCCACTTAATGAGCCCTTGAACTAATATTCTCAATTTTATTATGTTTTGAACCATGGGTAGGATGTATGTAATTGCAACGGTATCTTATTTGATCAATCAATTTATCTAGTTTAATTGGAATTCAATTTCTATTGTGGAAAATTAATTGGGGTCATGCAATACTTGAAATCTTGCCAGTGAGAAGTTTTGAGTCTAATATTAAGGGTTGATATTACTGTCATGCCCAAACTACGAGGGCAAGAACAATTTTTTTTTTTTTTTTTTTTAAATTAATAATTAAAATGCACTAAGTTTGAAATGATTGTGATAACAATTTAAGTAAAGGTTCTCTACATTACATCTTAAGTTTATAAACTCTTGTGGAGGAATACATCGTTAAGATTTTGAAACTTCCATTATTAGATTAAGATTTATCACAATATAAAGAGATCAAATGATTGACGATGCAACCTGCCCTAGATTTTAACTAACAAAACTAACTAGCATTATCAAATAAATTCATAAAAAGATTTTACTAAAGTAGGACTAATCTTCTAACTTCATCTTAAAATCTAAGCACTAAAACAATTATAATAATAAGAAACAAAACACTATACCAATATTTAAATTAAAGTTATTAATGTGAAGCTTAAACTAGACATAAACTTAATTGACGAACAACTAACTAAATCTAAATTATGATCTAACTATATACAAAATAGTGACTAAACTTTAAATAAAATTGAACTTCAATACATATAAGTGAACTATTACTATAAAATATATATTAGTATTTAACAACCAAATAACTTTTAAACAATAACAATTTTAAACAACATAAAAAAATTAAACTAACTAATTAAAATTATTAATAAACAACATAAAGTAACTACAAAACATACTATATACTATTAACTAAAAACAATTTTAGTAAACTAAACTAATTTACAATTTTAAATAAATTTAAACTAAATACTAACACTAAACACCTATACTAACTACCCCCACTAACACCTAACACCTAACTCTACTTACTAACCACACCCTACTCTAACCACCCCCACACCCCCCCCCCCCCCTTTTGTCACGTCAACCCCCTTTCCCCCCCATAACATGTGCTTCCCCAAGTGCTTAAATCTGTGCCCTGTCGAAGTTTACTGACTCTGCATCAGTGATATCCCACTCCATCCCACTTGCCCTGGGTGGAAACCAAGGTAGCTGCCCATGGAGAAAGCAATTTTTCTTTAAAACTTTAACAATTTTAAAACACATTATAACAAATACCAAGGTCAGCAAGAGTTAAGGGAGGGCAGGGAGGTGACGTCATCTCCATGATGACCATAGACTTGCACAAAAAAACTTTTAAAAAAAAAAAAAAAAACCTTTTTAAATATAGTTTCAAACTGATGTCCACCAAGGAAGATGGAAAAGCATTAATTGTATAAATTTTTATGGGTAGCAATATAGATATTTAGTTTTAAATTATATTATACACATTTTTTTAATATCATTATCAATTTAGTTTTAATTTTCAAGATTTTACAATTGATTTAAAAGAGAATTTTGAAGAGAATATTCTCTATTTCAAAAGGGCATTTAAATTGTTTCCCCCATACAAAAGACAGAGAGTTTTTACAAGGCAATGCATTTTTTTTCAAAGTGTAATTTTTTTTTTTGGATGGATTTAAAACATAGATTAATTATTGTGATACAATAATTCAAAATTAATTGATATCTTAAACAACTTGAATTGAACTATCAACCATAACCATTTTCTTTTTCTTTTCTTTCCTTAACATAATTTTCATTTTGAACATATAAGGAAACTAGAAAATTTTTTCTTAATTAATCCATCATCATAACATCTTATTTCTGATGTGCATCCATCTAATTTAAAATTACAATTGAATCACATGATAAACAATTATACTTAATCACCATTTTTTTATTGGCAAACCTGATTCAAAGGCTCAGCCGGGAAAGAACTAGGAAGAAAACTCGGCTTCGTTGCCATTACAACAAAGTTTGAAATACAATTTACATAGGATTTCAATCTCGAATTACAACAATTTAATTGGATTTCCTTCATGACCCTCATCAAGGGTTCCATAACAATTTTTGCAACACATTTCTAAGAACCATGAAGGGAACAGAATCTGATCAGGTGACAACAAGCATGACCAAGAGACAATAAAACATGCATATTCATACAAGGTTTTCACAATAGGATTCACAATGAATCAAAACTAGGGAAAGGTGGATTTTACCAATAGGAGATGTTAGTCACAACACCAAAATAGATGCCCAATCAGGGCTATAAACCAAGAACTTTCGTTCTTCCATTTTAACATACCAAACTCATACGAGGTTTGTGCTAACAGGTTGGGGCCCATAACACCCTACCCTCTCTCCCTTTTCTCATCCTGAGAAGAGATTCTACACTGTTGGAGTCCAACTAAAAAGGACCTTTCCCAAAATTGGCCACTTTTTCCCTCTCCAATGGTGAGTAATGCCAAAACACCCATACAACAATACTTCAAAATTCAAAGAGAAACATGAAAGGAAAACATCCAAAGACATGGGTTTCAATCCTTCCCAACATACCCGACATACATACAAGCATCCAAACAACAAGAAAATAGCATATGCATGAAACAAGCAAGAAAATTTGAACAAGGGAGATGAAGAACTCCTACCTTCACAAAGAGGTAATGGCAATGAACAAATTTGAGTAGAACTTTTCCCTTTCTTGCTTCAATCTTCCAAGACTCCTCTCTAAATGTAGAGATTGGGTAACAACCTCCACTACTCTAAGAAGGGCCTCTAAATAAGCCTCAAACTCAACCACCAAAAGGATCAATACCTTCCCTCATCCACCTACAAATCTAGAAGCTCCTAACTCAAACCACACTATGGTTAATCACTAAGTGGAGTTGAGGTGATGCAACTCATGGTAGCCATAGCCAATTTTCACAAAAAGGTAAAAAGAGACTTTTTGAGTGATCTCAAAAGTCAATAAAAGGGGCTTAGGGGTTGGAAAAGACCCCCAACCCAAACCCACACCCCTTGGGTATAATTATTTCATGTTTTAAAGCCTTAGGAATAGGTTTAGAGCCAAAAAAAAGTTAGGAATAAAATAGGACCATCTAACAACTCTAACAATGTAGATTAAGCACTAATTCAGATTAGGGATGACTAAACTCGATTAAGAACCAAATCAAAAAAAGACACTAACCTAATCTGACTTAGGTCCAAAGGTTACACAGTTAACCCTAATAAGCATGCTGAAGAACATAATCAAATTCACGAGTGTCAAGTGACACTATAAGAACACAGTTACGAACATTAACATTTATTGATCATAGAAAGATACATACATATATCTCACAATAAAAATACTTGAAATATGAACAACAAGGTATCCAAAATTAGCACATAGGGATCAATTTTGTTCCTCCATAGGTTTCTTTGGCTAAAATATCTGTACACTCATTGCACACATCAGTAGTCCCAAAAATCACATGTACATATGTATATATACATATCAGGAATCACATAAATTAAAACATCCATCTATAAAAAAATTAGGGTTCCTCTCATCCTATTCAATTCTTAAGCATTTAAAATATCTTAAACCAAAATGTTAATCCTACCTTTTGGTTAATTCATCAACATAAATATACATAAAATATTAAATGACGGACATCAAAAATCTGAAAATAACATCACACAACATGAAATAATATGATATATTCAAGTATCTGATAATGTCTCGACATCTCGAGTCATGAGTATCAAAATGATAAAGTAACAACTAAGGCTATGAAGGGTCAGGGCAAGGCCTCACAATTACCGCTAGTCAGTAACATGGGGAGGTTGTTTTTGGTACAGTTAAAGGGGTGGATTTATGTCTGCAAGTCCTGCAACAATCATCTTGCAAATATTGATGAGATTGTCTCTAAGGTAGGAAACTTGTACTTGTAGCTTGGATTCTACATAGGAATCACATTAATCTATATTTGATTTGGGCTTTAGTCATGTCAAATGGAGGGGCATTCAAGACTTATTTAAAGTGGATGACTATGCTTTTGATTTCTTATGTGTCTAAGTTGTCAAGTATATTTTTTGGAATAAGCTCATGCATTCATTGATTTTGGACTTTCACATTTTCTGAGGTTATTTTACTTGTGTGTTTTTAAAGAATCTTAATGCAAACTCCACAACTAGTCATTGAACTAAGACATATCATCCTCATGTATGTTGGTATTAAGGACAAAAGGACCTGCATGGAACATAGTCATTTAAAGACTTTTTGACATTTTTTTAGTAGGGGAGTAGTGAAGGGTATAATCCTCCCATGTTGAGATTTTCACTGTCTAGCCACTTGTCCTATTGACAAAGCATTTTGGGACATGTGATGCTCTATATGTTATCCTTGTTATTTAATTTTGACTAATGCAAGATTTAATTCAATGAAAATCCAATTATATATTTGTGTTAAGTAATTGAAGGCTTCTACCAGTATTTATGGTTACATTTCATTTAGAAATTTGATTGTATTACTGTGAGTTTTCATTTTAGAAATTTCATTTTTCCTCATATATGTTGCAAATAACTACAAGGAAAGGGGGTACAATTAGCACACAAGCACCTTTAGTCATCTGGTAGTAGGAGGAAAGGATGTATAATCCATTACATTTAAAATTTCACCCTCTTTCTTGGGTCATATATTATATATTCATGGGTCAATGAGTTTCACTCAAAAAATGTATAGTTGAATCATGATAGAAATATCACAATTTGACTTACTGTGGAAAATATCTTAGGCTTATCGATTGATGAGCTCAAGGGGCTTTCTAATGAATGGTTCATAAGGCACAACACTTGTTGTAGATTTTGCAAATGGGATTGCAAGTAGAGTGGTTTAAACCATGGAGGAATCTCCATAGTTAAGCCTTCTTGAGCTAGAGTAGTACTGGAATGGGTGAGACTTTGAGGAAGTCATGGTGCTTCACCTTTGTGGGCACTATTTCGATGCAATGAATGCAAAGTGTTCATTCATTCTCATGAGAAATGAGTCTGTGTGAACTACTATGCATGAATCATGGCTCAATGAGTTTGACTCAAAAAGTACACTATTGAATCTTGATAGCAATATCAGAATTTAACTTGATGTGGAAAATATCTCCTACTTATCAATGATTTATGTATCTTAAGTTCTAAGATACTACTTCAATAATAAATACACCTTCAAAGTTCAGAGTTCAGACAATTTTGCTTTTCAATATTTTGTGGTTTTGGCCTGATATAAGACAATTGTTGAAAATAGTAAGGTTTTTATATTTCCAATTATTTATTATAAAACCACTTCCCAATTGAGGATTAGCTTGTCATTGTGATGGTACCCTTATCACTGATTTTAATTTGAAAAGTCATTTTTTAGATTATTGTTCTTAAGTCTAGAAGTTTTTCTTTGATGCTAATTATGCCTTTAGTGTGCAGAAGTATCTCTATTTTGAAACTTATAATTTTGTTCAGATATGAAGCAATAATTGCATATGGTTATTGTTTTTAGTTTTAGTGGTTTATCATAAACCAAGTATCAGTTAAAGCTTGACTTGTTATTACTATAATTACTTTGTTGTTAATTGGTTCAAATAGTCATGTTTGAGTTTTTGTTATTAGATTTTTTTGTGGATGATAGAAAAGAGAACTAATTTTTTGAGTTTAAATCTGTCGCTTCAGGTTTATTCACTAAAATTGGGCTTATTTAAAGATTTATACATACTTATTGGTTATTGTTACAAAGATTTTAAATTGGTTATTGTTTTTGCTACTATTAGAATACTAATTATTTTTGACAACATGCTTTATATCTGTAACTGAATGAAAAATGGTAATGGTTGAAGTTATCCAACTTAAAAATATTTGACAAAGGTTTGGGCATTGAATTTACTCTGAAGAGAAGATATCTTTATTGAGATGCCTATTGACTCAGTTCCCACCCTCCAACATTATCTTTTTTATACATGTGAATTCTTTCTGTGACACGTGGCTCAGAAATTATTAATTTATTGTATTTCCTTTGTTTGGAAGTGGATGCAATGTTCCCAACAATATCACTATTGAGAGGAAAACATCAAGTGGCAAGTTTCAAGAGGAACTGGGAAAATAGGGGTAGCTCAAGAGATTTTACTGTCAACCACTTGGAGAGCTTTTAAATAGTATCTAGACCAAGTCTCAAAATTTATTCTCAAAAGCTTAAAAAGCTTTGATGGTGATTTTGCATTGGTTGCTAATTTTCCACATGCAATTTATGTTCATGCTTAATGCTATATTTGTATTGACAACATTTGCCTCTACATCTTGCAAAATCACGTGAGGTCTTTAAACTCTTTGTAACTACCTGGACAATTTTATATCCTTATTTATTATGTTGTGGAACACACATCTCCAACCATAATAATGCTTTGTTTGCTTAATAATGCTCTTGGCTTTCCTTGAGATCTTTTGTTCTATCCCTACTATCCCTTAAACTTAGAGAAAAATTGAAGAAAGTATAATAAATTATCATTTTTTGTTGTTGTGTTATTTAGGAGAAGCAAGAGAACCATGTTCAAAGAATAAAGGAGAAAGTTAGAACACTAGAAGGTGTGCCACACTTATTTGACTTAGTAACTGTTCAGGATGAGCACATTAAATTTGCATGTTTTATGTTGCACTAGGAAACACTATTGTAGCAAAAGATCTCAACTAGGTAGATTGTATTCTTTACTTATTTTTTAAGTGTCTCCTTCTTTGCTACCTTATTCTATGGTAGTATTCATTTTATTGGTTGGATTTGTAAGAAAAGATCAACTAGTTATAAAATTGAGGTTAGTTTTACATTTATTATAGAAAAAAAATTTCAAGGTCCATGCATTTGGATGCCACTACCAAATTATGCATATTCTAATTTCATATATCTACTAATGACAGTAATAAATGGTGTTTTCAGCACCTCTTTCTTAAATATTTTATATATTTCCATAAACTTGTATGTTTAATCTTTTTAATTTTATTTATTATGTTTTGTTAGGCCACTCAAATTGCCTATGGTCTAGACAAAGAGTTCATACATGTGGTCACATTGGATGGTGTAGTTTTTGAGAAGTCTAGTACAATGAGTGGTGGCGGTGGAAAACCACAGGGTGGTAGAATGGGAACATCCATAAAAGCTTCTAGTGTTTTTGGGGAAGCTATTGTGAGTGCTGAAAAGGAACTTGAAAACTTAGTTGAATAGCTTAGAAACATACAACAAAGGATAAGTGCTACTGTTAAGTAGTATCAAGGAGCAAAGAAGGCCATGTCACATTTGGAACTTGAATTAGCCAAGACACACTTGGAGGTCTAGAAACTAAACAACACTATTTCCAATCTATTATTTGTAGACATCATTGCCACTGTTTTAGCCATGGAAATGGTTTACCTAATCTTACCATTGTTCTAATTATAGATAGAAGGACTCAACGATCAGCATGTTGACATCGAGAAGCAACTTGATTTTTTGAAGTCTGCAGTACAAGCATCAAAGAGTGAACTAGATAGGCTGAAAGAACTTGACCAATTCATGAAAAATGAAGAAAAAGATTTGCACATCTTGTAAAAGGCTCTAAAAAGCTCAAGGAGAAGGTTGGAAAGATAGGTTTCAAGCCATTCATGTGAAATTTTGTAAGCCAAACTTTCTAATTAATACATTTATTTTGTAGGATTTGTATTCCTCTTTTTGAGGAACTAGAGAAAGTTGATATCACATTTATTTTGGTGACATTGAGTTGAACTATGACATTTTGGAACTAAATTATTTTTCTAACTGGATTATCTTGTAGTTCAACAACATTCTGAATGTGATTTTCTCATCACCAACAATAGTTCCTGGATTTGTAGCAATATACTGGATAACACTTCGCATGTACATGAGAATTCAACAAGGAAACATGGAAACCATTGATAGGTTGAACTTTTAGTGCAATGGCAGCCAAACGTGTAACATGGCAATCATTGACAAAACCCATTAAAAATATAATTTGAGCTGTCCAAGAATAGAGGAACACTTGTGAAACTAGAAACCATAGAGACCCTAAAAATTGGTCAACACTAGTAGAACATCATGGTGTAAAAATATGGTCCTTCTCTCTTATTTAATCACAGTGTGGTCTCTCTAGAAGGTCATGTTAAGACAAATGATTGCACAAAACATGGTGTATATATAGACATGAATCTTCCAAGCCTATTTCTTATAATTTTCAAGGTAGATTTTCTTATAAGTAGAGCAACATGTTGGGTAGTTTTTTTTTACGAGTTGAAAGGGAGAACACAAAGTAGCGGTTAGAATTCTAGAACCATGGTTCGATGGATTGCCCACAATTGCTCCAAAATCATGGTACATTGGTCACATTGCTAAGGGAAGTGACAAGTTGATATTGAGAGCATTGTTGGGCTTACTTTCTTTGAGGATGAAAAACTCATAACTTTTTAAGATTATTTAAGATTGTTTCAAACTTGTTATACTTCCTTCAACTTTAGATTATGGAAAATCAGACATGGCATCTAGAGAAGACATAAATCATGTTTAGTTCTTTTCATATTTGAAAGATTAACATTCTTCAAGACATGGGCATATGCAACTTTCCACTCATCCTCAGAGGAATGGGCAGCTCACTTGATTGCCTACTCTAAATAGTTAAGACAAGTTGCTACTACAATTTAAAAAAATATTTTATGAGCTCTATGCATATTTTTTGGACTGCATCATCTGGGTACTTTTGATACAGAGTGCTTCTTTCAAGATGTAGATTAGTTAAGGATTCTATACTTGCAAAGTTTAAGGTTTTCTTTATCTCCATAATGCTGTGCTTTGTAAAGTTATAGTTGAAAAAGGTTGAATTAAGTACTTTTAAGTTTTTGTATAAGGCATATAAAGACCATGCCTACTCATTATTTTGGTGACCCATTTTGGTTTTTCTTCTTCACATTGATCTTTATTTGTTAGTTTAATTAGCTACTGGAATATTTTTTCCCTCTCAACATTTTGATTTTGACACTATTACATTCGCTTGCAGATCCATAGGGAAAGACAATTTTACAAGAATTTGGTTCCAAGCTATACAATATATGACATTGAATGTTCACACCACTCATTTAGGAAGTTTACTAGTGATGGAAACTATCTTATATGTTTCAGCAGGAGTTATCATGAATTGATAGTATATAGACATCATTGGCTAAGTTATTGTTACAAGGGTGAGGATTGTGAATGTAATGATATCCCCCAAAAGGAAAAGAATTTTGAGAGCTACTTTTCTCAACTATATTCCATTCCTCTTACTTCTAGCAATGAATTTATCTGCAAAGAATTTTTTCTTTATATGGAAAATCACCAGTTTGGTATAGTTGCTACATCAACTACTACGGACTAGGATGCACCCATATCCGAGGGAGCCATTCAAGGAGTTCCCTCTATAGAGAAGGTAACCTTTTTTCTTGTCAGGTTGGTTTGTGGATTTTCTAACTTATATTTTGAAATTATTGTTTTTTAAAAATGTTTAAGTTAAGATGGGACTGCTCATTAGTCATTATATCTTTGCTGGGTGTAATTGAACTAAAAAGTTATTTATATGCTTGTGGCAGGTTACTAATTTAGTCACTGTAACCATGATTGAAGTTTCTCATTGCTGTCTAGGAAAATTCACACTGACTTACTTTGGCATTGTTTGAAGGTTGATAGATGGGGAAGTCATGGATGTACGAACTTTTTGCAATGACTTTATTCAGTTGGGTCACAACATGGGAGTCTTTTTATATGATGATTTATTTTCAATCATGTCCATTTGCTACCAAACAATTCATATTCTAAAAAATTGAGACACTGGAACTTTTGTGGATGTGTGGGCTATTGGAACATATTGCAGGGAGGATGATAAAACTTATTATCAACTGTCAGACTTAAGGAAGTGATACAAAATTTAGAATCTTAGCAAATGTTTGTTCAAATTAGAGTAAATCTTTCCTGATTAAAAAATATAAAAATCATTCCTGATCCTTTGGCTATTCTATTTTCATTGTTACGATGTAGTAATTTAGAGGTAAAGTAGAACTGTATTGTGAATTTTCTATTTAGGTGGTTAATTAGCACTATTCTGGCTTGACTAAGATGCTAAGAATATGAATAGTGCTCAGATTGGTACAAGGAAGGTAATTGTATGGACTCAATATTGCACCTTATTTAACCATGTTGAGCAGTATTTTTGGAAATGTGGGGAGGGTTCTCCATGGAAGAAATGGTGAAGGGGCATTGAGTGAAGAACCTTTGGCTATTGGTGTTTGAGCATACCATAAGAGAGTGGTCAATCTTTATAACAGTCCATGAAACATGATCTCTTTCAACAAAAAATAATCTAGATGTAGGCACAGGCTTGGTGGGTAATCCCACCTATGGAGATGTCATGAAATTGAAAATTAAAGTGAATGAGAAAATAAGCAATGTGAAAAATTCTTGCTTTACCTAGGGTTTTGGTAATCAAGCTATTTATTAATGTTCTATTTATATATGCAAACTCAAAAATCAGTTCTCTCATTGCTAATTGTCAATAAGTATTAAGAACGCACAATTATATAGCCTCTTGCACAAATTTGTCATTGTGATTGGTGCCCAATAGGAGATGAGTTAATGAAAATAAGAGGTGTAGCAATGTAGGGAAAGTGCTAACTTGACAACAAAGGTGAGTGGTGCACTTGAAGTAGCTGTGGTGATACCTGATGCTTTCAATTAAGGAAGCACATATGTATTTTAGCTACCTATTATAAAACTTATTTGGATAAGCATAAAGAAAAGAGCTTACTATAAATTATTACATCAACATATCCTCGTCGGTCCTTTGGTTTGTTGATCATGTTCTGTACCTCAAATGCATTTGAAATTTTTTTATTGATCTCATGAAACAATGTTTAATATTTTCCAGAGAAACAACATTGGGAAATAATTTGAATGGTTTGGTTAGGTGTTTTCTCAAAGCTTCTTTCAATTTACTATACAAGTTACTTGTTTAACAGAAATTATGTCATATTTAGTTCTTTTCAGCGTATGTGAAACCTTGTATAGCCTTTTGGTGTACTTTATGTTATTCTTCAGATATTTTCTCTACCTTTTTGATGAATGATTGTTCTTTTGAGGCTTGCAATGAAAATAGTTTTAATCATGTTATTTTGATGCTTGGGATAAGAAAATAATTGTTAACAATTAGAAATTTTGGAACTATTACTGTAGAATTTAGATAGATGTAAAGCTAAATGCTGTGATATTGAACACTTAAAGTGATGATTAACTCTACTGGTGAATTGAATTTTTAATTTTCTACAACTTTGGGAAGGATGGGTAGAAGTGCGATGATTGTGGTCATTCAGCCCCACAACACTTCTGCTGGTGGAACAGGGTATAATATCATTGGTTTCCCTTTTTCCTTATGTAGGGGAAAAAAAGGATTCGGATTTATATTTTTCCTTGCCTAGACTGACATATTCCTACAAATTGCTCCAGTTTGAACATTTTATTTTATGTTATATTTCATGTTACAGTTTGTTGCAAATCCAATAAAGAAATGGGGCTACGCTCATGATGGGCACAAAGCATTGATTCTGCTCAAGTACAAAGTATTGAATAGCATAGTTCTAAGGCATACAGAAATTGAATGGGAAATAATCTTGCCCTTCCACCTAGAATAGTCAGTGTTTCTTCACCCATGGCTTTAGATTGCTTTATTATAGTAGTCATATTTGTTATTTTTGTTTTCTTTAGAGGGGTTAGACAAGGTAGATTCTCATTATTTGATGTGTCACATTCTTTTCATTACATGCATGCATTTGATGCAAGAGAACAAGATTTCTATGAAGCTTTGTATACATAGAGTGAATCACAGTTCAACGCGTAAGAAAACCTTTACATGAATTGCTTTCAAGGGATGGATTTAGATGCAATTTTTTAGTGAACAAAGTCACAAATATAAATATTTGTTTGTCATTTGCTTCAACTTTTTTCAATTCAATAATTCTCTTCCTGTTTTTATAATTTAGTCATAAAATCTAATTTTCACATTACTTATCTTCTATCCAATTATTTACCTCTTGTATGTGTTTTTCCTTTCGTATGCCTTGGATTGGATCTCTACTATAGGCATTATGTTGATTTGTATAGGAATGTTTTTTATAGTTGTAATCCAATTCCAAATTCTAGAGATGTATTTTTGATCTATTACAACTGTAGATATGTGCTATGCAAATATTTCTTGTGTTTCTCTTTCCTATGACAGATTGGTACATCTAGCAATCCCTTGTTCATAACAATAACTAAGTATACTCATGTAACATTTTGGAATATTGTGTTTTTTTGTTTATTGTTGAATATATATGTAACAATTTTTGCACTTTTAAAAAATAAATCTATAATCCCTTTTGCCAAGGTATATCAACTTCCCTTGATTTTCATTATAAATGGAATACCAGTAGTAGTATTGATGTCATGAGATCTATAAAATCTTATGTTCTTTGGAATCTATATTATGCTTTTTGGTTCTCTTAAATACTTAGCAAAGTAGCCCAAGGAGTGACTGATCTAGGTACTTGGCACAAAGCTTTGTTGTTTTCTTAACTCTGAAAGAGTACGGCTGGCACAACACTCCTAAGTGACATGTAGGGATTGTTTTGTGAATCCTTACTTAGGCTATGAATTTTGACATTATCTAAACAAATTCCTCTTCTTTGACATCCATAATTTGTATCAATTGTCACCTTCTTTTTCATTTTACGAATTAGAAGCATATCTTTATGTTCTATTTTTTAAGTTTTCATATGATTAGCTTCATAATATTGGAATATATATTGCACAATATTTAATATTATTGCTACTACTATCACGTTTCTTAATACCATCCAGCATGGAAAGAAACTAGAAATGGCATCACCTTTTTCAACAATCTTTTAACAGTAACTAACACCTTATTATATTTCTCATACTGGGGTAAACAACTTTTTGTCAGTGTGTAACAATCTTAACCTCTAGCCTGAAAACAAATTTTAACTGACATCCATATTTTCATTTAGAGCCTGCAAAAATTGTCTCTCGAGCTCAAGAATCTAGTAGCTCTAGAACCCCAATATTTTTAGATCTACTTCTCATTTATTGGAAATAGATTTGAGTAGCAGCTCTAGAGAGATAGGCTTTGGTTCATCTCATTTTAAAAATAATTATGCTTTCATAGGGTTATGAAATTATGTGAGTCCAAAGTATAGCCATTATTTTCTCATTGGCTTTGTTGATACCATGACAAAGTTTGTGTACCACTTGCCATGTTTTTAGTGACATTTTTTTTGGACTTAGTATATGTATGTAGTGTGTACACACATGTATAATGCATGTATGTAAGCATATATGTATATGTATGCATGCATGCATGCATATATACATATGTACATATGTATGTACTTCTTGATGTGTGTATGCATATGTTTATTTATATATGTACTTGTAAATATATGCATATAATGTTTAACAAAATTCCTCAAAAGAGATGGATATATATGGGCAAACATGCATTCATGAAAATGGAATGAACACCAAATGTTTTAAAATGACACTTGTAGACCACCTCGCACTCTATGAGTTCTGTGAGTGATAAAATTTACTGTTAATCAGTATTGTATCAATGTTTCACACTTATTACGTATTGAATTAAGCTTGATAAACAACATGTTGATGTGAAAACAAATAACTAAAACAAAATCAGAAATATTGTGTGATTGGTGAATGTCCAACTATGGTTTCAACAGAATTCATGTTAGTTATCAGGAAGATTGGAAGAGACCAAGTGAAGTAAAAGGGTATCAGGCTATCCTTTTTCTAGATGAATATAAATAATTTTATTCAATCAAAAAATATATTGGCAGAGAACAAATATTCATAAGTGCGAGCTAGCAAATGCACTTCAAATATTAAAGCTTGAGAAATAATCATGATAAATTTAAAACTGGAACATATTGGGAAATTCACATAAGATTGTGTGTTGTTAATGAGCTGTAATCAAAATTAACATAAATTATATAATTCATATTTTGTTAAGTTGCATTCAAGTCAATACGTAAAATATGTTTGGGGGAATTCCTTCTTATTGCTAATGGAGTGTTTGGAAGCCCATGAGAAGAGTTCATGAGACCGACCTAGAGAGGAATAATTTTGATTCGATGCATCCAATTATGAGTTTTGATACTTGTATACTTGTGTAGGCAATAGAAACATGATCTAAAGCACACCAGTTTTTTCTTCTTGTTTTTAATTTAAGTATATTTTGGTCTCATGCAGCATATTTAAAATAGCTTTCAATAGGTGTCTTATTTGAACAATCCTGCTTATAGTATTATGTTTACTCCTATTTTATAGTACAAGTTTATTCTTGATGGGGACTATAGGGACAATGATCAATAGCCTATAATGACTCCCACTTTTGGGACTATCTATAATTTCTTATATGTTACAGCTCCAGAGCTTCCAACAGTGGTAGTAACTCTAGAATCACCAGGAATGGAATCCCAAATGGAAGTAGGTCATGCCTTTCAACATGTAAGTTGAAAAAGATATGTAATGCATTTTATTTGTTGAGGGATTGCATTTGAGTTTGAAATGAACACCAAATTTGATTGTTTTGAAGGTTATGCCCAAACAATGAAGTTAGATAATGGTTGTAGCATATTGTGGGTAGAATACCTACACAAGCTTCAAGTTCCTACTATTTTGTTTTTATATCGGTGAATGTATTGTTGGAAGTAAAATTTATGTACATTTTCAATTGTTCAGCTTATTCCACATTGTATTGTGTCAAAAAAGTGTCTTAGACACCCTAAATTAGTGAGTTTACGTTGCTAGAGCCATAGGAAATCTATTCATCATGATCAAAATCTAAGTTAAATGAAGGAAGAAATTTATAAATTTATTTTTCATTTTCATCTACTCGCTTCCTCAATACTAAGCTAATGCCCTTCAATATCAACCCTGATAACTACCAAAATCTAATCAATTGGTGAGATTGGTAACTATGCGTATGAAATTGGTATTAATTTTGTAGTGCATGATTCATTATTGTGATCCCAAATAGGTCACATTGTTCGATGATGATCTGTAGGAGCAAGTCTAGAGGATTTCACAAAAAGAGGTTTGCATTTTTGTTTTCTAATTGATATGGTTTACATTTTTGTTTTAGGAAGACTTTTGTATCAACATTTCAGATGATATATCATAATCTATCTTCTACACTAACTAAGATCACATGTCAATTAAGCCTCTACAATTTCTTTTCATCTAGAGATAATTCTAACACTTTGTGAACATTATGTTATGGTAGAAGAAAAGAGCAAGGAAACTATTGGCATCATCTACAAGGAGCCATGGGGATAATTCAAAGCAATATGCTTCTCCAAGTAAAAATAAAGAAGCCGATAAAAAAGATGAAGCTGATCTCTCTGACCTTGTTGATATGGACTATGGTAAAGTGTATGATATGTAAGTGTATGATGGAATAGAGAAAATCTAGAGCACCACTATAACTTATCATATAGAGGGATGGTGATAGTAGTTAGTTGGAGGTTGGTTTCGACATTCCATCCATCCCTTTTTGGGTACATGATGATAATTTTATTTAGTGGTTGTTGTTGAGCAACATAATAGTTCTATTCACATTATATATCAAGTAAATAAATGGCTTGACATCACTTAAAATTTTCATGCTATCCATTTCTTTATATAATCAAAAGGCTCGAAATGTGGCAAAATGTTCACCATTAAATGGGGACAACCCATGTGGAAATTAACTGAACTTAGTTGAATTGTGCAATAGTAAGTCATGTTATGTGTACCCCATATGTTCAAAACATGAAAATAATTCTTTTTATCATATGTTTATCTTTTGGTGGGCCTTGTCAGCCATTGACTGCCTTCATAAAATGTACGTGATTTGTCTCAATCATATAACTAATTATATATTCTTCATATTAGTTACTCTCGGTGTTTTTCAAGCATTCTAGAAAACAGTTCACATGCATCCTACACTCTCTCTCGTCTAGTTGATGATGGATTACACAGAGTGATCTGAAACCATGATGCTAAAAAACACAATCAAATCCAAAATGAACTTGCACTACAAATGGATTGTGGAAATCTGATTTTGGTAAAATTGCATGCATGTCTACTAAGACAATCACAACTTAAACATATATTTGTCTTGGTAGACATGCATGCAAAATTAACAATATCAAATTTCCACAATCCATTTGTAGTGCAAGTTCATTTTGGATTTGATTGTGTGTGTTTTTTAGAATCATGGTTTTAGATCACTCTGCATAATCCTTCATCAGCTAGATGAGAGAGTGTAGGATGCACGCAAAATATCATATCATAGGCAAGGTATGTGAACTATTTTATAGAATGCCTGAAAAAAATTTACAGCTAGCTATTGGTGGAAATTTCCACCTTCATTGGTCGAAATTTCCATCAATGCCTGGGTTTTTTCTACCTTTGTTGGTTGAAATTTCCACCAATGCCTAAATTTTTTTCTACCTTTTTTGGTCAAAATTTCCACCAACGCCTAAATTTTTTTCTACCTTTGTTGGTTGAAATTTCCACCAATGCCTAAATTTTTTCCAACCTTTGTTGGTCAAAATTTTGACCTTCATTGGTTGAAATTTTGACCAATTCCTGATTGAACTTAGGCAATGGCTTTGGAAGGTTTTCAACCAATAGCACTAGTTGGTCAAAATTTTGACCAAAAAAATATTGACCAATGGGTTGGTTGAATTTGGTCAAAAACTAGGTTGAAAATTTAACTAATAAAGGTCAAAAAATGAGCCCAAATGTACTAGTGATTGTTCCTTCTAATTTATCTCCAATGATCTGATTTGGTGCATGGTGCTTCCTAACATACTTGGTTAACAAAAGCTCCTTGCCTTTTAAGTGACTTGCATTGTTATCCTTTTGTGCTTCAACTTCTAGTTCTAATTTTGGTTGCTCGAGCTCAGTAGGTGTTGATTCGGTAGCTTCTATTTGCAACTCGAGTTCTTGCAACTTGATAGGTATTAGCTCAATTTGAACTTCCTGCGACTCGATTATTGAAGACTCAGGAGTTGAAGGTTCTTGATTGACAGGTGTATTTGGCATTGTATTAGGTTCAATGCAAACAAATCTCCTATAATCTTCAGGTTCCTTTTTGCTTTCTTCTTCAATTCTCTCTACAAACTCATCAACTTTCGCATGTGCACTTTCTATGACTTTGTGAGTAGATAAATTCAAACACCTATATGCTTTACTTTTTTAAGAGTATCCCAAAAATATTCTTTTATCAAATTTACCTTTTCTAGATTCTTTCAAAATGTAGCATTTGCTTCCAAATACTTTTAGGTAACTTACATTGGGTTTGTAGCCATACCATAACTCATAGGGGGTTTTGAATGATTCCTTTTTCAGTTGTACTTGGTTCAAGATATGAACTGTAGTGCTAATAGCTTTCTTCTAGTATTTGATAGCAATGCCTTTCTCAATCATTAAGGTTCTTGCATAGTCCATGATAGATCTGTTCCTTCTTTCTGCTATTCCATTTTGTTCAGGAGTTCTAACTGTTGAAACCTATCTTTTCATTACCCTTTCAATGCAAAAGTTAATGAACTCATGTGAAATAAATTCACCACCTCTGTTAGACCTTAAGCATTTTAGTCTTTTGCCTTTTTCCTTTTCTACTCTGGCCAAATACCATTTGAACTTTTAAAATGCTTTTGATTTCTCTCTCAAGTACATGATAGTCATCATTCTTGAATAATCATCAACAAAAAGAATGAATTTTTTTCACTAGTATAATTTTCAATGCCAATAGGTCCACACAAATTAGTATGCACAATTTCTAGAATTTCTTTAGACTGATAGTTCTTGCTTTTAAAGCTAGTCTTTCCCATTTTGCCAATTTGACAATTCTTGCATAAACCAACCTTAAGTTTCTTTATGTTAGGAATGCCTCTTACTTTTTTGAATTTACTAATTTTTATCAAGTTTTCAAAGTTTACATGAAATAACCTCCTATGCTATAACCAACTTTCTTCAACTTGAGCAATAAAACATGAACATTCACCAAGTTCAAGATAAAATAAGTTACCTTTTGTTTGAGTGCCTAATCCAATCAGCTTACCTTTGCCATCCAATAGTCTTGCTTTTCCATGCATGAATTCTACTTTAAATCTAGTATTGAGTAGTTGTGCCACACTCAATAGATTGTGCTTTAGTCCTTCTACCCAATATGGATTATCACATACAAGTTCCCTAGTCAGTGAGATTCTTCCTTTTCCTTTTATACAACAAGATTCATTCTTACCAAATCTTACACTGCCATCATCATAGTCTTCAAAATGTTCAAACTTAGTTTTATCACCATTCATGTGATGAGAAGAACCACTATCTATAATACATGTATCATTTTTTCTCATATTAGAAATGAGTTCCATTTCTTCATATTTATCAGGCTCATCTTTTATAGCAATGTAAACAATTTCATCTTATTCTTCATCATTAGAATCATTAGAATCTTTAGCCATGAAACATGTTTTCTTACCTTTATCCTTCAATGATTTGAAGTCTTTCTTTTCATTGCACTTGTGACCTTTCTTCTCATCCTTGTTCTACTTATTTGGGCACCTAGCAGCAATATGTCCAATTTTTTCACAAGAAAAACATATTAGAGGAACTTTATCTTTGTATTTCCCTTTTCCTCTTGAATATTTCCTTGCTAGTAGAGCTTCAACCACCTCAAGATCACCATCTGAACTCTGTTCTAATTCTTCATCACTATCTAAATGAGGATCCTTTATCTTCTTACCTTTTTCTTTGAGTGAAAACTTGGCTTCAAATGCTGATTCAATGTTCTTGGTAGCTGGAACATAATTATCATAGTTGTCTAGCTTGAATGTAGTCAATCTTCCAACTATGGCCTCTAAATTTATCTTATGATTTGCTTCACATCTTCTTTCTTGAATCGCAGAGACTCTAATTGCATAAATAGGAAGTAGAGTTCTAAGAACTTTACTTATAACTGCCTCCTCCTTGATATCTCTTCTAGATGCTTTGATTGCACTAACACATGCTTTAACTCTTTCAACATATTTTGCATTGTTTTCATCCTCTCTCATCTTCATTTGATCACATTTTCCTCTCAAACTTTCTACTTTGGCTCTTCTCACATTATCATCTCCTCCATAGATTTCTTTCAGCTTGTTCCACATTTCAAAGGTAGTTTTGCAATCCTTGATGTCATCAAATTCTTCATAACTTAGAGAAGATGTTGTATCTATCATCATGTTGTTGTGAGTCTTCTTTTCAAAAATATCATTGATAGATAATATATCAATAGGCTCTGCATATTTTTCATCAAGGTACTTTAGTCCTGAATCACCAATAGAAGCTAGATGAAGTCTCATCAATCCCTACCGTGCTGAGAAGTTGTCCCTGTTAAGTCTTGGAAATTCCCTCTTGTAAGAAATCCTAATCTTTAGCTTAGATCCTTGAAATATTTTCTTGAAAGAACAAAGAGCTCTGATACCAATTGTTGGAATTATAGATGGAGTAACTAAGAGGGGGGATGAATCAGTTACTCCAAAAATAATTTTATAGATTCCTTAGATGTCTTAAATAATTAGTTACTGCTAAAACTCGATAAACAAAAATGTTGTAACTCAGTAAATTAATTTGTTACTAATCTTCAAGTATTCATGCATGCAAAAGTAAATAAAATGAACACCAAAGACACCAGATTTAATGTGGAAACCCAATATGAGAAAAACCACCAAGTAACTAGCTACCAATTTTCACTCTTCTGAAGTGAGCCCTGTTAAAGGTTACAATACACACTATTAGGTGTGACCCTGTTAGAAGTGGCCTTGTTAGAGGTCTTTAGTACAATTCAACTGAACTATCACCTTGTTAGAGGATTTACAAAATGGCTGTTAAACCAACTTTGTTAAGAGATTTGAAATCATTGCTACAATGATTAGAAAGTAACAATGAATTGACCTGATTACAGATCTCTGTTTTGCACTATTAGATCCTTTTCAATCAAATATATCTTTTCTGCTCCTCAATGATCTCTAATCATCCTTCAAAATTCACTTTCATAATAATTAGTCTTCCTTCTCATTCATATTACATCAAATCCATCACTTACACTTAAAATTTGCAACTTGAATTTTCATATATACCATTCAGTTTATCAAGTCAGCTCATTCATAAGTTACATTTACCAATAAACCATACATCAGTCAGCTACAAATATTACTTTTAAAAAAAAATGTTATTTCATAAGTCAATGAAATCCTTCATTGGCTGGCCCTGCTTAGTAAATACTACTTCTAGAAATAATTTCCTAAGTTAACCGTCTTGACTCGGTTAACATTGCAACATCTCCAAAATTCTTTGTCTGCCAAGTTAACTCGATAAGAACTAAATTCCTTCACTATCGATGAGAGCCCAGTAAGAACTGTTTCTGCCATATTTCCCTTTGATGACCAAGTGAGCTCGGTAACAACTAAATTTCTTTGTTTAACCTTGAAAGCTCGGTAACAACTTTCTTCTTAGTACACACTATAAACCTTCTTTACTAACCTTCTAAGCTTAGTAGGCTCTGTCTTTTGCCTTGCTAACCATTTGAGCTTGGTAGACTCTATCTTTTTCCTTTCTGACCAACTGAGCTTGGTAGACTCTGTCTAATGACTAATATGACATTTGTGTAACATCAAAGACAACACACAATTGAACAATTGTATCCAACACTAGGTTCATTAGTTTGTATGTATTACGTGAAATTATTTTTGCATTAGTTGTTGTATAATCACCATCTTATGTATTTTACACATGATACAATCAATTATTAGTCATATCCTACTAAAACATGGAACTACAATGGGTGTCAGGTAATAAATTTGTTCACTGATAAATTTTAAATGATTTTTTCAATAATATTGTTTGAATGATAACTTTATTTGGTTATGGGGTTCCCCTAAGCAATGAGCATCCTAGAGAGCTTGATGGATAGTTCAATTTTTTGCAATGCATTTTTCCCATTAATAAAAAGATCTTGAGAGACACAAGCTTACACCAGTTCATCATTGTTTTTCTTCAACTCTTAGTACCATTATCATGTCAAACTAAATTACTACATTTTGGGTTCTTGTTTAATGATTAATCAAATATCATAATGATCAGTAAAAATAACATCTTTATTATCCATATTATATTAATATAATATGTACAAAGGTTGTACTATTTCTTCTTTTATTTATGAGTTTGTGCCCCATTGGACCTCCATTTCATGTGGTTGAGTGTTTATAGATGGTAAGTTTTAGTGCTTGGTTTATTAGAAGTTTCTAGAATTGTTTAATTCTCATCCATATCAATATACTAATTTCTTTAGGAAAGCTCTTGCAAATACATTTTAGAATATTTATATCACTGTCTATCTTTGCTAGGTCAAAGTTTTTCTTTTCTTTTATTTCTTTTATTAAAGATGTTTTGTCAAGAGAGTTGGGAACATAGATTCAGATTTTTTGAATGAGATATTAATTGCATTTTGGTATTGAATAATCAATGGAGAAACTAACTATAACATTAAATTTCAAATGTGACTTTCAAAATTTTTTTGTGAAGAGAAATATCTACTTCTACACTGCAAACATATTTCTACTACTAAAATAAAGCTAATTGTTTACATATTTTATCCATCATCCATGTTATCCTTTCTCCATTCTCCACTTTTTAATCCAATCATGAATCATTACTAATATTGCATAAATTATCTTCTAGACTTTACAAATACTTAAAATAGGATTTTCAAATCTAGACCTCCATCCAGGATAATGATTACACTAAAAGAAACAAGAGTGGTGCTATGGAATTTTATAAACAGTGAATTGGTAGCCTATACCACTTTTTATTTTTAATTATGCTAGAGCAGCATAAATAAGAGCAACCAAAACTCTCAATTCAATAAAATTAAGCAACCCATATATCTTTCTAGTGTTAAAGAAACTCAGTTGGAATAGTAGATACCTTAGTTGTTTGTGAGCTTTAACATATTAGTCAGTCTGCAGTGTTTTCTTCTCATCCTTGCCATGGTTCCACTAAGTTCTAAAGGTATGAAAAGATGAGCTTGATTTTAATGTCCCTATCCAAGGGTTACAAGTAAGAATTATGCTAAAAACACTATATGTTATGTGTTAGAGTTAGAAGTATGTAGAAGGCATGGCACAAGAACAAAAACACAAGATATGAGTTTTATTATAATTTAGAAGGCTTAACAAGAATAAATGGGTTTTATTATCCTCTCGTTAAATTAAAAAGATGATCTTCTTAGAACTTCAATGACTAGACCATCTATTTCAACATAAGATTTACTAGAATAAAGATAATCAAATAAAAATTGTTAGTTTAAGTTATTGCATCATTTCATAAAGCTTTGGTTAATAGAATTTTTATACCAGAATATCTAAAGTTGGAGAGAGAATATGAGAGAAAATGAAATGATTAACTTTTAGCAGTTCTTTTCATTGTATGAAGCTATCAATGCCTAATCTGGTGGACCACATTGCACCTACATAGGCAATTTCTGTGATGAAGAAAACTACATCCACATCTCAATATCTTTGTCTTTTATTAAGACCAATATTTATTTTCACATGGGTGGCTAGAAATTATTTTTCTCTCTCAATCATTTGTACACATGATAGTACACCCTTTGCTTTCATGAATTGAAACAAACAAAAAGGCAAAGTTCTTATAACATGAATGCAATCAAACATTTTCGCTAAAGTTTTAGTGTGGCCCACAACCCATGGATTCCATTGCTCTATCTAAACTCTAATGAAACGTATAATTTCATTTTCCATCCTATCTATTCTAAACTATACTATATCAATAACTGGATGAATTTTTATAAGATTTCAAACCTACAGATCTCATATCATTCTTGTTAAGCCTTCTAAATTATAATAAAACCTATTTATGCAGCTACAGTAAGCACACCATTTTATAAATCTAAAAAACCCTAAAAAACTTATGAATGGTTAAAATAATTTTATAAATCTAAAAACCTCTAAATAAAATAAACCCTAAAATGGGGTTAAAAATGGGATGCCTAAAAATTACTAGAAGACCTTGACCCTAATCCAAACCTTATGTCAAATCTCCATTTACAAAATAGCACTCATCCTCCTCACCAGGCATTCGCCGAGCACTTGTCTTAAGTCTTTGCTCGTGTGTCCCTTCTAGCTCATACAAATTGCCTAGGAAATCTAAAATACTAGTCATGCACCATGAGAGCAGTTGTGTTACGAGACTACCATAGAGACTATGGCTCACGAGTCTTCAACCAGCACTCAACAATAGAAACAAGATGTGAATCCTTATGGTCATGAGTCTTCAACCACTCTCAGCACTCGACAATAGGCATCCATGAACCATGGGTCTGAGAATATTATAGGGCTAGAAATAGTCGGTACATATCCACAAATACTAGACTTAATTGATGTACTTGGTCTCTCTCTTGAGTACATGTGGTTTATGGTTTACAATGCCTTAGCCTCATGTTAAGTAAAGAGCCCTTAATGCATGCGAATTTAGTTCACTGAAATTGCTGCAAAGTGAGCTGATGATTTTCCACATCTAAAGGTGGATGATATCCTCTACGAAATCTATATCATTGGGCTAATTATAAATTCCATTTGCTCAATATTGGGTTGCAAATGAGTAACATTTATTTTGTCCTCCATATTACTTAGCCTTCTAAGAAATGTTCGAATTTAATTAGTGGTATTTTTATTCTTATTTTTAATAAAGATATTACTTCTTAAGAAATATTATTAATTTTAAAAGTTATCTTTATTTTAATTTAACTATTAAAAAATTATTAGTTATTATTATTTATTAATATTTGAATTTTAGTATAAATATATTTTTTGTTAACTAATTCTATAAATCTAATTGTGTCCTACTGTATAAGAAGAAGATAGGTGTATTTTAAAGTATATTTTCTATGTTTTATATTCTGAATGTTTTCTACATGATAAATACATATATTTAAATCATGAAAATAGGTGTATTTTAAAGTATAATGAAATCATCTTTCTTATATTAGGGATGTATAATTTAGGTAAAAAATTATTATATACTTTTAATTTTAGACTCAAATAAATACTTATATAGATGTGAAAATATCTTGGTTGAATCAATCTAATCTACTTAACTCTAATGTAGGAAAATCAATTTAATTTGATCACTTGAAATAGGCATTCACTCTTCATTGTGTGGCCATTTCCTCTTGGTGTGTATTACTGTATGTTGCAATAATTGTAATCCATAATCTCATTTTTCTTTGATCATAGGTTAAAAATATATATTAGTGCTCACCAAACTTCTACACTTGACATGTATGTAAACAAGATCTTTATTTATAGGGTTAGGATTTTTGTCATTGCAAGGGTAAGTATCATGCATTTTATTATGGTTAGGGTTAAAATTTTAATTACGATTATGACTAAGGTTAGGTTTGAAGGTTTATTTACTAATTTAGCTAATTTTATGGTTCAAGTCAGGGCTTTTATTGGAGGTATGATAATGGTTTCAATTTATGTGGCAACTAGGGTTAGGAGTGAATTTACAATTTGGGTTTTGATTTTATTTAGAATTATAATTATGGTTAAGATCATGCTTAAATATTTGCAATAAGATTCAAGGTTAAGGATTATGACAGTAGAACATGATTATCTTCCTCATTGATAAGTTTACCTAAATTTAATTGAGGTTTATGATGGATAGTAGCAAAAATGGAATTTTTTTTCTTTCCATGCCAACCTCATTTGCTTCATTCATTCCATCCATTTTAAACCCTTAAAGCTCAAAAAATTGAAAACTCAAATATCGCTTAGTCTATATAAACCCAATATGTATGTATTCTTTAAACTAAACAAAATGCAAATAAGAACAATCTATGTATTGGAAACCCTAAATAAAATCTCTTTGGTTGTTTGAGTAATGAATTAGCTCAAACATAGATGGATCCATTTGTGTTATTGTAAATTATTATTATAAAAATGGGGTTAAATGTACTAGTGTAACCTACCCTTTTCTGCAAAGTCTATTGTCCAGGAGCTACTATATTTCTACTGTTTATCCTCCTTTGTATCTCTATAGCCCTATCTAAATAGGTTTTGACATATGCAACCTTCTTTTCATTTATTGTTATTATTATTATAGAAAAATTGTTCATCAATGCTTGTATCCTAGCTCCCCAATATTTCTTATCTTTCAGAGGATCATTATCTTGTAAGAATCTCTTAGCATCCTAGGATATTTGTATCTAAGGGTATAGGCTATCTTACTATCAAATACATTGAAGTAACTAGTGAGGCAGACATCTTCATCAACTGTCATCACTTGGAATGGCTTATACATTCCCTTTTGAAATCTCACAATAAAATCAAAAGTTGATTCATTAGGAC
The DNA here is from genome assembly GCA_028749045.1 of Cupressus sempervirens. NCBI lineage: Eukaryota > Viridiplantae > Streptophyta > Pinopsida > Cupressales > Cupressaceae > Cupressus > Cupressus sempervirens. The sequence continues at coordinate 742,454,659 of CM053789.1, read as the reverse complement.
TCTTTTTAATGTTATTGAATTCATTCAGCATAAATCCATCATTAGTATTATCTCCGTACTACTCTTTAAAACACTTCTCCAAAACACTCTATGAACTAACACTATCATCAAGAAATCTCCTAAACTAATCTCTAGCATCCTCAATCAATGAATGTACAAACTACTTCATTACCAAATCCTCATGATCTACTTCATAATCATTGAGCATGTCAGTGAATTTCCTTAGGTTTTCTTCAGCAGTAATTGCATTGTTGCCTAAAAATTTAATGACCTTATCTCTTAGATCATTGAAAATGGGATGGGGAAACCCAGGGATGCCTACAAAATCCTTTTTTTATCCTTCTCTATATAAATGGGTATCCTCTAAAAATCAACATGATTTGATGTGCTTGCTCCAATAGCTTGGGTTTGTATTGGGATTTGAGGCTATTGAAATTGCTAAGTAGCAAGTATTTGACTACTTATAGTAGACAATGAAGTAGGGGTTGATTGTGATATGTTTTGGCTAGGTATTGTAGGTACACAAGTAGGGACAAAAGATGTAGATTGTGAACAAAGATTTGGCCAAGAAGCTAAAGAAAAATTAGATTTAATAAATTGTATTTCTCTTCTAGTTTTAGTTACTTGTGCTTTATTCTCAACCTTATCAAGCTCTTTAGTTAAATCCTATCTTTCCTTAGCCTTTTCTAAATCTAAATCCAATTTTGTCATGGCAGGATTTTTAGGTTTGTTGGGAATAACCTAAAGTTCATTTATTTGGTTCCTTACAACTTTATTTTTTCCTTTATTAGGATGTTTCATTATTAGGTCTAGGATCTTAGGTTCAATAAGTTTATAGAGTTGGATTTGGGATATGAGCAGTCCTTCTTTTCCTTTTATGAGATGTTCCTACTCTTGGACTTTAGACCTCAAATCCTGAACATCTCCAAATACATCTGAATGCGCTTTGGAGGATCTCTCTTCCAATTTCTTGTTTTGCTCCTTCAAAGCAACCACTTTTCGAAGAAAATTATCTCTCTCAATGAGAGTGTTCATGGTGACTTGTTCTTTCTCCTTTTTCCAAATGGATGTGTTTGGCTTCTTCTTTAGAAACCCTTCCTCTAATGACTTCTAATTTAGAAAGAAACTCATCATGGTCTATGGTTGTTGCTTTAGATTCTAGAAGGTCATCCAAATCTATTAGATTTATTTTAATGTATGGAACTTGCCCGAGATTTGGCCTATTAGATTAAACACTTGTAGGTCTAAGACATTGGTTCATTTCTTCTTCAACACTTGGTCTATAAATAGTAACTCCCATGAATGATACCATTTTGTCTTGGAAAAGTCCATCTTCATGATAAGGCGTTGTGGAAATACTACCCAAAATCCTAGTAGTTTCAGATTTAAAACTATGAGATGAAACCTCTTTCTCAACTGAGCATCGGTATTGTGGGTTATCTCTAGGTTTCCAAGCATGACTACTTTCTACTTTCTTCTTGGGCCAATTCTTTTTACCACCCTTCTATAAGATTTTATGCAATGGGATAATTGGGTTTTGCTTTACATAAGCTCTCATATTTTTGCTTCTATTAGCCATCTTCACTTTAATACAAGTACTAGTAACAAAACCTAAGACTGAGTAACCACCCACTAGGGAAAAATATCTTTATAACTGCTAAAAGACAAGGAACTTTATGGGAAAAAATTTCTAAAAATATATTTGACAAAGAGATCCAACCCATACAAAAATATATTGTATACTTTTAGTAATACAACTCTATATGGCCAATTAGAAACTTTGCAAGCCCATACTATGTCACACAACTTTTGTTGCACTTGAACTTTTATAGATTCTCAAGATTTATCTCTCCACAACAACCAAAACCCAAGAACTATTTTACAAGATAACAAACTATGACTAAAGATATGTGACTCACAATAAAGATTCTAGAACTTTAGATTTCTTTCTATTCATAGGCTCCCCAGTAGAGTCATCATTTTGTTGGTGTTTTAAAACTACTAGGTTGATCTAAAACCCAATACCAGGAAGGAAAAAACAAGACTCAGTCTAAGGGTTAGCTATTTCCTATATTCAACTAAATTCTCTTCAGATTTGAACTAACTTCAAAAGAATCATAGAGGACTCTCTACACTTTAGCTTCTGCAAGTCTGAAATGTCCCTTTACTGATTTTATATGATATTTTAAGCCTCTAATCAAACAACCAATCTTTCAAAGATCCACCAATTTCTCAATAAACCCCAAATTGGGCATGCCGAAAATAGTGCCAAAAACATCACAGCTTCACATATTATTAGTAAATCTGAAAGTGGACATTTTTATAGAAATTTCAGCAGAATAAAAGCCTACAAAATGACATTTTCAGATCTATATAACATTTATACCACAGCTCCCAAATAGAGGATAAAAACAATGCTCATCGAGCTCCCGTAAACAACATAGAATAGCCCGAAAACACCACAAAAACACTAATAATCTATCACAGAAGTATAATCATGACCAAATACATATATTCAGATCTATTTTAACATCTAAAATTCTGAAATAAAGAAGCAACCCAAACTGATATGAAATACTCAACCAGAAACACCAAAATCTTACAAAAAGCACACCCGAAAAACCACAAATCTACACTGTTCAACACAAAGGCAAACTCTGCATGAGCATGCACATGGAATGGCTTCAAACTCCTATCCTTAGCCTTTCTAGAAACCTACAAACTCCTGTTCTTAGGTCTCCTTCTCCATAGGTTTGGCAGCCTCTGAAGAATAACAAAGAAATGAGCAAAAATCAAGTTCTGGAATCAGCCCAAAATGCCTCCAAACCCCTTAAAAGAGGGCATAAACCTAACTCACATCCAAGAGGGGTTAATAAAACATATTTTAATAATAATTTTCATTTATTATTCCATTAGCTTCCAAATTTTATCCCCTTTTTCTAAAACTTCACCTTTTTGGGCCTGCCTGCCTTAGCAAAGATTATTATTTTTAATTATTTGAAAAGGGGACATGACAAAGTCCAAGGTGGATGCACCTTAGGGATGGAAATGTGACTAGCTTATTTCAATAATCTTCTTCACAGTTCATTCATTCACACTCTTCTCTTCAAATGTATCCCTTATAATAGATAATTGGTCAACATTCTTCTTGGATTTGCAAGTAACTCCTTCATTAAAAAAGCTAGCTATAATTCAAAAGATAATTACTTCAAACAAGTGAAGAAAAATAGTTGATTCTTCATTAATAGAAAATTAAATATTGATTTGATTTTAAAATGTGCTTTATGCAACCACATGAATTCTTTAATTGGCATCTGAAGTGATGATCAGTGCCTTATCCATTGTTGTACAGAGTCTACCTAGCAAAATCTTGACCTATTTAATTGACTTACAATTAGATTCATCAATAGTTAACCCTGAATTTCATTCTTATGATATCCCTCCCATATACCAAGAAACCCTATCAATTCAATGAAAGAATTTACTAAATTCCTTAAATTAAAAGTAATCAATGAAAAGATATATAACCCATACAAGTTGCATTAAAATAAAGAACCTTGTTCATTTCAATCCCAAAATTATAGACATGTGGAAATGGAGACAACATTTAGAGACATGGATATTGCAGAACCTTCCTTTGTATTAATCTTCCCTAAAAAAAAAATATTACTAGTATAAACTAATGAAAAAACTCATGACATGAAAAATTGTTATTCAGAATTCATTTGTATTCATGCATTGTAAAAATGAGTACAACAAAAAAATTGACACAAAGACTACTAGACCGATTGTAAATAGCATAAAAACTAAAATTATATAGACATTGGACCTCAACTCCACATCTTGGAAATCTTTTATAGGAAGGATTGCATTAAGCTTTAGATGGGAGGAAACATGTCAAAAATTCACTAGAAAGGAAATACAAAGATATTTATCTTGTTATATTACAAGCATTCTTTGCACTTTGATCAAAATTTTGGATGTAGTTGTAAAACTAGCAAGTGACACTTTCAGTAGGTGTCTTTAACATAATTTTTCTTGTCTTCAATCTTCTATCGCTTTCCTTGCCTTTTCTATGTTAACTTTCCTTTAATTACATCCTAACTACATGCTTGCACTACCTAATCACTCTCCTCGGATGGTAGGGACTTTATATCTATGATGACTTCCTAGATGACTATATCTATTTCTATATCAGGCCTAGTGGCATCCCTAGTTGCATCTAATTCTTCAAGGCATTTATTCCATTTGGCATCTTTTATTTCCTTAACCTTTTTTAGTTATCTTTGACATCTTTGTCTCTAATTTGTATAGCATCTCAATGAAATCATATATGACTACTACACCTATCTCATCATTGTAGTATGCTAGGAATTTGGTATGATTCAAAATTCTATCAAAAGATGCTAACCATTCCACCTAGTTCTTAACTCTTCCATCACTCTCCAAAATTGTAGGAAAAAAATTGGGTGTTCCTATGGTAATTTCTTTCATCTTATTTTGAATTAGCTACAACCTTCCATTAAAGAAGCCATTCATATCTCTTACTTTAATGATCATCTTTCTAGTATTTATAACAATTACATTGGGCATATCTTTCTTCTATGCCAAAAAATGTACAAGGCTATGAAAAACTAGAGTATAGAGAATACATGTGGTAAAAAGAGGAGATAGTAGGGAAGATACCTTCGAACCTCTATATTTTTCTCCTTGAAACAGAAGATAGTTGTTGTGTACATTCTAAGAGACTAGTTTTGATGTATTTATTTTATGAATCAGCTAGTTCTTGATAGTTCTAATTTCAATCTCCCTGTCTAACTCTAGATCCTCTTACTCTACTTCCATTTCCTAGCACGATGCATCCCCTATTTCAAGTATATGTCCACTAATATGATAGTGTTTTTTAGTGCTACTATTCTATTCTCCAACTTCAGGGTTTTCTACTCCAAGACATAAGTTTTCTTCATTTCTTCCTCATAGTTCCTCCTAGTCTTGATGTATTGCTCACAGGCACCCTCTAATTGTGCTTCAAGCACATCCATCTTGTTCTTTCCTAACAGTGCCACAGATGTTTACATTCCATATATTTGGTTGCTAGAGGTGGAATGCACATTCCAAAATATAACATTTTCCCTAGGTGATTATTTGATTTCCATTAAAGTAACATTTTGGTGTTCTAGATCCAAGCTCCATATTTCCATAGTTTGGGCATAAATATTATACCCAAAGCCTCTCAATTCTCCTAGCTGTTTCTCATCCTCAAATGAGATAGACTTGCTCTATCTCCTCCTTTGGTCTAGTAGAAAAGAGGAACTAATATCTAATCCTAGGAAGATAATCATACCACTTCTTTTGACTAGATCTCTAGCCTCTTCTATAGTGAGGGTTTTACTAGTAGAGTCATTCTCTTGTAGATTTTCAACTAACTCAGCAACCACCTCATCAAAGTCACCTAGCTTCATTTTCAAAACTAATTCATTTGGTTTCAACTTTAACAAAAAACTCTTGAATTCTTCAATTTTGATGAAGTTATCATCACTCTTGAATTAATTGGTTTCAACGATCTTATCATCGATCATTTGGGCTTGTAGCTATAGTTTTTTAGCCATCTACTCACCCTCAAAGGCCTAAGCTATTGGATATCTCCTTCTAACTTCATCAAAGTATTGGCTACCTCTAGGAAAAATCTCCAAGGCTTTTTTCTAAGCCTTTTGTGGAATCTCCACATTTTTTTGTTTATTATTCCTCTTCTCTACCCACTCTGAGCTCTTAGGTTGATCCTCTTCATCATCATTGACTTCAACTAAAATATCTTCATTAGAGTAGTCAGGATCAACTTTCTTCCTTATTTCCTCAGGCACTTGGGCCAATACCTCATTAAACATTTTGACACATTTGTCTTATCTAACCCAAAAGTCCATTCTAGGATAAAATCCCTTAAAGGATGGATCTAACTTTTTCATCTCATGCTCAAAATTGACAACATCTTGAAACTTGTCCATTCTTTCTCTACACACACTCTCATCCAATCTATCAAAAATGACATCCTCTTCATGCATATATTTTGTAGGAGGTAAATTGTATCCCCTCATTCTTTTCAAGGCATTCATGACTACACTACAAGGGTTATAGGTTTTGGTTTTCCTAGTTGGAAATTTATAGCCTCTCAAATAGGCATAAATTTCCTCAATAGGATTTTTTCCTATCTCAAAATCTCCTACCTTAGTGCATCTACACAAAAATTCTTTCTTGACATTTTTACCTAAGTATTCTCTATTAAATGAGACTAGTTGCCAAAAAAATCTACAAACCCTAGTCTCTCTAGGAAAATTTGGGAAAAAATTGAGATGCTTGAGGGCATCCATGTATTCTGATGATGGTATACTCATCAAATAGAAAAAAAACTCCCCCAATCATGTGTCAATTGTTTCCCAATATCAAAAAACATGTTAGGCTTAACAACCTTCCTAACACTCCTAGGTATTCTTTCATTATCTAATCCTATCATATTTAAACTAGGTTGCACAAAATAATTATAAAAGGAAATAACATATGAGTATGGGTAGAATACTTTCCATATCCTTGTCCACATTTGCACTGGTTGTCTTTCTCCCCATTCCTCTCTCATAATCAAAGGAATCAATATTTTTTAACAAGATCAAATACATGATTAGAGAGTAGTGAGGGAACTTAAAATTATCCAAATATCTCTATTGCGTAGAAATGATCTCCTCATGGATTTAATCAATTATGTATGTGACATAATCAAACCCAACATTGGTGTTGGGGTCTTGAATATTTAGAACCATGGCATAGTGTCCTCCTTAGGCATTCATGGTTCCATCTGCACCTATGGCTTTATTCAGACCAAAGATAGTATTCTAAAAATACCTCTAGAAGAAATAAAGGGGCATAATTTTATCTACCTCCTTCTTCTTTGGAATTTCTCCCTTCTCTTTATGGGACATAGGGATGTGCCTTGTCATTGCGCTGCCCATATAAAAGTTCTTATGGCTTTTGAAATTCTCATTTAGGTCATCTTATGCAGAGCCCTCTATATTTATCTACAAGGAGCCTTAGTTCAACTCAAGGGCTTCACAATAGGCTAGTATACCCTTAAGGAACTAAGGAAATCTCAAAGATTTCAATAAAGAACCTAAAATTCAGGTAATTAAGACAACATCTCCATTTGACACAATTTGATTTCTATAGACGAGTTGTAAATTAGTCATAACTTTCAGTTCTAACATTTTATTGAAAAAATATTTGAAGGATTTTTTCCAAATTTCCCTTCTAAAATATATCCAAAGCTGAGACCAATCCAATAAATAAATTACAAATTATGTTTCTCTGAACCAAAAACCCTATTTTCTATCATAAATAAAAAGCAAAACTAGTAAGCTTTCCTAAGGAATTACATATCTTTCTCAATAGATATCCAAATGATTTACAAATAATTTATAATTGAAATTATATGAGTCTAGTTCTATAATCTATAAGCCATTGGTTTATCTAATACATAAATCATTTTATAAAATCAAATCTTTTCCTATACCTTCAATGAAAATTATTAAAATCCAATATTCACTCAAATACATATAACTTACACAAATATAAATGAACATGACTCAAACCAATTGTGAATGAAATATAGTTCATATATATTTCCAATTAATAGAGTTAGAGTTCCTGATTGGTCCAATTGTGTCCATGCCAAACTTTTCAATCTGACTATAGTCGAGCATTCTCAAACCTAGAAAATAATAACTTTTCTAAGACTTGTATAACACCTTCATTTATACTAAAATAAATCCAAACCAAATACAAAATAAATTTTATTCACTAATCTATCTAGATATATAGATATTACATGGTTTCCAAGCTATACATGGTCATACAAGACCTAGAACCAACACTTAAACTAAAATACCAATTAAATTAACAACTCACAATTTCACCAAATTTGTTTCAAATGTATCACTTTCCTTCCATTAGTGCTTTGGTTCAACCATACATCCATTTTTATAGTTTTTTTTGTTGGTTATAACTTCCAAACCACCTTTTAAACCATATCTTTACATTCTTTTAATCATTATGCAACTTTGACAATATTTATGCACTTTATACATTTTTAAATTACAACTTTTGTACAAACCCAACATAGATCAAAATTATGACTCAAATGACTATATATGGATACAAATAGTTCCATTCACATATTAAATATCTATTTTGACATACTTGACCACCTTAAGACCTCCTTGTACAATTTTGACAACTTATTACAAATGGCTTCTCTAGCATTTACAAATTGGCTCAAAAGAGTCAAATATATCATAAATGGATTACATTAATTGAACATATGAATTAAGGAATCTAAATCTTCTTGTTCTATTGAAATTTATGTGCCTCTTCACCATCATGAATGTTAATAGGCAAGAGATTGGGCATTTCAGATCGAATGCCTCTATGAATGTTTCTTTGTCAAGGGACAATAAAATGCTTATGTTTCTCCTATGAAATGAATAGCTGACTAGATTGTAACATTTGATTAATTCCTTTACTAGGTCCACATTTACAAATACATTTGGCATAATAAATTTTCCCAAATTTTTGGCCCAAGGGTTTTAAATTGTAACCTTCTCTATTAATAGAAGAACCAAAACAATTCATATCTTTTTCTATCTAGAACCTCAAAATCTCTATAGCATGCATATGTATATCTGAAAGTATGGTTATTTATAGATTGTGCATTAGTAGAACTAGGTAGAATATGCATCCATTCATCCACAAATGAGCTAGGGCTTTTTGTTTGCCAAGTATATTCTTCAATCTGGACTTTTGCAATCAATTCTCCTTCCTTCTAAGCCAATTCTCCAAGTAATTCAATCCACTCTGAATTCTATATATTGGAAGATCACCTTGAATCACTCTAAAACTCAAATTCTACTCTAAAAGCTCAAACAATTATGTAAGTGATAATGAAAATCTCTGTGTTTTTCAAAATTTATCTATCTCTGTAACAAGAGCATGGCATTAGTGGCACTTAAATTAGCACACTTCAAAACCTATCAATCTTCAAAAATTTGGCAAAATCTTTGCTTTTTCATATTTCATACTTCTAAATCATACTCTTTTTATCTAGCTTGGACATGGCCATTAAAACTTCTTTATACTTTAAAACTAAAAGTTCTGATGATGTGATGCTTCACCAAGGTTTTCTTTCTCTAATTATCTCTAGTTGTGATCATGCGAAATGGTTTTTCTCATTTTGCAACTTCATTATGATTTTCAATTACTGTTAAGTTTGGCTTGTGAGGTTACAATTCCTTTTGTTTGCTCCTTCACAAGTTCAACTTTTACTGACCACATGGGCTTGTGAAACTGCATCCACTTTATTTTATGCATTTTCACAACTTGGGAACCATTTACCACTTTATCTCTCTAACCACTGTGATATAATGATGACCTCTTTTTTTACTACTTTGTTTCTTCACCAAGATTTTGTATTTAATACTTTAATTACTTGCAATGATATGATATTTCATATCTCAACCTTGTTGCTTCCTCGCAACTCCTAGACATGATTCTTACTCTAACCATGTAATGTTGCACTGACTAGTTTCCTAAATTGCTACTTCATCTTGCAACATCGCAACTTTAAATTTCACTTTCCTTTGAAAGCTTGAAAAAGTGCAATTAATAGTTCTTTTCCACTTCACAACTTAAGATATTAACAACAAATGAAACCCCGTGATCTTATGCTAGCCTTTAATTTTAATATTGTCTTTTGTTTGCAACCTCGTAACTTCATTTCTTAATTATGACTTTTGACCTTTGAAGATGCATTCATGAGCATTTTTCTCCTTCACAACTATAACCTTGAGTTAGCCTTTAGTCCATGCAATTTTGCAATCAACTTTGATCGTAACTATCATTTTACTTTGCAATTTTGCATCCACAAAATTTGTAACTTCAATAGAACCTTGAGAAATTGTGATTTCAAGCTTTTTCCAATTCACAATTGTATCCTCTAGTAAATTATGAATTGATGTGATGTTGTGATAGTTTAGAACTTAATTTCTTGATTACTTCATGCACCAAAGTCTTTACTTCACTTTAAACCTTTGTGATAATGCTATTGAGCATATCTTTTGAACATCAAATACGTTTAACAATTTTGCAACTTACAATCTCCCTTCATGGCTTAGCCATGTGATCATGTGAAATGTCTTTCCTTAACTATTTCTTCACCAATCACTATTTCACAACTTAAAACATAATTTTTCATTTTACCCATTTGATGCTATGATCAACTATCAACTTGACTGTCTTATTCATTTTATTGCTTCGCAACTTGAATACTCAACTCAACATCTAACCCTGCAAGGATGCGACTATAAGCTTTCACAACATTGCTACCTCAACCTAGGTTTCCTATTAACCACCTATGAGCATGCGATGACCTAAAAAATGACCACTGCTATCTTTTCCCATCCTTGTAACTTAGACTTCACTATCTATCTAATCATTTTCAATGTTGTGATAACCATCCTATTGATTGTGTCCCTCGATTTGCACCATCACAACTTAAAAACCTTTATGTTATAATTAATCCATGATCTTGTGATAAATGTAGAACTTAATTATTTATATCTTTTGCAACATCACAACTTGAATTACTTGAAGCCTGCATTGAGCTGCAATCATGCACTTTCCATTATATTGCTCCTTTGCAATTTTAACTTGAATGCTAATAGTAACCATTGTTAAGTTGTGTTGAACTGATGATGAACCATTTCACACCCTTGCATTCTTGAACAAGGTTAGTGATCAAAATAAAGTGATGTTGTGACTAAAAGGCATTTGTAACACCACAACTTAAGAAATAAGAGGAGCATGAAATATAATGTGGCAATATGTCAAAAGATTAGGGATATAAATACACAAGTGAGGTTTTTATCATTTATCCCTATTGAATATTTGCAAGTCAACTTTGAATGAATTCCAATGAAATAAAATACAAGATGATTACCCTAGAGTTTTTCAATGAGGGAAAGACAAATTTTTAGAAACCCTAAGAAAATTATAAAACATTTCTACCTAATTTTCACAAGATTTCACAAAATTTTAGGTAGGTGAAAAATCAGGCCATCACTACCTATTCTTATGTAACCCTAAAATAGACAATTTTTGTTAAGCATAAAAAGATCTTAATTCTCTATTTATAGAGATAGTTGGTTAGATGCAAAGGTTTTCATGTGTGAGAACCTAAGGAAGACAAGGAGTCTAGGGTATTGCTTCATTCAGTGGGAAAACATAAGAGACTATAGTTGACATGCAAAGCAAGAAGGCTTAAGAGTATGAATGCTTGAAGCCTGAAGGGTAAACAAGATATTAGAGCTGAAGTGTGTGAAAGCCAAGAAAAATGGAGGATTGAAATAGAGATATATAATCTGCAAGTGAGTTATAATTTGTTTGTAGATCAAGCCTTACTATTACTTTCTAATCATGTATTAGTCTAGGGTAAATCCTTTGGATTAAGGTTGACCTAAAAATCATTTGTAAATCCTTTAACTAAGTGACAATTTAATAGAATGGTCTAAAGTCCTCTAACAAGGCTCACTCTGAATAGGGTGATTGAAATCATCTAACCAGGTCACATTTAACAATGTGTATTGTAACCTTTAACAAGGGTGGCCTTTCACATGACATCACTTTAGAAAAGTGATAATTAGTAGCATGTTACAAGAGATTTATCCCAAATTGGGTTTCCAGATAAATCCTTGTGTTAAATGTGTTATTGAATTTGTTATGTTTCATGTTTATATTTCTACAAAGTTGTTTTAACCTTGGATAGTAACCTACAAAGTTTAGGTATTGTATGATCTAATGGATGCATGCATAATAAGGTTTAATGGATATGGGTCTACTAAAAATTGTAAAAAATTATTTGTACATCTGGACCTTGGATAACTTATTCACCACCCACAACCCACGCCCTTGCCCCCCGCACTCAGTTATTCTAAAGAATTTCATCAATTGGTATCAGAGTGCCATTGTGCTTAAGAGGACTAATTAGAAGGTACTAGAAGAAAAATATCAATATCTCTAAAAGAGAGGTACCCAAGCTTAACAAGGAGAAATTCCCTGCGAGCTAAAGTTTGATGAATCTACACCTAGGAGGTCTTGGAGACAATGCACAATCTATCATCGCCATTGAGCATGTCAACCTTTTTGGAGCCCTAACTATTGATTATCTGAAAAAGAAGAAAGAATACAATGAGGAAATGTTGGAGATTGCCTTTTCTCTAAGTTTTTCATGCCCAAAATTTTAGGGTAAAACATAGCTAACAATTTTTTTTGAAAGGTAAATAGATTTCCTTACACAAGAGAAGTTTTAGTTAGAAGACTAACAAGTTCCATTTACCCAAGGTCATACTAGTTTAACTTTTTAGTCTAACATACTACACTTACACATTATCCAAAATGGGGATATTTCCTTACCAATTAGCTTATGATGGTCTACTAACAAGGTAACCTTCCATCCAAAAAGATGACTTAAAAGTGGTTCTAAGAACTAATGGAAATATTCCTGATAGGTATCTAATTACTAAGGGAAACATTATTGAGTTCTATAGAATTTATTCCTTTTTAATGACACAAGTCTAGATATAGGATCATAATACAAATTTTGTAATGAATAATAGGATAAATATGTATAAACCCTCATTAGCTTATAAGCAGATATATCACACAATACATATTATATCATAGTTACATTGGTTTTATTTTTTTTGGTGTACTGATTTTAGATCATGATTTATATTAATTGTCATATAATAAATCCATATAATAAATTTCAATACCTACTATAGGTTAAGTACATTAAAAATTACAAAGAAATCTAATTATAACATATAATGTATATATAGGTACATAACATATTCTAAATCCTCAACCAACTAAATATTTACTAACCACTAATTAATAACCTAAATCTTAACTGTACCATCTATACTTTCCACTAACCAATCATCAAATCAATATATAATAGTTAATTCCACTTACTTTTTTAAGAATTAGATAATTCTTCTTGCATCTTGAATTTCATAAAACCAATCTTTCTTTCATTATCTTTAACACACTAATAACTTCAACTACACTAATTACCAATTTATACAACTACTACTTCATAATATTAATTAAATTCTACCCTTATTACTATTGACTATATTAATAATTATATAATACTATGCAATTTACTATAATACAATACCCATTCACCAAAATGTGACTAATACTATACCAATCATTGATTTCACACATTCTCCTAGCACCACCATAAACATATCACCCTTTAAAATCTACCTTACATGTTAATTCTGAGGGGTTCATAACAATTTAATTTACTAACTTCTCCTAAACACTAATTTTACACTTCATAATATAACACTATTCCCTAAACTTGTTTTAACCATATATTACAGTTACTATTCCATCAAGCTTTATACTAAACTATATTCTCCTAAAATCAAAATACTTTCTACACCATACTAATACATGCCTCTTAATAATCTATTATCTAAATCCATATTAAGAAGTAAACTTAACTACTACCATAAACACCCTTACTTACTCATGATTAACCTTGCCTTGCTCTACAGTCCTTAAACTATAACTAATTACCTAACACTCTAAATCATCACAAAAACATTTTATAAACTCCTCATTACTACTTCCTAAGTCCATTCATGTGGACCTATTCCCAACCTAAGCACTCAATGACTCCTTTATCAAAACTACTAATGCTAACCTTTATACTTTTATTAATTTCCTAATACCTATACTAACAAACAACTAATCATTACTTATATAAATCCCCTCTTTCCCCCCTTTTACAACATTAGCTAGGCACTGGCTATGGTATAACATATTTGCACCAGCCAACGATGTCATTTCCTTATGTCCATATCCATGGTCATACTCTATTTGTGTAATCACATTTGTACCATGGAGTTAGTGTTTAGAAAAAATACATGTTGTCAGCTACACAAAATGCAAGGTATAAATATTCATGAAATTAATGCAACTTAACACTATTTTTTTTGTGTGTGATTGTTTTAAACTTTTACATAAATTTATTTAAGTAAATTTGTATGAATAATTCGTGAGTCATAAGAATAAGTTAGTTATTATTAGTCAATAATATACTAACATAGACTATTTTATGAATTACCAAATTTCAATATGTTCTTTTTTTATTTACATAAATTTGAAATTTATCTTATATTTTTACAAAATTTTAAATGAATTGATTTTAATATTTTCTTGATATTAAATTTAAAATTATAAAACTTTGTCCTATTTTTAAAGACAATGTATGATTTATAATTTTAAGTTTAAATTTGATAATAGATTATAAATATAACAACTAAAAAGCTATTTAAAAAAAAAAAACTTTTATTTAACACTATATAATGGTGACAAAATTTAGTTATGGTGTTATTTTAAATATTAAAATAAAATAAATTTATAACCTACTTTTTTTTTTAAAAAAAATTTCATTTTGATGTTTTTTTAATATATCTATTTTCTACTTCTTCATGTAATATTTCTATATACTTTTAGAACTTTTAAATTTAATTTAGACATTACATATATATAGTGTTTTTTGTCAGGCCCTAAATTTATGAGATAAAAACATAACACATTTTTTCTTTTGAAAGATGTACTATAGGTATTATGTATAGATCTATGTTAATAAAGAACATTGTTATTGAACGGTGACTTGTCAATGTGTATTTCCACTAAATTTGGATATGGTAGAGTGGTTGATGAAACAAACTTAGTTTAAATCAAAAATTAGATTTTAAGTGTTTTATGAGGGATCACCTATTTGACTTACCGGGTTACCATACAAATATTTAGTGATATCTAGATATAACCCCTTTCACCTTCTTTGCTCTTAATTAAGGCACTTTGCCATAGTAAGTGAAGATTCAATTTTTATTTTGATGTAGTAGCATTGTTCCTATGTTTTTTTTACAAATGCGAAGATGCTTTGTAATTTGTCTAAATGTGGTTCGAATATAGTTGCCCTCCTACATACATTTCCTCATCATTTATCTTTCATTTGCATATAATTGCACATATCTATGTATCCCTTACTGATATATCATTTTTTTCTTGGATTTAATTTTATTTCACTTAATCCTTCACTTATTGATTATTTATTCTATAAAACCAATATCCCTAAATGAGAGAGTAATTCAAGGTGCTTAATGATATTTATATTAATTTGACATGTCAACACTACTACCTTTTTATATCTTTGGCCTTATCAAAATAATTTTAATTTAAACCTTTATTATGTTATACTCACTAACTAGACTAGCACCATTTACTAACTCACTAATCTTAGCACTTTTAACTATATGTCTTACTAACATATTCATGTGCTAGAAAACTTGCTTATAAATTATTGATTTAAATATTAAGTGCTACCACCCTATCTTTAATACCTACTAACAATTTTACATTTACTAATAGTTAAATATAATACACTTAAGATGTGATTACCACTTAGTCATACTATTCTTAGAATAAATATTAACATACTTACTACTAAACAACAATCTACCCTTAACTTACTTACTAACTACCACTTTACTCCAAATCCCAAATAAATAAAGTGCTTACATCTTTGCTAATAATCATCCTCTAACATTATAATTCTAACTGTTATCTAACTATTACCTATGAGTAAACCTTTATTGGTTTAGATTCAATACCTGACTATCCCCACTTTCCTAACACTACACATAACATGAAAAATATAAAACCATAAAATAAAACAAGCTACTTATAAAGTCTTTCCTACCACTTACCACTCTATCACCTACCCACTTCCTTTTACCAAACTTTCCATGGCTAAAATTAAACATGTTTTCCAAAAATTAACATTTCCCTCATTCCTAAGTCAAACACATATTACAAGGAAGAAGCCCTCTTAAACCTAAGCCTACCCCATTCCCAAGGATGACTACTCCCTATGTGGGCGGCCATTCTTCTACCTCCCAAGGTGAGTGCCTAGGGGAGACCTTGCTAACTTTATGTCAGAATATACTTCCTTTAAAATGATTTCTAGTGTTTCAAATATGGAAGAGGATGCCAAGGGAGGTATGGACCCACCCTCCTACAATCCAATAACTCCTTCCACCTTTATAGCTATAAAGAACCTAGAAAGGTGATCTAACTCATGTTAGAATAGTAAAGAAATCTCCATCACGGCTTATAATGTGAGCCCCAAAGTGTGGTAGGGTAAAGCCCTCTTAGTGAGGACCACAACCCACTTTTAATGGTAAATTTGTTTTTGGGTTTGAACATGGTGTTGAGGTGATGCCTACGTTTAGTAGGTTTTACCAATGTTTTACTTTTTTTGTTTTTATAAATAAATTTGTATTTTAGGTTTGGTTCAAGTGTCAAATTTTGTATTTCTTTTATTATTTATTTTATTTTCTTATGTACCATACTTTGATTTGTGCAAGTATATATCTCTTTCAGAATCTTGTGTCTTGGGAAAAACTTAGGGGACTCAATGTTAACCAACTCATATTATAACCCCTAAGTCTTATAGGTTCCTAGTAGGGATATCAAGCATATTCTCTCATTAATTTATTGGTCTATAGTTTGGATGAGATTTAATTGCCCATTCCATACAAATTCCAAAGAGAAAAATGATAGCTACAAGAGGGTTCAAGTCTAAGTTTAATACATTTATCTTCCTTCTCATTTTGAAAGCCCATGTTAATGAGTTGACAAGAATTGATCTTAACTACCCTATTAATTCTTGATTGAAAGTGGACATTACTATAGTATCTAGTTCATCTAAGGACCTATTGGAACTTTTAAATTCAAATGAACCATAAAATAAAATAACATCTTCCATTTTATAACATATAATTTTTTAATCAATCACCTATGTTTTGAATTGAGTCCACTATACCCATAAGAAATTTTCACAAAACAATTATGAAATATCTCTATCAATTATTTTACAATCAACATATGAACAAGAGTCTCATTACATAACTCTTCCATATCACTTTAATGCTCATAATGTGAAACTCACAACTGAATGTTTCCTTTCAAAATCAACTTAATACAAATTTCTAACTCTACACACAATTTCAACAAAATAAAACAATAAGAAAATTTCTTTTTACATCACAATGGAAACAACAATGGGGACTTTACATCACAACACATTTTGTGATAATATGATGAGATTGGTCTCTTTACACACTTGAATCTTTCAACATTGTCAAGGGAAAACCCTAATATCTTCAAGGAGTTATCTTCACAAAACCTACAAAAACACACAAACTAGGAACCATGGAGGCTCATCTCCCATCCAAGGCTTCTATGAAGCCACCCACTGAGTAGGGGAAACATGATCCAAACCGGGTTCCATTACAGTCTTACAAAAGCATGAACATCACATTACCACACTTAACAATCCCATCCCAAGGTATTTCACAATGGTTTACCAATGGAACCTTGAACATAGGGTGAAGATGTGCTTTTCAAAAGGAGTTTTTTCATATCATAGCATATCTGCAATAAACAACTTTCGTGCCCTTTTGGGGCTTTTCACAAATAAACAAAATACCATGCCCTTTTGAGGCTTCCACAAACATCCTCCAAAATACACTACCAACAACTATAGCTTCCTTGAAACCCATACTTCATTAACTTCCTTTGTTCACCATTTTTCCCCTATCCTCCCCAAAGAAAGATATGTATGAAAATGGTATACAATGGAGCCCATACTCCAAGGTCCTCAACTATATTTCAAGACCAACTATGCCTTGCACCCTGGATTTCTCTTTGCTTCCCAAAAGGGTGAGTGGAGCCCTCACACCCTTGATCACATTCAACATTCCAAGCCAAACAAGAAAAATCAAGAATGAAAAAAGAAGAAGAAATATTCAAGAACACAATACACATTCAAATTTCCACAACACAATACCAAAATCCCCAAAGAAAATACTCACAATACAATGCATACTCCACTAACAAATTTTCCATACTTGCAGATTTATTTTGCAATACTAAAAGAAAGAAAATGAAACAAATTTTGGAACACCAACCTTGGTCAAAACTAGGTTAATGATGGTTTTAGTAGAGCTCCCTTAATCTCCCTCCCAAAACCTAACTATCTATAAACTTAGAGACTAGGTGAACACCCCACTAGTTTGTCCAAGACTCTCTAATAAGGTGTTCTCACTAACTATTTTAGTAATGACACTAAGTCACTCCCTCTTAAAAACTTGTCTCCTCTAAATTTTCTATATTGACTTAGTGGGAACATGGAAGAGAACACATGTGACAACTCAAATTTCGAATTGGTGAGAGAATGCATGGGTAAAGGGCCCCCCTAGGTTGTCTAGTCACTATCATGGTCAAAATTAGGTCCCTAACATGTTATACCATCACATGGGCAGCTTATTTTCACATAAAAGTCACTCTCGTACCACCTAGTGGCCCCTCAAAACCCTAGCCAAGTACAAATTCGAATTTCCTTGATTGTGACTCATCTTACCCCTTGTCAAGTGGGTTTACTTACTCATTAACAAGGTAATTAAGTTTAGGGTAAAATGCCACCATGAACAAAACCCTAAATGATATGTCAATTACATACAAAGTCCACAAGTATCAAGTGACACATAAAAAAACCTTCCACATCACCATGACATGTCCTTAATGCATCGCTATGATTAAACATTTTCACATACAAGCAAACTTACATTTACTAAATAAAATACATCACAATGAGGCTTTTGAATCTTCCAAAGATTTACCTTGGTTAAAATTGTGTTCACATAGGTTTGGAACTTGTTTCCCCCAAAAAAATTCCATGGTTCCACTTCCTACACATTAAACTCAAGCATCAGTAGTCCAAAGAGGTCATATGAAATATCCATCATAAATGCATATAAACTTAAATGCTACGTAATCCATATTAATACAATTCAATGGAATTCCTTTACTTGGTCATTTCAAATAAGACATTCATAATTTTACAATATCGAAATCATAAATCATCATAATCCATTTAATGTTTTGCATCACATCATAATCCATTTCCTATCAATATGATAGAAATGTTTAATCTATATTGCTAAATTAGTCAACATGAAAATTAGTTCAAACATAACTTAGATCAAAACCATCCAAAATGCAATCATCACAACTAGTATATTTGATTCAATTAAATATATTTGAATATTAACACTAGCTCATTATCATTATGAGATATTACATGATAAGGCTTATGTCTCAAATCACTAATGTCAGGGAATCAAGAAGCTTACATAATCATGTATGCGTAGGTTCAAAATTAGTCATTAGGTAAACCTATTATATCTATTAGTCAATATATTATATCTTCATCTTAAACATCATTCATTGTGACAACTAACTTAGCATATTTACATCATGTCGAGCCCTACCAAGTAGGCCTTATCTAAATTGATAATAATTTCTATCTATAATTATTATTAGTACCCACAAGGGCAGTGTTAATTCATCTTTCCATACTAGCCATTAACTATCATAATAGGCCATCGAATATCAAGAACCCATCGACATAGTTTTGTAAGTTATAGCAGCTCAAGTCTTTATTCCATATGGTCTTAAATCATTAACCTAATGTAATTTGAACATGATTTTTAGCACAACAATGACTACAAAATACATTAGTCTTAATAAGATTTCAGGTTCATCATAAATCAAGGCCTACTTAGATTCCAAGACCTTCTTACTATCATTCTATCATAAGGTGTGTGGTAACAGTCTAACATTCACAAAAGATAGAACACAACATCTTATCTCATTTATTCCTCCTAGATCTAACCTTATTCATTTTATTAAGGCTTATGATAATGTACTAGGGAAGGGCCTTACATTTTTATTGAATAAGCTAAAAAATCTAATGTATTAATAATAAAACAATCACATCTTATGACAACTAATTCTTAGAAGAGACTATATATATTCAATTATAAATTTTTATAATTTTTATGTCATATATATATATATATATATATATATATATATATATATATATGACATAAAAATATCTGTGTGTGCCTATACACACACACACACACACATGTGTGTGTGTGTGTGTGTGTGTGTGTGTTTTCTAAAATATGATAGTTCTTTTATTGATATATATATTGATAGATACATTTTTATATCTTTATATAGATAATACAAATTTATTAAAGTACAAACTATTTATTTATTAATATATAGAAACTTAAAATTAATTGAAAAGTACTTATTTTAAATCTTCATATTATTATTATTAGTAATTATGCCAAGAGGTTTTTTATACAATGGCAGCACAAATACCCAGCATGGGAATATGCTAAGATTCTTTGTCAATAAAAAAGAAAATGGAGCAGTTATAAACTTCTAAATTAAATATTAAATTATTAAATCTTAAAATAAAAAACATTCTCGAAATAATAGCTACCCGAATTAATAGAAAGCCAAATGGAGGCTGAAATAATAGGCCCAAAAAAGTAGGGCCTAAAAAAGTAGGACCTAAAAAAATAGGGACCAAAAAATATGCACCTAAAAGTAGGGCCCAAAAAAATAGGGCCAAAATAATTTCAATATGATTTTTTTTGTTAAATATAATTTTGCATGCACATTCATGCTTATTTTTCTTGGAAGTGGGGGAATTTGAAACAAATTCATGAAATGTGAAGAGACGTCCATTGGGGGATATGCAAAGACTCTCACAAGTTATAAAGCAAAGAAAGTTATAAAACAAAGACTCCCCATTTCATTTTCATTTTATGTTTTTACAAGAAGGAAGAGGTGGAGACTATTGTAGGATTAGATTGGAGTTTTTGAACATGAGTAGATTGAAGTTTTGGAATAATTTTTTTGTAGGTGAGATTTCTATTTTTTATTTAGATTTTCATTTAGATTTAGATGTAGATGTAGATTGAGATTCAAAATTAGTTATAATATTCTACTTGATTTAGATTTAGATTTTAATTAGTTCCATTTAGATTTAGAATACTATTCAAAAAAATTAGGCTTACATTTAATAGTTTTGTCTTACATGTTTGATTTAGATTAGATTTGCATTCAAAATCTATTTGATTTATATATTTTATAATACTTTTCATTTGCATATTTTAAAAGTGCATGTTTCAAATTAGTTTTAGATTTGCATGTTTCATAGTAGTTTTAGATTTTCATATTTCAAAATAGTTTTGGTTTGCATGTTTTAGATCTAAATGTTTCATAATAGTTTTCCATTTGCATGTTTCAAAGTATTTATATTTTCATGTTGCAAAGTACAATTTTATCATTAATGTGGATGACAATACCACCATATCAATATAATTTGTATTTTATTAAAGTTAATGATTTATTTAAAGTAGATGAATCATATATTTAGTATATATTTTATCATTATTAAACTATAAAATAAAAAATATTTTCGAAATAATAGCTAGCCAAAATAATATGAATCCAAATGGATGCCAAAATAATAGGGGCAAAAAATTAAGACTTGAAAAATAGGGGCAAAAAATAAGACATGAAAAAATAAGGCCAAAAAACTAGAACACAAAAAATAGGGCTAAAATAATTTTATTAATTTTTTTAATATAAAATATTTTCTTTTTGTTAAATATATTTTTGCATGCACATTCATGCATATTTTTTGTGGGAAGTCGGGGAATTTGAAACAAATTTGTGGAATGTCAAAAGATATCTATTAGGGGATACGAGGAGTCTCTCATAGGTTATAAAAAAAATGCTACTCACTTCATTTTCATTTTGTGTTTTTGTAGGGAGGAAGAGGTGGAGATTATTGGATCAGATTAGAGATTTTGAAGAGAAGTAGATTAAAGTTTTGGAGTATTTATTTTACATGTGTGATTTCTATTTTTATTTTTTATTTTTATTTAGTTTTGCATTTAGCTTTAGATTTAGTTATGTATTTAGATTTAAATGTAGATTTAGTTTCAAAATTAGTTATAATATTCAGCTTTGATTTAGATTTTGATTTCAAATTGGTTCAAAATCTTTTTGATTTAGATATTTGATAATACATTTCATTTTCACATTTTTAATCTGCATGTTTCAATTTAGTTTTACATTTGCATGTTTTAGATTTGTATGTTTCATAATAGTTTTATATTTGCATGTTTCAAAATATTTATATTTTTCATATTTCATAATTAAATTTTAAGATTAATGTGGATGGCAAGGTCGCCTTATCAATAAAAAATATATTTTATTAAAGTTAAAATGATTAATTAAAATAAATGAATCATATATTTAGTTTATATTTTGTCATTATTTAATTAGATTATGTATGTGTTTTATTTAAATATATAGATTTTTATTAATATTTATGTTTGTAATGTTTGAAAAGTAGAAGGCAATGTCACCATAGTTCAAACATTACAATCCAACTATTTCATTTGAAATAGTTTTGATTTTTATGTATGTTATTTTGAACATTATTAATTTGAAAGAATTTATTTTACCTATTAATTCTTTTTTATTCTGATTATTTCTATATGTTGATGTTTGTTTATAAGTTTGCAGGTTACTATTTGAGTTATGGATTCCTCGAACAGAGAATCAAACATTATTTGATACTAGCCTGACTACATTGACCTCAAATGATTTCCTTGAGACTGAGTTTGACAAATGCCTATAAATAATTAAAGAGACATGCACAACTATAATTAAAGTTGTGGAGAACGTAATATTTCCAATTGACTATGTTGAGGAAATAGAAATAATGCATATGAAAGATGCATAAAATTTCCTATGTGACACATCTACAAAAATGGATGGGTTTCCCTCAATGATGAAAGACTTCTTTCACAATCATTGTTCAAATAAAGGTCGCAAAAGAATCATAATCATTGAAGAATGTGACATGTATTTACACCATTATATAGAGATATTTTTTGTATATAGTTCATTCTTGTCTCCAATTTCAGAATTTTACTTCTAATTAGTTGTATGGGTAGTTTTGTTTCCCTATTGTTCTATATAACTTTCATGAAGAAGAGAACAAGAAAAAATAAATTTATTGTTGTACAAACCATTTATTCAATGGATGTAGCAACTAAATATGTTAATTAAGAAGGAAAATCATCATTCTAAATAGATGTCCTTAATGATAGGCATATTTATTAATTACAATTCTTAATCATTGCAATCAAAATTACATTAGCATTATTAAAAACTCAAAAATATATAATGTTCTCACATCATCATGGAGAAATAATTTCCATAAAATCAATTCTTATATATTCTTTTACACTTTTTACATCATCTAAATATTTGTGTTTGGACTTACAATTTCCCTTCCATGAATTAAAATTTGTCCACTATTTGAGTCATTCATATAACATATATCCCAAATTTGACCATAGTTGTACTCTAAATACTCTAGCACTACAACTAAATCTCATACTTCCCTTAACCATGTCCCTTATTTTAGTGTAACATTTCACCACTTATTAACCCTAACCATAACACCAAGTGTGATATAAATGAATTTGTAAATTTTGGATCCTAACTGTAACTCTTACTCTATATATGACTATACTAAGCATTTAATAAATTATATATATATATATATATATATATATACAAATAGAGAGAGAGAGAGAGAGAGAGAGAGAGAGAGAGAGAGAGAGAGAGAGAGAGAGAGAGAGTCATATGATGGTGTATCTAGAGAGAGAAAGATTAGCGGGTTTATCTAGAAAGAGATAGATTAGGGAGAGAGAGGGAGAGAGAGAGAGAGAGAGAGAGAGAGAGAGAGAGAGAGAGAGAGAGAGAGAGAGAGAGAGAGAGAGAGAGATAGAGATTAGGGGTGTATCTAGAGAGGAGGGTGAGAGAGATAAGGGGGTGTATCTAGAGATTAGAGAGAGGGATTGGGGGCATATCCAGAGACTAGAGACAAAGAGATTACAGGGTGTATTTAGATAGTGGGGGGGGGTGATATTACTAGATGTAGTTAGAGAGTAGGGAGAGGGAGAGGGAGATAGAGATAGGGGGGACATGGAGGGATTACATTATTAAAAAGGTTAATAACTTGTATCACAATAGCACTAATCATGAGCATTATAATAGAACTAACATACATACATATTTAACCTGATGTTTACCCTAACACTAAGGTAAAGTGTAATAATAGCACTAACATCAGCTATAATATGATTAGTAACCCAAAAATAACCTTAACTACAATAATAACACAAACCCTAACTCTAACTCTAATTCTAATTCTAACTCTAACTCTAACTCTAACTCTAACTCTAACTCTAACTCTAACTCTAACTCTAATTATAACCTTAATCCTAATTCTAATTCTAATCCTAACCCTAACCCTAACTCTAACTCTAATTCTACCTTGATCCCTAACCTTAACTCTTTATAACCCTAACTCTAATCCTAATTCTAACCCTATCCCTAAGTCTATCCCTAACCATAAGCCTTACTATAACTCTAATCCTAACTCTAATTTTAACTCTAACATTAATTCTAACCCTAAACCTAACCCTAATTTTAACCCATATTCTAACTATAGCCCTAACTCTGAATCCAATTCTATCTCTAACCCTAACCCTATCCCTAACCATACCCCTAATTCTAACCCTAAGCCTAACTCTAACTCTAATTATAAATCTAACCCTAACACTAACTCTAATTATAACCCTAACCCTAACTCTAACCCTAACACTACCCCTAATCTGAATCCTAACACTATATAATGCTAATCCTAACCCTAACACTATATGTAAATCTAACACTAACCCTAACCTTAATTCTAATCCTAACCCCAACCCTAATCCTAACCTTAACTCTAACTCTAACCCTAAATCTAACTGCAAATCCAACCCTAACCCTAAATCTAACCCTAACCCCAACTCTATCTCCAACTTTAACTTTAACTCCAACTTGATCTATAACTCTAACTCTAATTGTAACCCTAACCCTAACCTTAACCCTAACCCTAGCCTTAATTCTAGCCCCAATTCTAACCCTAACTCTAGCCATAACACTAACACTAACACTAATGCTAACTCTAACTCTAACTGTAACCCTTGTGCTAACCCTAACCCTAACCCTAATTATAACTCTAACCCTTGTTCTAACTCTAATTCTAACTCTAACTCTAGCTTAAACCCAAACTCTAACCCTAACCCTAACCCTAACCCTAATTCTAACCCTAACTATATTTGTAATGCTAATTCTAGCCCTAAACCTAATTCTTACCCTTACCCTAACTCTAACTCAATCTATAACCCTAATTCTAACCCTAACCCTAATCTTTACCTAATTCTAATCCTAACTATAACTCTAACTCTGATTCTCACCCTAACCCTAACCTTAACACTTGATGCAGGAGCATCCAGAGGTATAAGGGCAATCTTGTGTCACCCAAAAAAATGTACTTAGACTTAGTTCCTGTTTCATGTCTTTACATTTTTGAATACCCATTTGGGTCAAATAAAGGTTCCAACTCTCACAGTTCAACTATCAGTGCATTTGAAAATCCCCAAAAAATAGGAGCATGTATTTTGGCCATCATTTTGGTAAATTAGAAGGTGTGAATTGGCTAAATGAATGTAATCATGATTTAGAGCATTCCAAAAAAAGAATCAAGTCAATAGGCCCCACAGTTTGAAAGTTATTGCAATTTTTTGGGTTTTGGAGACCTCCTAAGAATGCTTCAAAGTCAGGTTTGAGGCATTAAATGACCTCAAAAAGGGTCAAAAAAATGGGGGATGAGCATAGCTTGTCCACAAGGCTATAGAGCACTTTGAGAGATTTCCAAAAATGTAAAAAGTTTGTCAATCGGAGCTACGATTCAAAAGTTATGCCTCCCGGAAGTTCAGTTACAGTTTCTGGATTCTTCTAGATTTGCACTGACTTCTAACATAGCTTCTGGAACCTTCCATTTGGTCGATGGATGCCTACTAGCACTTTCTAGAATGTACTCCTAGTCCTTAACCCTCTGGGGTCTATTTAAGGAGATTTCTGGCATTGTAAAAGGCAATTCGAAGTGGAGTTTGAGAGGAGGTACTAAAAGGAGAAATTATCTCCAGATTTATGCTATTGTAAGCCCTTAGGGCATGTTTTGAAGTTTACTTTCTCTGCACTGTTTGTACTAGCTTATTTTCTCAGTTAATATTATTTTCCCTTTCTGTTGTGTCCATTCTATTCTTGGGAAGTGTCTCCATCAAGTGGTATCAGAGCGAGTTTTCTTGAGTGTGTAGACAGAATGCCAACTGTGAGGCAGTTTGCACCAGGACTATGTGGTTGTGGGTTCGAGATAGAAGATGCCTCCACAAAGAGAGCATGGTGGAAGGGCTAGAGCTATTAATCTTGAGGAGGTTAGAGCCCTCCAAAGGCAGGTGCAGGCATTGCAAGAGGAGCTTCGTAGAGGAGCAAATGTTGCCGCAGGTAACAATAGTGAGGATGACAATGAAGAAGAAGCAATGGGACCAGAAGAGGAATTTGATGGGGATGTTCTGAATCCTGTAGAGGAAAGGCTTTTTAGGGCCATTACTAAGTTTGTGAAAAGACCTACAATTGAAGTGGGTGTATTTTCAGGAAATCTGAAACTAGATGAGTTGATCGATTGGATCAATGAACTAGAAGAATACTTTGAGTATGAGGATATAAGGGACCCAGATAGGGTTAAGTTTGCAAAGGCCAAACTAAAAGGCCATGCCAAAATCTGGTGGCAAGAGGTTCAATTGGAAAGAAACAGAAGAGGAAAGGAGAAGATCACAAGATGGGATCGCATGGTGGACAAATTGAAGAAGCAGTTCATTCCTGTGGACTACGAGCTTGATCTGTTTAAGAAGATGCATGGGTTAAAGCAAGCAGGAAGATCAGTCCAAGAATATACAGAGGAGTTTTACCGACTCTTGATTAGAGCGGAGCATGCAGAAGCAAATAAGGAGAAGGTTGCTCGTTATATCAGTGGGTTGCGACCTAGTATCAAGGACGAATTAAGTCTGGTAAGAATGACCAGCGTTGAAGAGGCATACCAGTTTGCGCTACGAGTTGAAGAGAAGCTGAATAAAAGGTTTGAAGGAAGACAAAGAGGGTGTGGTCAAGGAGGAAGGGGAAGCAGTAGATCATCTGGAGTCCACAATGAAACCCAAAAGAAAAATGAAGATGTGGGTACTAGCAGAAACCAGAGGAATGAGGATTTCAACCGCTCCCATGATCAAGACTTTGGAAATCAAAGAGGAAGAGGTAGAGGATATGGAAAAGGAAGAGGAGGCTTCTGTGGTACCTGTTTCCATTGCAATGAAGAAGGTCATCGTGCCTTTGAATACCCTCAATGACAATGAAGGACAGATAGGAGAACTGAGGGCCAAGCTAGGGTTGCTCATGTGGATGAGGATGCACAATCATCACATTCAAAGGATGCAAAAAGAGGAGAGACCTTGGTAAATGAAAGAATCCTACTAAGTGGTGAGATTGAACCAGGACAACGGAGGAGTTTGTTTCGTACTAGATGCAAGTGTGAGGATAAATGTTGTGATGTGATCATTGATGGTGGTAGCACTGATAACTTGGTATCAGAAGAGATGGTCTCTAAGCTGAAGCTCAAGAGGGAGAAACATCCACAGCCCTATCAGATTTCTTGGGTAAAAGATGATCATAAGGTCCTGGTAAGTGAACAATGATTAGTAAAATTCAAAATTGGGAGTTACCATGATGAAGTTCTCTGTGATGTTATTTCAATGGATGTTGGCCATCTATTGTTGGGTAGACCATGGCAGTTTGATAGACATGCAATACATGATGGACATGCAAACACATACTCTCTGAGAAAGGATGGAGTTCACCACAAATTGAAGCCCATGAAAAAGGAAGGTGAAAAGGTATGTAGCAGTGCTAGGATTTGTCTTGTTGATGGAAGGAAGTTTTTAGATGGCATGAAACATCAGCATATGTGCTATGCTTTGATTCCTAGAAAAGATAAAGAAGGTAGTAGTGAAATACCATTTGAAGTTTCAGATTTACTAGGGGAATTTAGAGATATTATCTCTGATAATGTTCTAGATGGATTGCCACGAGCAAGGAAATTCAGTCATCAGATAGATCTAATTCTAGGAGCTAGTTTACCTAACAAGGCTGCTCACAGGATGACTCCTACTGAAACAGAGGAGCTAAATAGACAGGTTCATGAGTTGTTGAGGAAGGGCTTCATTCGAGAGAGCCTGAGTCCATGTGCAGTACCTGCAGTACTCGCACCAAAGAAGGATGGAGAGTGGAGGATGTGTATAGATTCTCGAGCTATAAATAGGATCACAATCAAGTACCAGTTTCCTTTGCCAAGGATGGATGATATTATGGATTGCTTGAGTGGAGCTCAGTACTTCACAAAGATAGATCTTAAGAGTGGTTATCACCAGATACAGATTCAAGAAGGAGATGAGTGGAAAACAACCTTCAAGACCAAGGAGAGTCTTTATGAGTGGTTAGTCATGCCCTTTGGATTGACGAACGCCCCAAGCACCTTCATGCGGCTCATGAATGAGGTACTTAAGAAGTTCTTGGGAAAATTTGTTATTGTCTATTTGGATGATATTTTAATTTTCAGCAAGACTTTGGAAGAATATTTACTGCATATTCATAGTGTCCTTGAAAGTCTAAGAGAAGAGAAACTGTTAATTAATCTAAAGAATTGTGTCTTTGCAAAAAGGGAGTTAGTCTATTTGGGGTTTGTTATATCACCCGAAGGTCTCAAAATGGATCCAGAGAAGGTAAAAGCCATCTTGGAATGGCCTACTCCAAGGTCTGCTACTGAGGTAAGATCATTTCATGGTCTAGTTAGTTTTTACAGGAAGTTTATTTAGAATTTCAGTGGCATATGTGCACCACAAACTGATATAATAAGAGGGGATAGAAAAGAGTTCAAATGGACTGCAACAGTTGCGAGAAGTTTTGAATTGCTGAAGAAGAAGGTAACAGAACAACCTGTGTTGGCACTTCCAGATTTTAGAAAAGTGTTCCAGGTGGATTGTGATGCTAGTGGCAGCGCTATTGGGGCTGTATTAAGCCAAGAAGGTAAGCCTATTGCATATTTTAGTGAAAAATTGAATGATGCAAAGAAGAAGTATTATGTTTATGATCAAGAGTTCTATGCAATAGTTTAGGCCTTAAAGAAATGGAGGCATTATTTATTGCCAAAGGAATTTGTTTTGTATACTGATCATCAGGCATTACACTACCTAAATAGCCAAGGTAAATTGAATCAGAGGCATATGAAGTGGGTAGAATTCTTGCAGAGTTATACATTTGTGTTGAAGCATAGAAGTGAAAAATCTAACAGGGTTGCAGATGCACTAAGTAGGAGACAGTCATTGCTTACAATAATGCAGGTTGAAGTAGTTGGGTTTGATGAACTCAAGAATTTATACCCCGAGGATCCTGATTTTGCTGAAGCATGGAAAGCTTGTAAAGAGCCTATTGCTGTAGATAGAACCAAGTGGTTAGACTATTTGATTCAGGATGACAAGTTGTTCAAAGGTAGTCAATTTTGCATTCCAAGGAGTTCCATGAGGGAAAATCTGATTAAGGAGAAGCACAGTGGAGGGATGGTAGGACATTTTGGTAGGGATAAGACCATTGCCATTCTTAGAGAACATTATTTTTGGCCTCAAATTTCACAAGATGTGAAGAAGTTCGTACAAAGTTGCCAGGTTTGTCAAGTTGCCAAGGGGTTTAGTCACAATACTAGTCTATATCAGCCGTTGCCTGTTCCATCAAGGCCATGGGAGGACATAAGTATGGATTTTTTTCTTGGATTGCCAAGGACACAAAGGGGTAATGACTCAATATTTGTGGTGGTTGATAGGTTCTCCAAAATGGCACATTTCATTCCATACCACAAAAATCATGATGCTATCCATATTGGAGATTTGTTTTTCAAAGAGGTGGTAAGACTACATGGTCTTCCAAGGAGCATAGTTTCTGATAGAGATACTAAATTTGTGGGGTATTTCTAGAGGACATTGTGGAAAAAGTTGAGAGCAGACTTGAAATTTAGTTCCACGCATCACCCACAAACTGACGGCCAAACAGAAGTGGTAAATAGGAGTCTGGGCAATTTGCTGAGATGTTTAGTTGGTGATAAGCCCAAGGGATGGGATTTGATTGT
This sequence comes from Cupressus sempervirens, assembly GCA_028749045.1. Classification (NCBI taxonomy): domain Eukaryota; kingdom Viridiplantae; phylum Streptophyta; class Pinopsida; order Cupressales; family Cupressaceae; genus Cupressus; species Cupressus sempervirens. The sequence goes on along the minus strand of CM053789.1, from coordinate 742,424,406 downwards.
ACCACAAGCAGAGTTTTCTTATAATAATTCTGTAAATAGGAGTACTTGAAAATCACCATTCCAAATTGTATATGGGAATAGCCCACGGACTACACTAGAATTGAGGAAGATAGAGCAAGGGGAGAGGACAAGTGCTAAAGCTGAGGAATTTGCTGAACATATCAAGCATCTACATGAGGAGGTTCAAGCACACATTACCAAGATGAATCAAGATTATAAAGCTAGGGCTGATCAAAGGAGAAGAAATAAGGAATTCCAAGTAGGGGATCTAGTCATGGTGCACTTATGAAAAGAAATATTTCCAGCCAGTACTTACAACAAGCTGAAAATGAAGAAATTTGGCCCTTGCAAAATTTTGAAGAAACATGACTCAGGAAATGTATATGAAGTGGAGCTGCCAGATGGTATTCACATTTCTCCCATTTTCAACATTGTAGATTTAATAGAGTATCATGATGATGGTGCAGATGATGAGCTGGTGTTAGAGCCATGTCCAATTCCTCCTTCTAAGAAGGAGGAGATAGAAGACATTCTAGATCATTGTGTAAGTAGGAGTACTAGAAACAGGCAGTATGAAGAGTATTTGGTCAAATGGAAAGGATGACCGATTGAGGACTCAACTTGGATTTCAGTAGCTGAGGTTTCCCATTTGGGATTTCCTCTACCATCCATAAAGTGACAGGGTCACTTTTCAATCTACCCTGGGTGTCTGATGCAGGAGCATCCAGAGGTATAAGGGAAATCCTATGTCACCCAAAAAAAGTACTTAGACTTAGTTTCTATTTCATGTCTTTACATTTTTGGATACCCATTTGGGTCAAATAAAGGTTCCAACTCTCACAGTTCAACTATCAGTGCATTTGAAAATCCCAAAAAAATAGGAGAATATATTTGGGCCATCATTTTGGTAAACTAGAAGGTGTGAATTGGCCAAATGAATGTAATCATGATTTAGAGCATTCCAGAAAAAGAATCAGGTCAATAGGCCCTACGGTTTGAAAGTTATTACAATTTTTTGGGTTTTGGAGACCTCCTAAGAATGCTTCAAAGTCAGGTTTGGGGCATTAAATGACCTTGAAAAGGGTCAAAAAAATGGGGGACGAGCAGACCAAGTCCATAGGTCTATAGAGTGCTTCGAGAGCTTTTCGAAAATGTAAACAGTTCGTCAATCGAAGCTACGGTTCAAAAGTTATGCCTCTCGGAAGTTCAGTTACCATTTTTTGATTCTTCTAGATTTGCACCGACTTCTAACACAGCTTTCGGAACCTTCTATTTGGTCGGTGGATGCCTACTAGAACTTTCTAGAATGTACTCCTAGTCCTTAACCCTCCGGGATCTATTTAAGGAGATTTCTGGCATTGTAAAAGGCAGTTCAGAGTGGAGTTTGAGAGGAGGTACTAAAAGGAGAAATTATCTCCAGATTTATGCTATTGTAAGCCCTTAGGGCATGTTTTGAAGTTTACTTTCTCTGCACTATTTGTTCTAGCTTATTTTCTCAGTTAATATTATTTTCCCTTTCTGTTGTGTCCATTCTATTCTTGGGAAGTGTGTCCATCAACACTAATTCTAACCCTAACTCTAACTCTAATGATAATTCTAACTTAAACCCTAATTCTACCCCTAAATCTAACTCTGACTCTAACCCTAACTCTAACTCTAACTCTAACTCTAACTTCAACTCTAACTTTATCTCTAATTCAAACCCGACCCCTAATTCTAACCCTAACTATAGCTCTAATTATAGCCCTAACCCTAACATTAACCCTAAGCCTAATTATAACTCTAAACCTACCCCTAATCCTAACCTTAACACTATATATAACTCTAACTCTAACCCTAACTCTAATTCTAATCCTAATCCCAACCCTAACCCTAAATCTAACTAGGTAACTCTAACCATAATTGTAACTCTATCTCTAATTTTAACTCTAACTCTAACTTGAACCCTAACTATAACTCTAATTCTAACCCTAACCCTATCCCCAATTCTAACCCTAACTCTAACTCTAACTCTAACTCTAACTCTAACTCTAACTCTTATACTAACACTAAATCTAACACTACCTCTAATATTAACTATAACTCTAATTGTAACCCTAACCCTAATGCTAACCCTAACCCTAACTATAACCCTAACACTAACCCTAATTCTAACCCTAACCTTAATTCTAACCCTAAATATAACCCTAACACTAACTCTAACTCTAACCTTGATTCTAACTCTAATTCTAAATCTAACTCTAATTCTAAATCCAACTCTAACTCTAACTCTAACCCTAACTCTTATTCTATCCCTAACCCTGACCCTAAATGTATTTGTAACTATAATTCTAACCCTTGCCCTAATTCATACCCTTACCGTAACCCAAATTCTAACTCTAATCCTAACTATATTTGTAACCCTAATTCTAACCCTAAGCCTAATTCTAACTCCAATTCTAAACCTAACCCTAACCCTAACCCTAACTCTAACCCTAATCGCAACTCTGACCTTGACCCTAACTCTAGCTCTAATTGTAACCCTAACCTTAACAATAACCATAAATCTAACCCTAACTCTAATTCAAACCCTATCCCTCATCCTATCTTTAATCTGAATGCTTAACTTAACTTTAACTCTAAACCTAACCCTAACATTAACACTAACATTAACCATAAAATAACTCTACCCCTAATTCTAACTATACCATAATTGGACTCTAACCATAACCCTAACCCTAACCCTAACCCTAAGTCTAACCTTAACCCTGGCTCAAACCCTAACCCTAACCCTAGCCCTACTATAAATGTAACCTTAACAATAACTATAACTCTAACCCTAACCTTAACCATGAGCATAACTCTAACACTAACCTTAACCATAAACATAACTCTACCCTTAACTCTATCCCTAAATCTAACTCTACCATAATTGGACTCTAAGCCTAACCCTAACCATAACTCTAACCCTAACCTTAACCATGAGCATAACTCTAACCCTAACCTTAACCATAAACATAACTCTACCCCTAACTCTATCCTTAAATCTAACTCTATCATAATTGGACTTTAACCCTAACCATAACCCTAACTTTAATCCTGACTCAAACCCTAACCCTAACTCTAACCTTAAAAATAACTCAAACCCTAACCTTAACCCTAACCCTAGCCTTACTATAACCCTAATGGTGCACGAACACCCACATAAAGTATTTAGGTCAAAGTTTTATATAAAGTATTTAGGTCAAGTTTTATGTATTTAGGTCAATTTTTATGCATGAGCCGACTTGAGAAATTTATCTTGATTTCATCATTAGGATAAGATAATTTTCTTGGGATTTGTACAGATCATTGTGGGGTCATTCTTCCCCATCCTATACTGATCTAGAATTTTCTATAAGTTGTTTTTCCTATTTTGTAATAATCTAGAAGGTTTTGTAGATTATCTTAGCAAGTATAAATAGAGTTTTTGGTTTAGGTTTAGGTCAAGTTGGAGAGAAAAGTTGCTGGAAACAAAGTTACGAAGAGAAGAAAACTACAGGAAGAGCTCATGTATGTACTATTCATTTGATAAATTAAATAGAAGAATTTTATAATCTATCTCTTGCTGGTGTTGGTTCCTATTTCTATTGTGTTTGCTTCCATTGTGTTTTACCTCTACATCACCTAACCTTAAGCCTAATCCTAACCCTAACCATAACCCTAACCATAACCATAACTCTAACCCTAACCTTAACCATGATCATAACTCTAATCCTAACCTTAACCATAAACATAACTCTAATCTGAACCTTAACCATAACTCTAATAATAATCATAACCGTAACTCTAACCTAAGCTTAACCATAACTAAAACTCTAACCCTAACTCCAACCCTAACCCTAATGCTAGCCCTAACCCTAATTCTATCCCTAAGGTTAACATTAACTATAATGGTAACTTTGTCCCTAATCATATATCTACATTTGACTATAACATTTAACATTACAATATCCCTGAAATAAAATTAATTTTTTTAATCTAAATTAAACTCCATATATTAAATTTTAAAAAAATGTTTTGAAGCATAATTTTATTGTAACTTTATACAACTCTAATTAAAAATTAATTAACAATTTTATAATAACCTTATCAAAATATAAATAAAAAGTAATTTTTTTTCCTATTACACCATGATTGCCACTAGCTTATATATACCTATATATATTACACCGAGAGTAATCATTCTCAAGGCACCTATTTTCATAAATCCCAACTGCAATTAAAATAACCTTGGGATTAAATAAAAATAGGCGACTTGAGAATGATTACTCTTAGTGTTATATATATATATATATATATATTATAAATATAAAAATATAACTACTAATATATACATTATAAATATAAAAAATATAACTACTAATGTGTCGTACTACTAATATTTTAGAGTTAAAATTTTAAATATATAAAAAATTAAAATATTGAGTTTAAACTATCTCTCTGCTAGATGTAATATATAGGTAGTATTTACTTCATTACTATCTTTTATTTTTATCTTTATTTTAATATTATAAAGATAATAATAAAAATCTACTTATAGATAATTTACTTATCTAAATGAAAATAATTATTTGAATATTATATACAACAAATTTACATAGCAACCATAATAATTAAAAACTAATACTAGTAAAAAGTTATTAAACATTAATCTCAATAAATATAGAACTATCTTACATTTGTTGAAAGTCTGACAAGCTGCATATGAGAGAGATTATGGGTATGACATCATATGGGGATGAGGAAATGACATTGTCGAAAGGTGTAAATATGTTACACTATAGCAAGTGGAATACCTTTACACGCAATTTCCCAAGTGTGTGGTCCTAGAAAGGAGGCATGGCATGTGGAGGATTCCTTTGACTTAAGTCAATATGCAATGCACAAAATATTGCTTGGTTAGGGTTGTGTAAGAAATGCAAAGGGTTGGGAGTGGTGGGGACCACTTCCTTCCCAATGTCCTAGACACGAGCACCCCACTTGCATATGTTTTCTCATTTTCCCTTTTTTAGCATTAATTATTTAAAGGTCTCTCCTATTACATGGGTTGACTTATCTATGGAGTAGTGTTAAGACATTTTATCTTATTTAGGGGTGTGTTATGACAAGAGTTATATTATATACATTTTTAAATATTTTTAACAATTTCTTCCCTCCATGTCCCCTCTAAGCTTGGTACCTACATTATAGTTTAGGTTATTATGTTATATATCCATTTATTATTATATATTTCTAGTAGAATATTATAGGACATGTAAGTATCTAATATGGATTGCATATAAGGCCCTATTCCTAATGATTATTTTATTGCTCTATAATTGGGGTGGGATATCTTCCCACTTCCCATACAAATTCTAGAGAGATAAAATGCATCTATAGCAAGCTTTCACTATGAGTTTTATTGCATTGTTCTCTTATACTCCATTGACAACTAAATTTCACAAGTATAATAAAATGAGTACATATAATTCATTTTCACTAGATCAATTATATTCTTCCAAATGATGAATAATCTCATGAATTGCTTCTTACTTGAACATAGTGAAATACTTCTCATGCATACACATGAATGTTGCCACATAATAAATTTTATTTCTATTGTATCAAAGTACATAACATGGAATCTTATAATAGAATCACTTATGTTTTATATAGAATAACTATTACAATGAACCTCTCACATAAGAAATATATGAAATGTAACTATTAATTGATTCATGAATATATATGGGGAGAAATAACTTATTTACATAATTTCAACATAGACTTCATATTAGTGGTTATTACCTTACATGAAACTACTTATTTCATTCCTATACATCTTATGAATATGAAACAATCTTTATCTTTCTATTGCATTGTCAACCTTATGCATATCATTTTCCCACCTTCACAATATTATACAATAAGATGGAAATCATTTCCTCATTACGTAGAATACAATAGAGCTTTATCCATCACAACACATTACAACTGACATGGGAAGGGTTAATTCTTTCAAATACATAATATGCCAATAAAACACTTGATTCTCTAAAAATGCCAATGGAAAAACCCTAACTTCTTCATAGATCCCATTCTCACAAACTTGCAAAAAAAAAAAAACCATCAAGGCTCACTTCTCATCCTATGCTTCTAAGAAGCCACCCACCAAGCTAGGGAAACAAGACTCAAATGGGTTACAATCATGTAGCTTAAAATGCATACAAAAAAAACATCACAATACATTTACAATCCCTCCAAGGTTTAACACAATGATTCACCATCGAAATCATGAAACATTGGGTGAAGGTGGGCTCTCTGACGAGGAGAATTCCATATCCATATACACATATACATTTTCAATGGCATAATTCCTCTTCAATGCTATCAAATACATCCTCCTCATCACATCAATAAACTTACACCTCCCATAATACAAATGCATCTTCAAGGCTATCAAACTACATCCTCCTCATCACATCAATACACTTATACCTCCCATAATAACAAACAAGGCATATGGCTTCAATGGAGCCCACATTCCATGAACAACAATACCCTCTCCAAGAGGAAAATCTCTCAACTTCAATTTTGAGCCAAACTAACCCCTTCACCCAAGGCTATCTGCCCTCCCAAGGATGAGTGAAACCTTCACACCCATTAACATTCGTACAAACAAAAACAAAGAAAAAAATTTCAAGATAAATCCATCACAATAATAACACATAATAATCCACTCAACACCACACACATTACATGTTTCCATAGCTATATGAACAAGAATTTAACACCATTAATCAAGTTCAACGAAGGCCATCACAAGGGTACCAGGGTATACTTTAAGAAACCCCTCCTTTAGAAAAGGTGTAAAAAATTGGTGAAAGGTGTAAACACCTGACAAAAAAATTTATTTTTTGTGGCGAAAAAAATAGTTTACAAAGAAAAAATAATAATCTCCATTGGCGAATCATTCATAGTCTCTCAAACAATATGTAAAATTTGGGTGAATTGTGTTATTTTAAAATCACAAAAAAATTATACATGGCGAACAAAAAATAATAATCACATTAAAATTTGAATTTTTTGGGTGAATCATTTCATTGTATTCAAGGTTAAAAAAAACATATGCGAAGTCGATGGCATCAGAGGTTCACAAAGGGTTTCATTAGTTTGAACTTTTATGTTACGAAGTCGCAAAAAGGAGATTGCATCATCAAAGAATTTAGTCAGCCAGTTAGTCTGTTGGTTACGAGACTGCGAAATGTTAATTCAAGCAGTTGTCGCATGTTCACAACGGTTAAAGGAAAAGGACTTCCAGTAGTCGCAAAAAGGGAGATTGCATCATCAGAGGTTTTATGCAGGCAGTTAGTCTATTGGTTGCGATACTCTGAAATGTTAATTCAAGCAATTTTTTCATGTTCACAGCGGTTAAAGACAAAGGACTTCTGGCAGTCGCGAAAAGGGAGATCGCATCATCGGAGGTTTTATGTAGGCAGTTAGTCTGTTGGTTGTGAGACTGTGAAATGTTAATTCAGGTAGTTTTCACATGTTCGCAGTGGTGAAAGGGGAAAGATATGTCATCCTGCGAAGTTGTGAAAGGTTAAGATGAAGCAGTGTTTGCCACTTCGCACCGATTAGAAGGAAATGGGTTTTCACAACTACGACAACATGATTTGAAATGTGTAAGTTCTGAAGCTGCGATAGAAGGGGAATCTCATTAGAAGAGGATATAAGGCTTATCGCAGGGTCACAAGGATAAAGCGAATATTTGATTTAACTATTGCGAAGCCTGAGAAAAGAAAAAGAAGGGTTTTGCAATTTTGTGAAAGGATTTCAAGGTTAAGTTATTTATTTTTGATTGTACAATGATAATTTATTTTTGAAGCTTGAAACTTCAAAAGTACAAAAGAACAGGTTTTCAAATCTATTATTTGATTCTAGATAGCTAATGAGTTGACATTCTAAGGAAAATAAAATAAAGGTAGTAGTTACTACAGGTAGTAATCGATAATAGATATCCATGAACGTGCAAGCTTTTAAACTTTAAAGCCATTAAAATTTAACAATTTAATGTCGTGGCCCATCAGGAAGTTGCAAAAAACTAGAATTCTCAGGTATCTACAACTAACAGAGCAAAAAGATTCAAGAATTTGCAGTAAGATTGTACAATGATAATTTATTTTTGAAGCTTGAAACTTCAAAAGTACAAAAGAACAGGTTTTCAAATCTATTATTTGATTCTAGATAGCTAATGAGTTGACATTCTAAGGCAAATAAAATAAAGGCAGTAGTTACTAAAAGTAGTAATCGATAATAGATATCCATGAATGTGCAAGCTTTTAAACTTTAAAGCCATTAAAATTTAACAATTTAATGTCGTGGCCCATCAGGAAGTTGCAGAAAACTAGAATTCTCAGGTATCTACAACTAACAGAGCAAAAAGATTCAAGAATTTGCAGTAAGATCAGAATGGTAGAAGTAGAATCATCAGTAAAGAAGGGCACTAGAGAGGGCAGCAAGATTTCATTGTATGCCAAATTTGCAGAAGAATGGCTAAAGATTCTCCCTAAATCTTCCAATGCTCAAAGTGCTAGTGTCCACTTGTTTAGAGATGCTTACAACTTCTGTAGAGATGCTCAAGTACCGTACACCAATGGAACTGAATTGTTCTTGTACTTTTACAAGAATATGGTGCAGAGTGTTCCCGTCTCAAATCCATGGATGAGGAACCTGGGAAAGTTGATAATGCCGGAGGTATACATGGATGTTGACCTTATCAAGGCACTGGTAAATGCATATAATCCAACCACTCGGTCCTTTCATAGAAAGGATATGAGCATTCTCTGTATGTTAAGGATGCTTTTGTTGAAGCATTTAATTTGCAGGGTCCCATGTCAGTTCCTATTAACCTGGAAAAATTGGCAGCAACATTTGACAAACAGAGAGATTTCTATACAACACATGCAATGTTGCGACATATCCCGAGGGAAAATCAAAACAAGATGAAAGGAGAGTTCCCAAAAATGGTTACTGATTTTATACCCTTATCATATTTGTGTGCATACTTTCAAAAAATAGATTTCGGATTGAACAAACTATTGGGAGTAGATGGATCCATGGATGCCTCCCCAACATTGTATGTGATAGCCCTAGACATTTAGGACCCACATACTAATGTGGGGTATGATTTTGGAACATTCATTGCGGATAGTATTCATCAGCAGATGGTGACAGCTTAGAAAGGTGATCTTGACAATTTCAAATTTCTACATTACTCGATGCTTATGCATCTCATCCTCTTCTACAACATGGGCCATATGGATTCCAATTTCATTGAAGGTTTGGACAATTTCAGAGAGGCATTGCCTGTTCAAAGATGGACAAGATTATGGTAGAGGTTCTACTCTTTTTCTAATTCCCTCTCTTTTTATAATGATTTTGTTGCAACTATTCATAGGATGTTAGGTTGAAAATTGGAAATATTACCTAGGTTAATTAGGAAGATTGTTAGACCAACTTTGTGTTTTGATGATGAGGGACCAATTGATCATGATTGGGGCAGTGCCTTTTTGTTAGCAAACTGTACAGTGATTAGAATTTTTGGTTGTTCCCAACCCCCTCATTTCTTGCCAAGATATGTACCAGAGAGGGTGGGTGTAGTGGAAATTTTCTGGCAGTTGTTATCCATGAATAGAGAATATCTAGGGCCAACCATTAAATAGGGGTCTTTTGTGTGTAGAAATTTCAAAGTAGGGGATTTTTAAATTGGTAAAGAGGCCTTTGAGGAAGTTGATGCCTTCCTAAGAGAGTTAAATTTCCCCACTACCCCCACTAGGATTTATGACCCATATAACATTGTTACAAGTGCTCTTAAACAAATGAGGGGTTATAATGTCATCATTGGAAGGAAAATTTGGGAAGAGGATGTCATTAGGGATGTATTGTATGAAGATGTTTGTGTTGATAGGATGCAAAAGTGGAGAGAAATCCTCTCAGTAGAGGAAGAAATGAAGAAAGTAGATCCTAATTTCCAGGGCTTCTATTCTGATTTACCCTATTTTAAACAAATTGATAAGTGTATTAAGGAGTTTGATAACATTATGGCTCAAGTTCCTCAAAATGCTAGAGATAGGGTAAACCCTTCTTCTCCAGAGGCAGATGTTGTATTGGAAATTAGTGACGATGAAGATCAGCCTAGCCCTTCAAACTGGGATAAAGGGGGCAAGAAGAAACAAAAAATGATTGAGGTTCCGAAAAAGGCTAGAGAGAAAGCCTTACAAGTGCTTCCAAAAGGAACTAGGTATTTTGATGATGCTAGAAAAAAGTTCTTAATTGATCAAGCTATTGAAGAGGAGAGGAGACCCAGTAGTTTAGAACTGCAATCCATGATGTTGGATGACAAAATTATACAGGCTCAAGAATTCATGAAGGATGATGATTTTATCAAGAGTGAATAATTCAAAAGTTTTTTTGTATAAACTCAAATAGAATGAACTTTCTTTGCATGTAAAACCTGGAGACACAGATGAAAAAGTGACTGAAATGGTGCAAAAGCTCCAAGCCTATGATCCTAACAGTGAAAGCATCACTGTAGAGGAGGCTAGGGAATTGGTACAAAGGAGTGGTATGATAGTTTTCCCAGGATGGGATATTAGTTCATCATTCCTACTTGATCAAATGAGGAAACAAGAAAAATCAATCTCTTATGAGGAGATTAATCCATTTGGTGAATTGCAGGGGGTGAGATTTAATATAGATACTAAGACAATGGCTATTTGGAGTGTAGCTCCAGAATCACAGAATCCTACCCTGATGGAAATTAAAGAGACACTGGTAGGTAATGCAATTTTCTGGAATGCACATTCAACTTCTTCAGATCAAATTTACAACCTCCAAAACACTGCTGCTATGCTAGGAAAGAACAAGATTGGTATTCTTCAAGAACAACTGGTGCAGACATATGAAAAGTACCTTGATGCGAGGAAGAAGTATGAAGAGGAAATGAGAAAAAAATATGTTCTGCAACACACTTTGGAGGAATCAAAAAAGGGGAATGAAGATTTGAAAATAGAAGAAAGGTCACTAAGAGTAAGGGAGGTACAAGACCAGAATATTCAAACTAACCAGATAGCAGAAGAAACACATCCGGTAACACATATGGATGTGGATGAGTTTGAGATTATCAATGATGCAAAGATCAGGACAATGAAACATTTTTTGATTCATTTCATCACTGCTTTAAAGAGAGCCTCTGTAAATGTACATAGTATGTACATTACTCTACAGAGTAATGAATACCAATGCTCTAAGGCTTTATCACTATTATCTCCATTGTTTGCCTAGTGGGGGCCATACATTCAATTCTTTGATAGGTTAGCTCCTTTACTCATACAGAAAAAGGAACTACCTAAGGAGATCATTGTTCCTATAAGATAAATGATACATCAAGTTAAAGAATTGAATTCATTCTTCATTGGTAAGACTGAAGATGTAAGGCGAAAATTGAAAAGCATAGCATTGGGTACCCCAGATTTCATTCCAACAATTTTGAACAATGAAGGGTATGTCAAATCTTGGCAATAGTGGTCTGAATCTTTTGATCTAATATTAGACCATCCAAGATTTATAGCATTTTCAAGAGGTGAATCAAGTGATCAAGTTGTATATGATATGATTGATATGACATACAAAATTGAAGCAGATATGAACAAAATTACTGGAGAGGGTAAAGCCATCACAGATGCAAAATGGACTAAAAACATTAGTGAATTAGAGGTAGTTAGAAATACAGCATGGCCTATTATGGATATAGATATTGCCATCTGGGAGGTTATAGCAGATATCAAAGCAATCCCTTTAGTAGAAGATGATTAGCACAAAAGATGGTGGCCCCGGGGAATCAATTGGAGGACAAGTGTTGCAAAAGAATATCAAAGAGAAGATGTTCATCATAACAGATTACCTTACCTTTGCGGTACATCCACTGTGGGTAATGCTGCAGTTAGAACTGGAAGACATGCTTAATGATCACTTACCACTTGTCACATTTTGTAATTGTTTCCCCTTTTTCTGTTAAAATATGTCACAAAAGGTTTCAACATTATAGCAGATATCAAAGCAATCCCTTCAGTAGAAGATGATTAGCACAAAAGATGGTGGCCCCAGGGAATCAATTGGAGGACAAGTGTTGTAGTAGAATATCAAAGAGAAGCTATTCATCATAATAGATTATCTTACCTTTGTGGTACATCCACTGTGGGTAATGCTGCAATTAGAACTGGAAGATGGGCTTAATGATCACTTGCCACTTGTCACATTTTGTAATTGTTTCCCCTTTTTCTATTAAAATATGTCACAAAAGGTTTCAACAAATTGTAATGATTATCTTAATTGTTGTTATCTTTTGTCTTTTTTAATGAATCATTATGTAACCTTTGTAAGCCTGAAGCTTGTTGCAACTCAAGTGATATAAATATGAGTTCCCAAGGCTTAGAAATGTTCCGATCTGTTGTTATTTTTCAAATTAAGACTTAAGTATAATTTTCTTTAAGAGAAGATATTGTTCCAACTCTATGTATTTCAATTTTCCATTATGTTTTGTAGTTAGTAGTTCTTTGTGATGTTATGGGCTTTGCACACGTCTCTATTATCTCTTCTTTTATTATTAAACAACTAAATCAAGAGAAAGATACAAAAATAACATTGTGTCAACAATATGAATAGAGTAACAAGTAACAAAAATCTTGAACTCAAATCAAGAGAAAGGTACAAAAATAACATTATGTCAACAATAGAGTAACAAAAATCTTGAACTCAATTTTTGTAAATTGTAATTGCAATATGACTAAATAATGAATATGGAAGAACTAAAGTAGACCTATAAATTCCTTAGAACTGAATGCTACATTACTAAATCACAATTCACTTCATTGAATCAGTCTTAAATATGAAACTAAACTTTGACTAGTACTAATAGGTTCCTCTTCATTCTAAATCGGGTATTCAAAATCCATAAAATCTTCATCTTCATTTTGACTTTGAGACCTAAATTCATCATTTATGTTGGAGTCAATAGTAGAAGTAGAACCACCATCTTTTAAAGTGTTGCAAAGGCCTCGTCTTTCACATGTGGAATTCCAAATGGCCAATGACCTATCATAAGGAAAATCTCTAACATTGTATTGAGTAACAAACAACCTCAAACAAGTTTCCAAATTTTTATCTAGTTTGTTTCTGACATTTGATTTCAAAAACCCCAATGCATTGAAAACTCTCTCATCTTCCACCGAGCCTAATATCATTGTTTGACATAAATAAGAAAGTTTGAAATATTCTGATATTGAAGTATGTAATACTTCACTTTGACTTATCCTTTTCCAGAGCCTTGTTATTGCACCAAGATCAAATGGATTCTCAAAGTTTTCCATCTGATTTTTCATACACAATGCAAAAAGTTTACATTGATTTTTAAGATTATTTGAATCTAAGATTCCTTGTATTAGTTGTCCATTACAATCTATATGCTTTGAAAATTGTGTTATCAATTTGTCAAGTTTATTATGAAACAACTTTGCATCAGTTGGATTATGTCCAAAGTGTTTCCAAAATTGAGGAAACACACAACTCATGGATTCAAGAATTTCTTCTCGAGGGAATCTTTCACGAATCTCACTTGAAAGTTGGTAGGAAATAGACTTCACATTTTCACTAACAGATTTAACAATCTTGTCAAAATCATCCTTTCTAACTGGTAGTACTTTTCCTCTCTTGGTTGTTTTAGATTGGTGCATTGGTATTTGAAATCCTTTCATAAACACACAGCTCATTTTTCCCATTGAATTGTAAAAAAATCTCAACATGATTCAAATCTGTATTTATCTCCCACCTTGAAAAAATTGGGCTATGACCTGAGAGATCTGAATACAAAGAATCCAAAGCCATGCATGTCATTCTACGTAAATCAGAATACTCATGAATATACATAGTTATGTCTTGGGATTTCTTAACAAGTTTGTTCATTAAATCCAGCATGGGGAGAAGACTAGCTAAAGTTAATAGGTTCTTTATATCACTTAACTTATTTAACAAATCAGGAGCTCTATCCACTATAAGGCGTTGCTCATATAGAACTCCAATCAAGGATTGATATTCTGCTAGAACTCGTTCTGCTGGTCCATGAAAAGATATCCATCTGGTCTCAACATCCTTGAGAATCTTATTTCCTGCTATTACTCCCTCAGAAAAAATCTTAAATTCTGCAAAGCATTTAGGACTTCTACAAAAGTATGAGTGGAGCTCACGGATTAGATCTTCAACTTTTGACACTGTAGGGAAAGTACCTACAATCTTATATGCTAAATTCATTCAGTGGGCCATGCAGTGTATGCAAAGCATATAAGGTGCAATACTAGTTTGTAATTTTGCACAAAGACCAATCCTTTTCCCTTGCATTACTGTAGCTCAACAGCTCCGACACACACTAACTTCTTTGCAATTTTCAAGTCATCCATACCAGCAATTTCATTCAAAGCTTTCTTAACTTCTAAATATAAATTTTCTGTAGTTGAATTGGCCCTCATTTTACAAACACAAAGTAGATTAGCTTGACAAACATGATCTTTTACAGTATATACATGCCTAGAGATCCAAGCAGTGTTATCTACCCCAGTGATTTCATCTAAGGATAATGAAATGAACTTGGATTCTTTTACTCTCTCCTATACATTTTGCTTTTCCACCTCAGCAAGACAGCTTGCCATTTCCCATCCAACGTATATTGACCAATGTGACATAGGATAGTGAGAAACTCTCAAAAAAGATAATAAATTACCATATTCTAAAAAGTCTCTCATAGGACGCCCTCTAGATAGAATATGAAAAATAACACTCATCTGAATGGTCTTTGCCAAGTTTGCATCATTGGCTACATGTTGAAGCCCATCCTTGATTGGATTGCCACTACTGCCACTACCAATTACTGCTATTTTCTTGAAATTATGGAATACTTAACATGAAGGCATTGTTCCTTTGATTTCCATCTCACTGCCGCTACTTCCTTTCCATCTATGATTTTTTTTTCATAAACCTTACCAATATGTTTTCATTTCCCACTCCCGCCCCATTTTTACATTCCTTTTTATTTTCTTCCTACCAACATCAATATTATCTTCTGTTACAACATCTTCTATTGTTCAAACATTGTTATCCTCGTTTGATGTATTTTGATTTAATTGAATAACAACCTTCTCTTCTAGTGGTGGTGAGGTATTATGATTTCCTTCTGCACTTGTACTTGCCAAAGTTGGTAGGCCAAAAACATTGTCAATTCCAAAGAAAGCCTTTATGGTAGTATCTCTAAGTTTTTGGCATTTTGATGTAAGATTAATCCCTTCACTACCCTTGGGGGTCTTTCCCTTGTCACTTCCCTAAGACTGAGCAATATTAGTTACAGACTCACCCTCCCCTGACATTTCAATCCACTAATAATTCGTTTAAACTTTACTTCCCTAAGAATAAGTATTATTACTTTCAGTATCCATTTAAAACCACAAAATATTTATACATTGGCGAACAAAAAATAATAATCATAGTAAAATTTTAATTTTTTGGGTGAATCATTTCATTGTATTCAAGGTTAAAAAAAACATACCATGGAAGGGCTAGGGAATTGGTACAAAGGAGTGGTATGATAGTTTTATCAGTTTGAAGTTGGCAACTTGGCAGTTGCGAAACCATGAGAAAGGCTTTAACAGGTCTATCGCAATGTCATTGTCAAAGTGAAAGTTAATAGTTTGTGTGTTGCGAAACCACGAGGAGGGCAGAGATCCAATCATCATCAGTTGAAAAGATAAATGAGATTGTGTTGCGAAACCGTGAGGAGGGTAGAGATTGCATCATCGCTGGTTTAAATGATGGTGAAATTTTATGTCGCGAAGTCACAAAAAAGGGAGATCACACCATCAGATGTTCGCACTTCACAGCGGTTAAAGGGAAAAGACTTCCAGCAGTCGCGAGACCACAATGGCAAGGATTTCACATGTTCGCAGCGGTTTAAAGGAAAGACTTCCAGCAGCTGTGACATTGCGATGGCAAATATTTCACATGTTCACACCGGTTTAAAGGAAAGACTTCCAGCAGCTACCAGACTATGATGGCAAGGATTTCACATGTTCGCAGCGGTTAAAGGGAAAAGACTTCAAGCAGCCGCAAGATCACGATGGCAAGGATTTTGCATGTTCGCAGAGGTTAAAGGGAAAAGACTTCGAGGGAATCTTTCACGAATCTCACTTGAAAGTTGGTAAGAAATAGAATTCACATTTTCACAAATCCATGCATGCAAGCTTTAAAAACCATTAACGTCGCCAGCAACTTTCAGCATTGCGTCCACTTTTTGAAAAATTTCTAATGAAAATGAGATAAGAAAGGAAACTGTAGATAAGCTTCTAATTAAATTAAAGTACATAAGCTCAAGGAGAGTATTTTACAACACAGCTACACATACTAGTGTACCACCACTTGTGGAACCTATCTCTGGAGTTTGAGTCATGCCTAGGATGTCCTGCGCTGCCAAAAATTTGATGGAGTGCCAGCGATATTTAGTGAATGTCTCATTTCTTGGGCAAATTTGGATTTATACATATTAAAAATCAATACAATTACCAATTTACCATGCCAAATGAGCTGACTCCTCCACGACAAAATAAAAGAGTGTTGGCGAAACGAGCCGACTCCTCCACTTCCCATAATGTGAAACGAGCTGACTCCTCCACGGTAAAATGAAACTGGGATGGCAAATTCTCCCATACTGCATGAAACAAAAACTTGAAACTCGATGAACATTCCACGATAAGCGTTACCTGGTCGGCTGCATGAAAGGCGATACCGCCAAGGAAAAACTCAAATGTAACATTTTCCTTGGCGATTACAATGCTAAGAAACCAGGTAAACCCAACAAAGCTTGGCGACCAGGAAACCATGGAAGGGCTCAGAAATTGCCAAAAATAACATTGGCAAAATCTCAAATTGACCAAAATACGAAAATTTGCCACTATATTATACCCTGAAGGGTACCAACCTTGATCCAAGATAAAGGTAAAGGATAGTTGATGAAGAGATCCTTTCTCCTTCCAGAACCCTAGTTGTCTCTAAACTTAAAGAGTGAGTGAACACCCCACTAGTTTGCTACAAATCCTCTAAAAAGACTCTCTACTATCTCATTTTTGGTAGAAACATCCACCCCACATTTGAAAAGGAACTTTGACCAAGTCGAAGTGTGAGAGTACACTCATGGGAAAATCCAAAATTTTGAATTGGTGGAAGAATGCATTGGTTAACAGGTCCCATTAGCTAACTAAGCACTAAAATTGTCAAATTAGGCCCTTAACATGTTATGCTAACATATGGGTGGCTTATTTTCACAAAAATGACACTTTGGGACCACATATTGACTCTCTAAAATGCTTGTCAAGTTTGAATTCGAATTTCCTTTGATGGTGACCCATCCTATCCTTTCTCAAGTGGATTTACTTAATATTTTGAAAGAAAATTAGTTTAAGGTTAAGTGCTACTGTGACCAAAATCCTAGGTGACATGTCATTAACACACAACAATTGAAAGTGTCAAGTGACATATTTAAAACACATTACACATCACCATGACATGTCCCTAATGTGTTTTTGAGATTAAATTCACCATACACATGTAAGCTTACATTTATGAAATTAAGACATCAGAACAAGGCTTTTGAATCTTGCAAAGACTTGCCTTGGTTAAACTGTGTTGACATAAGTTTGGACCTTGTTTGTCTGATTAATTTCCATGGTTCAATTACCTACACACTAAACTCAAACATCAATAGCCCAATGAAAAATCATATAAAATACATGTATATAGGTGCATGATAATTTCTTATTAAATAATTCACCTTAACATCACAATTGCTTTTTTTTTCGAGTCATTTTCATATAAAAGCATTTAAAACATTAAAATATCAGAATTTGCATATCAACATCAATATCAAATCAAATGATCCAACTAACATTCTTAACCACATCATAATACATTTCCTATCAAATTGATGAAATGTTGAATCTATACTGTTAAACTAACCAACATGAAAATTAGTTTTGGCTACATATCTTAGGTCAAAATCACCAAAATGTAAACATCACAACTAGTATCCTTTGATTCAATTAATTATAGTTTGATTACTAATAGTATCCCATTATCATTATGAGATAGTACATTATAAGGTGTATCAATTTTCTCAGGTAATTAGGATTTTTGCATAGTAACATAATTTCAAAATCAATCATAGAATAAATCCATTACATTTTATTGGGCCATAAAATCTATCCCCGTGAATATCAACATATCCACCTAACATTACTTACACAATAATTAACTCATTACATTACATCATATTGAGTTCTACTATGTAGACCCTTATCCCATTTTGATAACAATTTTCATCTATGACTATAAGTAATATCATAAGGGTGGGTGTTTATTCATCTTTCCATAATAACCATCTAATTCAATTATCCTAATAGGCCATAAAATATCATGAACCCATAGACATAGTTTCTAAGTTATGACATCTTGAGTCTTTATTCCATAGGGTCTTAGCTTATCAACATAATGTAATTCCAAATAGGGTACTTAGAAAAAATATAACTAATATATATATATATATATATATATATATATATATATATATATATATATATATATATATATCAGTCTTAATAAGATCCTAGGTTCATTATTGACAAGGAAAATACCAATCATGACATACCTAGATCCTAAAACCTTCTTACCATTATTCTATCATAAGATGTATGGTAAGAATATATAATTTAAATTCTATACACAAGAGACAGAAACATGACATATCATCTCCTTACTCTTCCTAGCTCTAATCATATTTGTGTTATTAAGTTTTATAATAGGGTACTAGGAAAGGGGCATTATAAAGTTATTCCAAGTTTGATGAAATCAAGGGTTGTGATAGTACAAAGAAGATGTGGGATGCTCTTCACACCATTTATGGAGGAGATAGAAATATTTTCAGAGCCAAATCTAAAAGTCTTAGAGGTAAGTTTGACATGAGGATCAAGAAGGTGAGAACATTGCTCAATATTGGTCGAGAATAAAAGATGTTGTTAATGCTAGATAAGAGGAGCTATTGGTAAAATTGATTATGAGACTATATTAAGAAAAGTATTGAGAATATTTATGCCCACCTATTCTATTAGAGTTTCTTCCATACAAGAATTAAGATGTATACTAGGTTCTAATCTGACTCTTGAAGGTTTGGTAGGTAGGCTTACTATCTTTGAGCTCTCTAATTTTGTAACTTCAAATTTGAGAATCTTGAATCTACTTTCAAAGAGAAACTACCATTAAAGGAACCTAAGGAGAAGAAGAAAAAGATCAAATCTAGTGATAGTGATATATATGAGGAATATGTAGAACAACTTGAAGCACTACTAGAAATGAGATTGTAAAGAGGCAAAGGAAATCATGATGGGTACGGCTCTGATACCACTTGATGAAGGGCCACACCACCCTTACCAACTCATGACAAAGAATGCAACAAGATCTCTCAAGATCCAATCCAAACCCAAGCTAGTCCAGATCCACACTCTGGTAGAAACCTCTGAGATCTCAACTTGTGCTCGCAAGCCACCAAGCAACCTCCTTGTTTCTAAACTACAGTCACTAGCTCTTCTCCAACTTATCCAAGATCCAAGTGTAAACTACCTCACATTTGGCACTCTTTCTACACACTCACAACTCCATCACAATCCTGTTATAAACTGCCTCACATTCGGCGCTCTGTCCATAGACTCAAGAAAACTCACTCTTCACTTCCTCTTTCTCTTTCACACCCTCCAACTTTCACACCTTGAAGCTTTTCCTTCCAAAGATTCCACTTCTCAAGTTTCTCCTTCTCAAGCTTCTCCTTGAGCTTCTACTCCTCAAGCTTCCCCTTGAGCTTCTCCTTGAGCTTCCACTTCTCAAGCTACTTCTTGAGCTTCCACTCCTCAAGCTTCTCCTTGAGCTTCTCCTTGAGCTTGATTTAGAAATGCTCATATGCCTTGCTTAAATAAGCACTTACCACCCCATGCATGACTTATCCAAAACCTTCTAGAATTCCTCCACAACCTTCTACAACTTCCACAACTTTCTACAACTTCCAAAACTTTCTACAATATTCATAATTTCTAGAATTCTTCCCACACACCTCGATAAATGGAATGACAACCATTTATTTTTTATTTTTTCTATTATGCCACCTATGCACCTCAAAAATAGAAATCCCCTTTTCCTTTCTTTTCTCCTTTTTCCCCTTTTTTATTTTTTAAATTATTTCTCCTCTAACTTCCATCACTTTCTCTCTCCTCCACAAATTTTTTTTTTTTTTAAATTCTTAATTTTTTTTTTCAATAATTTTCCCATGCAAGATGCTCCTGCATCAAACTCCCCTGGTAGATAGAAAAGCATGTCCCACACTTTGATGCCAAAAAGAAAGGTCTACAACCATCTTCATCTTCACCAAAGGTTTCCACCTCAACGGGGACAAGAAAACCAACATGAAAATCTTCCACATCTGCATTACTCTATCAAACACTAGAATCTCAACCATCCAATTAGCATGCTCACTCCTAGGAACAAACTGAACATAATTCTTCATTAACAAACCCTCATTCACATCAACAACTAGTGAATCAAACCCCACATCAACAGCCACATGTAGATCTCCATCAACACATGCCAAACTCTCAACACCAGCAACCTCATTGCTCACAACAAGATGCTCTGCAATACATAACTCACCTCCAACAATCAGATCGTCCATATTCAAGTCACCACCAACATCAACTACATCATCCACAACTGAGTGCTCCACAATCTCCATGTCAAACTCAACCATTTGATCATGAAAACCAACCTCTATCCCAACATCAACAAAATTAGGAATATCTTCAACAACAACCTCTAGTTGCTCCGCAGTTTCTGCATCAGACTCCACAAATTGATTAGCAAAACCAACCTCTTCCACCTCAACCTTTCGATGCCATCTTCTCTCACGAACCTCCTTAACTTGATCAGCCAATCTATCATCCAACTGAGAAAACATCTTAGAAAAATTCCTCTCCACTATATCATGAATTTTTGCAATCATCTTAGGGTCCAATCCTCTTGGAGCCATCTTCCAAGATCTTTGTAAACCCTCTGCAACAAATCCTTCCCACGCTCCTTGTGACAACCTTGGATTGTTTGCAAGTCAGATCGCAACCTGTCACCTCACACGAACAATCAAGAACCACATCACAAGTCTAGGACAACGGATTTGCAATCCACTAGCTCTCCACAATCATGCCTCAAAAAGATTAGTCTTACATCTCTGCATCCATCAATAAATTTGCATGTCCTCCCAAGGTCCTAGTGCAAATTGCCTCAGCTTCGACGATATGCTTGTACACTTAGGAACTCCTGCTCTGTACCACTGATGATAGGTATAGCTTTGATACCACTTGATGAAGGGCCACACCACCCTTACCAACTCATGACAAAGAATGCAACAAGATCTCTCAAGATCCAATCCAAACCCAAGCTAGTCTAGATCCACACTCTGGTAGAAACCTCTGAGATCTCAACTTGTTCTTGCAAGCCACCAAGCAACCTCCTTGTTTCTAAACGACAATCACTAGCTCTTCTCCAACTTATCCAAGATCCAAGTGTAAACTACCTCACATTAGGCGCTCTATCTACACACTCACAACTCCATCACAATTCTACTATAAACTTCCTCACATTCGGCGCTTTGTCCACAGACTTAGGAAAACTCACTCTTCGCTTCCTCTTTCTCTTTCACACCCTCCAACTTTCACACCTTGAAGCTTTTCCTTCCAAAGCTTCCACTTCTCAAGTTTCTCCTTCTTGAGCTTCTCCTCCTCGAGCTTCTCCTTGAGCTTCTACTCCTCAAGCTTTCCCTTGAGCTTCTCCTTGAGCTTCCACTTCTCAAGCTACTCCTTGAGCTTCCACTCCTCAAGCTTCTCCTTGAGCTTCTCCTTGAGCTTGATTTAGAAATGCTCATATGCCTTGCTTAAATAGGCACTTACCACCCCATGCATGACTTATCCACAACCTTCTAGAATTCCTCCACAACCTTCTACAACTTCCACAACCTTCTACATCTTCCACAACTTTCTACAACTTCCAAAACTTTCTACAATATTCATAACTTTCTAGAATTCTTCCCACACACCTCGATAAATGGAATGACAACCATTTATTTTTTATTTTTTCTATTATGCCACCTATGCACCTCAAAAATAGAAATCCCCTTTTCCTTTTTTTTCTCCTTTTTCCCCTTTTTTATTCTTAAAATTATTTCTCCTCTAACTTTCATCACTTTCTCTCTCCTCCACAATTTTTTAAATTATTTTTTATCAAATTTTTTTTTTAATTTTTTTTTTTTTCAATAATTTTCCCATGCAAGATGCTCCTGCATCAGGAAAATTCAAAGGTGAGTTACCTATCATGTGTTTTAATTGTAATGAATTTGGTCATAGCGATGCTAGATTTCCAAAGATGAAGACCAATAGAAGTGGAGACAAATACAAAAGTAAAAGAGATGAAGACAACAAAGATTACAAAGACAAAGGAAATAAGTCTTGTAACATTGCTTAAGAAGAAACTAGAGATGGATCTAAGGACCATGATGATGAAGTGTATGTTGCAATGAAGGATGATTCTAATGAGGCAATTTCTCTAGTGTCTTATGTGAACAAGAGTGATAGATGGATCATTGATAGTAAGTGTTCACATCACATGACTAGAGATAAAAATAAGTTCATTATCTTGAATTATTATGATGGAAATAGTGTAAGGTTGGAAATGATGCACACTATCTGATAAAAGGAGAAGGAACTATCAAACTCATAGAAAATATCATGTGTGACAATGCTTATTATTATGAAGGACTTGACTATAATGTGTTGAGTGTGTCACAAATGAATAGTTCAAGTTGCAATGTTGATTTTGAGAACAAGATAGCCAGGATCTACGAAACTAATGTGAAACTAATTAGAAAACTAATTAGGAAAGGTGATCATATTGGAGGTAATCTATTTTATCTTAATATGAATGATGTTACTTGTCCTGATGTAGAATTTGATGATGTGTGGTTATGGTACAAGAGGTTATGTTATGTTAACTTTTAACTTGGTCAGTATAAGCAATATGAAAAGAGTCAGAGGTTTTCCTAAATTAAAGAAACCTGACAATATAATTTGTAAACAATGTTAGTTAGGAAAGATGAAAAAATATAGTTATAAAAGTAAGAATCACAGCTCTAAAGAAATTCTTGAGATTTTTCACACTAACTTGTGTGGACTAATTAATGTGGAAAGTTACAAGGGTGACAAGTACATTATCCTATTTGTTGATGATTATTCTAGGATAAAAATAGAAATGTAATGCTTTCCAAATATTTAGGTGGTACTTAGCTAGAGTTGAAAAGGAGATAAGAAAAAGCTTAAAATATTTGAGATCTAACAAAGGTGGATAATTTACATCAAATGAGTTTGAGATGTTATGTAATGATAGAGGAATCAAAAGACAAACATATACACCTAGGACCTCTCCGCAAAATGGAATTGCTAAAAGGAGGAATAAATCTATAATGGACTATGATAGGACACTCATCATGGAGAATAATGCTGCTTTAACATACAAGAGAGAGGCTATAAGTATAGTTGTGTATACCTTGAACTGTGTGCAAGTCAAGAAATATACTCATTCAATACCTTTTGAATTATGGTATGGATACTCACCCAATGTAAAATGTTTTAACATATTTGTAAGAAAGTGCTACATTCTTAAGGATTTTAGGAATTGTAAATTAGATGCTAAAAGTGAAGAAGGCATATTCCTTGGCTATTCCATAAGAAGTAAACCTTATAAGTGTTGAACCTAAAAAAATTTTGAAAATGAAAATGTGAAGTTTATGAATAAGTAAAGTTGTTGAAAAGGAAAATGTGAAGTTTGATGAATATGTAAAGGTACATTATTTTGACTTATAAGAACAATTTTTGAAAAAGAAAATGTGAAGCTTATAAGTCAAAATTTTTGAATGGCATATTAGAAGAAGAAATTTATATAGAATAGCCACAAAGATTTGTTTATCCTAGAATAAGAACATGGTATGTAGACTACACAAAGCTTTATATGGTTTAAAGTAAGTCCCAAGAAAATGGTATGGAAGGCTTCACAATTATCTTGTGAAGATTGGTTTTGAGGAGAATGATGATAACAACAATCTATACTTGAAGACAGAAGGAGGTAAATGTATTTTAATAGCTAATTTTTTTGTTGATGATATCATATTTGGAGGTCAAGATACTTTATGTAAGGCATTTGCATATGAAATGAAGAAAGAATTTGAGATGTCTATGTTTGGAGAGATCAAGTTCTTTGTTGGTTTGCAAGTATATTAGATAAAATATGGTATATACATCACTTAGTCTAAGTATGTTAAGAAAATATTAAAAACTTTTGGATTGAAAGATTCCAAACCATTTATCACACCTATGGTGATAGGATACAAGTTGTCAAAAAATGATGATTCAAATTATGTGAATCAAACACTGTATAGGTCTATGATTGGAATATTTCAATATGTAACACATTGTAGACCTGACATTGCATTATCTTTTGGAATTTTTGTAAGATTCTCTACAAATTCTAATGAGAATAATTTGATGGTTGTTAAGAGAATTATGAGATATTTGAAAAGAATAGAATACTATGGTCTATACTTCAAGAAAAATGATAAATTTGAGTTGAAAGCCTAC
Source organism: Cupressus sempervirens (assembly GCA_028749045.1). Classification (NCBI taxonomy): domain Eukaryota; kingdom Viridiplantae; phylum Streptophyta; class Pinopsida; order Cupressales; family Cupressaceae; genus Cupressus; species Cupressus sempervirens. Next base: position 742,399,537 of record CM053789.1, on the reverse strand, counting down.
ATAGATGCTAACTAGGCTAGAAACATTGATGACAGAAAGAGAACAAGTGGTGGAGCATTTTTCATAGGAAAGAGGTTGGTCACCTAGACCAACAAGAAAAAAATTTGAATATCTCAATATACTACTGAAGCTGAATATGTGGTTGTTATAGTAAATTCTACAACTATTGTATGGATCAAACAACTACTCGAAGGTATGAAGGAGGAAATCACTAAACTTGTGGTACTTTATTGTGATGATAGAAGTGTTATAAATAAATCAAAAAACTTGACAAAGTTAGTTCAAGACAAAGAAGTGAGGATGGAATATGTGAATACAAAAGAGAAGATAGTATCTTCACAAATATATTACCTAAGGATGCTCATGTGTATCTTAGAGGTAAAATAGGGGTGATACCCCTATCCAAATCCACTTAAGAAGCATAAGTAGTGCTTTGCATCAACTGAGCTAAATGTTCTATCTTACAACTTGATGTAGTTGATATTACTTTAGGAGATACCTAAAGTAATGAAGGAACTAAATTAGAAGATTTACAGTCATATGTAAGGTGACAGAGGGAGTATCTAAAATTGATTATATCTTCATACATAGATGACAAGTCTTTTGCATTATTTTCGAAGAGGGAGATATAAAATTGAAGTGAAATCTATGTAGTAAGAGGGAGAAAGTACTAATGGAGATATAAGTGAAAGGGAGAAAATGCAGTAAAGGAACTTGAAAAAGTTCATATTACCCTACATAGAGGAAGGACATGTACTACACTAATCGAGTGAGAAATTTTAAAGATTTATTTTATTTTTAGTATTGATTTTCCATCAATGCCAAAGAGGGAGATTGTTGAAATAATATTTTTTTGAAGTGAAGAACCTGCAATAGAACAATCATTATTTTGTCAATGATGTGAAACCTACTACTTGTTGGTGAGATAATTGATTTTTGGTCTGAAAGCTATCATTTAGTTGATTGATGAAGTGGATTTGAAAAGAAGAGATAACTCTAGTACCTAGAGAAAGGTTGAGTTATTTGGTATATAAAAGAAGCCCTAAGACCAAGTAAGACATTGATACTATAGTGTATTATTTATCTACTTAAATTCTAAAATGAAAGTTTACTCAAGTTAATACTGGAAGAAGATCAAGTATGAAAAGTGTCTTTTGAGCCTTGCCAAGTAGTCAATGCAAGTCAAGAAGAAATTGGTGGAAGTTGAGTGATTGTTAGTAAATGTCAAGTAAAGTTTAGTGATCATCGAGTGAACTAGTGTTGACCAAGTGGAAGAATAGTATAGAACCTGAGTGACAACATATTGATGTGGAGTGCCAATATTTATGTTAAATAAAAGATTTGATGAATTTGAGCTAACTATTTTTCTTTCTTGAATTGTGTGAAGTGTGTGGAAGATAACTATGATGAGTGATGGCATAGAATTCAAGATAAACCATTTTATGGAAAATTCAAGGAAGCTTGTAGAAAAAAAATCTACAGGAACCAAATAGAAAAGTGGGTGGATTCATTATATAACTACCTAAACCTACCTAACCCTAAAATGGAAGATTGTGGTTAAGAGAAAAAAGATCTTAATTATCTATTTATAGAGAAAGTTGATCATAAGAAAAGGTTGTCATGTGCAAGAACCTAAGACAAGAAGTCTAGGGTATTGCTTCATTGAATGCTCAAACATAAGAGACTGTAGTTGACATGCAAAGCAAGAAGGCTTAAGAGTATCAATGCTTGAATGGTGAACAAGTTATCAGAGATGAAATGCATGAAAGCCAAGTACAATGAAGGATAGAAATATAGATATGTAATCTAAAAGTGAGTTGTAATTTGTTATCAAATCAAGCCTTACTATTACTTTCTAATCATTATATCAGTCTATGGTAAATCCTTTGAATTAAGGTTGACCTAATAATCATTTATAAATCCTTTAATTAGTTGATAGTATAATGGAATGGTATAAATTCCTCTAACAAGGCTCACTCCTAACAAGGTGATTGAAATCCTCTAACAAGGTCACATTTAATAGTGTGCATTCTAACCTTTAACAAGGTCACATTTAATAGTGTGCATTCTAACCTTTAACAAGGTTGGTGTTTCATAGGGAATCACTTCAAAAGAGTGAGAATTAGTAGCATGTTACTGGTGGTTTTTCTCAAATTGATTTTTCACATAAAATCCTTTTGTCAAATTTGTTATTATATCTATTATGTTTTATGTTTAAATTTTGGCAAAGTTGTTTTGACCTAGGATAGTAACCTACAAAGTTAGAGTATTGTATGATCTAATGGATGCATGCATAATAAGGTTTTATGGATATGGGTCTACTAAGCATTGAAAATATTTATATCTAGACCTTGGATAACTAATTCACCTCCCCCCCTCCAATTATTCTAAAGAAATCAAATAATGAAATGCATGGCATCACTGTTGAAAAGGTTTTGTCAAAGGTATGGCATGTTTTTAAAAAATGGCTCTCCAAATGGTCCAAATTCCTAAGGTTTATGATCATATTTTTTATGAAGCCTATGCAAAATGTTCTATGAGCCTACTTATATTTTGACCTATATCAAGACCAAAATGGCTGTCAAAATTTCTAGTAGACTAGTTGATCATCTAAGTTTTGATGAAAAAACTTTGACAAGACTAGTGATCAAATTTTTGATCAATGACTGTAAAAAATGCCACCAACTCATATTTAAAATGAGGATAATTTTACTAGTGTATAGAAGGTCAGCGATTTCTTTTATGTGTAATATTCTTACTAGGGAAGTATTTTTGACAGCTCTTCCTAAAAATGAGTACAGTCAGGTAAAATCTTTAAATTTGGTACATAAAATTTGGAAAGGTTTGGAATCTCTTTTTGAAGGTGATTAGCATAGTAGAAAGTTTATATTGGAGAATTGGATATTTTATTTCAAGAAGCTAAAATGATGGAAGATGAACCTATTAGAAGCAATTTTGGTAGAATATCAGAGATTTTGTAGGAATAAAGCCTTGCAATGAAAACAAGGATGAAAAGCCAAGAAGTTAATATAAAGGTATACATCATGAACAAAGTATAGATCAGACAAGTTATTGATGAGACCTCTTATGAAATTTGGTTCAGACATGCACCCTTAGTTAAGTATTTCAAAATCTTTGCAAGTAAGTGTTTCATTAAGAGAGAAGGTGATATTGGTAAGTTTGATGCAAGAAGTGATGAATATATGTTTCTTGGTTATTCATTGAAAAGGAAAGCTTAAAAATGTTTTAATCGGAGAACTAAGACTACTATTGAGAGCACAAATGTTAAAGCTGATGAGAATTTTGGAGAAAGAACACTTGATTATAATTTTGATGAAGAGACTAATCCAAAGGCTAACCAAGAGAATGTTAATTTGTTTTATGAGACTAACACAAATTTGAAAAATGACATATAGATTGTGGAAAAAATAGAAGAATCAAGGAGTGAACCTCAAGTTGAAGTCAAAGTTGAGATATTGATAGTTAATAAAAATATGACAGAGAATTATCCTGATCATTAGATTATTGGTAGCAAGGACAAAGAAGTGATGAAAAGGAATATGGTACAAAGAGAAGAAATATGTTTTATTTCACAAGTAGAACCTAAAAGTGTTGATGAATCTAGTAAACATGACTTATGAATTAAAGCTATGAGAGAAGAGTTAGATTAGATTGAAAATAATGATACATGGTAATTGGTTCCTACATGTAAGGAAAAGAATGCAATTAGAATTTAGTGGGTTTTAAGAAATAAGATGAATGAATAAGGTGAGGTTGTGAGAAACAAAGAAAGTCTGGAATGTAAAGATAATTCATAGCAAGAAGGTATAGATATGAGGAAAAAAATTCACTTTTCCTAGAATAGAGGTAGTTAGAATGTTTTTAGTATATGCGGCTAACAAGAAATTCAAAGTATATTAGATGGATGCAAAATAAGAATTTTTGAATGGATAACTTAAGGAAGAAGTTTGCAATGAGCATCTTGAAGGTTTTTCCTTGACAAAAGAAGGAGATATGGTTTGCAAGTTAAAGAAAGAATTCTATGGATTGAAGTAACAACCTAGAGCATGGTATGTGAGATTGGACAAGTATTTCCAGAAATTAGGATTTTCTAAAGGTACTACAGAAAATAATTTGTATTTGAAGGACATTGAGAACAAATTACAAAATATTGAAGTGTTTGTGGATGATATAATCTTTGGAGGTAATGATGAAGCAAATGAAGCTTTGGCTAGTAAAATGAAGAAGGAATTTGAGATGAGCATGATTGTTTAGATAAAGTATTTCTTGGGATTTGAGATTGTGAAAAATAATGATGGTATTTTCTTATCTCAAATTAAGTATTTGAAAGACTTGTTGAAAATATTGTTTTTGGAAAGTTGTAAATTTGTTGGTACACCTATGGTAACTGATCACAAGTTATCTATCAAAGCTAAGACACATATTATTGTACAAAAGAAATACAAATATATAGTTGTAGGTTTGCAATATTTGACTCACACAAGATCAGATATAGCTGATGTAGTTAGCATTATGGAAATATTTCAAGATGATCCTAAATAATTGCATTATGTAGCAATAAAAAGAATGTTTAGATACTTGAAGGGTACATCTAGTTTTGGGTTATGGTATGATACTTCAAATGAATTTACCTTATGTGCATATACTGATGGAAATTGGGAAGGCAATATAAATGAAATAAAGACTACAAGAGCATTTTTCTTAGGATAAATATTGGTTTCTTTGCTAGACAACAAACAAAATTGTATTTCATAGAGCACAATAAAAGCTAAGTATGTAGCAGTAAAAAATAATTGTAATCGAATCATGTGGATAAAAGAAATGTTGGACACTAGAATTAAGTCTACATATACTATTATCATACATTGTGATAACACAATTACAATGAGTATGTCTAAGAATCATGTTTTACATTATAAAACAAAACACATATATATATTAATTATCATGTTTTGAGATAGAAAGTTGTGGAGAAAGAGATCAAATTGGAGTATATCACTACAAAGGAGAAGATATAAGACATATTTACAAAGCCTTATCCAAAGGATACATTTTAGTACTTAAAAAGTATGCTTGGGAATATCCCCCTACCTACATCTAATTAGTTGATGTAGAGATTGCATTAGTCTAGTGGTATTGAACACTATTCTTTATCTGGAATAGATTTTTGATGCTTCCTTTATGGGGGAGTATTAGAGATTGAGGTAAGTCATGAAGAACGCTTGTTAGCTATTATTTAATAGTGTCTTTGGACAATTGATCTTATTGGAGATCTTATGTAGTAGAATTGATTAATGATACCTTTTTTATTGATGTCAATGGAGGAGAAGATGTACATGAAAAATATATCATGATATATTGAAATGGGAAGATAATTAATGTGGCAGTAGAATATTGATGGAGAGATGTTCTTGAGATGAAGATTTGAAAATAAATAGTACACTTGAGAAGATGTAGAAGAGTACTTGGTATTCATGGAACTTAGATTTTTTTCATGTATGTTCACATTAATTCTATTGGGACTCAAAATCGAAGCCCAGATTTTGAGTACCATTGATAAAATCAAGCCATATAAGAACTTTTTGATGCATGTGTACCTGGCTGTACTTGAGAATCCTATGAGGTGTTTAATGTTTCTAAAACCATGCATTTATTATTCCTATGTGTCCCATGAAGATAAACTACCATTTCGAGTCATTCTGTGAAGTCCCATTTTGAGCAATGTCCAATTCTACATTTTTGCCTAAGTGTCAAATAGTGATAGGAGGTTTTTTTTCAATTGAATATCTCGCACCCAGTAATTTGTTAAGACTCAACACTTTGGGAGTGTTTAGTGTCCATAATAGAGAGCCTATATTTCATATTTTGATCCATTTTGAATTCGTTTGACTAGGTTTTGAATGCCTCAAAGTTGGTCATTTATTGTTGTCATGCTGATGTGAATTGTTCAGAATTCTTGAAGGCCCTGTTTGACTTGTTATAATGTTGACCCAGTTGACTGAATTTAGAAAATTCCTTTTGTGATTCATTTTAGAGGTCGGAGATTTGCTATTTTTTAATTTTGAGCTTATAAAAAATTCGTTTGGTCAGTTTTTGAATGCAATTCCCAATGCAACTTGTAACTTTTTATTGATGTCAAGAACTGTAGATTTGTCAATACCCCCGTTCGTGATGTCATAACTCCAAATCCATGATAAGTGAGATTGAATGTATTGTACCGCTATGTTCTCCTCCAAAAATACTTTAAGTATGCCAGTTTGCAAGTTTCCCACACTTTCCCAGGTCCACACTTTCTTAGGTCCATTCCATTTTCAGAAACCACTTTTCTACTAGTGTTTCAAATCATCAATTCTAAGTAGCCCACTTTGACTGCTCACCATTTTCACCCAATTATTCTTCATGAGCCCAAGTCACAAATTTATATTGTCCTCATGATAGTGAACAAGTTCCTTAGTTCAAATTTCCCTAAGTGTCATTTTTCCCAATTTTCAAAGCCAAAAGTAAATGTGATTTATTATTTTTTGACATGTTTGCTTGCAGGCAGTTTTGAGAAGACAACTTTGATAGTCAATATCTTTTGACTGAGTATTTTTCATCAGAAAAAATTTGATACGGTAAGAGTGTGTGAAGAAAAGAATTAGTCTGTCAAATTTTAGAGCCTAATCAAGTGTTTAGATCAGTTTTTAAGGCTAGTCAAAGGACCTCCTAGCACAAAGTTGACAGTTTACATATAGATGTGAAATGGTTGCAAATTTTTTTTTAGTGATCATTTTTTTAAAAATTAATGTCAAAGAGTGAATGAGTCAATTTTTTAGTTCAGTTATTCAAAAATGAATTTTATTTTAGGCAAACCCACTTTGGGGCCAGGTTGTTTCTAAGTTTGATACAAGTTCTTTATAATTTTGAAAATGTTGAAAATATGTTGTTGTGGTTCCAACTATTACAATGTTGTATTAAAATACAATATCACTCAAATTCAATGAATAAGAGGAACACCATGGGCAAGATAGATTACAATCACCTTTGCATGGGTTTGGGTATCAGTGGCCTCTAATTTTTGTTTGACAATGGCCATGCCTGAAGTTGGGAGATGTATTTGGGTGGGATCAACTAGGTGTTCGTCAACCAATTAATAATGGCATCTTATCACTACTACCTCCTAGCACACAAAGGGTCTTGCTATATATTGAGGCATTTAAAAAAAAAAATGTGTTCATCGATTGCATGTATAGTTGATGACATATCTTATGGTGGGGATACAAGCATGTCTAAATTTTCTATCCTTTCTCTATAATCAAAACTCCATGATTTTCAATCTACAAATTAATAATAGAGAAAGAGATGAAAATATTAGAGCCTATCTTATATAGACATGAACTAAAAAATAGAGCATAGAAAGAAAGAACTAAATGTCATGACTATTGGATACACTTATCTAATTGTGTGTTGTCTTTGATGTCACACAAATGTCATATCAATTTTTAGTTAGTGCTTACCAAGTTCACTTGGTCAACAAGATAGCTTTCCTTGTCTACTAAGCATTCCTAAAGTTTACTCTGTGAAGATAGTATCTACCAAGCTCACTCAGGTGTCGAAGGAAATTATGGCAGAAGATAGTATCTACCAAGTTCACATGGTTAATGAAGGAAAGTTGGATAGAGTTAGTGCTAACCAAGTTCACAATGTTAACCAAGCTTCTATTGGTTAACACAAGAAATTGTCTCAGAACTAGTGTTTACTGAGCAAGGTTGGCCAAAAAAGGATTTTGTTGTTTTGGCATGAGAAGTTTACTTATTTTAAGTATTGTTCCTAATCAACATTAATGATGAATATTGGTGATTGTAATTTGAATTTGGGCCAACTTGAAAATCTAGAAGGTATAAATGTAAGGTCAAGTTGTGGTTTTCAAGTGTGTGCACAAGTGGGTTGATTGAATCAAGGAAGAAAGAGTGAGAGAAAACTTGAAGGATAAGCAAATATCCTTGTGGAGTAGAAAAGTAATATTCCATCAGGAAGGATCAAATTTTAAGCAAAATAGAGATCTAGATTTAGCAATTCAGTTGCATCACAATCAGGTCATTTCATTGTTACTCTCTAATCATTGTAGCAGTGATCTAAAATCTATTAATAGTGTTGGTTTAATAGCTAGTTGTAAATCCTCTAACAAGGAGGCAATTTTATTGAATTTTTTTAAGACCTCTTGCAAGGCCACTCCTAATAGGGTGATTAAATCCTCTAACAAGGTCACACCTAATAGTGTGTTTTGTAACCTTTAATAGGATTGGCTCCTTATAGGGCTCACTTCAAAAGAGTAAAAAATAGTAACTAGTTACATTGGTGGTTTTTCCCATATTGGGTTTCCATATTAAATATAGTGTCTCATATGTTCATTTTCTTTCTGTAATGTTTGCAAGATATTAATGTTAATGTTAGATCTATTAAAGTAATACATACTCTGCTTTGACCAAGTTACAACAATTTCTATATGTTTACCAAGTTGTAGTAGTAATCAATTTTATCAGTTTACTTTTTTGGACATCTACGAGATTTGGGATTTATTTTTGTGGTAACTGATTCACCCCGCCTCTTAGTTACTCCCTCTATATTTCCAACAATTGGTATCAGAGTTTTTGGTGCTTGCAGGAGAGGTTTCAAGGACCTAAGCTAAAGATCAAGATGTCTTACAAGAGAGAGATTCCAAAGCTAAATAAAGACAACATTTTAGTAGGGCAAGGACTCATGAGACTTCATCTAGCCATTATTAGTGATTTGGGCTGCAAATACCTTAATGAAGAATACAAAACTCCTACTAGTACATTATCTATTGGAGAACTTGCTAAGAAAAAGAACCATAACATCATGATGATTGATATTGCATCTCCTCTCAGCTATGATGAATTCGATGAGATCAAAGACTATAAAACTATTTTTGATATGTTGAACAAGCTAAATGACATCTATGGTGGTGATGACAATGTAAGGATAGCTAAAGTAAAAAGCCTTAGAGGATAATTTGATTAGATGAGAATGAGAGAAGATGAAAATTTTGCCAAATATGTGGAAAGAATCAAAGCCAGTGTCAGTGCAATTAGAGCATCTAGAGGAGAGATCAAGGAAGAAATTTTTGTAAGTAAAGTTCTCAGAACATTGCTTCCTATCTATGCAATTAGAGTATCTAGTATTCAAGTAAAGAGATATGACCCAAATCACAAGTTAAGTTTGGATGCCTTAGTAGGAAGATTGACATCTTTTGAGCTAGACAACTTTGACAATTATGTTCTAGCTTCCAAAAATGTTGAGTCTGCATTTGAAGCTAAACTTTCACTCAAAGAAAAAGGTAAAAAAATAAAGGACATTCAGTCAGAAAGTGAAGAGGAAATAGAGGAAAGTTCTGATAGTGATCTTGAAGTTGTTGAAGCTTTACTTGCAAATAAATATTCTAGAGGTAGAGGTAAGTACAAAGGTAAAGTTCCTTTAATCTGATTTTCATGTGAAGAGATTAGTCATATTGCTACTAGGTGCCCACACAGAGAAAGAAATGATGAGAAGAAGAGCCACAAGTACAAAGGCAAGAAGGAATCCAAAAGTCACAAATCCTTCAAAGACAAAGGTAAGAAGACTTGTTTTATGGCTAAAGAATTTGACAACAATGAAGATGAGATAGTATAGATTACCATAAAAGATGAATTTGATGAAGAAGAAGATAAGATGGCACTTATCTCTCATGTTAGTTAAAATGATGCATGGATCATAGATAGTGGATGTTCACATCTTATGACTGGAGATAGAACAAAATTTGAACACTATGATAGAGTTAGTGTAAGGTTTGGAAATAATGAACCTTTTTGCATAAAAGGGAAAGACCAAATCTCATTAACCAATGAACTTGTATGTGACAATCCTATTGGGTTGAAGGACTAAAACATAATCTACTAAGTGTAGCACAACTAATCAACATTGGGTTCAAGGTAGAATTCATGCATGGAAAGGCAAGACTACTAGATGACAAAGGGAATCTGATTGGATCAGGCAAAAAACAAGAGGTAACCTATTTTATTTTGATCTTGGTGATTGTTCATGTTTTATTGCTCAAATGGAAGAAATCTAGTTATGGCACAGAAGATTATGTCATGTAAAATTTTGATAATATGGTCAAGATAAGAAAATTTAGAAAAGTAAGAGGTATCCCTAGTTTGAAGAAACTAGATGTTGGATTATATAAAAATTTTCAAATAGGCAAAATGGGACAGACTAGTTTTAGTAGTAAAAACTATCAATCTGAATATGTCTTGGAAATTGTGCATGATGACTTATGTGGACCCATTGGAATAGAAAGTTACAGTGGACAAAAAAGTTTTATTCTTTTTTATGATGACTACTCTAGAATGATGACTGTTATGTATCTTAGAGAAAACTCAAAAGTATTTGAGAAATTCAAATGGTATCTAGCAAGAGTAGAAAAAGAAATAGGAAAAAGATTGAAATGCTTAAGATCAAATAGAGGTGGTGAATTCATCTCCAATGAATTCAATAATTTTTGCATTGAAAGAGGAATCAAAAGGAAAGTATCAGCCCTAGGTACTCCTAAGTAGAATGGAATAGCTAAAAGAATAAATAGATCCATCATGGATAGTGCAAGGACTCTAATGATTGAAAAGAATGTTGCTATCAAATACTGGAAGGAAGCCATCAACACTGCAGTTCATACTTTGAACCGAGTTTAGTTGAAGAAGGACTCACATAAAACTCCCTATGAATTATGGTATGGCTACAAACCCAATTTAAGTTACTTCAAAGTATTTGGCAATAAATTTTATATCTTGAAAGAGTCTAGAAAAGGAAATTTTGATGTGAAAGGTGATGAAGGTATATTCCTAGGATATTCTTGCAGAAGTAAGACATATAAATGCTTGAATTTTTGTACTCATAAAATCATAGAAAGTACACATGTGAGAATTAATGAGTTTGTAGAAAAGACTAAAGAAGAAAGAAAAATGGAACTAGAAGATTACAAAAGATTTGTTTACTTCAAACACAATACATTGCCAAGTACATCTACCAATAAGGAGACTTCACCTCTTGAGTCTTCCATAGCTACTGAGTTGTAAGAAGTGTAAACCAAGTCATAGGGACACCAGTTACATTATGAAGCTCAATAGTCAATGTCTACCGAGTCTTAATGACTCAACCTTCAAGTTGAAACTCAAAATGAAGACAATGCAATTCATTCAAAAGGAAAAGAATCTGTATTGGCCAAATATATCAGAAGACATCATGCACATAATAAGATTATTCAAGATAAATCTAAAGGTACTATGACAATAAGAAAATTGAAAGGTGCATGTTTACTTGCTGATTTTGAACCTAGAAGTGTTAAGGATGCCATAGAAAATGAAAGTTGGATTGAGGCAATGAATGAAGAAATAGAACAGATAGAAAGGGACAAAACTTGGACTTTTGTTCCTAGGCCTAAATATAAAAATGTGATTGGAGAAAAATGGGTATTCAAGAATAAGTTGAATGAATTAGATGGACAAGTATCAAGAAACAAAGCTAGATTAGTGTGCAAAGGCTATTCTCAAGAAGAATGAATTGATTATGGTGAGACTTTTTCTCCTATTGCAAGATTAGAAGATGTTAGGAACGTACTTGCATATGCTACTCATAGAGAATTTAAAGTATATTAGATGGACGTTAAATTTGCATTTCTCAATGGTATTCTTGATGAAGAAGTCTACATTGAATAACTAGAAGGTTTTGTTTATCCAGATGAAAAGGACATGGTCTGCAAATTACACAAAGCACAGTATGGTCTAAAACAAGCTCCTAGAGCATGGTATGAAAGGTTACATAACTACCTTATAAAAATTAGTTTTTAGAGAACTAATGATAACAATAGTTTTTATATTAAGGAAGGACTAGATAACAAGATTGTATTGGTAGAGATATTTGTGGATGATACTCTATTTACAAGGAATGATGATCTATGCAAAGAATTTTAAGAACAAATGAACAAAGAGTTTGAAATATCCATGTTTGGTGAGATCAAATTCTTTGTTGGACTATAGATATAGTAGAACAAGAATGGTATCTACATTACTCAATCTATGTATATCAAGGAGATACTCAAGAAGTTTGGAATGGAAGATTCAAAACTAGTTGGAAGCCCCATGCGTACTAGAATAAAGGTTACAAAAGATGATGACTCCAAAGAGGTATATCAAATGTTATATAGATAAATGATTGGGAAATTATAGTATGTAGTTCATATAAAGTCTAATATTACTTTAGTAGTTGGGATAGTGGCAAGATTCTTAGCTAAACCCAAAGAAAATCATATGATGGCAATCAAAAGAATTTTGAGATATCTGAAAGGTTCTAAAGACTATGGCTTATGGTACAAACTTGGAGGAAACTTAGACCTAAAGGTATTCATTGATGCTAATTGGGTAGGAGATCTTGATGAAAGAAAAAGCACAAGTGGTGGAGTATTCTTTCTTGGTAAAAAGTTGGTATCTTGGACTAGCAACAAGAAAAACTACACATTCCAATCTACAACAAAAGTAAAGTATGTAGCAATAGCAGTGAATTGTTCTAATATTGTTCAGTTAAAATAATTGCTAGAAGGAATGAAGGTTGAGATCAAAGAGCCAGTAGTCATGTATTGTGATAACACCAATTCAATTAACATATCAAAGAACCCAGTGATGCATTCCAAAACTAAGCATATTGCTATAAAATATCATCTTGTTAGAGAATTGGTGCAAGAAAAAGAAATTAGATTGGAATATATTCATACAAAAGAACAGATTGTAGAAATATTCACCAAACCATTACCTAAGGATGCATTCATGTATCTAAGAGGTAAGTTAGGGGTCATTCCCCTAGCTGAAGCTCACTAAATGAAGTTTTAGTGATGCATCAATGGGAACCAAGTTGAAGATCAATCAGTTGATGTAGCATAGTCAAGAAAATATTGCATATGAATCAATACTTAAGGTGCATTGATACTAATTTGGAATGTGTTGTCTTGGCATGTGTTGGCAAAGAGGGGGACAATTACTGACATATATTTTTGAAATTTTTTTTTGTCATTTTAAGAGGGAGAAATTATGTAATTCCTTCATAGAGGAAGACTACTAGATGAAAGAAGAATTTTTTGTGAAAAAGCTAACAGGGAGAAACTTTCTATCAGAGAAAGTCTTGTTCTCAAATTTCATAGTGCTATGACATGTTGTATTTCCATCAATGCCAAACTGGGATATTGTTGGATACAATTGTCTAATTGTGTGTTGTCTTTGATGTCACGCAAATTTCATATCAGTTGTTAGTTAATGCTTACCAAGCTCACTTGGTTAGTAAGATAGTTTTCCTTGTCTATCAAGTGTTCCTGAAGTTTACTCTCAAGTGTTCCTGAAGTTTACTCTATGAAGACAGTGTCTACCAAGCTCACTCGGGCATCGAAGGAAATTATGGTAGAAGATAGTGTCTACCAAGTTCACATGGTTAATGAAGGAAATTTGGATAGAGTTAGTGCTAATCGAGTTCACTTAGTTACCAAAGGACTTTTGCAAGTTTGCAGTGTTAACCAAGCTTTTGTTAGTTAACACAAGAAATTGTCTTAGAACCAGTGTTTACCAAGAAGGGTCGGCTAATAAAGGATTTTGTTGTTTTGGCATGAGAAGCTTAATTATTTTATGTATTGTTTCTAGCCAGCTATGATGATGAATATTGGTGATTGTAATTTGAATTTTGGCCGACTTAAGGTATAAATGTAAGGTCAAGTTGTGGTTTTCAAGTGTGACTGCAAGTGGGTTGATTAAATTGAGGAAATATTGGGAGTGAACTTGAAGGACAAGAAGATATTCCTATGGAGCAAAAACGTAATATTTGATCAGGAAGGATCAAATTTTAAGAAAAAGAGAGATCTAGATTCAAAAATCCAGTTGCATCACAATTAGGTCATTTCATTGTTACTCTCTAACCATTGTAGTAGTTGTCTAAAATATCTGAACAAAGTTGGTTTAATAGCTAGTTGTAAATCCTCTAACAAGGTGGCAATTCCATTGAATTATTTTAATACCTCTTGCAAGGCCACTCCTAATAGGGTGATTAAATCTTCTAATAGGTTCACACCTAACAATGTGTTTTGTAACCTTTAATAGGGTTGGCTCCTAACAAGGGTCACTTCTAAAGAATGAAAATAGTAACTAGTTACATTGGTGGGTTTTTTCATATTGGGTTTTGACATTAAACCCAATGTCTTATGTGTTCATTTTGTTTCTCTCATGTTTCCAAGTTATTACTGTTAATGTTAGATCTGCTAAAATAATACATACTATGCATTTACTAAGTTACCACAATTTTTGTATGTTTACCAAGCTGTTGCAATAATCCATTTTATCATTTTACTTTTTTTGACATCTAAAGGATATGGGATTTATTTTTGTGGTAATTAATTCACCCCCCCAGCTACTCCTTCTATATTTCCAACAATGACAACCACGACCATGCCATGATATTAAGATTTTCATTTAATTGGGGCGTAAGCAAGTGTGAAAATAAAATGATCTCAGGTGAAATTCTTAGGTAGATTGGTTCTTTGCAAGATATGAAGGAAATGTTGAGATTGTGTTGACAGTGCTTAACTCTAGGGTGTATCATTTCCTTAGAAGTAGGCACCAATCAAAAACTTCTCATAAACTTGCACGTAGGCTTGAAAGTCTTGCCAAAAACAATTTCCCACTCAATGCCCTAGCCATCTATAGTTTCAAAGAAAAACAACAATGGTGACAAGGTTTAGAGAATGAAATCAGCCAAAGAAGAAAATATATTCTCACATAGTCAAAGATGAGAGATGGTCAATTTGTAGAGTGAATGAGAAGAGAAGAATAGGGCATAGATGCCAGATGTGAAGAGTAGAAAATGGGCAAAGGAGAGAGGTCACAACTTATATGAAGACCACATCAACAAAGAGAGAAGCTATTTGAAAAAGCTAGAGGTACTAAGTTGAAAAAGAAAGCGATAGTTTGCAGGATATGAAGGAGGCCACAGGAAATGAAGGGAGCACCCACTAGTGAACTGTGATGGAGGAGTCAACCAAGATGTAGGGAGGAGACAACTTTGGGAGGAATCTAAGACCCATGCATGAGACCACATTCAAAACAATGACTTTTTAATTGGTTACCAACTACACCTAAATTGACTAAAATGCCCATTTAAAAAAAAAAAACAATTTTTAAAGTAAAGTGCAACACAGGAGCTAAAGGAGTAGGTATATAAAAAAACTCTATGGTAGAGAAACGAGTGTTAGTTCACCAGTTTTAACACATTATGGGACATGTAGTACTACATTTTCTTTCATCCATTCTCTACTTTTGATTGGAGGATCAGTTGCAGACATATAAATTGCAAACAAAATATCATTTCTCATAGAGGAAAAGAGTCAAATTTTACTTCGAAAATAGCAGTTTCTTGTACTTCAAACATCTTCTCAAGTTACCTCATCCATCAAATAGTTTAGGTAACAATCAATTTTACCTCTTGAGCTATTTGACTAGATTGGTAGAGAGTTGATCCAAGCAATGAGAGAGCTATTCCAAATGAGAAATGTTTGTAGAGATCAATTGCTCATTATAAGGATTTACTGTACATTCACAAATTGGGGAGGATTTTAATTGTTTAAATACACAAACAAACACTTTGTAAGTGTCTTAAAAGATACATGGCTTTTGAAGTTGCAGACCCATGCGCAAAGACCCCACTTGGCCAAATGATGGATGATGAGGACAGTTGGAAGTGACAAGGAAAATATATTTTGAACAAAACTAATGACGTTAGCAGGGGGTGACAATTTTTTTTGAAGATTCCAATGGTTGCCATGTCACCACCACAAAATGGAGAGTTTTTCGACAAGTAACACGGTGACCTCCCATAAAACATTAAAAATATGGTGAGAAGTGTGGACCTAGCTGATGGTTAAGGTGACCAATAGCATCATGACACATGGCAAGAGGTGGACCAAGAATAATGGCTAGTAGGTAGTGATGTGGCACAAATCTCATAGAGGCACAAGATGGTGACACATGGAAAATCTGACAGTGGTCACTATGTTGCCAAAGGGAAATTGCTTGATTGTTAACCATGGGACATGGTGACCCAACCAACAAGTGACACATGGTAGACATGTGGCAGCCACATGAAGAATGTCAAATAGTTGTGCAATATTCAACCAATCAAAACATGCCAAGTGGTGAGGATGGTCAAACCAAGTTTGACTTAGATGAAAAATAGAGGAGAAATTTCAAAAAGCATAAAAAATATTATTTTAATATTTCCTTTTCTAAACATGTAGATCAAAATTTTAAATAAAGTTTGAATTATTATATAGTTTTTAACTTTACAAAAGGTCAAAATTTTGCAAAACTACTATGAAACACATAGAAGGAGATTGATTTTCAAATGGTCACCAGGAGGGCAATTTTTGTCTAAAATAGGTACTTCAATATACCATTGGAACTGGGAGGAAATGAATTTTCCAAATATGAGCTCAAAATTTGCACAAATATTCACCGATTCACTCTATAAGAAAAATTATATTTTCTGGGGCATTCTTAGCAGAGCGGGTAGATTTCACCATTGAGCATCAAAATTGGTTAGGAGGCAGATATAAAATCTTGTTGAAACTTGAATGTGGAGAAAATTGATTCTAATAAGTTTATTGTGCCTCTAGAGACCATTTAACTAATTTTTTACCTTTGCCTTGATTTCAAATCTGACATCAAAATTAGTTATGTTTTTTCAATCAAATATCTAAGATTTTTTTTCTTTTGGAGGCCAAAATGGTTAAGGATTTGATATGCAATTACATAGAGAGATTAGAGAGATGCTTTTAACTTTTAACAGATTTTTTCCTAGTGGACACATGTTAGATGCACAACAGATCTAGGAATTCACTCTCCTCTATATTATTCTCTTTCTCATTCTTTGTAGAGTTTCCGGTTTTGAGAGAAAAGATTCATGACTGTGACACCATTTGGGTTCTAGATCATCACTGTGAGACCATTGGTTCCAATTTTTGATATGTTTTCATTACTGTGAGACCATTCCTTTCAACAATTTCTCTTATGAGCAGCATTAAGTTTTATATAGACAATTCTTATTTGTTAGGTGATTTGTGAATCATTTCTTTACATCTTTCATGTATTTGTTTTCAATTGAATCTTCTCTCCTATTCATGCGTTTGTAATTTCTTCTGATTTGTGAATAAAGGGCACAAATTAGGTTGCATTTTGTTTAAAAATGCATGTGGTTGAAGTATTTTTCTTGTGGAGGAAAGAGCCACGTAATTGCTTAATATTTATCATAGGGTTTGTAGACTTCATGGTGGGACAGGTTGAGTATGAGATTCATTTTGATGTAGATATCCATTCACAAGGTGAAAGATAGATCAAGGATCTTGATGTAGAAGTTATGTCAAAGATTTCAATAAGATGTGTGGTTGTAATTCATGTAATTTTCCAATAGATAAGGCATTGATTAGCTATAGGATCATTTAGTTTTGTTTCTCATACCTAGGTTTTGTTGTTATCAACATATTAAATCATCTTTTCCCTTTATGTTGAAAGTTATTCAAAGTCTAACCCTTGCTCAGCCTATGAATTGCATTGTCTTGCATTTAGCTACTATAGATCTATGTTATTGCATGATTCATTAGGAGAAATAAGCGTTAAATCTATTGTTAATAGATTTAAGAATATGTTTAGCACTAGTAACATATAAATTGAATCTAAGGTCCACCCACCTAGGTTTTACAGAGCCTAAAGTAGAAGAAGGGTCTAGCCTTATAGTTGGTCTAGTGTCTAAAAGGATATGTTAGGGATAGGAGTTAGCTACCCCTAGATATGTCTTATTCTCATCAGGGTAATTTGAAACCTGTAGCATTTCAAAACACCAATAAATTTCAAATAGGGAGATTGTTAGTGTGAATGTTGATGTTGTTTATATGGGGGAGTATACTATCATTGTTGGAGCATTGGGAATAATGTAAGCATGATTGTATATTGCATTCATGACTATGTTCATCATTGATGTCAACATACATTATATTTTATGAATACTGACAAAGATTGAGTTCATAGTTTGAAAATTGAAGTTAAGGATATGCATAGTTGAGGACATGTTCTATAGAGTATCTTGATTATGTAGTTGAGTGTGCATGTGGAAATATGCATAAATATGACAATTATTTGGGATTAATTAAAGATAATTTTCTAGCATATTTTAGGAGAACCATTACTATTATTTTGATTTATCTCCTAACAAAGATATAATATGGGTAAGCAGATGATGTAGGCAAGAGGATGAATAACTAGGGCCAAAGGCTCACCCAACTATCCAAACCACCCTACAAGAGTTAACACAATAGAAATAAACATAAAGAACAACAACCAAAGGAGAGAGAAGAGCAAGTACTTCTATTGATTCATCAAAATATCTTCATACATGCCCCACTGTGAGGCCTTCTGGATTATAGCCAATTATAATACATTTAGTTACAAAGATCCAACAACAAATTTGCACTTTCAGTTCTGCTCCCTAATCTACTCTCTTTGAAACTTCTTATCTTAAAAACTTATTTTCTTCCAAAACTTCTTCTCCTCCTAAAACATACTTAAGTCTAAGCCTAAAATCTCTATTTATACTTGCCAAAATGGCTTACAAATAATTCTAGAATCATTACATAAGAGGAAGGCCGACACAAGATCCTATCATTAAATTCATGATTGAAATTAAATACGCAAGTCAGCTCCCACTAAGAACAAAAAATAGACAACTCGACAACCACTAGATAACTTGGCACCCACTAGGAAACTAACAATTGGCATCACTTGTCATCCACTAGAAACTGTCACTTGGCATCAACTAAAAAATGGCACTCGGCATCAACTGGACACTAGCACTCGACATAACTCAGCATCCACTGGAAATTGGCAACTTGACATCACTTGGCATGAACTGGGTAACTCGGCACATGAAGGAATGCTAGAATAACTCGGCACATGAAGAGTGCTATAGTAACTTGGCACATGAAGGAATTACTAGGTGAACAAAATGAGTAGGATAAAAAGGCAACCTAGGATGCTCCTACATCAGACAACCGGGGTTAAAGAAATGATTCTCCTAAATCATTGAGATGTCCCAACTTGAGTTGAATCTAACTCAAATTGAGAAATCCATGAAGCATCTTCAATAGGTCTATTCTTCCACTTCACCAAATATTCATAGTAATCTTTTCCTCTTGTACTCTTGCCAACTCTCTGGTCCAATATTTGTTCAACTTCCTCAATCTGTTTCTTTGGATAATCATCTAGTATAACAACTTCATACTCTAACTCATGATACTTATAAAAATCAACAATATTAAATATAGGAGATATATCCATGTCATTAGGTAACTCAATTTCATAAGCATTACCACTGTCAAACTTCTTCAAGATCTTACAAGGTCCAAATTTCTTCATCTTTAGCTTGCTATATGTTCCAACTGGGAATCTTCCTTTCTTTAGATGAACCATCACCTCATCACCAACTTGGAAATCATGGTGTCTTCTAGGCTGATCATCATTCTCCTTATACTTTTGATTGCTTTTTTCCAACCTCAACTTTGCTTCCTTATGCAAGGACTCCATAAAATCAGCAAATTCTTCTCCTACAACACTTATCTTTTCTTCACCAGCAACATCTCTCAAATTTGATATACCTCTAGGATGCATTTTAGTAACAATCTCAAAAGGTGTCTTCCATGTACTCCTATTCATAGAATTGTTATATGCAAATTTAGCTTGTGCCAATACCATCTCCCAATTACTTGGCTTATTCCCAACTAAACATCTCAGCAAATTTCCCAAGCTTCTATTCACAACCTCTGTCTATACATCTGTTTGTGGATGGAATGTAGAACTAAACTTAAATTCAGTATCCATCTTGTTCCACAAAGTCTTCTAAAAATAACCAAAAAACTTACTGTCTCTATCTAAAATAATGCCTCTTGATAATCCATGCAATCTCACAATCTCTTCAAAGAAAAGTTCGACAACATGCTCAGCATCTAATGTCTTCTTACATGGTATAAAATGAGCCATCTTAGAAAATCTATCCACTACAACAAATATGGAATCATACCCTTCCACTATTTTAGTAAATCCAAGAACAAAATCCATATTGATGTCAGTCCAAGGTTTCTCAAGAACAATAATAAGTGTACACAAACCAGTATTTTGACTCACTCCTTTTGCAACTTGACAAACTCCACAACTCTTTACAAATTTTTGAACATCCTTATACATTTGTGGCCAATAATATTTCTCTTTCAACAAACTCAATGTCTTATCAATTCCAAAATGTCCAACTAATCCACCACTATGCTTTTCCTTAATCAAATTCAACCTCATAGGACTTCTAGGAATACACAATTGAATACCTTTGAACAACATACCTTCTTGAATGAAATACTCATCATACTTATGTGATCTGTCAGATTTGGTGCTCTGCACTCTCTCCATGCCACAATAAAATCAGGATCAGCATCATATAACTCTTTCATCTCATCAAAACCAAGAACTTCAACCTTCGTTTCAGTCAACAAAGAACGTCTTCTACTCAATGCATCAGAAACTTTGTTAGTAACTCCACTCTTATACTTGATCACAAATGTAAAACTCTGCAAATACTCAACCCACTTCATATTTCTTTGATTATATTTATGTTGACTTCCCAAGTATTGTAAAGCTTTATCATTAGTATACAACACAAACTCCTTAGGCATCAAATAATGTCTCCATTTCTTCAATGCTTAAACAATGGCATAAAATTCTTGATCATAAACACAATATTTCCTTTTAGCATCATTCAACTTTTCACTAAAGAAAGCAATAGGCTTACCTTCTTGACTTAATATAGCTCCTATTGCATTACCACTTGCATCACATTCAACGTGAAATACTTTGTTGAAATCAGGTAAAGTCAATACAAGTAATTCAACAACCTTTTGTTTCAAAGTCTCAACACTCTTATCAGCTCCATGTGTCCACTTGAATTCCTTTTTATCTCCCCTCACTATTTCAGTCATAGCATTACAAATAGCATTGGAATTCTTTATAAATTTTCTGTAAAAACTAGCCAAACCATGAAATGATCTTACCTCACCCACATTCTCAGGTGTAGGCCATTCCAAAATTACTTTAACCTTCTTAGGATCCATCTTCAAACCATCAGCTGAAATCACAAATCCCAAATACAAAATCTCCTCTTGCATAAAAGAACAGTTTTTTAGATTAATCAACAACTTTTCCTCTTTCAACCTCTATAATACTTGTCTAATATGCTCAAGATGTTCTTCCTTATTCTTGCTAAAGATTAGAATATCATCCAAATAAACAATCAAAAATTTACCCAAGAATCTTTTCATAACTTCATTCATCAACCTCATGAAAGTACTAGGTGCATTAGTCAAACCAAAAGGCATAACCAACCATTCATACAAACCATCTTTTTTCTTGAAAGTAGTCTTCCATTAATAACCTTCTCTAATTCTGATTTGATGATAGCCACTCTTCAAATCAATCTTGGTAAAATACTTTGCTCCACTTAAACAATCCATTATGTCATCCATCCTTAGCATAGAAAACCTATATTTCACTGTTATCTTGTTAATGGCTCTGGAATCAGTACACATTCTCCATTCTCCATTCTTTTTAGGTGATAATATAGTAGGTACAACACATGGACTCAATCTTTCTCTGATCAAACCTTTCTACAACAACTCATGCACTTCTCTATTAAGTTCTTCATTCTCTACAGGTGTCAATCTATATGGTGCTTTGTTTGGCAAACTAGCTCTAGGGATCAGATCCATACAAGGACTTATATTTCTTACTAGAGGTAAACCATCAGGAATATCATCAGCAATAATTTCTTTTGGTACCTGGTCAATACTACCATTTTTTACTTGGTCACCACTGACTAGCACTCAGTTAACACTATTTTCTTGTACTTGATCTCTATTGACAAAACTTGGTTTTCTTGGAATTATAGCAAAAACAGACCTGATTCTTCTTCACTTCCTTTTCAAATTGTTTCCCATTAACCATGCAAATTTTTACAGTAGTACAATTAACCTCATCTAGACTTTTGATCAAAGGCAACAATGTTTGTTTCTTCCCGTTTACCCAAAGAGTGTATTGATTCAATCTTCCATCATGTACAACATATCTATCATATTTCCAAGGTCTACCCAACAAAATATGACAACAATCCATGGGCATAATATCACACAAAACTTCATCAAAGTAATGTCCAATTTTGAGCTTCACAAGGCATTGCTCACTTACCAATATCTTATGCTCATCTTTGATCCATGAAACATGATAAGGTTTGGGATGTTTCAAACTCTACAACTGCAACTTTGTAACTAGCTCTTTTGATGCCAAATTTGTAGAACTTCCACTATCAATAATCACTTTACAGCATTTTCCAACCATCTTACATCTTTTCTTGAAAAAACATCTCCTTAAAATAGGTTCCTCATCAGCTCCCTTATTACATAAGGTTCTTCTCACCATCAAATTTTATCTAGCCTCAAGTCCACTTGGTGAACTCTCAATGTCTTCTTGAATCATAGCATTTCTATTATTTTTCCCACCTTCAGAATATCTACATTCAAAGGATCTATGCCCTTCTTTTCCACATCTAAAACAATTACCATGAAATCCACCTCTAGAATAAGAATTACCTCTTACTTGGTAAGAATTAGTGCCTCCACAATAAGAATTACTACTTTTCTATTCAGTCTTGCCTTTTTCATCATTCTTCCATTTAGATTTTCCTTTATCTTGCATATAACTATCAAATCTGCCACTTTCTCTATAAGATCTACCATTGCCTCTCTGAAATCTACCATCTCTACCTCTCTATCTTTGTTCATGCTTCTTTTTCAAGATCTCCTCAGCTTTCAATGCATATTGATATGCTTCTTCTACACTTTCCAGCTTCACAAAACTTATTTCATCTTGTATTCCAAATCTCAATCCATTAATGTACCTTGCAATTTTCTCAACATCATCATCCACATGTCCAAATCTGATGTCTAATCTATAGAATTCCTTTGCATATTATTTTACAGTCATGTCCTTTTGTTTCAAATTTTGCATCTTTCTCAATAAGCTAAGTTGGTAATCAACAAGAAGGAATTTGTTCTTTACCTTGTTCACCATCTTTGGCCAAGTTCTGATCTTCTCCTTTCCTCTCCTTTGTTTATTAGTTTGCAAGTGCTCTCACCATAGTGATGTATGACCTTTCAGCCTAGTGACTACAACCTTCACCTTTCTATTATCAGGAGTGTTTTCATACTCAAAGAACTTCTCCATATTAGAGATCCAATCCAACACAACATTGGTATCCAATTTTCCATCATAAGGAACAACTTCTACAATAAGTTTTGAATTCTCCCTAGACAATACTTGCTACAATATTTCCTCATCTTGATCTTCTTTAGGTTCTTGATTATGGTTTGGTGCTGCTACTTCATCATCACTCACATCTTCAAGATGTGCTCCTCTCCTCTAGGCTATCTCCATAGCATCTAATATGGCTGCAATTTGTCTCAATTGATCCAATATAACATTATCAACATTATTTCCTCTACCATGAACCATCTTTACAAATCAAGTTCTTGCAAGATTTTAACCTTCTGCAAGTTATAGGTCAAATCTACAGATCTGCCACCCTACAACCAAATCCAAATCAAAGTTCTACATGATATAATCTCCACAAGGACAAACCTCAAGCTCTAATACCAACTGATGCAGGCAAGAGGATGAATAACTAGGGCCAAAGGCTCACCCAACTATCCAAACCACCTTGCAAGCATTAACACAACGAAAACAAACACAAAGAACAACAACCAAAGGAGAGAGAAGAGCAAGTACTTCTATTGATTCATCAAAATATCTTCATACATGCCCCACTGTGAGGCCTTCTGGGTTACAACCAATTACAATACATTTAGTTACAAAGATCCAAT
The DNA here is from genome assembly GCA_028749045.1 of Cupressus sempervirens. Taxonomy (NCBI): domain Eukaryota; kingdom Viridiplantae; phylum Streptophyta; class Pinopsida; order Cupressales; family Cupressaceae; genus Cupressus; species Cupressus sempervirens. The sequence continues at coordinate 742,375,434 of CM053789.1, read as the reverse complement.
AGCAAATTTGCACTTTTAGTTCTGCTCCCTAATCTACTCTCTCTGAAACTTCTTCTCTCAAAAACTTATTTTCTTCCAAAACTTCTTCTCCTCCCAAAACTTACTTAACTCTAAGCCTAAACTCTCTATTTATACTTTGCAAAATGGCTTACAGATCATTTTAGAATCATTACATAAGAGGAAGGCTGACAGAAGATCCTATCATTAAATTCATGATCAAAATTAAATGCGCAAGTCAGCCCACTAAGAACCAAAAATAGACAACTCGGCATCCACTAGATAACTCGGCACCCACTAGGAAACTAGCACTCAGCATCACTCAAAATTCACTAGAAACTATCACTCGGCATCAACTAAAATTGGCACTCTCCATCACTCGACATCAACTCGTAACTAGTACTCAGCATCCACTAGAAACTAGCAACTTTGCATCACTCGGCATCAACTGGGTAACTTGGCACATGAAGAAATGCTAGAATAACTAGGTACATGAAGAGTGCTATAGTAACTCATCACATGAAGGAATTAATAGGTGAACAAAATGAGCAGGTTAACAAGGCAACCTAGGATGCTCCTGCATTAGCAGAGTTGTACGGAGATAGAAGACATAATGAAGATTTTGTAGTTGATCATATTAAGAACAAGGTTGCATGAGTGAAAATTTGTAAAGATTGTGAGCTAACAATATTATGAAATTGTGAAAACGATGTAATGTATAGTATATTTTATTATCTTAATATGGAACTATATTAATCATAAAAATTAAGAAAGCCTCAAGGCCAACTCAATAATTAGTTTAAGGACTTGGTATAAGGGAAGTTGTTTTCCTTTTGGTAAAGTGTGATTACAAGTGAGATGTATGTAATGTGAGTATGCAAACTTGGAAGTAAGATCTAATGAACATGATATTGAACATATTGAGACTATAGAAGTGTGTGGTGCTTGTAATGCATGTCAAGATAACATAGAGACTATATTTGGAAAAGAGGTTGTTGTGCATAATTTATTATTTGTATTATTCTACAAAGGATAGTACTAAGATTAGCTAGACAGTGAGTTGGGTTATCTTACCCCTAAAGTTGTTGGGATAGTAGGTCCCTCTACCTTTCACTTCTAAAATGGTTTTCCCTCTAATCAAGTGTTTCCCTAGTTAATAAATATGGTGTTATTGTCTATGGTAATCTTTCTATGGTTGTTTCACTTATTGATTACATGTTTTAGATCTACCAAGGTTGATAAAAAATGTTTTCGTTGGATAACTAATTTCTCTTCTCCACCACCCCCCCCAATATTAGTTATCTCAGTACACTTCACCTCTTTACCTTCTAACAATTTCATGTCACACTTAGGATAAGTGAGACTTGGGGATTTTCTCCAATTATAAAGGAGAAAGATCTTCTAGTTAAATAAAAGACTTAGGATCAAGTGGTCAAACCATATGTTATAATTGAATACATATCAAAATTATGATTAGATCAAACATAAGATATCAATAAATTAATCCAAAAATATAGAAATGGGACTCATAGTCTAGATGACCATTTTGTGGGTGATTACAACTCTATGGCTCTCATTACGAATGGAAATGCCTAAGGGTCTATGATGGAGAATCTATGTTAGTGCATCATAGGAGGCCACTCCCTATAAAATAAATAAAACAATAAAATTTAATTAGTACAAAAAAATGGCAAGTGTGTGTGTGTTTGTGTGTGTGTGTGTGCATTAAATGACATTAAAACATATAATTACCTTCCCCTTGTCAATGGTTGGTGACACAACCCCCTCATACAGCCCCCTACTGATAGATGAAATGTGCAAGAGCAATAAAAATATGAGAAATCATGTAAAATACTTGTTATCAAATAGGAAAGTAATGAGCAATGAAAAAATACGCACCGTAGAGGTCTCAATGACAAATAGAATGGTTGAAAGTGTGAAAGCATTCAAATATATTATATATTCCTCTGTCATTAACTCAACATAAATGAATCACATAATGTACATAAGTATGAATTTGTGATATTGGTATCAAGATTTAATTGTGTGATTTTTGAGTCAAACTCATTGACCCATGTTTCATGAGTAGTGATTCAACATGAATCCATCTCTCATGAGAATAAATGGAACACTTAGCACTCATTGGATCTAGGTGATGATCACAAGAGTGAAGCACTGAGACTTCCTAGGAGGTCACCCATCCTAGTAAGCCTTGGTGCTTCACCCCTGTGAGCATTATCTAGATCCAATGAGTGCCATGTGTTCTATTTATTCTCATGAGAGATGGACTCATGTTGAATCACTACTCATGAAACATTGTTCAATGAGTTTGACTCAAAAATCACATGGTTAAATCCTGATACCAATATCACAATTTGACTTACTCTGGAAATTATCTCCTACTTATCAAGTATGAATTTGTCAAAAAAATTTAAATATAAATATTGATTTTAAATTAACAATATTATGATGAATAAAATGTATAGACTTATCATAATAAGAGTTCATGTCTCTGCCTACCCCTCCTTATCTCTCACTAGATAAGTGTATTTCTCTACAAATATTTCTATTATGTCATCATCCCTAACCTCAAAGTGAAATTTAGAACTAGTCATGGAACCTAGACAAAGATTCTTGCACACAATGCAAGTATGCGACACACAAACATGTGAGGAACTAGCATATGTACTAGCACTAGAATCATCAACATGAAGAGGTAATAATAACCTAGTCTAGGCAACTAGTAGATTGGTCAAATGATTAATGACCCTAATAGACTTTGTAGTAGCCTCCATGATGATATCAAGATGCTACATTGGAGGAGGGGGGTATTAGGGGGCATATGTGGTGGCTTTCTTCCACTTGTCCCTAGGTCTATCATGCAGAGGAGCCTCATCCTCCAATAATTTTCTGTAAGTCCTTTGACAAATCAACATATAATTTTCTTAGGAAATAGAAGGAACCTCCAAATTTTTTTGTGGTTCTTTATCAAAAACCATCCACTATTGATCCCAAAAATGAGTTCTAATGGCCTTATTAGTACACCATCTACATCAACTTTTTTACTAGTTTTGGGGGTGTAAAATAGGTTGTATAATTCCCTTTTAGTAATATTAAGGCCCAAAACCTCATCATAATCCAATTCATCATCAAACTGATCGTGCATCTCATTACACCAATGAAGAGTTGCATCATGCTACTTGGTAGGGATCTCATTATTAGCCACAATATAATTAAGGGTTGTTATCATGAGAGATAACACAAGGATAGTGCTATATTTCTATTTCACATTCCTTAATTGATTTAGGTTTTATTGAATTAAATCTTGAATTTGGGGAGGCTTTTGAGGGGGTAAAGTTGTTTGTGAATTGTTATGGGGATCATTGTTTGGCAGGGGATCATTTGTGGGTTGGTTAAGGTATTTCATGCCTATTTATAATGAAAATAAACTTAGAATTACAATTTGAATGAGAAATTCATAAATTGAACCAAATAAATTCAATTTTCATTACAAAAACCTAAATTATGGAAAAATAAAATTAAATCAATTCAAAAACAATAAAAATTGAACTTATCTATTGTTAGATGGTAAGTTTGTTAGAATTTTTAGAATAAATGAGAGGGGGGGGGGGGGGGGGTGTGAGTCAGTTCTTGAAGGTCCAGATTTACCAATTAAACATTTAAATATTTCAACTAATCTAGATCTTATTATCCAATAGCTTAGCCTCTAAAGTAAACAATCAACAATAGAAACTTGTAGCCCACTATCCTAATACTTATCAAACTTGTAGAATGTAAAACATTAATAGTAAAATATCTTAAATGACATCCACACAAGTTGACACTATGATTTAATGTAGAAACCCAATTTGGGAAAAACCACCAGTAACATGCCACCAATTTTTCACTCTTTTGAAGTGAGCTCTATTAGGAGCAAACCTCATTAAAGGTTACAAAAAATAGTATTAAATGTGACATTGTTAAAGGATTTAATCACCCTATTAGGAGTGGCACTATTAGAGGACTTAAAAACATTCCATTAGAATGCCACCTTGATTAAAGGATTCATATATGATTCTTACGTAAACCTTGACTAAAGGATTTCAATATTGATACAAGGGTTAGAAAGCAACAACAAGTTTAATTTGACAAAAACAACTCACTTTGCAAATATAGATTATAGTTTAGTTCACATGTTGATCCACTAATTAGCCTTCATTATTATCTCATTATTTGATCTTCTTGGCACTCCTTCAAGAAATCACACTTCAAATATTCACAACACTTAGACTCCAACTTAGGTTTTCCAATCAATAGCATCAACAACTACTCCAACCTTCCAGGTCTTTGTTAGCTCTTCTAACCTCTCATGCACTTTAGATCAACCCTTATACCTCCTTAAATAAGTAATTATGATAAATTTTCCACCTAAACACCACTATAGATCTTAGGTTTTGGTCAAATTCTTCCAACATTTTGTATCCTCTTTTCTCTTCTAGAAAATTCTCCAAGATTTGCCTTGAATTCCTAAATAAAAATGCTGAAATAGGATTTCCCTGAAATTTAGTTCTCTAAGTCATCCATCATTATCTTGAAGATGTTTTACATATTCTAAGAAATCATCTCTATCAGGTGGAAATCATGATTTCCTCATTATTTATCAAATTATGTCCCTTGGCTAACACTATGTTCTAACACTTAGTCATCATTGGGTTACTCAACCACTACTAACTTTTCTATTTGGCACACATACTAATGCATGATCAATATTGATGCTTGATTGACAATATATTTTCTCAGATCATACTTGCACTTAGTTGACACTAGTATCACTCAGCATATACTTTGAGTTTCTACTCTTTTTATCAATCAAGCCTATGAATTTAATCATTATTTGATCAATTCTTATTCACTTGTAGCATAATTAAACAATCACTTTATCTTGTCAAAGTCTAACTAATTAACATCCCATTATAATTCATCTCATAACTCAACCTTTCCTCTAAGTGCTTTTGTTATGTCCTTCTCAAATCCTCTCCATCCATTATCTTTATATGATACTCTAATTAGATAGTAAAATTATTTTACCAATAAGGTTTGACATCAATAACAATATAAAAATTGTACCAATTGTAGTTTCAAACAATCTCCCTCTTTGGCATTAATGGAAATACCTTGAGTTACCATGCAATCCAAAACATGTACTACTTCAAGAAATATCCCTTTGTGTCTAGTATCATATTTTCATTAATATCCTTAGTTTCATTTTGATTCACATATCTATATCCAATAATATCTTTCTTCTAGTTCCATTTTGATTCTCATCCATGCAACTCAAATAAGCTCACTTTATCAGATAATGATATGAATCATATTCTTCTATATTGCTAGCAATACCTTGCATAAATTCTCCCTCTTTGCAACATCTCCTTACTAAATAATTTGAACTCTTCCTCTCTCTTATTACTCCATGGAAACTATCATATTCTCCCTCTTTGACAACAATGCCAAAGAAACTTCATCTTTTACAAATGTCTTCATCATCTAGATATCTTCATCTCAATATAGAATCCACCTCTATCATCTAGTCCATGACTAATATAACATTATTTTCTTCTTCCTTCACTTATTATTCAACACATAAAGTATGACTTTCTATATCAAATTGTAAGATATTATGATCATTTGAAACATTTGATGTAGATCTCCATCTTAGCTTAAGTAACCTTGTCTAGGGGAATCACCCCTATTTTACCTCTTAGATACTAATGAGTATCCTTAGGTAAAGCCTTAATAAAAATATTAGCTATTTTCTCCTTAGTGTTTATATACTCAAATTTCACTTCTTTGTCTTAAAAAAGCTATCTCAAGTAACGATACTTGATAGCAATATGCTTGGTCTTTGTGTACATTATAGGGTTCTTTAATTTTTTTATAGCACCTTTGTTGTCATAATAGATAATGACTAGACCAATGATCTCTTCATTCATCCCTTTCACCAATTTCTTGATCCATATAATATTTGAACAATTTACTGCTACTACCACATATTTAACTTCAGCTATTAATTGTGAAATACAATTTTGTTTCTTTCTTTTCCATGAGATTAGTCTCTTTCCTAGAAAGAAAGGTCCACAACTTGTACTTTGTTGTCATCAACATTGCTTGCCCAATCAGAATTAGTGAAAATTTTCAATTCAAACTTGTCATTCTTCTTGTAATATAATCCACAACCTTCTATTCCTTTCAGATATCTGAGTATTCATTTCACTACCATCATGTCATTCTCCCTAGGGTTTGTAGAAAATCTTGAAACAATCCTAACTGCTAATGAAATATCAGGTTTTCTATGAACAAGATATTGTAGTTTTCCAATTATTGATCGATACAATGTATAGATCACATCAGTACAATAATCATTCTTAAATAGCTTATGTTTTGTATCCATATGTGTGCTCACTGGTCTTGAATCTTTCATTCCTAAAAAAATTAGTATCTCCATGTTTTCTTTTGATTGAGATAAAGTATCCTTTACTCCAAATATGATATCATCAATAAAAATGTAGATAGAAATATCTCATTATTACCTCCAGTCTTCAAGTATAGATTGTTATTATCATTAGTTCTTGAAAATTCAATCTTTACCAAATAATTATTTAGCCTTTCATACCATGATCTATCGGCTTGTTTCAAACCATATGGAGCCTTGTGTAGTTTACATACCATATTCTTCTTGTTGGGATCGACAAAACCTTCTTGTTGTTCTACATAATCCTCTTCTTCAAGTATTTCATTCAAAAATGCAAATTTGACATCCATTTGATATAGTTGAAATCTTTTGTAATAAGAATAGGTAAGTAGTGTTCTACCTCCATCCAATCTTACAACTGGGACAAATATTTCCCCATAATCAATTTCTTTTGTTTGTGCATATCATTTTCATACTAGTCTAGCCTTGTTCCTTTTGACTTCTCCTTTTTCATTTATTTTCTTCTTGAATACCCACTTTTATCCAATAACATTCTTGTCCTTAGGTCTAGGTACCAATGTCCAAGTTTTGTTATTTTCCATTTTCTCAATTTCTTCATTCATTGCATGAATGTAATCATAATTCTTCAAAGCATATTCTACTCATTTAGTCTCAAAGTCATAAATTAAACATGTACCACTTTTGATTCTTTTCCTTAACTCCAAATTAGTTTTTACCTATGATTTTCTTAGGTGCATGGTGTCTTCTCACATACTTTTCTAGTGTAGGTTCTCTCCTTATTTCTTCTTCCACTAGTTCATATTGAAAAATGAGTTCAAGTTCATTTTGTCTCTCTAGTTCAAGTTCATCTTTCTCAAAATTTTCTTCTTTATGTTCTACATCTACTACATATCCCTTGGAATCATTTTGGTGATGCTTGGAAATCTGCTATTGCAACTTGGCAGTCACTATTTTTTGTCCCTCGGTAACTTTATTCTCTTGCTTAGGTAAGGTGCAGGGAATAAATTTATCCAAATATTTGAATGTGTTGTAATCTTTGGGTTCTATCTTGCATTCAAGTTCATTATTTTCTACATATTCATCAACTTTCACATTTTCACTTTCCACAACTTTGTTAGTGTTAGATTTCAATCACTTATAATATTTTCTCTTAGTGGAATATCCTAGGAATATTCTTTCATTACTTTTAGCATCAAATTTTCTATTTCTATTATCTTTTAGCATATAACATATTCTTCCAAAAATAATAAAATACTTTAAATTAGGTGCATATCCATACCATTATTCAAAGGGTGTAACTTTTTACCTTTCTTGACTTGTACTCTATTCAAAGTATAGGCTTCTATATTTATAACTTCTCTCTAGTATTTTTTTGACACATTCTTCTTGATTATAAATATTCTAGCACACTCCATGATTAATATGTTTCTCTTTTCAGCTATTCCATTTATGGAAGGTGTCATAGGTGTTGAAATTTATCTTTTGATTCCTCTATTATTGCAAAATATTGCACACTCTCCTCCTTTATCAGAACTCGAGCACTTTAGAATTTTACATGTTTCCTTTTCAACTCTAGTCAAATACCACTTAAATAATAGAAAAGAATCAAGTTTTTATTTAAGAAACATTACCATCACCATTCTAGAATAGTCATCAACATATAGGTCAACGAAGGTCAGTATGAGCGAATTCCAAAATATCATTAGATGTGTATGTCTTTCTCTTGAAACTAGACTTTGTCATTTTTCCCAATTTACATTGTTTACACATAACATTATCATGTTTCTCCAATCTTGGTAATTCTCTTACTCTTTTCATCTTTTTAAAGCTTAAAAAATGATCAAAGTTCACATGACATATCCTCTTATGCCATAGCCATATATCTTCATTTTTTTCAAACAAACATGTTTCGTTAGATAAATCTAGATATAACAAGTTACCTCTTGTATGATCACCACTTCTAATTAGTTCACCAAAAGCATCAAATATATTTCTCTTCTTGTGATATAATTCAACTGTAAAACACTCAATGAGTTAGAGTTAAGTCCTTTAGCCCAATCAACATTGTGACACTTGATCTTATCAGTCATTTGTATTGATCATTTACCTTTCACAAGACATGGTGCATCATTACCAAACTTAACATAGATACCCTTGTTAGTTTCATGGTTTCAAATTTTCTTTTATCATCAATCATGTGATGTGAACAATCATTATAAATTATCCAGCTATCAACTTTACTTATATATGAGATTAATCCAGTTTTCTCATTTTCATCATATTCTTTCATAGAATCATAAACAACTTCTTCATCATTACTTTTAGGCCTTGTTTCTCATATTCTCTCAATATTCTCTTGTTCCCTTGTACTTTCTTTCCCTTTCTTCATCATTGTCTTCTTTGTCAAGACACCTTGAAACAATATGACCAACTTTGTTGCATGAAAAACATATTATAGGAATTTTACCTTTGTATTTTCACTTTCCTCTTGAAAGACTCATTGCCATCAATACTTCGAGCTTATCAATTCCATCATCAGATGCATTACTATCACTAGTCAAATTTTTTCCGTTTCCTTTCTTACTAATAATCAATTGTGATTTGAAACTAGATTCAATGAAAGTAGGAGTAAATTTATCAAAATTTGACATTTCAAAAGTAGTAAGCCTACCAATTACACCTTCCAAGGTTAGGTTATTACTAGGGGTACATCTTAATTCTTGTATTGAAGAAACTCTAATAACATAAATAGGAAGTAGAGTTCTCAATGCCTTTCTGATCATACTCTCATCATAAATATTTCCATTTTCTCCTCTTATTGCATTTATAACATCTTTGATTATTTTGCAATATTGAACAATATTCTACCTTCCATCATTTTCATTTCATCAAACTTACCTCTCAAGATTTATGATTTTTCTCTCAAAATTTTTGTATCACCTCCATAGATAGTCTACTATGTATCCCACATTTTATTTGTAGTATTGCAATCTTTTACTTCATTAAATTCAGCCTAGTTGTGTTCTTGTTTCTCCTTAATCTAATGAGCTATTGGAGGAACTATTGTTATTACCACATATGCATTTCCTATATAGTGTATTGCACCATCTCCAATTCCTACTAGATTCAACTTCATCAAAATTTTCCATGCAAGGACATTCTCTTTGTTAAGCTTTGGCACCTACTTTTTGTACATCTTGGTCTTTTGCTCCAAGTACCTTCAAACTTTTCTCTACAAGCACCAATGCTTTGATACCAAATTTTGGAATTTTTAGAATAAGTGAGAGGCGAGATGGATCAATTATCCAATGTTTAGATGTAACGATTGAATATTTAAAGACTTTAACTAATCCAGATCTAAGCATCCAATAGCTCAACCTCTATAGTAAACAATTAGTCACATAAAATTGCAATCCACTATCCTACTACTTATCAAACTTGTAGGATGTAAAACATTAACAATAAAACATCTCAAATGATATCTATACAAGGGACACTAGGATTTAAGGAGGAAACCCAATTTAGGAAAAACTAGCAGTAACATGTCACCATTTTTTCTCTCTTCTAAAGTGAGCTCTGTTAGGAGCCAATCTTGTGAAAGGTTACAAAATGTACTGTGAAATGTGACCTTGTTAAAGGATTTAGTCACCCTATAATGAGTGTCATTATTAGAGGAATGAATAAAATTCTATTAGAATGCCACCTTGATTAAAGCATTTATATATGATTGTTAGGTCAACATTGATTAAAGTATTTCAATAATGATACAATGGTTAGAAAGTAACAACTGGTTTGATCAAAAAAATACAACTCACTTTGGAAATATAGATCATAGTGTGGTTCACATGTTGATCCAATGAATGGTCTTCATTGTTATCTTGGTCTCTAATCTTCTTGACACTCCTTTAACCAATCACACTTTGAATCTTCACAACTCTTCTTAGCCTCCAGCTTAAGTTTTCCAATCAATAACATCAACAGCTACAACAATAATCTAGGTCTTTACTAGCTCTGGTAACCTCTCATGCAGTGTAGACTAGCCCTTATACCTCCTTAAATAGATAATTCCTTTTTTTCCTTAAACACCACCATAGATCTTAGAGTTTGGATGGATTCATTGAATCCTTCCAATATTTTGTCCCCTCTTTTATTTTCTAGAAACTTCTCCAAGTTTCACCTCGAATTGTTGCATAAAAATACACAAACAAAATCTCCCTCAAATAAAATGGTACAAGTCATCCATCCTGATCTACAACATGTTTTACATATTCCAAGAAATCAATTGTGCCAACTAGAAATCATGATTTCCTCTTAATTTATCAAATTTTGTCCCTCTTCCAACACTATGTTCTAACACTCAATCATCACTGGGTTACTTAGTTGCTACTAACTTTTTGTTTGGCACATATACTGATGCTCAGTCAATACTAGTGCTGAGTCAACACTATATTTTCTCATCTTATACTGACACTTAGTTGATACTAGCATCACTTGACATATACTTAAAGTTTCTGCTCTTTTGCTTGGTCAACCCTATGCATTTAGTCATTCCTTGATCACTTCTTCTATACTTCAGTACAATTATTCTCTTCACTTGTACTATAATTAAACAATCACTTTATCTTGTCAATATCTAACTAATCAAGTGCCCATTGTAATTCCTCTCATAACTCAACCTTTCCTCTAGGTGATTTTTTATGTCCTTCTCAAATCCTCTCCATTCATCAATTTGATATGGCATTCTAATTAGATAGAAAACTATCTTACCAATAAGGTTTCACATCAATGACAATGTAACAACTATCTCAATTATAGCTTCCAACAAAGTGAAGTGGAAATTTGGCAATATTTTATCATATTCCTAAAGTTGTGAAACAAGAAATTTGTCAACCCCATACCTTTCCTCATTAGGATCTTCTTTCACAACAACTTACACCACTTCCACTCTTGGTTTCTCATCTTCAATATCTAAATTGGTGTCTTCTTCCTCAATAATTTAGCATGATGTGTTCCCTTTGTCATTGTATTCTTTGTTCTTTATGTGTACTTATGATCCTTCTTATCATTTCTATCACTTTTTCTCTTGTTAGGACATCTAAAAGCAATATGACCTACTTCATTGCACTTAAAACATATTAGAGGTAATTCACCTCTGAATCTACCTTTATCTCCTTTTGTGATGTGGATCCTAATCAGACTCAGAGGTTTATTCACCACAACTTCCCCCAAGATTATTTTTACGTGGGTTTGGGGATAGCACCCTAAAGATAGGGTTAGGGGGTACCACCCCTTATAGGGTCCTAGGGTAGTGCCTAAGGTGTGCTCCCTATCACAATACATGGTGGGGTTGAGGGGCTAGGCCCCCATGGGGGTTTTTGAGGGTAATGCTTCTAGCTGGGTCTAGCATGGATCACATTAAGGGGTTAAAAGAACAGTTATCACATTCATTTTCTATGAAGGATTTGGGGTAAGAAAAAAATCCTTGGTACGAAAATTTGAAGCAATAGAAAGAACATAAAATTAACATTATTTCAAGTTGATTATATTGAAAAGGTATTGCAATGTTTCTCTATGGAGGATGCTAAAACCATCAGCACACATTTTCTCAATCATTTGAAATTGACTAAGGAGATTTGTCCCAAGACACCAGAATAGGACAATAAGATTTCCAAGGTATAGCATGCTTCAACTATAGGAAGTTGGATGTATGTTATGGTATGTACAAGGCTAGATATTGTACATACAGTGGGAATTGTTAGCAGTTATATGAGTCATCTAGTAATTGAGCATTGGAATGTAGTCAAATGGATTCTCAGATATTTCAGAGGAACATCCAATAAGTGTTTACACTTTGGGGGCTCTACTACTAACATAAAGGGTTATGTTGACTTAGATTTAGTAGGGGATATTGATATTAGGAAGAGTACTACAAGTTATGCATTTATTATTGGTGTGGTAGTAGTGAGCTGGATTTCTTGGTTGCTGAAGGTTAATGCAACTTTATCCACTACAAAGGAAAAGTATGTTGACATTATAGAAGCATCCAAGGAGATGATATGGATTTAGCTCTTCATAGAAGAATTGGGACACCCACAAAGGGATAATTATCTATTCACAAATATCCAGAATACTAGTCATGTTGTGAAGAATTTTTTCTCTACATTCAAAGATAAAACACATACAGTTGTGATGCAATTTCATTTAGCTAGTTTTGGATGATGGGTAGTTAAATCTAGAGAAGATACATAAAGATGATAATCTAGTAGATATGTTTACCAAGGTAGTAACAAGGGAGAAGTTGAACTCCTCTTCATCTTTGGTTGGTCTTCTAGACTAAATAGAATAAAAGAACAACAAATTCTAGGATGGTTTGATATTCCAATGGGGGCTACAAGTTTAGTAGTGCTATGATCATTCTCCAAGTGGGAGGTTATTTTTGTGGAGTCTAATCAGTCTTGAAGTGGGACATTTTTGTGATGTGGAGCCTAATCAGACTAAAAGATTTACTTAGCATAGTTCCCCCTGGATTATTTCTATTAGGGTTTTGGTGTCATGCCCCTTGCAAGGTCCTAGGGAAGCACCCCACATGCACTCTGTGTCACAGTATATGGTAGGGTTGACAAGAAATTCCCTTGTGGTGGTTTTTAGGGGTAGCATCCCTAAAGCTAAAAATGATCTAATATTTTAAAAGCCTTCAGCTACAATTTTTCCATTGGACAACTTATTCTAGCCCTAATTTTGTAAGCTATTAAACCTTGTATTAAATGGCTTAGGGTTAGGGATTTCATAATGTAATGGTGATACTATAGCTTCTTGTGGTAGTATTGAGCTCGAAGGGATTGTAGATTGTAATCACTAGATGATAATAATATTGGACTCAACATTGGTGGGTGTAGCCAAAGGATTGGGTGAACCATGTTAAATGTTTGTGACTTGTGTTCTCTTCTATGCAATCTATTATTTTCTTATATTGGTTATATTTGCATATAACTATTATTTTTGTCTAAGGTTAATCCTAACACCTCTCAGTAACCACCTTGCAATAAATTCTTCAATGTCATCCATATCATCTTTTGATTCTAACTCACTTTCATCTTTACTACTTTTTTATTTATTAGAACTACCAATGGTTAGTGAAGTCTTCAAAGCATTCCCAAGTCTAGGCACACTTTCATTAAAATTACTCAATTCAAATGCAGTCAAATGACCAACAAAACTATCAAGAGTAAGAACATCACTAAGCATAGCTCTAACTTCCTAAATTGTAAAAAATTTAATAAAATACATAGGTGAGAGACTTCTGAAAACCTTATACAACTTTTGTATCACTAATGACTCCTCCAAAAGCTTTGATTGCACTCACAACTTCCTTGATTCAGTTTACATACTACACAACATACTGACCATATCTCTTTCTTATGTCATCATATTTTCCTCTCAAAAATTTTCTCTTAATCTTAGTACATTTTCATCTCCACCATGTACAAGTGCCAACTTGTGCCACATTTTTTTAGCATTAGTATAATTATTTATATCATCAAACCTAATATCATTTAGGGAAGATGCAATATCAATCATTAGATTATCATGCTCTTTCTTATGTGCCATTTCTTCTATAGTCATAGTAGGGGTGGGAGAAAACTATGCATTTTCTAGCCAATGTAAAGTATTATCTCTAATTCTATATACATGTAGCCTCATCCTATTTTTCTATGAGGATAAGTTCTCGTTGATCACCTTTAGTACATCTCTCTTATATATTTTTGGATCTTTATCTCAAGTCCCTTCAAACTTCTTTCTGCAAGCACTTTTATTTGATACTAATTGTTAGATAACTGGGGGGGTGAATTAGTTATATCTAGTTATTCTACATACCTTTAAACCAATTTAGTACCAATTCAAACTTCATAAAATTTCACAAAAATAACTCAGTAACTGCATTCAACTTCTCAAATCATACTCATGTCAAATTTACTTCAAACTATTATCTCACTTTTCTTACTTATACTGAGTATTAGAGTAATAATTTGGATTTTATGATATTGTAGCATTACAAAAATAGCATGAAAATAAAATTTGCAACAATTAAGAATTCATGAATTTGACACATATATTTACCATGAAAACCCTATAAAGGGAAAAATCACTTGTGAACCAACAACCCAAAAATTTCACTTTTATGAAGTGAGCTCCACAAGGAGGAAACCTTGTTAAAGGTGTACATGCACATTTTTAGTTTGACTTAGTTAGATTATTTTATTTAAATATAATGTATACCTATCACTCCTTGTCATTACTAAAGAGTGGCATACTCAAAAGGCCCTTCCAAAGATAACTAATCAATGTTACCATATAGGATTTCAAAGACTTCTTAGGTCTACTTAGTTACAAGATTTTATCTACTACAATGGTAAGAAAGTAAAAGTCAAATAATGAGCTAGGTTTAGCACTACCTATCTTCTTGAAATATCTACTTCACTTAGTTTCTTCCTTCTAAACTCTTACTTCCTGATTCACACACTTTCACTTTCACTCTGAACTTCCTCTCCTTGATCTTTTCACTTATATTTTTCTTGGTTTACCTTGTTCTTCTTCCTTCTTCTTCAAAAATAATTCTCTCACAATAAACACATCATTAGAAAACAATCAACAACCAAAAATATTTTCTTTCATCTCCTTAAATAGCTAACTTTTCCAATCTAGATCCTTCTATATTTTGTCACTTAATCACTATCATAGATCTCAAATTTAATGAATTTAGTAACTCAAAAAATAGATCTTCCTTGAACTTTTTTCTCATCTCATCTTGTTAAATATCATTCATTATATCTTCATTACATTTCTCAAGATGTAGATCTTGTTACTAATTTTGACTTTATTCTTTGATCTTCTCAAACATTCTTAATTTTACCAAAATTCAACATTAGATTAATCTTTACTTTTTTTCTTCACTTAGTGAACATTACAACTTTACTTAGGAAACACATCACTTGGTCAACATAGAAATTACTTGGTTAACACTAAACTATAAGCCTTCATTACTAGGTGCTTGGTGACAAGTGTAATAGCTTGGCTAATATCATGCCTCTCCTTTCACATAGTTGATCACTATAACTTGTGTGTCTCGGTGAATATAGGAACTTTAACACAACATTACATGATTGCAAAATAATCAAACCTTTTAATCTGTGCCATAGAAAATTACATCTTCTCCAGTCAAGTAGGGTTCCTTCAAAGTTCATTTTCTTCAAGAATTCCCTTGGTTATAGAAAAAACCTAGCAATGAGGTTTTTTAAGAAAAAACCCTAGTAAAACCATAAGGAAGCTCTAATTGTTCTAATTCTCTATTTCTTTTTGTTTATAAATGCCTAGGTCCTATCACCTTAAGTCTTGACCTCATTCCCCTTTGATAAAAAATGATGAATAATGACAAGTGCTTTCATTTTAAAAATTTAAATAAGGGTTTGCATAAATGAAAGAGGGCCTATATATCTTTCCTAAGAAACCCTAACCATAATTCCCCATGTGTTACCCTATTAAATTTTAATAAAGGGAACTTTTTAATACTCTTCACACTCCTCTTAAAAAACATGTGATAAAAGGTGGGACCAAAAATTGATGGTGTGTGTTTCAGCATAGGACCATATCCTCAAGGTACTATTCTCATGATATCATGCCATGTGGACATGGTGGGGCAAAGCACCTTTCTTTTGAAGTTCTCAGTCTTGGGTAGATCAATGGTTGTCACCATTGTGCAAAGTGCCATTTTCTTTATGGTGATATAACATGATGTTGGCATGTGTCCCACTAGAGGCCCCTATATAGAAGATGTAAAAAAGAAGATCAAAGGCCCATGTTCACTCACTATGTTTAGCTGGCCCCATAGTGATGAAGCAAGATGATGACATGTGTATTTTTCCTCAAGATTGAGGTTTCTCATTTGGATCATCACCAGTCAGAATTGGACATATGATTTATCCACTTGTACTTATGTCAACAAGGGAGGTCGAATGAAGGGTATGAGTTGCAAAGTTGGAATGCTCAAATGCTTCCACATGGACTAAGGAAAATCTTTTCCTATATTAACATGGTGGACTTTTAATCTAAGTGACTAGTAGTATCATGGCATTTTGAGAATTAAAATGTGATTGGTGAGAAATCAAGGAAGTGACATGTGTAATGTCTCAAAGCCATCTTTGAAGTAAGACCTAGTTTTTCATCTGGGACCTAATCAATGATTGGGTCATGCAGACCATGTTAGCTTGGATGATGTCATTCAATATCAATGCCTTTTTTTTAGAAGAATGAAATCCAATAGCCTGAGCTTCTTTACTAAAAGGGGTTTTATCATAGAAAAGGAAGGAGATGTTTCCACGTGTCTCATCCACTTGGGATAGAGGCACTACCTTAGAAGAAGAATAATGCATCTGATGTAAATCAAAGAATGGGCCTTAATCACACAATGAAGATAAATTATCAATTTGTTTGAGGAAGATTTGGTATATCAATGGTCCACATTTTCATGGAAGGTAGTAGCATCTATATAGTGATGCAGCGACATGCATCCATGTGTCTTCCATGCCCAAAGAGGGTTAATTTTTCAAAGGACTTGCATAAGCATTTGTATCGATGGCTATTAGTTTAAAATGGCTCCCAAGATCTTAGTAGGATGCCCAATAGAGGTCAAGGGATTTCATAGCCTTCTTATTCAGATTTGAAACTAAATCAACAGGTGATTTTCAAATTTTAAGTATAGAGCCAAAGGGGGAATTCACTCACCATTGCAAATAGATAGTTGAATCACATGTGCTCATGATAAATGTTGTTCAAAAGAATAGACTTTAGAAGGATGTCATCTCACTCGATTGTCACCAAAATATGAAGGATAATTTATAGAGGTTGAGAGATCTTCATAATTTGAGGTGAATTTCTTGGAGAATCACAATTTAAATAAGTGGTGTAAACTCTCCTGCATTTTCTAAACTTGGTAATTGTGATTGCCTTGTTTTATCTATTGTCATAAATTGCAAGCCCTAGTTGATATCTACCAAACCTTAGAAAAAACCCTAGTTGGAATGATTATTTATCTTGAGAAGATACCTCCCAAAAGGTACTCAAGTAAATTCAAATATGAGGATAGGAGGCTCCAAGACAACTTCATAGAATAATTGCCTCTATCGAAGGAAGGAAAATAAATAGTCAAGGACTGGAAAGTATTGAAGAATGAAGTACAACCAGGGTTGAAAGATAAATATCAGAATGCATGTGATACAAATATGTGAAAGAAAGGTTTAGAGATGTTAAAATAATGGTATGGCTAGGATAACACAGGGATTCCACTCAACAATGTATAAAAGTATGATTTAGGAAAATTGGTCATGCCTACTATTTTTCTAGATGTAGACCTATTATTACAATTGGTAGATATGTATGATCCTTAGCCACATGAACTTAGGGAGACTGAAGGAGGGTTCTACTGAAGATAACTATTGATTTAATTAGGGAAGTTTTGGCCTTTGTCCCCCTAAAGACATAACTGATGTTATATACTTATAGATGTCTAAGGAATCTTTTAACAAAGTAGGGAAGGATGTACAACAAAACATGATAATCTCCTTTTTAAAAGAAGTAGATGGAGCAAAATTATCTCATTTGGCCATTTCATACACTATAGGAAATTGCAAGCATTATAATGATGCTTTGGTCAATACCCACACTAATATGTATGAGGTATTGGGATTAACAAATATTAGAGAAAAATTTAGAAAATAAATAATGTTGATGTAATTAGAAATATAGAAGTATGGTGACCCTATAATTTATAATTTCCCTAGATATTTAGAAAGAAACAACAGTGAGGGATTGGCAATCCTAAAATGAGGAGGGTCTACTAACTTTAAGTGGTATTCATTATTAATGCACATGCTACATTTTCATAATAAAGATTATTTTGTAGAGGAGATGGACCTAGAATGCTAGAGAGATGGGGATAAACTATTTGTTCAATTATGGTCTACCATTCTACCAATAGATTCAGAATGTTCAAGTTTTCTATTATTTGAAAACCAATTTTTTACTATCTTGAGGAAAAGAATTTTATGGATAATTGATATATTTCCCTGATGCTAATTTTTTTTCCTAAGACCTATTGATTTTAACTATGTACTATTAGAATTTTTAGAATAACTGAGAGGGCAGGGGGTGAATCAATTACTCAAGGTCCATATGTACCAATTAAGAAAACAAACACTTAAATAGTTCTTTGTCTTCCTTATCTTGTTGCTTGGTCTCTACTATAATTTCAATAACAATGTTAACTAGTATTTCACTACCCTAATATAACTGACTTGTAAAATGTAAACATTAAAATGTAAAACATCATAATAGCATTCAACACAAGTTTGACACTAGGATTTAATCTGCAAACCAAATTTGGGATAAACCACCAGGAACATGTAACCACTTTTTCACTCTTCTAAAGTGAGCTCTGTTAGGAGCCAACCTTGTTAAAGGTTACAATACACACTGTTAAATGTGACCTAGCTAAAGGATTTAATCACCATTTTAGGAGTGGCCTTGTTAGAAGACTTTTAGAACACTCCACTAGAATGTCACATGGTTAAATAATTTACACAGACTCATAAGTTCTTATGACTATTAGGTCAACCTTGATTAAAGGATTTCAATATATATTATTTTCAATGATTAGAAAGAAATAGTAGGGTTTGATTTGTATGAATAGAACCCACTTTGTCGTCTTAGATCTCCTTTAAACTCATGTGTTGATTTTATGATAAGCCTTCATTTTCATCTCTATCCTTGATTTTCTTGGCATCCCTTCAAGAAATCACTCTTCTCCTTCACAAACAACATAACCCTTCTTCTTGGATTCTCTTATCAACCTCAAAAAATTTGTTCCATCTCAATAGAATTATTTCTCATGTGCATAGAGCCATTGCACTTGCATACCCTTGATCACTCTTGGATCATTCTTTGCACCTAACTTCACTAATCTAATTGTGTCTCTCATTCACATATCCACTTCCACAATCATTCTCTCTCAAAGTTTGCACATTTACCTCCTTAAATAGGTAATTTTGGTCATTTATCATTTTTCACAATCATTGTAGATCTTAGGGTTTGTTATCAAATCTATTAGATACATTATATCTATTCATCTCCTTCTCTTTTCTAGAAGCTTCTAATGGAATCCATCAATTAAGTCATTTGCCTAATCCTCTCCTAAAATTAAATGATCCAATGCATCAATCCTTAATTTCAACATGCTTTCCATATCCCAAGAAATCAACTACATCAAATGGGAATCAAGATTTCTCATAATCATTCAAAATGTTGTCACTGGGTCAACACTCAATTTTGGCACTCGGTCATCACTGGATCACTTAGTCATCACTAAAATTATCTCAACACTTACACTATTACTCAGTCAATATTGATGCTCGATCAACACTAAGTTTGACTAATCTTGTATTTGCACTTGACTTGCACTGTTCTAGTGCTTAGTCAATAGTAGCATCCCTTAGCATGAACTTCAAATTCATTAATCTTCTATTGTATTCCTTGGTCTAGCCTATATATTTTTTCAATCTCTTCTCATGTCTTCAACTCTTGAATATCACTATCTTTTTTATTTGTAGCATAATTTAAACAATCAAATCATCTTGTTAAAGCCTAAGTAATTAAATTTCCATTGTATCTTCCTTTTCACACCTCAACACTTCCTCTAGCAATTTTTTTTAATGAATATTCCCTTCCTTATATTAAAATAAATAAAATAAAGTTACATATTCACAAAAAAAGGGGTAGAGGGAAATAAGATCACCCCACAAGTTTAAATGGCCTAAGGCCAGATATTAACTATTCATCAAAATAGAAAAAAGAAAATAAAAAGCCTTAGGCTACCAGTACAATTCTAGTTGAGGGAGGAGGATCCTTATCATCAAATCCCCACCTAGGGGTGGGGTGGTCAAATGGCTCAAGGGGAGCCCATCTCTCAGCAGTAGTAGCAACATCTTCTTCTTTTTCTCCCTTAGGCTTGGGAGGAGAAATGGCTAAATTTAGCTAAGGGAACACCCACTTGGGGTCTAAATGCATAGAGGGCCAACCTGTAGTAGGAGCAATAGGAGAATCCATTGGGGACCACCCCAAACTAGATCTCCATAGGGGCAAGGCAGAGCAGTGCTGACCACCAGAGCCTCCAGGAGAGTTTTGCTAACCAAAAGCACTGACGCTGGGAGAGTGATGTGGCTGAGAGTAAGGTGTGTGTGAGTGGTGAGCAAAATTGCTATGCCCTTGACAATAATCATGAGGATGGGTACAATCATTGGAGGAAAAATCTAGCGGAACACAAGCTATCGTATAGGAGGGTATTTCCCTAATGTACCAACTACTCCTACAGGTGAGCTACCTCTAGAAGCACTTTATCTATTTGTACTTGAATCTACAACATGACATTGTTATAAATACATGCTTTAGCATACATAGAAACATTAATGTCAAGTGTGTTATTAGCAAAGATAACAACATTGTGATCTTTCCAAATGGTAAATAAAATCTCCAATCTAAATGCATGCCATATCTAGGAGTACTTAAAGGAATCTAGGTTTTGTCACCTAGAACAACCATATGCCAAGAGAAAGTGGTGTAGGAGCACCACCTCCACTCTCAAATTTAATATTTTTTAAGTCACTTTATAATCCCATTAAAATCATTAAAATTGTAATGGTGGATTATTCATCTATTCTTGGGAAAATCAGAAAACATTATATTACATGTCAAACATAATAGTCATTTGTATTACATATTAAAATGTAATCAGTTGGATGGGAAGTTTGGTAACTACCCAAGAAATGTGTGCTTTAAATAGGCACCATTGTAATCGATGGAGAGGAGGAGATCAATAGGAAGTTTTGAGGAAGATAATTTAGTGTGAGTAATACTCCAAATGGCTCTTTGACAGCCAAAGAACCACATACCATTGTTGTAGATGCTTAAAATCATCGCAAACACTATATTAATTTATTTAATATTGCCCTTGATATTATAATTAATTATTAATTAATTAATTATATTTTTCATATTCTTCTACTTATTTAATTAAATAGATTCACTTTGCTAAGGTATTTAAATTTAATTTAAATACATCCATTCCTAATGTGGTAAATTTATTTAATCCATGATCCTCCATAAATCCCCTTTTAAATAAGTTCCAATTTATTTAATTCCCTTCATCTCATTAAATTCTCTAAACCTATGATTAAATTAAATCTTATTTAATTTAGTCTTAAACCTCGCCTAAGACCTAGTCTACATCCATCACTTTCATCCTCCTAAGCCTATCCACTACTTAATCTCACTTAATTATCCTAAACACCTTGCTAAACCCCTTTTTAATCATAAATGTGTGCTCACACGTGTGAGGAACACTCACACTTCTCACACCTATCACACTCCTCACACCTCTTACACCTTTGTCCCCCACTCTCATTCTAAGGGCTCCCTAAACCCAAAAGCCCCAATTCACCCTTTCAAAACCCTTGTTCCTAGGGCTTTACCAATCTTACACGTGCTAAGACTTCTTTGACCAATTCAAGGTGTAGACATCAATGTTTTTTCATCACAAGCATGATTCCAAACTCAAACACTATCTTCCTTAAGACAAATTTCTTACTATAGGTTTGTCCCCTTAACTTTGACCCTTGTTTTCACCCTTTTATGTTTGGTGGCACAAAATCTTCAAGTTAGATGTTCATCACAATGTTATAAAACATTGTACATGTTAAAGGAGTGCCATTCCATGAAGAAATGGTAAATCATTTCATGGAATGACCATGATTAAAATAGAAAACTATCAAAATGCTTATGAAAAGGACTGGTATAGCCAATAGTCAGCAAGTTAGATGAATAATTATTCAAAAATGAAATCAAAACTTGGTCATAAACCTCATTAAAAATCTTGGAAGATGCCTCAATGCATTAGAATATCAAAAAGAACTGAGAAACTCCAAAGAACCTTCAAATTGCAATTAAAATCCAAGCTTTTCATTCAAATTTTTGAGATAGTCCATACAATCTGACCCTCCAAGCCATACAATCACAATTTATATTTTTTAGGGGATGGTTAGTAATCACCTCCAATCAGTTTCATTTATTAACTCTTCATAAAATTCAAATTATGGAGATTCCCTCCAAAATGCACATAACCGTTAAATTTGAATTTTGAACTACTAAAGAATGCATTTTAAAGGTCTTTTTGGTTCTTTTGACATACCTAATGACATGAGATGATTATGACACCCTACTAGAACCTATTGAATGACTCTCATACCCTATGCCAACCTAAAATCCTATTCAATGGCTCAATTACAACATTTTCAGCATATGAGTCCATCAGGACCTTATACAATATAATAACTTTTTATGTTTCCATGAGCCATAATTGGTACAAGGACTACCCAATTTACTTCAAGAGATGCTCCATGACCTCTATAATGCCTTGGATCTTCAATGTGTCCTTGATGAGCATGGGATGCTCCTGATCAAATTCACCACCTTTGAAAATGTTCTTGTCCCACGAACCTTTCCTAGCATAGATGGTCTCTTTTCCTCCATACCCTTGCTGATAGTGCTTAGGGATGAAATCCCCCAATGTGAAATGTCCTTTCTTCTTATGACCTATAGGAAAAACATTCAAACATGGGTTAGAATTCATAACCTCTTGAATTCCTAGGATAGAAAACACACTCTTGAATGCCTAAGGTTAATGAAGCTTGTGATGAAACATTTAGATTTGGTGCATAAAATGAAGTCACACACTCTTGAATGACTTAAAGGAAATTGGTTTCATTTTCAGCAATTTTCTTATATGCACACTCGATGTACCTTTTGTTGATGAATCTATGCTTTTCATTTATGTTGACGACATTGTCAAGTTGGAAAGAACCATGCATGCTTAAACACATGTGTCTTCAAGAGTAGATTACAAAACCTAAAGCTTCATTGGGAAAGAACAAGTGTCTTTTAACCTCGAGGCCACTTACATATTCCCTCCCGTCACACCTTCGGGTGATCTTTTTTTTTTTTTATGGGGATTTCATCACCCCTTGGGATGACCTCAACTCCAATGTTCTGGCAAAGTATAAAAATTGGGAGGTGAATCGAAAGACACCTCTCTTGGAAGTAAAATCTTGTCACTCTTGGTTAAGCCACAAAGAACTTTATACCTTTGGGAAGTGAAGGTAGAGATTTGGGTTACCATCTCCCCCTAACTATGTGGTATTATTTTCTTTCATCTATAGATTTGGGTCTCACATGTCTTGTGTATATCGAGGATGTCGTCTATATAATTCTTGTACATCCTAGTGGCATCCTTATTAGGATTGTTGGTCTGTTCAACATGCTTAATTGTTTAAAAATTCAAAACCAACACCAAACATCAAAAAAGTGAAAAAATGATTGAAATTGTGAGCTAAAATTTTATTGAGTGAAATAGTGGTAACTGGGTCCTCTTTACTCATAGTTATTTTCAAGAGTTCTATATTGGGTCTAGCATCTGAAATTGGTTGAGTCTAGTTACAACTCATTGCAAATTTTTTGAGGTTGAAACTGGGTCTTTTTTGGTTCCTACCATGACCAAAAAAGTCAAACATAAGAAGGTAAAATTTTCCAAACCATTTTCCTACAGGGGAAGGAAAAATCTAGCACATGGTGATAAACAATTTAGATACGCTATCAAAGACATCCAAAAGGAAAGAAGCTAAAGAAGACCATTATGATAGAATTGAATACAATGCTAAACTTCAAAATTGGTGTACCTTTCCTAGAGTAAACCCAATATTTTTTTTCCTAGTAAGTGAGGATTGAGTTAACCATATAAGTGACCACCACACCTTCATTTTCCATATCAACCCCATTTTCCAAATTTCTAGTCTTCCATTTGCAATTTTTCCTCTAGGGAGCTTGATCATTTGAATCTGAATTTTTTTTCATAAGAGAACCTTTTGAGATCACAACATTAGACATTTTATCCATAAGCAAACATCTACCACTCATTTGGGATCACAAGTCCATCTCCAATTAGTGGGTAGTCAATTTGGTGTCCTATCTTGCCTAAAGATCACTTGCCATCTTTGGTAGGAGAAAGATACTTTTAGCCTATAATCACACTTTTTTTGCTAATTCAAGGTCTTTTTTTTACATTTAGGTTGTTAGCCCCTTTCATCATGTAATGTTTAGTAGTGCTCTTGTACATTCCTCTCTTTCTTCCATAATCTTCCATCCATTGGTTTGGTCACTATTGTATGGTACATACATGATCCATCAGATTCATGTTTAACCCCATGTCTCATTTGTTGTAATCATTAAGGTAAAAAGATATGGAGAATCCTTTTCCTCCATGACCAACCTCATTGGGGGATGCATTTCCCTCCAGTTAAAACTTTGGCATGCCTAGCTTAATATCCACACAAGAACCAGAAGATCTTTTTCACAATACAACTTTGGGTAGTCATGACAAAGACATATACCAAGAGGAAGACCCTATTGACAAAAAAAAATCCCTAATGATGTCCAAACATTCCTTGCAGATCCATACAATTATGAAATGATGAAAAAATCTATTAGGGAAAACAAGACTAAGGTCTTCCTAAACTTGGTTAAAGATGGTGTTAATGTCCCTATGAGTTTTGATGAGAGCACCTTGTTTAGATAGATTACAAAAGGTGGTGCTCCCATATTGTAAAACACAATCCAAGCATCTAGTAAAGGATCTACAGTGACAACCAATACTATATCTACATCAAGTGACACCACACAATCGACATTCAAATTAAGTGTAGAACATATTCTCCAAATCATTAGTACTATGCCCAACACTACTAGTGCTAGTCTTTCATAGTCAACCATGACAAGTCCAACTGTAGGATGCTTAAACATTGGGAAAGTTTCTACCCAATAGATGAAAATTCCAACACAAACAATGTATTCCTCTTATTTGAAAATTCCAACAAGTATGGTGAAAACATCTGTGCCAATTCCAATGATTGCATATCAATACATTGGCCAAAATGGAGTACTTCAACCACCTCACAATATGTTTGGGACTCCTTACAATTTGGGAGGTGGATTTATGAATTCGCAAAACTCACAAACACAGCCAAACCAAGATTTAGTCCAACATTTGCATGAACTTTGAAACTTGGTCCATACCATGACCAACAAAGGGGTGAAGGATTTCTCTTTTGAGGAAATTTACCCCTTTCCATTTGAAAAATCCATTAGTATGGTTCCATTTCCACCAAACTTTAAGATTCCTAAATTTGACAAATACATGGGAGAAACATGTCCTGGCACACATCTCAAGGAACTCTCTATTTTGTGTCAAGAAGTAGCATATAGTGAGGATTATCTTAAGAGGTTCTTCACACAAAGTCTTGGAGGCCCTGCACTAGAGTGGCTAATGAACTTACCCAAGGGTTCCATTACTTCCTTCAATGATTTAACAAGGAAGTTTGTAGCAAAATACTCTTACAAAATTGAACATCATGCCATGAAGTGATTTTTGCAATACCAAACAACGAAATGGTGAAACATTTGCCAACTTTCTACAATGGTGGAGGTATCTTGCTAATTGCATGCCCTATAACATTGAGGATTCCCAACTTGTGGATATATTTATTAAAAATTTGATACTAGAGATGTCTTTCCACATGAAGATGGCTAGTCCTAATGACTTTTCCACCTTAGTCAAGAGAGGAAAGAACATTGAAAATGGACTTTTAGAAAAAGATACCATTAAACATTATAACTCATCATCCTTAAGCAATGACACAAACAAAAATAGCAAACCCAAATTTTGATCCAAAAACAAAGGTGTCACACACGATGGTGTCACCAATGTTAAAAGTGTGTAAAACCTTCAAGGAGGGAACAACAACAAAAACTATCGTAACCAAAACAACAACAATTCAAACCATGATAATCATAATCAAAACAATCAACAATCTCGCAATCAAATGCAATTTTTCCTTGCAACAACAACAACTACAACCATGAAAATGATCGCAATAGAAAGTTCACTAAATTTTTTGAACCCTTGGATGCCATATTCCAAAAACTAGTAGATCAAAATTTGATGGTATTTACCAATACAAGGCCCTTTAATAAAAAACAATCCAAATCAAAATGGTATAGGGAAAATGAATATTGCAAATACCACTGCATCAAGGGACATGACACAAACAAGTGTTTAAAAATCAAAGTCTTCATTCAAAATCTTGTCGATGATGGAGAAATTGAGGTAGAAGGAGGACCATCCTCTAAAAATGCTAAACTAAAGATATTTCAAAATCCATTTCTAGACCACAAGAATGACAATAACAACAATGGAAACAACAAGACAAACAATGCAAATTGAGCTTCCACATCAAATGCATTACACTATGACTATTCTACTAACCACTTATCAGGGTTTGACTCCTTGTGTGGTAAAATAGAAACCAATGATATATGTGGCTTTGACTCCATGTGTAGTTGATAGACACTCATGTGAATACCTTGTCCTAGAAGTAGCTAATTGTAATTCAACCACTCAATGGGGAAGAATCATTTTGCAAGCCACCACTCCCAACCCCACTAGTCCATTAGTTCCACATGCACCTACTATGCCATACACCTCACAAAGGTTCAATTCTCTCTATGATGTGTTGGCCTAGTTAGGTAAGACTCCTACACAAATATCCATTCTTGAGCTCCTCACCACATCACCCATCCATAAAGAGATTTTGGAGACAGCTCTTTTATAGTCTCATGTTCCTAAAAATATTAATGCCTCTCAATTCACTACCATGATTGGAAACCTTGTTGCAGAACACCTTATCTTCATAGACAAAGATTTCCAAGGCCCTAACCAACACCACAAGTTGTCACTCCACATTGAAGTCCTTATATAGTGACATAAGATGAAAAGGGTCCTTATAGATAATGGATTCAGTTTGAACCTTTTTATATTGAAGATGATTCATTTCTTGGGACTTCTAGGGGACCTCATAGATATCAATAAGAGGATTACAATCAAAGAATATGATGAAAGGGAAAGAGAATCAAAAGGAGTTATCATGTTACCACTAAAGGTTGGGCCAACTATCATAAATATTGAATGCCATCTCCTAGACTTGGATTTTCCCTATAACATTTTTGTTGGTTGACCATGGATACAAATACTAAAAGTAGTACCATATACCTATCATCAATGCTTGAAATTTCCTCACCAAGGAAGAAAGGTCACAATTCTAGGTGATCCTATGCCTTTTTCCTTTTGTAAAAGACTGGAAGGTGCACTAGAATTTTTTTTTCCAATCAGTGAGTTTGCTAAGGTTATACCTAAACCTCTCACCATAATAGAATCACCTTCCACAATAGTACCAAAGTTATCCAATAATTACTAAAATTCCTATAAGGGAAAAGAGAAGGTTGAAGATACTAAGGTCAATACTATAGGAAAGAAGGTTACTTTTATTGACATATGAATGGGAGAGTATAAGTTTGAAAATGCCTTGTGTGTTGGACAAATACCACTCTCCCCCCATTTCTTTGGAAAACCTTCACCACTACCACCTGCTACCAAAAAGGATATTATGCATGTTAACAAGATGACATTTTAACATTGGGGTTCACTTAGTGATAAACATATGGAATCCAATATCCTAGATTAGCTCTATTTTGATGGAAAAGATGAACCTATGGAATTCCCAAAAGATAAATATGTTAAGGCCCCTCCCATCATCAAAAACATGGGATACCATGGTACTAGCCTTGGACCAAAAGAAGATGGAATTAGATAACCCCTTGAGGCTAATAGCTATCCTAAAAGACACGGTTTGGGCTCCATTAAACCCAAGGTGACCTTTGCTAACAACTATTTAATGGTTTAACTTGATTCTAAGACTAAAGAGGAGGAATTCTTTGAAGAACCCTTCCAATACATCAAAGATGACCTAGATACCCATGTCCATGCCATTACCATAGCCGACCTTTCATCCATCAACTTACCTATCACCAACATTGACATGATAGACTGGGACCTTCAAGACACACCACTAGCTCTTGATATCTATAAGTTTGATGAAGCCATGATGGTATTCTTTGGCCTTAAGAATCTCCAAGATTACAAACATGAGATCCAATACAATGAGGAAGCCTACTTTGGTAGCCAAGTCAACTCTCTTAGTCACAAAAGTGAAAAAGAAAATAAAAATGGAAAAATAGAAGAAACATCCTCTAGTGAAAAATCTTTTAGGGAACTCTTGGATGAAGAAAAAGATAAAATAAAGGATGCATCTTCTAGGAAAAACCTCCTAGAGGTGCCAGAAGAGGGAGAAGTTGACTTTCCATTCAGATCTTTACCACCAAAAAAGTCATCTATTTTAAATGAGGACACAATTCTAGTCAATTTGGGTATAGAGGATAATCCACAAATCACCTACATTGCAGCTACCGTAAGTCCTAAAGAGCAAAAGGAAATGACTGAATTATTGAAAAAGGGTAAAATCAATTTTGCATGGACATACAAAGACATGCCTAGTTTAGACACAGATTTAGTTGTGCATCACTTAACAAAAGATCCCAAGATTAAATTGGTGAAGCAAAAGTTGCACAAAATGCATCCTTTAGTCAAAGTAGAACTGTAGAAAATGTTAGACATAAATTTCATCCACCCTATTGATTATCCTGAGTGGGTCTCCAACATTGTTCCTATAGGAAAAGTATTTAGGGGCATCTGCATCTGTTCAAATTTTTGAGATTTAAATCTCGCATGTCCTAAGGACGATTTTCCACTACCTACTATAGACATCATAGTGGATTTGACTTCTGGACATAAGATGTTGTCTTTAATGGATGGTTTCTCTGGGTACAACAAAATAAAAATTGTAGAAGATCAACATAA
The DNA here is from genome assembly GCA_028749045.1 of Cupressus sempervirens. Taxonomy (NCBI): domain Eukaryota; kingdom Viridiplantae; phylum Streptophyta; class Pinopsida; order Cupressales; family Cupressaceae; genus Cupressus; species Cupressus sempervirens. Next base: position 742,345,984 of record CM053789.1, on the reverse strand, counting down.
AATAGCATTTACCACCCCATGGGGGACCTTTTGTTACCAAGTCATGCCTTTTGGCTTGAATAATGTTGGCACCACTTATCAACATGCAATGACTAACATATTCCATGATCTTCTACATGTCATAATGGAGGACTATGTTGATGACATACTAGGAAAATCAAAGACATGTGAGTCCCACATTGATGTGCTCACCACCATTTTTGAAATGTTAGAGAAATATAAAGTGCACCTTAATCCTAGGAAATGTGTTTTTGGGGTTAAATAAGGCATGTTGTTAGGCTACATTGTTTCAAGAAGAGGTATTGGGGTAGATCCCACCAAAGTGAGAGCCATCATGGAAATTCCTCCACCTACAACATTGAAACAACTCTATAGTTTTCAAGGAATATTAAAATCCATCAGAAAATTTGTGTCCTAGTTGGTAGATAAGGTTCATCCACTTCAACATTTTTTCACAAAGGAAATAAGTTTCAATGGGATTGCCTATGTCAAAAATCATTCGAACGAATTAATATATACTTGGCTAATCCTCCAGTCCTAGTCCCTCCAATTGTGGGACAACCATTGATTTTATACATTTTAGCCACTTTAGTTTCCTTAGGTTCCCTTTTGGCACAACTAGATGACAATGGTAATGAGCAAGCTATATACTATCTTAGTCAAACATTAGTTGGCTATGAGTTGAACTATATTGCTATTGAGCAAGCTTGTTTGGCAGTAGTCTTTTTCATGCAGAAGCTATGCCATTATATGCTTAATCATACTACACATCTCATTGCCAAGATAGATCCACTCAAATATTTGATATCAAAAGCCTCCCTCACCAATCGAGCTACTAAATGGGTCTTGATTTTAACTGAATTCAACATTGTCTATAAGAATCGCAAGGCGATTAAGGGACAAGTAATTGTAGACCATCTTGTTGAAGCTCCTCTTAAAGGAGACCATACCATTGTAGAAAATTTTCCAGATGAAACAATTATGATTGTTACCCCTAATACACCATGGAAACTATTTTTTGATGGTTCCTTCACACAAAAGGGTTTGGGGGCAGGAATTTTTTTTGTTACACTACAAGGAGACCTCATTCGTAAGCATTATAAAATTTCATTCCCTTGCACAAAAATTATAGTTGAGTATGAAAGATTAGCCACCAGGCTGCATCAAGCTATCAGATGGAATATCAAAAGCCTTCTTGTCTTTGGAGACTCACAATTGGTGATTAAACAAGTTACAGATGAATATCACACAAAGGATGAGAAGTTGTTGTCGTATCATAGGATAGTTGAGGATCATAAACAACACTTCATTGAGATAGTATTTTAGCAGATACCAAGGGCTAATAAAAAAGCAACAGATGCTATGGCTACCACTGCCTCCATGATTGCCATGCCTGAATATATTCCTAAATGTGATTTTCTTGTTGAGAATCTTTTTACTCATGCTTATGAGAAAATTGATTTAGAGTTGGTGTGTGAGATTTTTGGTCTTGAGTCTCCATGGTACTTTGACATTTTTTCCTATCTTCATCACAAAACCATTCCCAAGCACTCACCCCAAATCAAAGAAAAACCTTCATTTGTCACATTGCCTGATATACCATCCTAGGTGTTACACTTTTTTGAAAACACTTTGATGGAACCCTCCTCTAATGTCTCAATTTAGATGAAGCTAGAACAATGTTAGAAGAGGTCCACCAAGGAATTTGTGGTGCCCATTCCAGTGGCCTTACATTAGCAAAAGGGCTTCTTAGAAGGGGTTACTATTGGCCTACTATGGAAGCAGATGCCTATCATTTTGTAAAGAGATGTGTTCCTTGTCAGCAACATGGCAATTTGATACACATCCTTGCCCAAGACCTGCAACCTACCATCACCCTATGGCCCTTTTCCCACTGGGGATTTGATCTTGTTGGTCAAGTATACCCAAATTTTGCAAATGGCCACAAGTATATTATTTCCAATATTGAGTACTTCACAAAGTGGGTTGAGGCTATCCCATTAACCTACACCACCAAAAAATATATTTTGAAGTTCATCTTGAACTACATTATCTGTCATTTCGGTATACCTCAAGATATCATGACTGATAATGGAATGCCTTTCAAAAATTAGGAGGTTGCCACATTTTGTAAAAAATTTGAAATCACCCAGCATTTTTCCACCAAGTACTACCCCAAACGAAATGGTCAAGCTGAAGCTACCAATAAAACCATTTTGAAAATCCTAAAGAAAACTGTTGATGCAGCTGGTTGTGATTGGCACCTCCAAATTTCTCCCACTCTTTGGGCCTACCATACCTCCATCTGTACCCCCACAAGAGTCACTCCATTTTCCCTTGTTTATGGTTCTGAAGCTATTGTACCCATCAAAATTGAGCTCCCTTCCCTCAGAATCTCTTTCAAGAATCTAATGTGTAAAGAAGAATACCAAGTTGCTCACTTGAAAGAGCTGCAAATCCTTGATGAGAGATGCCTCAATGCCCTAAACCACCTCTATTGTATCAAAATTGCCTTCAGCTTTAGTATTAAAAAAAAAGTCAAGCCACAGGAATTTGAAGTGGGTGACTTGGTTTTGCAGCATAACATGAAGAACCTCCACAATTATGAAAAGAAAGGCAAATTTGAAGCTAATTGGCTTGGTTCATTTATCATTACAACCAAATATGGTTCTAGGGCATATCAGATTGCCACTCTAGAGGGAGATCCATTTCTTGAGCCTTTAAATATCTGACATCTCAAACATATCTATGCTTGAGACTTAAAATTTCTGTACAGTGTTGTTATAGCCCCATAAAAATCTTTAAAAAATCATAAAATGTTCCTAAAAAAAGACTAAAGAGAAGAAAAGTTCCTAAAAAAAGCATTTTGATCCATCATTTATAAGGCTTGTTCTACTTCACCCCATTCCACCATTTCATTTCCTTTTTGTGCAAAAGTCCTATCTAGCTTATGCTTTTCATGCACCTAATAAATGACCTCTTGTTTATGAGGCTTCACTTCATGTCCATTTTCAAAATACATCTAGTCTATGAGGCATTTTCCATCAAGTGCTTGGTCTAATCCCATTACACTGAGCTTTTCCCAAAACAGTGACCACAATAGAACTTAAACAAAATCACCTTTGAGACTTAATGATTTAGGAAACTTGTTCTTTCATAGCCCTTGACAAAATTTTTTTTGCAACAACTGATGACAAACAAAACACATTTTCATAGGATGAATCCTTTCTATATGTGACATTATGAAATTCACATATAGACCTTAAGGTTCTTGGCAGGAACTATGGACTAAATGACTACTTGGTCATGAGGTCTCTTTTTAGTTGATTTTATTTTGTTTGTTAGAGGAATCCTTTTATGGTGTGCCTTGATCTTCCATATTTTAGTAACACTTGAATGACTCTCATTGACTACACATGTTGTTTGTGGTATGATCTATTTTTAAGGCTTTAATACATATGTATTAGTTTCAGATTATGTTTATGCATTATGCAATGGGGGTAATGGGTTGGTACACAATTCACCAAAGATCCCTAAAAGGAATTTGGGTGTGCCTAGATCTCTCCATGGCATATATGACATTTTTTCCATCATGACTATTCCAAGTACACCTATTTTCCTAAAAGTCTCTATGGTCTTGTGTGTTTAGTCCATGTAAAGGAGCTTTGACATTTATGCTTCTATAACATATAATGCATAAAATCTTTTGCAAAATCAAACTAAGGTGTGCTCTTCCATATAAAGACAACTGAATCTCTTGGTATCATGTATTCTAGGCTTTCATTGAGCCCTACTTGAGACAAAGGTCCTATTTATTCCCCCCTCCTATGCTATGCTACTTGGTTCCTACAAGTGCAGAGTTTTGATAGATTTCCATTCATTAGGTTCATTCATATTACATTTTCATATTTACATTTTAGGTTTCATCATTTCACTTTACATTCATTAGTGTCTTTTTTAGGATACATTCATTGTCACATTCATTAGCACTTCATTTATTAATTAGATTGCTTCATTAGTTCATTACATTAATTCATTACATGCATCCATTTTAATAATCATATCTAGTGGCATATACATCATAAAAATATCCCATAATATATAGTGCATCCATACATATAAAATAACACAATGCATACATCTCAATCATACACACGTTAGACATCATATATAAATCATATGCAAAATCACATCACACATCTGCATCAAAAATGTCAGTATCCATATCATAGATATCATATTCATACATCATCAACATACATGTACACATAGGCCCATCGAATCATGTCATATATATATATCAAAAGAATAAATGTCTGTACAGTCCGTATACAAAAGAATCATATATTATCATTGTGTACAAATGCATCATCAAAAAATCCACCACATCTTCATCTCTATCAAAACTACTCATTGTACACAATTAGGCTGCTAAGCTATGAGGGTCCAACCCCCCTATATCCCCCCTTCATGGAAGTCAGTGCTATCCCATAGACTGCTTTGACCTATCCCTACCTCTTATGGTCCATGAACTCAAGGCTACTTGAAAATCTAGCTGCTGCTGATTGGCAATCATGACATCATGATACAACAACTTGTAATAGGTCACCTCTTGTACTGCATGTGTCTTTGTTCAATAAGCTACCATCGCCTCTTGCATAACTACCATAGTCTCCCCACTCTATATTACCTACCTCGCTATATCTTGCTACCTACAATAGTCATTTAGCTAAGTCTAGTGGTGTCTCACTCTACTCATAGTGTGTTCACCTCTTGTTGGAGGGTCTCTAGCTTTGAAAGCTCATTAACATCCTCATGCATCTGGAAATTGACAAATTCACTTGCATCAACCCATGCTTATAAGGCTGCTAAGACCTCATGTTCACTATCCACTCTTTCCCTAAATGCTTGCACCTCTACCTATAGGGCCACCAAGGCCTACTGAGCACTATCTTCTCAAGCTCTCTCTAGCTATGCCACACCCTAGAGTCAGGCAACCTATGTATAGAGACTATCCTACTCTACCCTAACCATATATGGGTCCTCTGCTAATGCCTATCCTAGTGCACCTAGTGGCTCCTATATTTGTGGCCCCTTTACTAGTGCCTGTGCTTGTGTTGGTGCTCTCCTCGCATGGGCTCTACACCCCTGTAGTCCCTGCTAAACCCCCTATGCTAGTTTTGACATCATTGCTACCTGCCCCACATCCCCTGCAATGTCCCTGTCTCCTTGTGCCTACTTTGCTAGAGGTGGTGCTCACAGAACTGTCAATCTAATGGGATGATGTGTTGTCCACCACTGAGCGTAAGATGGTGTCATCCTAGTATCCCCTTGATCCTAGCCATGTACCTAGGGTACTGGTTGCATAGATACCCAAGAAATCTATGTCAACTGCAAGTTGGTCCCATGACCCCATAACCTTCCATACTCCTAGGATACAATAGGATATAGAAACCTGACTGTGACTACATCTTGCACCCTGCCAAACTAGCTCTGCACCCTAGAGGACATATACTTCATAATCACGTGCATGGACCTCCCGATGAGCTAGCATTCTGTCTACATGTATGAGAGATACCACTAATCCTCTGAGTCATCCTCCCCTCCAGCTGCCAACACAATACCCCATCACTGCATACAATCATATAGGGTCTAGTCAAACATGATAATCTCATCTAGGCACCTATGCCAAAATCCCATAGACTTCATGGAGGTATACTAGATAGGTGGCCTATATCTACATGCAAATGGCTCCCTAGTTTGTCTGGTCTCTCATTTGGTGATCAACCATGTAACATCGATGTACTCCCATGACCATACCATTAGCAGTGTCAACCCCAGCCCTATGGTCCTCTATGCCCTATGGGTACACGTGTAAATCATGATACAGCTTTGCCAGAGTGGGCTGGCCCCAATAGAACACCACACCATCATCTTGTAGTAGGATGCTTAGCACCCATGTCCATCCAATAAGGAAACCATGCCCAACATCATCTAGCACCATCCTCTAGATGATTAATGTGAGGTACATAGTCAATCACAACAATCTCTAGTCTAGAGCCTCTCACCATGTTAGTCATGATCGTTGAATAGGAAATCTTTGTCATCGCCTCCTGAAGCACTCTCTTAGAAACAAATCTACCCCCTCTAGCACATACTCCTGATACACCCCATGGATGGGCACTCGTAAAATTCTCCATATGTCTAGTAGAGTGATGGTCACCTCTTGAGTAGGAAAATAAAAGCTCAAGGTCGGTGTGTGCCATCACTTAATTAGGGTTGATAGTTGTGCTAAATGTGCTTGTAGATTTGGCCACTTGTGCGCATGCTCTAGGCTACATAGCCTCACATTTCCCAACTTTTCCTCCATGAGTCTCTCCTCTAACACCATGGTTGGAGGATAATTCTCCCTCGATCAAAATATCACTATCTCCTCCTGTAGCATAGACATACAGATAGTCAGTTTCCCTTACCTTATGTTATCCCTGGTATGGGGCATCCTCCCTTATTCTCCACTGCTTGGTCCCAATCAATGAAGATGCTAATTTGCATAGAAATCAATTTGCATAAACACTGATCAATGTAGATGTTGATCCATGGAGATGTTGATCAGCACAGATAGTATTCTATGGATATGCTTATTAGACATCTCTGCCAACTGCGCAAATTCCATCTTTCCTACTGACAGCTGCTCTTTTGTCATCTATAGAGATAGCAACATGGAGACTATCATCTCTGCTTCCCTTTTTTACCCCTTTTTCATCTGTGCAGATGACATGATGTATCTTATCATCACTATAGACCTCCTATCCACCTTTTTTCATCTACATAGATAACAAGATAGATCCTATCATCTCTACAGATGTCACAGTCTCTATTTTGTCATTTGTATAGATGATAGGATAGTTCCTATCATCTCTACAAATGTCGTAGTCCCTATTTTTTCATTTGTGTAGATGATAGGGTAGATACTATTGTCTTTTCCTTGACTACATTTTTGGCCCATTTAGGGCACCATAAATGCATCTTAGCCTATGCAATTGAAAACTTGACAAGGTAGGTTAGTCAACTCACTAGTGGGCCCATGTCTATTGATCTATGGTGCTCCTCGATGCACTCGCCAAGCTATAATCTATCAATGGGGTCCATCATTGCTCTAGTTCTCTGCTTTCTAGGTGTGCAAATGACCCTTCCTTGAGCCCCTTAGAGGCTTATATAGGCTCTCCAAGGCCCCTTTTTGAGCCTGTGTCTTTTCTAAGTCATGTCAATCCTTTGTTTGCCCACAAGTCATGCAAGGTCTTCATTTATTCTCCTTTTTTCCTATTTTCTTTCTTCCAAAGACCTTTTTGGAAAAATTGCCCAAATTATTTTTCTTGCGCTATATTTGCGAGGGGGCACCCTCCTCCTCTATCATCATTTCTAGGACTTCTATCCTCTCTAGGGCAACCTATATTTTCTTTTCGTTGATATAATGTCATCCTGACATCACATCAAAGAATGACAAAATGTAGATGATTAAAATCATCCCAAACATTATATTAATTTATTTAATATTTCCCTTCACATTATAATTAATTATATTTATCATATTGTTCTACTTTTTTAATTAAATTTAATTAATTCAATAGGTTCACTTTCCTAAGGTATTTAAATTTAATTTAAATACTTTCATCCCTAATGTGTTAAATTTATTTAATGTACGATCCTCCATAAAATCCCCTTTTAAATAAATTCCAATTTATTTAATTCCCTTCATCTCATTAAATTCTCTACACCTATGATTGAATTAAATCTTATTTAATTTAGTCTTAAACCTAGCCTAATACCTAGCCTACATCCATCACTTTCATCCTCCTAAGCCTATCCACTACTTAATTGCACTTAATTATCCTAAACAACTTGCTAAACCATTTTTAATCCTGAGTGTGTGCTCACACATGTGTGAGGAACACTCACACTTCCCACACCTCTCACACTTCTCACACCTCTTACACCTTTCTTCCCCACTCCTTTCAAGTTTTTTCACACATGTGTGAGCAAGCTTTAAATGTTGACCACTTGCATAGCTTGCTTACATGTCTCCCATGTGGCACCTATGTGGATGCCACATAGATGCCACCTCCCCAAGGCCTCTCTCAAGCCTATAAATAGAGCTCTTGTCTCAAGTATTTACATCTCTCTCATATGCACTATTATCATGCTAGTTTGTCATTTAAGTTTCCTAGTGATTTTCTAGAGTTGCATGCATACTAACCCTTGGTAGTTGATATATTTCATTTCATCTTGCATTGTTAGATTAGTTTGTTTTCTTGCATTCACTTCCATATCCTTTGAATTCTCTCCAACATGGTTGCTTCCATAGTCATTGTTTGATGTGTTCTTCACTCATTTAGCATAGGTCCATTCTCATATTTGTATTTTCTATCAAGAGATTCAATATAGTTGTGTTTTGGGAGAGCACATCAACATCCATTTAATCTAAAACACACCAACAAGGCCTCTCATGGGTGCCTTTGTTGAATTATTTGAGGTTCCATGAGAACTTGGTCTTTTGGTTGCTTTGAGTTGCAAAACTCAAAAAAGTGTTTGTTATGCTTCATTTTATTTTGAATACTTGATATATCTATTGTAGCTAACATTTGCTTATTTTTTCTTTCTTCCAATATGTAGATTTTCTTGCATACAGTTGTAATCTATAGATATTATTTTCATGGAAGTATATATGTTCATATTTAATGGCATCTCAATTTTACTAAATTATATTCTATCGATTCTTATTATCTTTTCCATGATTGTTTGAGTTTTAATATAGTTGCAAAAGAAGAGAATTCAATTATGAAACTGATAAAGAATGAAAGTTGGAATTTTGATATTCAAGAGGCTCCACATCAAAAAGACTCTGTGAAGAAGGGGTGAAAGAGATCATGGACCCATCACTTGTAACACTGAACCTATTGACAGAACCAAAAAATGTGCAAAATTGTCTTTGGTTGACCATAGAAAGGGTAACAGAGGCCAGGAACACCCAGGTGTTGTAGCTCGAGGCCTAAAGGCAAGCCCTAGAAAATAATATACTATATGAAATGCCTAATTTTAGGCTTGAATATGGTTCACCACACAATGGAAAACCTATGACTTAAATTATAATGGGAATATTGCAAATTCCATCTTTGGTTGAGAACTTCCACCACAAGTAGGTGAGGAACTAGCCATTAGTAGCCTAGCCTAGGCTTGTAGCTAGTTACCAAAGTGGTTGGATACCACTTCTATTCTTTCTACCAATGACAAGAAGACTGAATGCCAAGTTTATGTAACAAATGTGGAGGCACCATAGCAACTAGAAGATCAAATTTTTGATGATCTCGACAAGTGAGCTAGAATTACACTTTCATGTCCTCCCATGACCATAAGCTCATAGTAGCTCTAGAGAAAAGATCTTTAGGGGTTCTTATGCCATGTTTTAAAAAATGTAGAGCACTAGCCCCATGTACTTTGGCAAGGGGAACACCTTGGATAGCAAATAATAGTGATCACCAGAGATTTTGTTGGTTCATGGAGAGCTCGTCTCTAAACCTATCACCACCCGAGTGAAGTTAGGGCTTAACTACTTCTCAAGATTTCCAAATACTCTTGGAAACAAAAGTTCCCTAAATCAAAATAGGTTTAGTGGTCACAAGAAGGGTTTGAAAAGCAATTCCCTTCTAGGCTACCTAGTGAACCAAAAAGCCTAAAAAAATGCAATGCTACAAAAAAATCTTCCAAGCTTCATTGCCAGAAAGAGCTTGGATAACCCATTTGGCACAAAGAGAAGCACCTTGCTTCTAGGTAGAAAGCAAGACTAGGCTACCAAACTCTTTGGGAAGACAACAAAAATCCCAAGAAACTCTATGAAAGCCCCAGTGACAAACATCTAAAGCCTGGAGGAAGTCGCATATGAGTCATACAAGTTTGAGATAAGAGGCCTTTAAAGGAACCCAATAGGAAGAGCAGTACACATGGGTGGTGACCAACACCTTGGAAAAAATTTGGAATTTTCCCACAAGGGAGAGAGGTTTGGTGATCCAATATTCCAACTTCTTCTCTATTTATGCAAGGATTGCATTCTAGAGCTCAATGATTGAAGCTTGAAAGGAAAAAGGGATGCCCAAAAAATGAAAAAAATCACCATGCTAGACCCATTTCCATTGATATTGTCCAAACCAAATAGGTAGGGGAAGGGAATACAAATTGTAGCAGAGCATTTTGTACCACCATATAATAGACCCAAAAGCAAGACAAAAGGTGTCAAGACATTGCAGAGTAGAGGCAACATTCTCCTCATCCTTAATGAGAGTGAGGAAGGAGTCATCTACAAAATGGTCATTCACAAGATGATTAGGGGAATTTGGAAGGTAAATACCATAGACCCTCCCTTGTGAAATGGCATTGGTGAGCAAGTACCCAAAACCTTTAGCAACCAACACATATAGAGAGGATGCCATAGGACAGCCTTGTCAAATTGAATGATAAAGCCCAAGGGCTTAAGACTGATGGCCATTGATAGAGATGTCAATATAGGCATCCCCAAAAAGCATTTGGATTGACTTGAAAAAAGTAGGGCCAAAACCAAGCCCCTAAAGCATTGCAAGAATGAAAGGCCACTCTATCTGCTCATAGGCTTTGCAAAATCAATCTTAAGAAAGATGACCTGTTACTTGGAGTGCCAAGCCCATTCCATCCCTTCCCATACAATAATTATATTGTCTAGAATATATCAGGATTTAATAAAACCCATTTGTTCAGGGTGAATAATCTGAGGAAGAAGATGACAGATTTTAAGAGAAAGAGCCTTGGCAATGATCTTGTAAGAGACATCCAACAAGGTGATGGACCTCTAATTGCATATATCTTCAGGGTCACCTGCCTTAGATATGAACTTGATATTTCCCTTATTAATAATATTTCCTAAAGAGTAGGAATTGTAGACTTCAAGGTAAACCTTATGTAGGTCTAGTCCGATCTCTTCCCAAAAGGATTCTTATAATTCACAAGGGAAACCATCACAACCAAGGGCCTTATCATCTGCCATGGAGAAATTGGCTTCCTTGAGGTCCACTAAAGTGATATTTTTCTCACATAATGCATATTGTTCTGGAGTGAGCCTTTTAGGATTGACATCTGAACAAGCTTGCAAGGCTTGATTTCAAGCTTTCAAAGGGCCCTACACCATGAAAAAAATTTCATAGTGGAAAATGAAATCTTGGAGAATGTTAGGAAGCTCACAAAAAGTTTTTTGACCCTCTCGAATGAATTTGATCCCAACCATAGAATGGTGAGCCCTTAACACATTAAAAAATTCTTTGGAAGCTTGATGTCCAACCTCTAGCTAGTGTAGTTGGGCTTTGAATTGAACTCCCTAGGTAGTATTGTTGTCTACAACCTAGTTCTGGTGGCAGAAGTTGCCAAGTTGAACCTGGAGATATATGTCAAATAGATTCATGGCTAGAGCTTTAGTGGCTTTACAAAGATCTTTGATAGTGTCCAATTGTCTTCCATAAATGTGAAGAAGCCTCACAGTATGGGAGATGGTATCATTCCACCACTAAATTCACCCAGAAGTGGATTGGGGCCTAGGCTCAAGATTCCAAGTTTATAAAATATGAGCAATAGTGAGTGGATGTGAAAATAAGGAGGTATTAAGGTAAAACTAAGTTTTACAATTATGAGGAGGGGTGGAATGCTAGCTAATGGAGAAATAAATTAGAAAATGTTTAGAAAGAGTCACATCAGGGAGAGGATTGATAGGTAGCCTACTTGTATGAGAAAAGGAAAAATAGGACTGAGCAAAAAATATAGCTCAGTCTAGCTTTTTAAGAACCCTATCAGATCCCTCTTGAAAGCTAGATCAGGTGTACCAGATGCCATCAGGCTAGTAGTAATGAACATTGGGATCAAAAAGGTCCAGTTTGTTCCATATGTAAAACTAGGCTTCCCTTTCTCTAGTTGACCATCAAAAAGGTAGAAGGCCCACCTTATCAATAGCCATCTCAACCATATTGAAATATCCATAGAATATCTAGGTGGTAAGTGAAAAATGATTAGCTAGCCACCTCCATAGGTGTGAATCCTTGACCATATCATTACGAGAATAGACATTGACAATGCCAAAAGAATAATTTTGAAGAGACAAAAAAATCCAAACAATTCTCTACATGGGGTCAGAACCATGAGAAATAACAAAAGGAAAAAGTAGAGGGGAGAGGAGAATGACTACACCACCTTGACTAGTTTCATGTCAAGAGGAAAAACTAACACCATCTGGCCATATAATATGGTAGGCTAAGTTGAGAAGAAAGCTAGAAACTTTGACTTCTTGTAGGAATAATTCATCAATATTTCCAAGCCTACACTTGGTATGATGAAAAAAATATTTTCAAGGGAGGTCTATTAGCCCCCACACATTCCATGAGAGGAAATTCATTATAAACCAGCTTGTACATTCTCCTTGTCACCAAGAGAGGAGAAGTTGTTATGCAAGAAAGTGGAGGATTTAAACAAGGGGTCACCCAAGGAAATGACTCTTTATTTATCCCCACTAATAGAGCCAACATTCTAGCCTTCAGGGCTATGAGAGTTATGGAGAGATTGAGAAGAAATCATAGAAGCTACTTGAGATGCGCAAACCCATGTAAATTGAACCTCCAACCATTCTATCCCCTATGATATAGGGTTTGAAATAGGTAGTGGCATGACCATGGTAACCTCGGGAGTCACAAGAACAAGAGGATCCACACTAGAGCTAGGATGGCTAGGTTCTTGAGAAATAGGGCCTACTTTAGTTACACCCTTGCATTTCTTAATGACCTTTATCCATTTGTCTTTTTAAATAGTTGGATCTGGCTTGGTTTCCTGGACTGGAGATCAATTGTGCTCAAGAAGAGGTCAATCTTTTATCTGATGGCTAGTAGATTGATAGTGATAACAAGTATTTGAGAGGTTTAGGTAAAGTAACTTTTGGGTAAAGGTGGTAGCACCAATCTAAATTTCCACTGGTTCTTTAAGGTCCCTAGATAGGTTGAATTCAACACAAACCCTCTATTTAGGGTGGGCATTGAAAAATTTGTCACACAAATCACTTTGCCCACAGTTTGGGCAATTTCTGGGAGGAAACACTAGCAAAGGATGGGCAACCCAAAGAACTCTACCCAAACTAGAACCCTAAGTTTATGATCATCCAAGATGGAAAAGTCTCGAGACCATCTCTGAAAAACAAGTAGAGATGAGTGAACTATCCATGAACCATGGCTAAAAATGCTCTCAACCAAGGAGAGGTTACCAAAATGAAACAAAAAAAGCCCTTAGTGAGGCTTTAAATCCCTTCAAAGTGAATCCCCTAGGGGGTCTAGGTCTTGGTCAGCTATTCATGCAACATGCTTTTAGATGAAGTGCAACCTACAAAATACCCAATAAGGGTTTGGGATTCTAGCTATTCATGAAGTGCAACCTCATGGAAGACCTTGGGCACAAACTTGCATAGGCATTTGATTGGTAGGACCATTCTCACATGTAGCAACAACTCTAGCACCAACAACAATTGTTGGGCCAGAGAGGGATGAGGCCATTATATCCTAAGAGGAATTATTGCACTAAATGTAGAATGACAAGTAGTGCAGTAGAAAGGGTTCAGATGAAAATCATACAAATCCTAATAGAGCACATTTCGTAGAGCTTTCTACCAACCTCAATATAGATTGACTACCTAGACAAAAGTTTGGTCATGGAATTTTTTTATCCCTCTAGTAGCTTTTATTATGAGAAATTTCTCAAATCCTCTTCATCAATAAAATTAATATGACATTTAGATTAGATAGCAAAATATCTCATTAGTAGATTTGACATCAATGACAACATAATAATTTTTTTAAATTGTGATTTCCAACAATCTCCCTCTTTGGCATTGATGGCAACACCTTAAATATTTTTTAATACAATCTCCCTCTTTAGTTACTAGAACACCCAAAATATTTTACTTCCACAAGTAACCAATATTGTTAGCTTCATTCTAATTCTTATCCATGCAATATCAATTTATTTTAGAAACTCCCTCTAAGTTCTAACTCCCTCTTTATGTATTTTACATGTCTATTCTACTTTGTCTGACTTATGTATATTCACCCTCTTGATGTCACATTTCTATTCTCCCTCACTGACAATAATTCCAAAGACGCTATCTTTTTTTCTTCACACATACATCTTGATTATGAAGATAACTACATGTTAGGGCTGAATTCTCAAAATGTCATTTGTATATGACTAATATGTTATTTCTTCTTCTTCTTCTTCTTCACTACTAGCTTAGGTAGTTCCTAAAGTAGAATAGATGGCATCAATGTGTAAGATATTATGATCACCTCATTTGATGCATAGTACCATCTTTCCTTAAGTTTCTTTTCTTAGGGGAATCACCTTAGTTTACCTCTAAGATATTCATAAGAATCTTTAATTAAAGCTTTAGTGAATATGTCAGTAATTTTCTCTTTTGTGTGCACATATTCTAACTTCACATCTTTGTCTTGGACTAGTTCTCTTAAGCAATGATACTTGGTAGAAATGTTCTTTTTTTTGTGTAGATTACATGATTCTTTGATATGTTGATAGAACTTGTGTCATCACAATAGATAACCACTAGATCTATAATCTCTTCCTTCATTCCTTTTAGTAATTACTTGATCCACATAATATTTAAACAATTCACTATAGCTGCCACATACTTGGCCTTCGCTATTGATCAGGAAATTCAATTTTGTTTCTTGCTTGTACATGAAACCAATCTCTTTCTTAGAAAGAATGCACCATGACTATTTCTTTTCATGTAACATAAATATTTCATACCAATCAGAGTCAACGAATACCTTCATTTTAGATTTATCACTCTTCTTGTAATATAATCCATAGCCTTCTATACCTTTTAGATATCTTAATATCCTTTTCACTATCATCATATGGTTTTCCTTGATATTTTATGAAAATATATCAAGTATCCCAACAACTAATACAATATCAAGTCTACTATGAACAACCTATTGTAGTTTACCAATCATTGATCTATATTGTGTTTGTTTCACATTAGCATATTCATCATTTTTAGATAACTTATGTCTGGTAGACATAGGTGTGCTCATTGATCTTTATTCTTCCATTCCAAAAAAATTTAGTAACTTCTTGATATATTTGGACTAAATAATTAAAATATAAAACTTCATTTGATATACTTGCAAACCAACAAAGAATTTGATTTTACCAAACATTGACATTTCAGATTCCTTCTTCATTTCATCAACAAAATTTTTAGATAATAATATCTCATTTTTCTTACCATTCTTTAAGTATAGATTTATTTTTCATTTGTCCTTAGAAAACCAATCTTCACAAAGTAACTGTGTGGTCCTTCATACCATGCTCTTGGGGGTTTTTTCAATCCATATAAACCTTTGTTCAAATTACATACCATATTCTTCTTGTATGGATCCGAAAATCCTTCAAGATATTCTATGTACACTTCTTCCTCAAGTATTCCATTTAGAAATACCCATTTCACAACCATTTGCTATTTCTTAACATTTTTGAAGGTTGAGTATGCAGGCAGAGTTCTAACTTCTTCTAGTCTTGCTATAGGAGCAATTTTTTCTCCATAGTGAACTCTTTCTTGAGATATCCTTTGCATACCAATCTTTCCATCTTCCCTGTAACTCACCTTCTTTTATTTATCTTATTCCTAAAATCCACTTTGTTGCAAGATTTTTTTTTCCTTTGGTCTAGGTACTAGAGTCCATGTGTTTTTATTTTCAATCTATTCAATTTATTCATTTGAATTTCCTAAATCCAATCTTTATTATCTAGAGCATCTTTAATTGATTTGGGATCAAATTCACAAAAGAAGAATTTATCACTTTTGAGTCTCTTTCTTGACATAACACTAGATTCTACATCTCCAATAATTTTTTCTAGTTTACGATGTCTTCTTACATACTTAGCTAGTAGAGGTGGTCTCCTTTGTTCTTCAATAGGTTCATCTTGAAAAATAGTTTCATCATCATTATATCTCTCTTTTTCAGGTTTTGGTTCTAGTTCTACATGCTCAACATTGTCTACCTAATGGTCAACATCATCTTTTTGTGATTTGACATTGCCTACATGTTTCTTGGCACCCACTATCTATTGCTCAACAACCGATTGTTGCACATTGGCATTCCTTGTCTACTAGGAAATTGTAACTATGTTTTCTTGTTCATTTGGAGTGTTGGGAGCACTATCATTGACATATATGAATGTATTATAATATTTAGGTTCTTTCTTACATTCAACATCATTTCTTTCTATAAATAAATCAACTTTTACATTTGTACTTTCCACAACGTTGTAAGTGTTAGAGGTTAAATACTTGTAAGCTTTTTTCTTGGTGGAATTTCTTAGGAATATACCTCCTATTGATCTTAGATTGGGTTTGACAAGTGAACACACTTAAGTTATTTACTTAGTTCATGCTAAACTAGTATTGCATACTGAGAACAACACGTAAATATTAGACCATGCCAAATCACAATAAGTGCCAAGCCACTCATGTGCTAAGACACTAAAGTGCCAAGTAGATAGGCCATGCCAAGTGATTTACAAGCTAAGTAAATAGTGGATGCTAAGAGATACAAGTGCTGAGTCATAGTATAAATATTATTGTATGCCAAGCATCAGAGACTTTAGATGTCGAGTGACACAATTTTGACATATTTGTTTGTAATGTCACAAACAACTATGTAAACCACCTTTGAGCCAACTTAAACATAAATTGCAATATTTTGGAGATAAGGAAAAATCTCTAGTTGGATTCTCTATGCAATTACATGTAACCAATTAGAAAATGGGAAGGATTAAGTGACAAAATGGATCAATCATAGCCATAGATTCATACCTAACCCTAAGCCACCAAGTCTTCTTTAGGAGGACAAAACACTAAACTCTTCATATTGAGTATGTAAGGTATTGAAGGAGAGAAGTGGATAGTTTTCATGTGAAAATAGAGCATTCATGGTGGCTTAGTAGATATGAAGTGAAACTACATTGTAGAATAAGTTAGAGGAAAACAAAGGATAGAGAAAAGGATACAACAAAGAGACATATAATCAAGAAGGATCAACAAGACATTGTTTAGAGGTGATCTATTATCAGGAAAGAAAGTGCCAACCACAAGATCTTTGCTGAGGCATTCCAACAAGTGATTTAAGTCAAATCTCTTAAAAAATTAGTCCTAACAGGCTATATAAAATCTTTTAACAAGGTACTTACTTAGTTGTAAGTTAAAGTCCTTTAACCAGGCACACTTCTAACAGGGTGTTGAAATCCTCTAATAAGGTGAAACCTAATAGTCTTTGTAAGCCTTTAATAAGGCAAACCTTTAATAGGGTAGATCATGAATCATGATCGAAACATTGTAACCTTCACTGGATGCACTTTATTACTGCACTAGTGAAGATTTGTGGGTGTCATCCCCACCCCAGATTTACCTTCTCACTTAGAGGCTTTTTGGGTAATTATATCTAGTGTGCTTACATGTTTACATTATTTAAATGTATATACTTTACATGTTATTTTAGTTTATTCATTCAATGCATGATATAGATATGTTATAAAAAATTTATGGGTCCAAGTTTAAAATATTCATTCACCACCCCCCAATAAGTTTACCTTTCCTATTGTATTTCCAACAATTGTTATCAAAGATTTGTTCTTTGAAAGAGAAGCTTTGCAACTTTGAGGAAAGATCTTGAAGTGAAAGTCTAAAAGTTGGGAAAAACCATTAAGAACCAAGAGATTGAAATACATCTCGTTCTACATCAACTAAATGAAGCAAGAGAGGAACTAAATAAATCCTTGAAGAGAAGGAAATAAATTTCCATTTCGGAGAATGACACACAAGACAAAGAGATAAACACTACTAAGCTATTTGTAAATGGAAACTCAAATTAATATGATGCAATAGTTGTAGATCTAGTGGAAAAGAATAGAGTCCAAGATGAGGAAAACATAAATTTCTAGTTAGAACAAGAATCACAAGCCATACTGATATGTGAGGAAACTAAAAAAAAGAAGAAAGCTATCGAAGACAAAGCCATGATTGAAGAAGATAGAAGAATTAAGACCAACATACTAGAAGAGAAGTCAACATAGCTAACCAATATTTCCAACATACAACTAGACACTCTAATTCAAGTGATGAATGCCAAATTTGAGTTAAATGTCAAGGAAATTGAGATAACTACATTGAAGTTGCAAAATAAACAATTGCAAAGTGACCAAAAGACAAAAAAAGGAATTTTCTAAAAGTTTCAACAAACCAAATGAAGCAATCAAATACTTTGAGCAATTATTGAGATCCCCTAGATCCAAGAATGATAAATTAGGATTGGGTTACACAAGCACTGTAGAAGGAGATTCATCCAAAAATGCAAAAGAAAGGAACAAAAAGGGTAAGAACTCCAAACCCACTTGTCATAATTGTGGTAAGAAAGGACATACTACTAATGTGTTCAAGAGAAAGACTATAAATCAAGATGTCAAGCCCAAGAATAGGATCCACTACCATAAATGCAACAAACAAGGTCATCAGGCACATGAATATAGAACCAAGACCATGCATACACAAAGGTTTGAAGGATATTGCTGCAACTATCAGAAGTATGAACATAAAAGATTTTGAATGTAGATCCAAATGCATTGGTCATCAAACAAGCAAATAAAGGTAAGAAATAATGGAAACTCTTATAACTAGGATTATAATACAAGATATATCTATCATTATTGTCAAGAATATGGACATGTTCCTAAGAATTATATTAGGAAACACTTTAGAGGTAATTACTAAAGGTGGTTGAACCAAACCACATGTTTCAGTTGTTTGAAGACTGGTCACATCAGTAGGTATTGTACAACTAGGACAAAGGCACCAAGTTGTGAATTTGATAAAGGAAAAGGCAAGGAAAATATTGAGCACATCAGAGATGAGATGAATAAGACATGGAAGAGAAAGGATGATTGTATCACATCAAATGGAGATGGGATCACTTCACCCAATGGGTCAGGTGTTCACACCTCATCAAACTAGGCAATCAAGAGGTATGTATGATTGATATTTAAAGGCTATATCATACATCAGTTCGAAAAGGAGATAGTACAAAAAATATTACATTAGCATTAATAAAGATTCAAGATAAATATTTAAGTTTTCCATTTTGTTGCTAAGCATGAAATATTTCCTATGTATGCCAAGTGGAATGTTAGAAGATGTTGAACTAACAATCTATCTAGTTGATGCTGATCTCATAGTGGTTGACAAGTGATGGAAATGTAAATGGAGGCTAAGTGAGACTAAAATTGGTTGATGTTGAGCTTACAATTGTATAAGCACTTAGCATTAATTATAATGATTTTAAAGGGTATTTGATCAATTTTAGCTTATTTTTCATCATTTCAAATTTAAGAAAGAGTGAGAAAAGAAAAAGGTGATCTGGAAATCCATTCCAAGTAGTCATGGAAGATTCTTGCAGTGATCTCACATCCATTCATTAGATTTCATAAGGTATTTATCAAGAGCCGAGCTATGCAGTTTTAAATTTTGAAAACCCTAGTTTCACATAATGGCATCTAGTTTGAAGGATGTTGAAGGGAAGGAAGTTTTAAATGTTCAATTAGTAAGCAATGAAGTCAAGTAGCCTATTTCAAAGCCATTCCTGATATTGATTATAAGCAAGACCCTTCTGGCACATAGTCAATGATTCTACTAAATGTAATAATGGTGCACGATGTAAGAAAATGCTACAACTATTAGATAGGAAGGATACAAAAAACTTTCTGAAAATGGTGTTTTGAAAGAAGAGTTCAAAATTGTTGAGAAAGGGATTAACATGAGCCCTAGATTTTTCAAATGTGTTTAAGATAGAGTGGATCAAAATATTGCTTAGATAAATCCATGATGGTTTAATATGGATAGACAATGAACCTATTAGAATTACTAAGAGAATAATCAATAGGTTTTCTAGCTACCCAACCCTAGATCAGCCTAAGACACTAAGAAGTGATTCTAAGGAAGTAATTGAAAAAAATACTGGAGCTATCTAGAATAAAAGATTAATGATAATAGATACAATCACTGATCCTCTTATTAACTTTTTTTTAAGGGTTATATAGCACAAATACTATCAATCTAGTAGATTGAATGGTGTATCCTATATAGCTATGGATGTTGGATACAAGATTGTCAAGAAAGATCATACATATGATCTAGTAGAACTACAATTGCAACAACTGATGGAGAACCTTGGAGCAATCAGGAAAACTAAAAGTGCATAATGAAAATTTGGTTCAATTTTTATTTGTATATTCTTTTATGTACAAAACACATTCCTCTCATTTGATACTGTGGGAAGGAAAACAAATAGATCAATAGCTATACAAATTGGTTTGTATATTGTGCAATTAGGAGAAAATTTTGAATCTTAGATGACAAGCTATTTTGAAGATTTCAAAAAGTCAATGAAGGAAAGATTAAAAATACTAGTTTCTTTAGTTGAAAAACATTATAATGACATATTTTTTCTTGTGGATGCTGATTATACATTTGTACACACTACCACACAAAGGGTAAGATGGTTGAGACCCTTAGGCTATGAAATCAATGAGTATGAAGCCTTTATAGCTATAACAACTCTACTAGTAGAAGAGGTAGATAAAACTTCAAAAGCTTTAGGAAACTATGAGATGGTAAAGTCCAAAATTACCATGGATTTGAAGATTTCTTTATCTCTTAAGAAAAAGGAAAAGATAATCAATAAGGTGAAAGCCAAATTTGGAGAGGGTTCCAAGGAAGAGGATGAAGAAGAAGAGGATGAAGAGGAAGAAGGAACCCAAACACAAGAACCTCTAGCATTGACATAGGGCATGGGAGAAGATCAAGAAGAGGAGGAGACTAAAGGTGTCAAGGGAGAAGAAGTTGAGGAAGCACCTACTCCTATTGAGCCAAAGAAGAGGAAGGTCAAAGCATAACCTATGGTAAGGAATAAGAAAATTTTCAAACCAAGTTAGCCAAAGCCCACTGCACCTACATCAAAAGCTAGCACATGTTCTACTGTTGGTCTTAGAATGGTTTTGACAATTTAGTGTCAACATGCTTAACCAATTTCAAAGTTGATGCTGAGTATAATACAGATGCTAACCTACAATATGTGCCAAGTTAGAAATTTAATAGGTGTTGAGTAAAGTATAGATTCCAAGCAAGACAAACTTACTATAGGAGTTGAGCAAGATAGAATTCCTATATGTGTCAAGCATCAACAATCAATAAGTGCTGAGTAACACAAAATCAAGTTTGTACCTTCACAAACTTAGATGTAAACCATTTTTGAGCCGACTTCAAATGAATCTTGAAGGATCTAAAAGATAAGATCAAATTTTCTACATTCCCTATGCAATTAGCATGCAACCAATCAGAAAAATGGAGAAAACATGCAACCAATAGGAAAAGTGTAAAGGTTGGAGTAGGAAAAGATGGATGAATATTGATAATGAATTCATACCTAACCCTAAGTCTTCAAAGACTTTATAAGGAGGTCAAAACCCCATAATTCATGTGTGTGAAAGTTGTATGGAATGTATGGGAGAATGCTAGTGAAGTTAGAGGGGGTATAAAGACTTAGAGAAAGAGCGGCACTATATAATCAAGTTGGTTAGAACAAAGCATCAACACTAAGAATAAAGTGTTATCAAATTAGGAAGGATCAAATTAGATTGAGTAGAACAAGGATCTGGAATCAACAATTGAATATTGTAAGTTATTAGGTCAACACATTCTAATACTTTCTATCCATTGTATTAGGAATGAAAATCCTATGGATATAGGTTGGTTTAGCAACAATGTTGTAAAATTTTAACAAGGTGATAAATCCTTTAACAAGGTAACATTCCAAGTGAGTTTTTGTAAATCCTTTAACCAAGTCACTTTTAACAGGGTGTAAAGCCTTTAATAAGGTAGGTCTTTCACAATGTAGACCATTAGAAGTGGTCAAACTTTGTAACCTTAATCAATTATATATTGTTGTAGTGATAATTTGTGGGTGTCATCCCCACCCCAGTTTTACCTTCTCATTTTGGAGGTTTTTTGGGTGACCAAAATCTTGTGTTATCTATTTTCATGCATGCCTTTTTTTCATGTTAATTTGATATGGTAGATGCATGTGAATGATTTTAGTTAAAAGTTTTAAAGGTTAAATTTTGTTACTTCTGATTCACCCCCCTTCTCAAAAGTAAATCTTCCCAATTGTAAATTACAAAAATTGGTATCAAATCCTAGTTCTTCTATGGAGAAGCCTTATAGCTTGGAGAAAAGATCTAAAAATGGAAGTCTACAAACTTGGGAAGATCACAGAGAATCAGGTGATTGATATACAACTAATTCTACTAAATTTGGAAGAAGCCAGAGAAGAACTAAGAAAATCCTTAAAGAGAAGAAGAGAGATTGCCATTGTTGAGAATGATACACAATAAAAGGAGATTGACACCTCAAAAGTGTTTACAAATGGAGATTCTAAATTTGATGTAGTAATAGTAGAACTAATGGAGAAGAATAGAGCTCAAGAAAAAGAGATCAAAACTCTCAAGCTTGAACAAGAATCACAAGCCATCTTTGTGAAGTGACTAAATAGAACAAAAGAACCATTGAAGATAAGGCTATGCTAGAAGAAGACATGAGAAACCTTGCCAACAAGTTGGAGGAAAAGTCAATTGAGCTTGTAAGAATTTCCAACATGGAGCTAGACACCCTAAGTTAGATGATGAATGCACATCATGAACTAAATATTAAGGACATTGAAATATCCACACTAAAGATGCAAAATGAACAACTACAAAATGACCTAAAAAGAGAGAAGGAGATTGTAGATATCTTCAACAAACCTAATGAGGCCATCAAGTACTTTGAACAACTTCTAAAATCACTAAGAGCCAGTAATGACACTTTAGGACTAGGATACACTAGCATTTAAAAAGGAGAATCATCTAGGACTACAGAAGAAAGAAGTGAAAAAGGTAAGAACACTAAACCCACTTGTCATTTTTGTGGTAAAAAGGAACATACCTCTAATGTGTGTAGGAGTAAGAATGCCCATCGGCATGAAAAACCAAAAAATATGGGTCACTATCACAAGTGCAACAAGCAAGGACATCAAGCACATAAATGTAGGACAAAAACTATCAGGACACCAAGATTTTAAGGTCACTACTACAATTGCAAGAAGTATGGACATAGAGCTTTTGAATGTAGATCAAAGCCTATGTATCAACCAACAAGGTCAAACAATCATGGACATCACTATAATTGGGACTAAAAAACCAAGCATATTTGTCAGTACTGTCAAGAATATGGACACATCCCACAAAATTGCATAAGAACACATTTTAGTGGAAACTACAGTAGATGGGTCAGCCAAACTACATTCTTTAGTTGTTTGAAAACTGGTCATATCATTAGAAATTTCCCAACAAAGTCAAAGGCACCCAATTGAGAGTTCAACAAAGGAAAAGAGAAGGTAGATGTTAAACACATCAGAGGAGATATGAACAAAACATGGAAGAAGAAAGATGGAAGTAGCACATCCAATGAAGGGATCACTTCACCCAAAAGGACAAGTGATCACACTTCAACCAACTAAGAAAAAGAAGGTATGAGGGACTAATATACAAAACTTTATCATAGATCAGTCCCAAGTCAAGAAAGTACTAAACATGAGAGATCAACATAAATAAAGATGCAAAGTTAAAATTTCAGGTTTCCACAAGTATTTTTGAGTTGCCTTCTAATGTCGAGTAAAGGTCTAGTACATGTCAAGTTATCTACCAAAGTCAATGGAAGTAGAGCAGTTAGTTGTAGTTGAGTTGGTAATAGTCAAGTGAAGAAAAATTTTAGTTGAAGCTAAATAAGGGAAACTCCAATGTATGCCAAGTTTTTATAAACCAATGGAAGACGAGTAATGCAAAAATGCTTAAGAAATTGAGTGGATAGTTGTAAATGCACTTAGCATTAAATGCTATGAAATAAGGGTATATGATCCATTTTCAATCATTTTTCATCATTGTGAACAAAGAGCAAAGATGAAGAAGAGTGCACAACTATTTCCAAGTAGAGAATCCAACATTTGAGTAGATTTCAATAGAGATTTAGCTTAGTTTCATTGATTTCAAGGTATTTATACTAGTGCTAAGATACACAATTTCAAATTTCTTCATGGTGTTTAAACCCTAGATAGAAGAAATGGCCTTCAATTCTAGGAAACCCTAGGAGAAAGAGCCATTTGAATTTCAATTAGTGTCCAATGAAGTGAAGCAACCTGACTTTTGACCTATCCCTAGAGTTGCATATGAAAATGACCCAGCTAGAGCCCTATCTATAATTCATCCTAAGGAAGTAATGGTGTAAGATATGAGGAGATACTATAACTATAAGATAGGAGCCATTGGAGACATGGAGATGAAAAAAGCTTATGATAGGTTGTGTCAAAATGGGGACTTGAAGGAAGAATATCAAATCATTGAGAAGAAGGGTTTAACTCATGCCCTAAAGTTCCCTACTATCTTCAAGACTGAATGGATTAGAATAGTGTTGAGTAGGCTTCATGATGTAAGTTTATGGTTAGAAGATGGCCCAATTAAAATAACAAAGAGGATTGTTCATAGGGTAATAGGGTAGCCAACCCTACATTGGCCCAAAACCCTCAGAAATGACTCCAAGGAAGCAACTGAGAAAAATATAGGAGCCAAATGGAACAAGAGAGGCATGACCATAGATACTATTAAGGACCATCTTGTTGACTTTGCAATTAGAGTCATTTCCCACAATTTTTATCAATCTAGCAGACTCAACAGTCTTCCATGCATTGTAATAAATGTTGGCTACAAACTAGTTAAAAAGGATCATACATATGACTTAGCATAATTACAATTGTAGAAAATCAATGAGAACTTAGGAGCTATAAGGAGAACTAAAGGAGCACAATGTAAATTTGGTGCAATTTTGATTTATATATTTTTTAATATACAAAAATAATTTCCATCCTTTGGAAAATCTAGTTGGAAAACAAACAACATTATTGTAGCTCATTTGGGAAAATTTTGAAACACTTATCACCAGATATTTTAAAGATTTCAAGAAATCCATCAAATAGAGATTGAGGATACCTATTTCATTAGTTGAGTAGCATGTAAATGATGTTTGTTTTCTTGTGGATATTGATTATACTTACATTCAAGCAGCCATATCAAGGGTTAGATGGCTAAGACCTCTTGGTTGTGAAATCAACATTGATGAGACATTTATAGCCCTAACAACATTATTAGTAGAAGAAGTAGATACAAGTACACCACATTTTGGCACATATGATGTGGTGAGATCAAAGGTAGATATGGAGTTGGAAACTACTTCCACATTGAAGAAAAAGGATAAATTGGTGAAGAAGCTCAAAGCTAGATTTGGAGAAGGGGCAACTGAGGAAAAGGAAGGAGAAGATGAAGAGGTAGATGATGATAAAGATGAACAAGGGCAAGGGAAACTAGCAGTAACCCAAGGCATGGGTGAGGATACTAAGGAAGAAGAATGTGTCAAGCAGGAAGTACCTAAGGCTGAACCCAAGAATAGGAAAACACATAAACAAGCTATTGCACAACCAAAAGGCAAAAAGAAAATAGCCAGGAGAAGTCTAGCAAAGCCTACCACAAGGGTAGACACAAGGGCTACAACAAAGGTAGCCAAGGAACAAGAGAAGCAGAAATCTATAAAACAAGGAGGGCTACCAAAGAAAAAGAGGAGAAAATATGTGGCACCTCCAAAGTCAAACAAGGAGAGGATAGAGTTTGATAATGAATAATTCAGAGTGGTAAGTCACACCACCAAATCTGACCTAGAAAATGTTTGTGATAATATTAGGGATAATGAAAGTTTAACTAGATTGAAAAATATTGATTTCAATAAGTTAAGTAGAGAGGAGTAGAACTTAGTGGAAGAATCAATCTACATTGGCCAAGTTCAAGAATACTCCACTTGAACTAGATAATACAATGCCTAAGGAGTTATATACAATTGTAGAACATAAATGGCATCATTGTCTAAAAATGGAGAAAGAGATAAGGGAGTCAAATTTGGCTCATGTAATTTCTAACCTCACTAAAGGTCAAATAATTAAGGCAAGCAAGAAACATGTGCACAAATTTGCACCCAAATATAGAGCCTATAGCATTTTACAAAATAAAATTGAAGATGTTGTGAAGAAATCCACTTTCATGTGGAAAGTGATTTATGGCATTCAAATAGTAAAGGAAGGACAAGAAGATCCCTTTGAGGGAAGAAATAATGATGAAGAGGAAGAGGAAAATGAAAAGGAGGAAGAAGGAGAGAAAGAAAAGGAAGAAGTAATAGTGGAGAAAGAAACACAAAAAGGTGATATGACAACAGTTGAAGAGCAGCAATAGGAACAGAGTATGCAAGACACACAACTACCACCACCTAGTCCTCCACATGCTACATCTATGCCTTTAGAGATAGTAATTGTGCAAGATGTTCTTGACACTACTGGTTAGAAAATTAATCCATTGACTATAGAGGATCTTAGAAAGATCCTTCACCAAACAACTTTACAATCACAGTTGTGTATCAATCCAATTTTGGTGAGTGTAGAGGAACTTCAAAAGGTAGTAGCTAAGATAACCAAGGAGAAGGTGAATACACAAGAACCATCTTCACAACCTCCTACAACTATAAGTGGATAACCATAAGAGCAACAATTACAAGATGCATCTAATAAGGTTGATTCCACAGTGATAGTGACTTCAACTACTAAGGATCAAGTAAAGGAGCAAACAAACTCTACTCCTATAGCACAAAGCCAAGGTGCACCTCCTTTGATTACTATAATTGATCAAGGTAGAACTAAAGAAGACAAGGAAGAGGAGAAAATCCCTAAGGAGAAGGAACAAGATGCAATACAAACATTGGTCAATTTTCCTACTACAAGGACTCCTACTAAGAATCCAAGCACTAATGTAGTACCACTACAAATATTAGCACCAAGCTTGAGCTCTACCAAGGTAGCAAGGGTACTTCACTATGGAGACCTTGCACTTGATGAAGAGATAGTGATACCAAGCTATGACTTTAAAAATATGAACTTAGCATAAATCAATGAAGTGCAAGAGGCATTGGAAAAGAAGAAGAAGTAAGAGATACTCAGAAATGAGTATAGACAAAGGCAAGCACTAATTGAAATCAAGGACATCTTTCTTGATGCATTCAGCCTACTAGTACCTGATGAGACAAAGCCAATCATGGAGTGACTATCCAACATAGTGGACTAGGTACACAATGAAGACCTAGATACTAATGTTAAATTACTTGAATGGTTTGAAAGAAAATTCCAGATGAAGGTCAATGAGAAAATATCTAGTGAAATAGGACTATCACAAGTAGAAATGGCTAAGAAGATAGAGAAGGTGAAAGTAGTACTTGAGAACATATTCTCATTGTACTCCAAATTTTGTGATTTCTCATACTTCACACAAGAAACAAGCTAGAGGATATTGAGCTTGGAAAGGAGCCTCAAAATATCTAGCACATAGCTACCCAAGGATCTAGCTCAAACTAAGAAGCATTTTGCCACAATGCTTCACACCCAAAATGAATTAGCTATACTTGCAGTAGATGAGGCTAACATCAAGGCCAAATTAATATGGATCCAGTCTACAATCACCCCACACATGGAAGTTTTGCATAAAGAAATGGCCTATGTAGAGAATATTTTAAAGAAAGATCCAAATATTTCTACATTAGAAGGTCCGGTACACCTTGTAGTAGATACATCCATCTAGCTCAAAGGACTAGAAATTGCATTTGATAATTGGGATGCTTCTTTGAAGATCACAATGAAGGTAAATAAAACCTTTTTGGCTAAGTATTCCATTCATTCTTAGGACCCGTTGACATAAGTGTCAAAATGGGGAGATATAATAAAGATATGGGATAATAAGATATGAGGGAGATATAATAAATTGAGGGAGATAACAAATTTTTTGAGTTTTGAGGAGAAATAAAGAGATATAGCCAAAATGATACAATACTACAAGGAAGATGTGTGAAAGGGGGAGCAAAAACAAAGCAGATAGAAATAGAGCAAACATGGGAAGGAATGACAAAGTAGAGATAAAGAGTATCAAAAACATCAGCATGAGACAAATCTAGCTTAAGGAATTTTGGATACAGAAATGGCACATCAGCTCAGGGGGAGTTACAAATTTTTGAGGTAAATAGTCTTCTACAAAATTTTGAACAAGTTTTTGAATTTTTGTACATATGTTGAACAAGATGTGTGTTATACTTATTAGAGATCAAATTCATAATGCTTCATTAAGTATTTTTGACACTCATGTTAAAGGGGGATATTGTTGATCTCAAAATGGTTTTGACAATTGAGTGTCAACACACTTAACCAATTTCAAAGTTGATGCTAAGTATAAAATAGATATTGAGCTATAGTATGTGCTGAGTCAAAAATTTAATAGGTGTTGAGAAAGTATCAAGTGCTGAGTGATAAGTGATGTCGATTCACTATAGGTACCGAGTAAAATATAGATGTCAAGTGAGACAAATTTACTATAGGAGTCAAGCAAGATAGAATTCATATATGTGTCGAGTATCAGCAATTAGTAAGTGTTGAGTAACAAAAAATCAACATATGAGTTTGTACCTTCACAAACTCAGGTGTAAACTATTTTTGAGCTAAATTAGGATGAATCTTAAAGGATCTAAAAGATAAGATCAAATATTAGACATTCCATATGCAAGAATCATGAAACCAATAGGAAAAGTGTAAATATTTGAGAGGGGAAAGATGGATGAATATCGATCGTGAATTCATACCTAACCCTAAGTCTTCAAAGCCTTTATAAGGAGGTCAAAACCACATAATTCATGTGTGTAAAAGTTTTATGGAATGTATGAGATAATGCTAGCCAAGTTAGAAGGGGTGTGAAGACTTAGAGAAAGAGTAGCACTCCATAATCAAGTTGGTTAAAATAGAGCATCAACACTATAAATAGAGAGTTGTCACATCAAGAAGGATTAGATTAGATTGAGTAGAAAAAGCATCTGGAATCAACAATTGAAGATTATAAGTTATTAGGTCAACACATTCTAATACTTTCTAGCCATTATATTAGGAATGAAAATCCTATGGAGATAAGTTGGTTTAGCAGACATGCTGTAAAGCTTTAACAAGGTGATAAATCCTTTAATAGGATAACATTCCAAGTGAGTGTTTTTAAATCCTTTAACTAGGTCACTTTTAATAGGTTGTAAAGCTTTTAATAGGATAGGCCTTTCATAGGGTAGACCATTAGAAGTGGTCAAACTTTATAACCTTAAATAATTACATATTGCTATAGTGATAATTAGTAGGTTTCATCCCCACCCAAATTTTACCTTCTCATTTTGGAGGGTTTTTGGGTGACCAAAATCTTGTGTTATCTATTTTCATGCATTTATTTTCTTTCATGATGAGGCAAAAGAGAAGGCTAAACAAGTAAAGCAATGAGTTCAGAGAAAAAGAGACCAAGAAGGAAGTATGTTGCACAACTAGATTCTAAAGAGGAGAAAACATAGTCAGATGACAACAACCAATTTAAGGTGGCAAGTCACAACCCTCTTTTAGATCTTAAAATTTATGTGAAAATGTTAGAAATAGTGTAGATCTATTAGGATTTGGTCATGTTGATTTTGATAAATTGGGTAAAGAGGAGAAAAACCAAGTGGAGGAGGCCCTATATGCCATGATGGAAAAATTCAAGACAACACCACTAGAATTTTCCAACTCTGTACCTAAGAGTCTATATGTTATAGTTGAGAAAAAATGGCATTATTGTCTAAATCTAGAAAGATAAATCAAGGAGACCACACTGGCCCAGTGATACCTAAATTAACAAAGGCACAAATTGCTAAAGCTGTAAAGAAGTATGCAGTTAGGTTCACACCTAAATACATAGCCTTTAGCATTTTACAAAATAATATTGAGGATATTATCAAAAAGTCAACACAGATATGGAAACTCATTTATGGTTTAACCATAGTAAAGAAAGGAGAACCTAAACCTTTTGAGTTCAAGGATGATGTTGAAGAAGATGATGACAAAGATAATACTGTTGGAGGAGGAACAAAAATGAAAGAATATGATAAGGCAACAACTAAGCTTGAGTAACAAGAAGAACATAATGTGTATGAAACACAATTTTCAAGTGCCACCATGATGAAAAAATTCAAGAAAACACCACTAGAATTTTCCAACTCTATACTTAAGAGTCTATATGATATAGTTGAGAAAAAATGGCATTATTGTCTAAATTTAGAAAGACAAATCAGAGAGACCACACTGACCCAATTGATACCTAAATTAACAAAGACACAAATTGCTAAAGCTATAAAGAAGTATGTAGTTAGGTTCACACCTAAATATAGAGCCTTTAGCATTTTACAAAATAATATTGAGGATATTGTCAAAAAGTCAACACAAATATGGAAACTCATTTATGGGTTAACCACAATAAAGAAAGGAGAACCTAAACCTTTTGAGTTCAAGGATGATGTTGGAGAAGATGATGATAAAGATAATATTGTTGGAGGAGGAACAAAAATGAAAGAATATGACAAGGAAACAACTGAGCTTGAGCAACAAGAAGAACATAATGTGCATGACACACAATTGTCGAGTGCCAATCCTCTACATGAAACAAATGAGACTACTAAAATAGTAACTATAAAGGATGTTTTTGATCTATTAGCTCAGAACATCAATCCTCTTATTGAAGAAGATTTGAAGAAGATATTAGATTAGTCTACACTGTAGGCCAAACTTTGTGGCAATCCTATATTAGTAAGTGTAGATGAACTACAAAAGTTAGTGACTAATGTTGCAAGGAAAAAGGGAATCCACAAGAGACACCTTTTGTCACCCTGCGGTCTCTAATGTACAACCTTTGGTCCAAATGCCAAAAGATACATCTACCAAGGTTGATAGAATTTTCAAGATTGATGCTACTAACAAGAAGAGTAGAAGAGCAAGTCATCATAGTAGGATAGAAAGAGACAAGTCAAATAGACTTGTCTACACCTATAGCACAAGGGCAAGGTGCTAGTCAAGTCATAGTGGTAGAATAGGGCAAGCTTGAAGAGAGTGAGTTGACACCTAAGGTGAAGGAACAATTTTCCATTCAAGCTCTAGTAGCTTTACCAACATCCAACAATCCTTCCACACAAACTCTTTAGAAGCTAGATTTTCATCAAAGGTTGAAAAGCCAATTCACTATGGAGATATAATCCTCAATGAAGAAATTGTTATACCCAAATATGATTATGATAAAATGAAATTCAAAAAAATAGGCATATTACAATAGGCTCTAGAAAGAAAAAAGCATCAAGAAATGCTTAGGAGAGAACATAGGCAGAAGCAGGTGCTACAAGACACTAAGGACATCTTTCTAGATGCATTTAGTCTACCAAACCTTAAAGAGACCAAGCCACTAATGGAAAAATTGATAGATATAGCAGAAAAGGCCAGCAATGAAGACCTTGATACTAATGCCAAATTATTAGAATGTGTTGGAAATACAAATGGGAAATGTATACTTCTAAGAAGGGGGGGGGGATGTGAATTAGAAGTACTAATCTCTAAGCAATAAAACTTTTAACTTTAAAAGAATGCATACATAAACATATTGAAATAACATGTAAAGTAAATGCATCCACATAAACACTTGACACCAAATATGATTACTTAGAAACCCTCCAATGAAAAGGTAAAACTAGGGTGGGGATGACACCCATAATTCTTCACTACTACAGCAATAAAGTTCACCTATTAAGGTTACATGATTTGATCATTCTCATGATCTACCCTATGAAAGGCCTATCATGTTAAATAATTATAAAGGATTCTTAGATCCTATCCTATTGAAGGATTTCAACACCCTTTTAAAAGTGTGCCTTGCTAAATTACTTTAGAACATTCACTTGGAATGTCACTCAATTAAAGGATTTCACAATTGACCGTTAAGTCAACCATAATACAAAGGATTTCATCCTACTGATATAGTTGTTAGAAAGTACAGTAGAATGTTTGATCTAATACACTTATAATTTAGTATTGCTAATTTTAGATCTCAATTTAGTCCATCTTGATCCTTTTTGATCTAATATGAAATTGCTATAACCTCGATCCTTTATTCTGCTAGCTAATTCTACAATTTTGTCCTCTTCTAAGTCACCTTGAGTGTATACTAATCAATTCATCCCTTTCACTTCCTTCAAATCTTCACTAGCTTCACCTTCTCACATGAATTCTCTGATGCTCTCTTTGACATTCATACTAAATTATGGGGCTTCATCTCCCTTTTAAAAGACTTTAGTGGCTTAGGGTTAGGTATGAATATACAATTAAGATTCATTCATTTTTCCAGCTCAATTCCTTCCATTTTTCTGATTGGTTGCATGTTGATCACATAGGGAATCTAAATAGATTTGATCTTATCTTCAAAGCTTCAAGAGCTATCCATATGTCAGCTCAAAAATGGTTTTCATAGTTATTTGTGCCATCACAAACAACTAGGTCAATTTTGTGTTACTCAAAACTTGATAATACTAATTCTCGACACTTACTATAATTCTATCTAGCTTGGAACTTGAACTTGCTTGGAATCTACTATTCACTTGGCACTTAATACTTTCTTGGCATCTATTGTTCACTTGGCTCATGAGTGACTTGGCACTCATTGCAACTTAGCATCCATACATATAATACTTAACATATATTACTAGCTTGGCATAAACTTAGTAAATTTTGTAAGTATGTTGACACTCAATTGTCAAAACCAATATGAGATCAACAATCTCCCCCTTTGACATGAGTGGAAAAAATACTTAACTATACATGATAAATCAAAACTCCTCAAGTATAATATACATCCAATTTGGCATATATACAAAACTTCAAAGTTTTTCAAAATTTTGTGACACCCCTTGAGTTGATGTGTCTTTTCTATATCCAAAATCTCTTTGAGTAGATTTGCCTCTACTATTTGGCTTTAATCATTCTAATACTCTTTATTTGACATGCCATGTTTCTACTTTCATGTTGTTTACTCCCCCTTTCTTCTCTTTGTTTGTTATGTAACTTATCCCTTTACATGTCTCCCCCTTGCGTATATCTTCCCCTTTAATATTTCTCCCCCTTTTTGACACTAATGTAAAAGGGTCTATACACTAAGTGTGTATTTATCCAAGAATTTCTTATTCACTTTCATTACAATCTTGAGAGCAGCATCCTACTTGTCTATTGCAACATCTAATGATTTGATTTGGATGGTTTTCTCTATTGAAAGGTGAACTAAGCCATCCAATGTTGAAAGATTAGGATCTTTCTTGAGTATTGTTTTAGCATAGGCTAGTTCTTTTTGTAGTATTTTCATGTGAGGGGTCAAGGAGGCTTGAATCTAGATTAGCTTGGCTCTTGTATTAGCCTCTTCTATTGTTAATACAACTAGTTCCTTCTCTGTGTGAAGCACGGAATGCAAGTGCTTCTCACTTTGAGCTGGGTTTTGTGATAATTGCATACCAAACATTTTCAAGTTTCTTTCTAGACTCATAATACTTTGGCTTGTTTCTTGTGTGAAGAGTGTAGGGTCACACAATTTGGTATATATTGAGAATATATTCTCAAGTACCTTCTTCACTTTTTCTATTTTTGTAGCTAATTCCACTTGTGATAGTGCTATTCCACTGGATATCTTCTCATTTACCTTACCTTGAAACTTCTTTTTAGACCATTTCATAAGTTTTGCATTGGTTTCCTAGTCTTTAGTTATCACTTGTTTAACAATTTTTGATAAATGTTCCAATATAGGCTTGGTTTTATTAGGTTTTCACAAGCTGAATACATCTAAAAAGATGTCTTTGATTTCACGTAGTGCTTTCCTTTGCTTATACTCTTTTTTGGGTATTTCTTGGTTCTTCTTCCTATCCAATGCCTCTTGCATCTCTTTGATCTATTCAAGGTTCATGGTTTCATAGTCATACTTTGGGATGACTACTTCCTCATCTAATATTAGGTCTCCATAGTGAAGTACCATTACAACCCTTGTCAAGCTCGAGCCTAGTGCAAAAATTTGAAGTGGCATTGCATCAGTGCTCAACTTTTGAAGGACTTTCATAGGAGTGTTAGTTTTTGGTGAACTAACCAATGTTTGAGTGGCTTCTTGCTCCTTTTCCTTTGTAATGTCCTTGTCTTCTTATGATCCTCCTTGATCAATCACAATTATCTATGGTGCACCTTGTGTTTTTGTAGTAGGTATAGATGCCTTTGTCTATCCTACTTGTTCCTTTGTGGATTCCTCTATAGTCTAAGATTTTTGTCCAGTCATAACAAATTTGACTATGGTATCAACCTTTTCTTACGCCTCCTCTAATGTTTGCACTAGAGGTTGACCACTAGTAGCTATAGGGATGGTAGAAGGTTTTTCTTGTGTGTTCACCTTATCCCTGGCTATGTCAGCTACTACTTTCTATAACTCATCCATACTAACCCCTAGTGTATTGTCACATAATTTAGCCCATAATGTAGATTGGTCAAGGATCTTCTTTAGATCCTCTACAGTTAGTGGATTGATGTTCTAAACTAAGTTTTCAGGAACATCTTTTACTTTTATTGTCTATGTAGGTGTGTTTGTGTCATGTGGAGGGCTTAATGGTGGCAATTGTGTGTCTTGCACACCTTGATCTATTTGTTGATCCACAACTATTGCCATTTCTTCTTCTTTTTGTGGTGCTTCCTTGACTATGTTATCAACATTTTCTTTCTCAACTTCTCCTTAATTGTCATCCTCTTCATATTCTCCATTGTTCCTTCCCTCAAAGGTATCTTCTTCTCCTTCCTTGATAGTAGTCAAGCCATATATCAACTTCCACATTTGAGTGAAATTCTTTACAACATCTTCAACCTCATTTTGAAGAATGTTGAATTCCATATACTTGGGTGCAAACTTGCTACCATGTTTCTTGTTTGTCTTTGGTATTTTCCCTTTTGACAAGTCTA
The DNA here is from genome assembly GCA_028749045.1 of Cupressus sempervirens. NCBI lineage: Eukaryota > Viridiplantae > Streptophyta > Pinopsida > Cupressales > Cupressaceae > Cupressus > Cupressus sempervirens. Next base: position 742,310,786 of record CM053789.1, on the reverse strand, counting down.
GCATCACTTGTGTCAATGTAGAATCTCTTATTTCCTTCTTCATATTTAGGTAGTAATGCCATTTATTCTCAAAAATTGAATATAAATATTTGGTCATAGTAGTGTCAAATTCAAGTGGGGTATTCTTGAATTTTTCCATCATGACATAAACTGATTCCTCAACCTTATTTTGATCTTCTCTACTTAATTTATTAAAACCTAGATTTTTCAAACTAGTTAAGTCTGCATTATTCCTAATATTATCACATATGTTTTCAATATTAGACTTGGGAGCATGACTTACCACTCTAAACTAGCTTGTTTCCTCTGACTTGTTCCTTTCATCATTAGATTTTGGTTGTGCAACATATTTTCTCCTTAATTTCTTCTACATTGGACTTTGTTGTTTAGTATCCTTCTTCTTCTCTTTTATTTTCTCCTTTTCCTTTTGATTGGTGGCCCTTGTGGTTGCTCTTGTGGCTAGAGTAGTAGGCTTTGTAGGGCTTAGTTTTTTAATTTTCTTACCCTTTAGCTGAGCTATAGGCTATGTCTTAGCCTTTCTCTTATTTGGTTCTTGTCTTGCTAGTGCTTCCTTGGCTTGTTCCTCCTTGGCACCTTCTTCTTCATCTTCACCCATGCCTTGGGTTAGGGCAAGAGGTTCTTGGCCATGTTCTTGTTCTTCCTCTTCATCATCATCATCATCATCATCATTTCCTTCAACTCCTTCACCAAATTTATCTTTCAGCTTCTTTCCCATTTTATCTTTCTTTAGAGTTGAGGCTATTTTCAACTCCATTTAAACTTTTGATTTGACAAGATCATAATTACCAAATATTTTTGTTGTCTTGTCAACTTCCTCTACAAGTAGTGCAGTGATGGTAGCTGATGCTTCATCTATGTTAATTTCATAACCCAAAGTCCTTAGCCATCTCACTCTAGGTACTATAGCCTAGATAAAAGTGTAATAAATGTCTACCAAGAAAAAAAGTCATTGTAATACTTTTCCACCAAGGAAATTGGAATTCTCAGTCTCTATTTCATTGAATCCTTGAAATCCTCAAAATAACTAGTCATTACTGACTCCAAATTGTCTCCCATTTGTTTAACGTACTCATTTATTTGTATAGCCATGGACCTATTGATCTTCCATCCTACCTTATGAAAAGAGGGAAACTCATTTTGAACATAAAAGAATATGCATATCAATATGGAACCAAACTTACAATGAGCACTTTTAGATCTCCTTATTGCTCTTGAGTTTTCAATGATTTGCAACAATTGTAGCTTTGCAAGATAATAAGTATGATCTTTCTTTGCAATTTTGTATCCTACATCAATTGAAATACATAACACAATATTCAGCTAGCTTGACTGATAGAATTTGTGAGATATGACCCTCACTACAAATTTGAGAAGTGGATCCTTGATGTTATCAATGGTCATTCCCCTCTTATTCCACTTTGCCCCTATATTTTTCTCAATTACTTCTTTTGAGTCACTCCTTAGGGTCTTGGGCCATTCTAGGGTTGGATATCCTATAACCCTATGTACAATCCTCTTTGATAGTTTGATAGGTCCTCCTTCTAGCCATAGGCATCCATCATGGATTCTTCTCAAGACAATTCTTATCAATTTCATTTTGAAGATAGTGGAGAAATCTAGGGCATGGGTTAAGCCCTTCCTTTCTATGATTTTGAATTCTTCTATCAAAACTCCCTTTTCACATAATTTATCATATGCTTGACATTTTTCCATGTCTCCTATTCCTCCAACCTTGCAATTATAACACTTTCTAACATCTTGAACCATTACAACCTTGGGTGGAATGGCTAATAATGTGTCTATCGGGTCATTCTTGTATGCGACCTCAGGGATAGCCCTAAATTCTAGTTGCTTTACCACATTACTAACCAAATGGACTTCAAATGGTTCCTTATCCTTAGGATTCCTAGAGCTAGAGGCCATTCTACAAACTAGGGTTTTGACAAAATATAAAATTGTGTAACTACATAACTCAACACATTAAGAATACCATTAGATCGATGGAATGATGCTTTATTGTTGTTGGAATCCATGCAAATACTTCAATCTCTTCTTGGAAATTTCTTCTTTTCTCTTTTTCACTTTTTCTCTATGTTTGTAATGACAAAAAATGAGAAAAAATATTCCTTATATCCTTTCAAAACATCACATTTAATGCATGGTGCTTATACAACTGTAATCTTAGCTTCTATGCAATTTTTGTTTCACTCAACATCCATTGGTTTTCCATCACTTAGAAACTATTATAATTACCCTTACTCAGCTCCAATAGGAATTTATTTCACTTGGAAAATACTACTAACTTAGCTTCAACTAGCTTTGGTTGACAACTCAGTACACTAGAATTTTACTTGGCAATTGAAGAGGAATTTTCACACTTGGCAGTAAGATGAAAACTTAAAGATTTGACCTTGGTTTTTCCTTGTTATCTTTAATCTTTTATTCATGTTAATTTTTCCTTTCTACCACTAACTTATCTTTGGATTGATGTATGATGAGGCATTTAAATATCAATCCCACATACCTCTTTTTGTTTAGTTTGTTAAGATGTGATCACTTGACCTTTCAAATGAAGTGATCCCTTCATTTGATGTGTTGTATCCATCTTTCTTCCTCCATGTTTTATTCATCTCTCCTCTGATGTGCTCAACATCTACCTTGCCTTTTCCCTTGTTGAACTCTGAGTTAGGTGCCTTTGTCCTTGTTGGGTAGTGCTTGCTGATATGGCCAGTCTTCAAACAACTAAAGCATGTAGTTTGAATCAACCACCTATTGTAGCTACCATTGAAGTGTGTTCTTATACAATTCTCAGGGATGTATCCATACTCTTGACAATAATGACAGCTATGTCTTGTATTATAATCCCAATTATAGGATTTTTTATGGCTTCTCTCCTTGTTTTATGACCATGTGGACTTGGATCTACATTCAAAGGCTTTGTGGCCACACTTCTGACAATTGTAGCAGCATTCTTCAAATTTTGGTTCACACATGGTTCTAGTTCTGCATTCATGTGCTTGACGGCCTTGTTTTTTGCACTTTTGACAATGAATCATGTTCTTTGGCTTAGCATTTTGACTAGCATTCTTGCTCCTACAAACATTATCTATGTGTCCTTTCTTTCTACAATGATGAAAAGTGGATTTAGAATTCTTACCTTTATTGTTTCTTTCCTTAGTAGCTTTGAATGATTCTTCTTCTTTAGTGGTTGTGTAGCCCAATCATGATGTGTCTTTACTAGATCTAGGGGATTTTAGTTATTGCTCAAAGTACTTGATGGCTTTATTTCACTTGTTGAAACTTTCTACAAACTCCTTTTCTCTTTTTTAGGTCATTCTATAATTGTTCATTCTATAAATTCAATGTAGTTATCTCAATGTCCTTGACATTCAACTCATGATGGGCATTCATCATTTGACTTAGGGTGTCCAATTGCATGTTTGAGATCCTAGATAGCTCTATTGATTTTTCTTCCAATCTATTTGACAAAATTCTCTTATCTTCTTCAATCATGGCCTTGTCTTCTATGGCTTTCTTCTTTTTCTCAATCACTTCACATAGCAATATAGCTTGTGATTCTTGTTCCAATTTGAGATTTATATTTTCCTCAACTTGTGCTTTGTTCTTGTCCATGAGATCTATAATTGTTGTATCAAATTCATAGGAGTTACCATCTACAAATAAATTTGTGGTGTCAATCTCTTTGTATTGAGTAAAATTTTCTATCATAACAATATCTTTCCTTCTCTTTAGTGTACTTCTCAAGGCATCTCTAGCTTCATTCAATTGTTGTAGTAAGAGATGTATCTCAGTCTCCTAATTTTTAAAGGTCTTTCCCAACTTGTAAACTTCTATCTCAAGATCTTTTCTCCAACCTATAAGGCTTCTCCTAATGAGAACTGAGCTTTGATACCAATTGTTCAAAATACAAATGGGAAATGTATACTTTTGAGAGGGGGGTGAATCAAAAGCACTAATCTCTAACCAATAAAACTTTCAAATTTAAAACAATGCATGCATAAACTTATTGAAATAAGATGTAAATTAAATGCATCCACATAAACACTTGATACAAAATATGATTACCCAGAAACCCTCCAATGAGAAGGTAAAATTGGGGTGGGGATGACACCCACAATTCTTCACTACTATAGCAATAAAGTTCACCTATTAAGGTTACATGATTTGATCATTCTGATGATTTTCCTTGTGAAAGGCCTACCATATTAAAGGCTTACAAAGGATTGTTAGATCCTACAACATTAAAGGATTTTAACACCTTGTTAAAAGTGTAACTAGAAAAAGGACTTTAGAACATTCACTTGGAATGTCACCTTGTTAAAGGATTTCACAATGACTATTAAGTCAACTTTAATACAAAGGATTTCATCCTACTGATACAATTGTTAGAAAGTATAGTAGAATATTTGATCTAATACACTTATAATCTAGTATTGCTGATTTTAGATCTTAATTCAGTCCATCTTGATCTTTTTTGATCTGATATGAAATTTCTATAACCTCAATCCTCTATTCTACTAACTAATTTTGCAATTTTGTCCCTTTAAGTCACCTAGAGTGTATATTGATCAATTCACCCCTTTCACTTCCTTCAAATCTTCACTAGTTTCACCTTCTTGCATGCATTCCCTAATGATATCTTTCACATTCATACTAAATTATGGGGCTTTGTCTCCCTTTAAAAATATTTTAGTGGCTTAGGTTTAGGTATGAATGTACGATTGAGATTCATCCATTTTTCTAATTGGTTGCATGTTGATCACATAGGGAATCCGAATAGATTTCATTTTATCTTCAAAGCTTTGAGATCTATCCATATGTTAACTCAAAAATGGTTTACATAGTTATTTGTGCCATCAAAAACAACTAGGTTAATTCTGTGTTACTCGACACTTGATAATATTGATGCTTAGCACATACTATAATTCTGTTTGGCTTAGCACTTGAACTTGCTTGTCATCTACTATTCACTTAACACTTGAAACTTTCTTGACATCTATTGTTCACTTGGAACATGAGTGACTCAGAACTCATTGCAACTTGGCATCTATATATATTATACTCATCATATGTTACTAGCTTTGAATGAACTTAGTAAATTTCTTAACTATGTTGATACTCAATTGTCAAAACCAATCTGAGATCAATAGAATGGTCAAAAAAAAAGTTCCAAAACAAAGTGAATGAGACAATATCTAGTGAGATAGCACTAACACAAGTTGCATTGGCAAGAAAGGTTGAGGTTGTGAAGAAGGTACTTGAGAGCATATTCTCATTGTACACAAAATTATGCAATCCAACACTCTTCACCCAAGAGACCAAAAGTTACATTCTGAGTGTAGAAAGCCAAATTTATGCATCAAATGCAACACTACCAATGAATCAATCTTAGAGAAAGAAGCATTTTAGGACATTTTCAAACATAGAGTTAGTTATATTGATAGCAAATGAGGCTAACATAAGAGCCAAACTAACTAGCATAGAAGCAACCCTCACCCCCCATATGGAAATTTTGCACAAGGAACTAGGCTATGCCAAAACTCTATTGAAGAAAGTGTTGATCTCATATTGGTTTTGACAATTGAGTGTCAGCACACTTAAGAAAATTTCTAAATTGATTTTAAGTATAATATAGATGCTGAGTCAAAATATGTGTGAAGCCAAAAATTCAACAAATGTCAAGTAAACAGTAAGTGCCAAGTAAGTTTCAAATGTTGAGTGACTAATAGATGCTAAGAAAAGTTCAACTACCCAAGGAAGACAAAATTTAGTATGTGTCGAGCATCAATAATCAGTAAATGCCAAGTAACATAGAATCAACATAAGAGTTTATGCCTTTACAAACTAAGATGTAAACTATTTTTGAGCTAACATAGAGATAAATCTCAAAGGATTAAAAGATAAGATCAAATCTATTTGATTCCCTATGCAATCAACATGCAACCAATGAGAAAAATGGAAAGATTTGAGTGGGAAAGATGGATGAATCTCAATTGTAGATTCATATCTAACCCTAAGTCACAAAATCTTTTTAACGAGGTCAAAACCTCATAATTTAGTAATGTGTGAGAAGAGAATGCATGCAAGGAGAGAATACTAGCAAAGTTTGAAGGAAGTGAAATGGTGAATTGACTTAGAAGAAGGATAGCATTGTAGAATCAGTTAGCAAAATAGAGAATCAAGGTCACAATAGTTTCATACTAGATCAATGAGGACTAGATTTTATAGAACAAGGATCTAAAATCAGTATTAGTAGATTGCAAGAAATTAAGTCAAACATTCTACTATAGTTTCTAACAATTGTATTAGTAGAATGAAATCCTATGGAGATAGGTCAGTTTAACAACCATTATATAAAGTCTTTAATAGGGAAACATTCCAAGTGATTTTTTTTAAAATCCTTTAGCTAGGTACACTTTTTATAGAGTGTTAAAATCCTTTAACATGGTAGGATCTAATAATCCTTGTAAGCTTTTAACAAAGTAGGCCTTTCACATGGTAAATCATGAGAATGGTCAAAATATGTAACCTTATAGGTGAACTTTATTGTTGCAGTAGTGAAAAGTTGTGGGTGTCATCCCCACCCTAGTTTTACCTTCTCATTGGAGGGTTTCTAGATAATCATATTTGGTGTCAAGTGTTTATGTGGATGCATTTACTTTACATGTTATTTTTATGCTTCAATTTTTTAGAGTTTAAAAGTTTTATTAGTTAAAGTTTATTACTTCTGATTCACCCCCCCTCTCAGAAGTATGCTTCCCACTTTTTATGATACATAAGCATCCTAGGTGTAAGGGCAATCATGCATCACACAAAAATACTTTATTTTCAACATTTTCTATTTTAATAAGGACTAGTAGACAAGGTGGTTACTATTTATGGGAACTTACTATTTTTAGTAAGTTTTTCATATGAGCTCAGAATGTTCTCATTTTCTACTTGAAGGTTCATTTTAAAGTTCTAAGCCTACCATAAAAATCACATTTCTCTTACTTAAGTATTAGAGAAGTTATTCTAGATTTTTGGTTGAAAAATTTGCTGAAAAATCTTCAAGCTCACCGTTGGAGGCCTTAGAGTGCCTGGATGGGGTCTAAAAACTTGACAGAAGGGCACTAGCACAATTTTGAGCCTATAGATCAGACGTTGGAATTTTTGAAAAGTGGTTATAATAGCCAATCAGAGCAATGGTTCATGAGTTATGGCCTTTAGAAGTTGGGCTACCAAAATTCCTAAAATAATTTGTCAAAGATGTATTTGGCCAACTGTATGTGTATTGTTAGGGTCTGTCAACCCTAGGTATTAAGTTTAAGCATCTAAAACCTTCCCAGGTGGCATAAAACTATCTATTTAAGAAAGGGCCAAAGATTGTCTAGGACAATTCTAGGTGACAATTTGCAACACTATCTTGTAGATTATTGTAATGAAGGCACCCATTTGGGTTAGCATATTATAATTAAGAATTCTTTAATTCCACATTTGCAGAAATAATAAGAAGTTTATATTTTATTCTCACGTTTTCTACTATTTCTTTATTTCTATTATGAGTTTATGGTATTAAGGGGAGTCCCCTACATCAAGTGGTATCAGAGCTAGAGTTCTTGAGCATGTGGATAGATTGCCAACTGTGAGGTAGTTTGTACCAGGACCATGGTTTGGACTGAGCATGTAGATAGATCACCGATTGTGAGGCATTTTGCACTAGGGTTTTAGTGGAAGTGTGAAAATGCCTCCATGAAAAGAGTGTGGTGGAAGAGCAGTAGGTGTTACACTTGAGGGTTTTTGAGCCCTCCAAATAAAATCTTCCCATAAGAGATGAAAGCAAGGATGAGGATGAAATAGAAGAAAATTTTGAAATAGAGGTAATTCTAAACCTAGAGGAAGAGAGGATTTTTAGGGCCATCTCCAAGATTGGAAAAAGACCTAAGTTTGAGGTTCCCACATTTTTAGGAAATCTTAACCCAGAAGAGATGATTCATTGGATCAATGAACTAGAGGAGTACTTTGAGTATCAAGATATTGAGGATCTAGATAGGGTCAAGTTTATGAATGCAAAATTGAAGGGACATGCAAATATCTAGTGGCAAGAGGTTTAGTTGGAATGAAATAGAAAGGGAAAGGACAAAATCACCAAATGAGATCAGGTGATAGCTAAAATGAAGCAACAACTCATTCCTTTGGATTATGAGCTTGATCTATTGAAGAAGATGCAAGGAATGAAGCAAGTGGGAAAATTTGTTCAAGAGTATACCAAGGAGTTCTACCAAGTTCTCATTAGAACCGGCCATGCAGAAGCTGATAAGGAGAAAGCCACCTACTATCTTAATAGGTTAAGGCCAAGCATTCAAGAAAAGCTAAGTTTGGTTTGAATGAGTAGTATTGAGGAGGCGTACCAATTTTCCCAAGAGTTGAGGAAAAATTGAGCAAGAAGTTTGACAATAAGAATAGTGGAAGAGGTTGTGGTGGAAGATCTCATGGATGATCTTATGGAGGTCATAATGATGATCAAAAGAACAAGGATGATGCTGGAAGTAGTAGCCAAAACCAAAGGGGAAACAATCCCAATCATTTCCATGGAAAATGTTTTCACTATAGGGAAGAAGGGCATAGAGCATTTGAATGTACCTAATGTCAAGGAAGGATAGATAGAACAACAAAAGGTCAAGTGAGAGTTGCACATGTTGATGAAGATGCCAAATCCTCACATTCTGAAGATGTTGAAACAAGAGAAGTCCTAGATAATAGAAGTCTTCCTTAGTGGTGAGAATGAACCTGATCAAAGAAGGAGTTTATTTCAAACAAGGTGCAAATGTGAAGATAAATGTTTTGATGTGATCATTGATAGTGGAAGTACTAACAATTTGGTGTTAGAAATGATGGTCACCAAGTTAAAGCTAAAGAGATAAAAAAACCCACATCCATACCATACTGCTTGAGTGCAAGATGACCACAAGGTCGTGGTCAATGAGAAATTCTCAGTGAAGTTCAAGATTGGAAACTACCAAGATGAGGTACTATGTGATATCATACCTATGGACATATGTCATATGTTTTTTTGTAGGCCGTGACAGTTTGACAACCATGATGTACATGATGGGTGAGAAAATACCTACACTCTAACTAAGGATGGAGTGAAACATAAGTTGAAGCCATTGAAGGATAAAGAAGAAAAAGTATGCAGTGTTGCCAGAATATGTTTTGTTGATGGAAAAGAGCTTCTTAAAGGTGTGAAACATGAGCATATGTGTTTTTCTATAATTCCTAAAGATAGTAATGAAGAAATAGAGGAGGTACTTGTAGAAGTTTCAGATATGTTGGAAGAGTTTTATGATATTATATCAGATAATGTACCTAATGGATTTACCCCAGTGAGGAAGGCCAGTCACCAAATGGAGTTGGTTTCAAGAACTAGTTTTCCAAACAAGGCAATGCATAGAATAACACTAGTAGAAAGTGAAGAGTTGAACAGGAAAGTTCATGAGTTGTTGTAGAAGAGGTTGATTCGAGAGAGTCCAAGTCCATGTGTTGTACTAGTAGTATTAGCAATAAAGAGAGTGGAGGATGTACACAAATTCTTGCACTATCAACAAGATCACAATAAAGTATAGATTTTCATTGCCAAGGATGGATGCTATTATGGACTATTTGAGTGGAGCTAAGAATTTCACAAAGATAGATCTAAAGAGTGGGTACCATTAGATTCATATCAGAGAAGGTGATGAGTGGACTACTACTTTCAAGACAAGGGAAGGAATATATGAGTGGTTAGTCATGCCTTTTGAGCTAACCAATACACTGAGCACTTTCATGAGGGTCTTGAATGAGGTATTGAAGGAATTTCTGGGTAAGTTTTTCATTGTGTACCTAGATGATATATTGATCTTTAGTAAGACATTGGAGGATCATTTGATTCATATTCGCAAGGTGTTTGAAAAGTTGAGGGAAGAAAATTTGTTGATAAACTTGAAAAAATGTAGTTTTGTAAAGGAGTTGGTGTACTTGGGATTTGTAGTCTCAGGAGAAGGTCTTAAAATGAACCCAAAGAAAGTAAAGGCTATCCTTGAATGGCCTACTCCAAGGAGTGCGACAAAGGTAAAATCTTTTCATGGACTCATGACATTTAATAAAAAGTTCATAAGAAGTTTTAGCAGTATTTGTGGACCCTTGACTAAAACAATGAGAGGAGATAGGAAAGAGTTTAAGTGGACTATAGGAGCAGATAAGAGTTTCAATCTATTGAAATAGAAAGTTATTGAGAAACCTATTTTAGCACTTCCTAATTTTACAAAGGTGTTTCAAGTAGACTGTGATGCTAGTGGTATTGCAATAGGAGATGTTTTGAGCCAAGAAGGTAGACCTATTTCTTATTTCACTGAGAAGTTGAATGATGTAAAAAGAAAATATTGTGTTTATGATGAAGAATTTAATGGCATAGTTCAAGCATTGAAGAAGTGGAGACATTATCTTCTTCCCTAGGAGTTTTTTTTTTATATTGATCATCAAGCTTTGCAATATTTGAATAGTCAAGGATAATTGAACCAAAGGCATTTAAAGTGGGTTGAGTTTTTATAGAGTTATATATTTGTTTTGAAACACAAAAGTGGGAAGTCTAGAAAAGTTGCAAATGCTCTTAGTAGAAGACAACTTTTGCTGGCAAAAATGCAGATAGAGGTGGTTGGGTTCAAGGAACTTAGTACATTGTATCCAAATGATCCTAATTTTGGTGAAGGATAGAAGGCTTGTACAGAACCTATTACACTTGACAGGACAAAGTGGTTGGATTTCATGATCCAGGATAATATGTTGTTCAAAGGAAGCTAGTTGTGCATTCCCAAAAGTTTAATGAGAGAGAACTTCATCAAGAAGAAGCATAGTGAAGGATTGGCTAGACATTTTTGTAGAGATAAAACTATAGCTTTGGTTGCTAAAAATGATAACTGAGCACAATTATAGCAAGATGTGATGAAGTTTGTACAAAGTTCCCACATATGTTAGATGGTGAAAGGAGTGAAGTAGAATATAGAATTGTATCAACCATTGCCTGTACTAGAGAATTAATGGGAGGATGTCATCATGGATTTTACTGAGGACATAGTGTGGGCATGATTTTATTTTTGTGGTGGTTGATAGGTTTTCAAAGATGGCAGATGTTATTCCTTGCAAGAAGACTAGTGATGTTGGTCATGTAGCAGAGTTGTTTTTCAGAGAAGTGGTGAGATTACATGGTCTACCAAAGAGTATAGTTTTAGATTGAGATACCAAATTTGTTGGGTATTTCTAGTTTACATTCACTAGTATATTTTGGCAAATATGTGACTATGTGACCAAAACTTTTAGTCATGCCACTATAACTTTTAGTCAAGTGACTAAAATTGATCACATTCCACTATTTCTTTGTAATTTACAACAATAGGTGACTAAATAAGTGATTAATTGGTCATGTGGTAAAATCAAAAAGTCAAATGACTAAATAAATGATCAAATAAACTACTAAAGGATTGTTACTCACAAAATTTAACTACCCCCTAAAAAAGTACTAAATAATTAGTCACTAATAACTAGTCACCAAACTATTAAATAAAGGCTTATGATAGAATGTAGTGGTTATTTCTTATCAAGGTTCTTTAAATATTGGTTTTTCAGATAAATAGTCTAAGCAAATCCTTTCTTATCTATTTGCGACTTATTTTTCCATTCTCATTTAGGGTACTCCAACTAGTTTTTTTTAATGCTATACAAGGAGTGCATCAAGGAGACCATTTATTAAACAGAGCTACTAGGACTCAAACATGTAAAGAATGCTTTATTGATGCTAAGTAGAGTGAAGTTAAAAAATTAAAGATAAATAACCATTTAAAATAATATAAAAATATTTAAGTAGCGTGAAATTGAAAAATCAAAGATAATAACTATTTAAAAGTTAAAGAATGCAATTTAAAAATATATAAAACATAGTTTAAAAGATTTAATAATTTATAAATTATTATTAAAAAATAAACTAAAAAATATTAATATTTTATTCATAATTAAAAATATAGTTAACAACATCAATAATATATAATAAAAGTAAAACAATGTAAAAGTTAGCATTTTTTTATAAGATAAATTTATGAATTATAATATATTAATATTAATAGGCACCAAATTGAAATGGGAGAGGAGACACCAGAGTGACATGAGAGAAGAGGAAAAAAATGATTAAAGAAATGTCAATTTATCTCTGGACTTGATTGAGTGTGTTTCTAGCATCAATGTTTCAGATCACACTCTATGATCCATCATTAGGAAGAGAGAGTGCAAGAATAGTAATACTATACTTACCTCGATGGGGTCAATCAATGATTAAAGAAGTCATTGATCTTATTGAGTTGTCTTTTTGTTAGATTTGGAGCCTTGGAATATGTTTGGGTTAAAGAGTACCCTTAGGACGTGTGTTGGTGTAGGATATTGACATCATTGTGTTTATATTTATTACCATTGTATTTACATTATGCTTTTGACATTTTAGCAACAATTATTATTGTCCATCTCTTTCACAATTTTTATTGAATCATATGTCACTATAATATGATTGGTGTATACATTTTAAACCTTGGAATACAACTATTAGTTCTCGAAGACTTCTTTATTTTTGACATTCCATTTAACTTTCATTGATGTGTTCATCAAAGAATTCATTTAATTATCACCATTATCATTTTGTATTAGACATAACCATGCAATTTTTTTTGTATTGATAACATAGTTTTCACCACTTCTTTGTCATGCCATGAGTGTTTTGTGCCAAATTTTCATTGTATTATATTTTTTTCCTCATTGATGCATGCCTATGAATCTGTGTGTTGACACATCATTTAATACTATTAACACCATGTAATATGATTATTGTCTTTATTGTATATCATCATCTTCTTTTAATATTATAATTATATTTTACATTTGAAATAATATGTAAATAAAATAAAATTTAAATATCAATTTATCAATTGTTTTACAACAAGTTAATGTGCACAATAAAGAAAAACAAATCGTCATTCCTTATTACTTTCTTACATGTCTATTTTATCTAACCTTAAAATTAAATAATATAATAAATATATTTACAAAATAATTTTGTTATATTCTCACCCACACATTTATTATATATATATATTTTAATAACATATATATATATATATAGATATAGATATAGATATATATATATATACACCCTACTTTATTAAATTTTAGTTATTAAAAGAAAAGACAAATAAATAAATAAAACAAGAAAAAATGGTATTACCTTAGGTGGTTGTGTCTTCATTTTTTTCTTTTTTCCTTAGGCGAGAATGTTGTATTTTTCCATTTCCTTTTTCCATGCAAGTGTCGAACCAAGTCAGGGTAGTGGTAGAGTGGTTGTGTAGGAGCATGCCGACTGGGCATCAGGGCCCTTTATTGTTGCACTCTTCCCACCCATCCATGTCACTAGCCTCTTCCATTTACCATTCGAAGTGCAGCAATAAAAAATTCTCCCTTCACTAATAGCTTGGAGGGCATAGGCTCCCTCATTCCTAGCTTGGGATTTCATAATTCTTGCCTCAATTCAAAAATTGTTAACATCAATTTAAATCCTCAGAGGGACCTCATCTATCCCCCTAAATAATGTAAATGGAGGAGTGTAGGGCATATGTTTTTTTGCTGATTCTTGACTTAAATATTTAAAACTCTTCTCCCCACACAAAAATTTAGGAGCTTTAGGTATGCTACTAAATAATGTGATTATGGTTGAATATGTTTTTCTTTTTGTGTATGAATTACAATTTGTTTTGATATCTTATGTATCTTCTTCTTTTATTTTGTTGGTCAGTGTTTAGTTGGAAATGGAGATGAGGTTAGAGAATAGTAAGCACATCTTATACTCTAGCTTCCTTGTTTTCCTTCATGTTAGAAGATTTATATGTTTTAAATAGTTCATTTACAAAGGAGTTTGGTGTGTATTATACTTTAGAATTTCTCCATCCATTTGATTGAGGTAAATATTCATTTCCTCTATCCATCATAGGATTTTAAATTGTTAGCGTAGGGTACTGTTAAGTGGCCTACTATGAAATTTCTAATTTGCACAGGATTTCATACATCTATTATAAAGTTAGCTCGTAATGTTATAATTGATAGAATAGTCATAGAAGATTTCTCAATAGCCTTTATAATAGCCACTTGGTAGTTCTATTAAGGATATTTAATAATTTATGATAACTCTGCACCTAGTAAACTAGAACTTGGGGTTTCTTCATTAACACTTTTAATTGAGGTATTTAGTGGGCAAAATTGTGGTCAAAATTCTTATTTCGAGATTGTCACATAGCATTGAAATATTAAGTCATAGATTTTTTAAATATATTCCACACCCATTTTGTTCCCTCGAGCCTCTCCAACCACCCATGAAATAAACTCCATCCACAAACTACATAGGGGCAATGAAGGAGGCGGTGGTGATGAAAAATCTAATCTTGAATCCAAAGTCACAAATGCACCATGAGAGAAGGCCCTAAACCTAATAATGGATACATATGATTCATTCCTTTTTATATTGATATATTAAACTTATAGCCACTCACATCCTCAAAATGTGCAAAGGAATAGAATCACCTTACTATCACCATTTAATTCAAATTAGCTTGAAGTAATGCTGTAATAGATTGCCTATGGTCAAATCTTGTGTTTTCTTTTAATCATAGTGGCTGATCATTGTTTATAAGCTTGGAAAGACCTTTCTATTCATTAGTGTCCTTACTTTCTAGGGCCAAGAAATTAGATAATTTTATTCCTTTTGTTCCCCAAAAAATTAGATAGCCTATTTTCTTTTATAAATATTGGGCCACTATAAGCTTCTTAGAAAAAAAATGTAGATTTAAATTTCCTTAAGGATTCTTAGATGTTTCCAATTAGGGAAGGATGCTTTTTTCAATACTATTCTCGCATTTTTTTAGCATATGCAATATTTAGTCCTACAAGGAGTGATATCAATTATGCTTCATTATTAGTATTACGACCTAGTGTTGAGTTTCTCCCAATAAATTCATCCTTAAATAATGAAGCACATCAATATGTGCTTGAGTGATATCACTTTGTGTTGCATCATAAAATTTCTAGAAACTCCCTTCTAGTAGAGCTTTCCATTTTTCATCTTTATACTATTTTTGAAACCAATTCATCAACAGGAAGACTATATGCAAAATACCATTATTTTACTATTCATATCTTAGATTTGGAATTTTTGCTAACATTCTTAATTATCTTTTTTTTCATGTACTCTTGAAGTTTATGGTCAAGTGTTTTGAACATCCTTCAAAACTTCTTAGGTTCTCAATACTTCACAAATCTACCCAAGTCAAATCTGACATAAGACAAATAATAAAGATGCTTTCCAAAGGACTTGTAGCCATGAAATGCCCTTAGGTCAACAATAATAATGTTTCCATAACATTTTTAGAAATGTCCACTCCATTTAAAGCTTCAAAAGAAAAATAATGTGTATCCTTGATAAGATACTACAAAAAAAATGATGTACTATCTCATACACACTTAACATAATGAAGTAGAAGGGCTATTAATTGATCTTTTAAATATCTATTAATGGTTGGAATGTTATTGCTAGCTTCCAATAATCCAATCGTGTTACATTTAGAGGAGTTGAGCATGTGGATGCAGATGTATGCCATATAAGATCTACATGCTAGTCCAACAACTAGGGAACCTAATTGCATTTGATTAAATAATAGGCAGATTTGAATTTATAATTTTCATCTTTACTCCTTGTCTAGAAAAGGGTGATCCCCCTAAATAGCACTAGATTATAAATGGATGTTCAGTGCTCTTTAAAAAAATTAGTTTTCTAGAATAAAACCATAGTAACATGGGGACGTATCTCCCCCATTTTTGCCCCATGCACTAGGGACTTGAATGCACTGGGGAATTGGGGACTCTGTTCCCCCATCCCCAATGGTGCCACCAAATTCCACCACCTTCACCAAGGATGGTGGGATGTCCAAGTGTTAATTATTATTTGATTTTACTATTTATATTCAATGTTTGATGTTCCAATTCAATGCAATATTCAAGTATTTACTCTTTTACAGCTTTATATCTTATATTGCAATAAATCTTTTCATAACTAGCATTTTAAGTACCATATATAATATATACAACCCCCTCAGTCCCCATGCCATCACCCCCCTCCATCCCCTTATCATCCCCAAATTAAGGCCCCTTTGTCCCCCTATCCCAGAAACTTGTTCCCCCGTTCCCCCAACCCCCCATCCCCTAGGGTGGTGTAACTATGAATAGAACATAGATCAAATTTGTGTCATTTTGCTTCTAAATTTCTTGATCTAGACATTTCCCCCAATAATATTTCCCTTTAATGACCATTTCCTAAGATAATTTTCTTTTTTATTCAACTAAATATTTGATACTAGTGAGAAGTGCATTACCAGGCCAATAATCCTACCAGAATTAATCTTTTTTGCATTTGCAATGTTATAGGTTAATGTGGCTACAATCATAATCCTCAATGCCACTGTGAGATTCTGAACAACAAAACCTTACAAGATCTTATCATTATGAAAATAGAAATTGGAGATGTATCTGCCATATAGTCTAATGTGAGAATATCATGCTAGAACAAGTTAGGCATCCTTCAATCCCTCTCGTTCTTGTTTAATATTGCATATGATCTCCCATTAGATTAATGACAACTTATGTTCCTTTCTGAATTGATTAATAATAATTTCATGCAATTTGATGAACAAACAAGTGAGCTATTGAGGTTAATACTTAAAATACAGATAGTCTCATGAGTTGTCCATATAGTGACAATGTTAAATGGTGACAATGTTAAATGTATGCCTTGTGAGCCCCATATTTGCACAAGCTACTAGTTCCATAGAATTGGGTTTGGTAGCAAACTGTAGATGGTAGATAAGTCCATGTTACTGTAGGCCTTGAAGACCAATGGTATTTGCCTGTGGCATGTCAAGCTATTCCACTAGATATTTCTTCTTGCTGAAGGTTGAGGATCTCCATGTGTTTGAAGAATTCATTGGCCACAAGTGTCCTCCTTTATGACATATCTGCATAGTAGAATAAGTTAGTTAGTTAGTGAGGAAGTCGCTGGTCATAAGTGTCCTCCTTTGTGACATATCTGTACAACAAAATAAGGTAGTTAGCTAGTGCAGGCCTTGTAGACCAATGATATTTTCTTGTGGCATGTGGCATGTCTAGCTATTCTAGCAGATATTTCTTCTTGCCTTGTTCCACAAAAAAACAACATATAATAGTCAACAATAATATGTACGCTCATTGCAACATAGGAGAAGCATGGAAAAGTCACATATCAAACATTTTTGTGCAATGTGATTGCTCTGACAAGATTCATTGGAATTACTCCTATGAATTATGTTTCAATATCTATGCCTATTTATCATTTTGTATTAACTTATAGGGATCTTGCATTTGTTATTAGGCAAGCAACATCCTTTGCTTTTCCTAGTGATTCCTGAGTAAACAATATGCTTCCCATATAACATGAGTGAATATATGAACTAGGTAGTCAATACAGTTGGTATTTGTTTCATTGCACAAATTAACATAACATTATTACTTGGAGAACTACATCCAATAACATACCAACAGTGAGTTTTGCATTAAAAACAAAATCTAGTATAGAGGATTATCATCACAACCTGCTTTAAATATGGAGTTAAAACAATGACCAAATTTTAATTCAAACAAAAATACCAAAAGGAATCATATCTAAGGAAATGATCTTTGAAATAGAACTCTATAAAGTTATGCCGCTTAGAGAATGACAATAGATAATAAAGGAACACTGTTTTAACAAGATTATGTGTGTATCACACAATAAGTTTGGTCTATGTTGGAGTGGAATTTAGGATGTTGTTGTGAGCAGGGTTACTGATGCAGTGTGAAATAAGGATAATAACTAATCTAAGCTAGGTGAAATAAAGTTACTTAATTCACAAACAGGAAATCTAAAACAGTGTACAAGAAAGCAATAGTGGAAAATTCTTAACTGTCAAATTTAGCCTGTGTTGTCACTATTGGCAGATGCAGATTGTGTCATGTTGCACAATTAATTTAAGAACACAAATTTTAAAGAAAAAAGAGGATAAGAAACCCAAACCTATTTATTATTTAGGATGTAGAATAATTATAAACCCTTAATTGTTCTTGTTGATTGATCAACCACTCTTTAGTATTTTGAATTCCTTCTCAACCCATAGAAAGCTAAATGTTCATTAATTTTCAATATCCTTTATCATCAGTACCTACAATGTTGATCTATATATTCACATGTTTTTCATTATCCCGCAATATGGTAAAGGACAAAGTCACCAATCTACACATTGATATATTTTATTTGGATGTATTCCACTATATATTTGCAACAAATATTCCAATGATATTTTTGTGGCTTCCCAAGAACACCATAATACCTTGTATTATCAAAAAAATCACAACATAGACATGAAAGTCTAGTTGGAGCTAAGGGATGTCACCTTTTTCTCCATGGAAGACCTTACAAATCAAAGGATTAGAAAAGACTGATTTTAGTAAATGTATATCATCATGTAGAGCAATAACGCCCACAAGTTAATCATCTTTCTATTTCAATATTTGAGTTAGAGCAGTGAAATCAATAAATGATATCAAAATCTATTGTTCTGCATCTACTACAAAGACATTCTCAAATAATTATAATTTATAGATAAGAAAGAACTTCTAACCAAATCTTTCTTAGATCCATGATTAAAGCAATAGTTCACTAACACTTAATTAGAATCTAAATTATACAATTCCAGAGGGGTTGGCTCTTTCCATATCTTGATTTTCTATTCATGAATTAGGTGGACCAATTGAATATGTTGTTTAGTGGTGCCTATTTGTCAAGTAGTATAGAACTAGGTTGGAATCATTTTAGTTGTTACATGCAATAGTCATTCAATGTCTGTGAGATGTCTTTTATCCCAAAATTTAGGTGGTCCAAAATTCCTTAACTGCCAAAGCATTGGGTGGTCCAAAAATTTAGAGATATAAATGATTGAAAGTAATAATGCAAACTAAATAATGATTCCAAACCTACAACAAAAAAACCTTCAATAAATTTTGTTCAAATGATGTAGTAAAACATACTTATTTAGCTTCAAGAAAGACTATTAATTGTGGAAAGAAATAGGTCCACTAGCTCACAAGTCTATCCAAGAAAGAAGTAAGAATGGTGAAGGAAATATGGCTCTAGGACAATTATGTATAGCCAAGACTAAGTTTGAATGGATATACAAATTATTGTTACTATTTTTCAAGAAACCCTCATCAAATTTGGCCTCTAAATTCCTATAAATCACATGCTAGGCACCCTGAAGTGGTTCAACTTGCACTATAGATGGAAAAGTTAATGACCTCCAATCTATGCCTTATGTCACCTCAAATATGGAATCACTTTTTTACTTTCAAATCTACCTTTAAAAACTCTATCAATACTTCTATAAACAAGTTCAATTAAGTTTCCCTAA
The DNA here is from genome assembly GCA_028749045.1 of Cupressus sempervirens. Lineage (NCBI taxonomy): Eukaryota > Viridiplantae > Streptophyta > Pinopsida > Cupressales > Cupressaceae > Cupressus > Cupressus sempervirens. Next base: position 742,291,173 of record CM053789.1, on the reverse strand, counting down.
AATGAGATCACCTCAAGAATAGCCTAGAAATATCTTTCACCATTGATATACCTAATCTTATGAACTATTTTGTCTTTAAAAGCTCTTGATTCAAACCTTTTCTTTAACTGTCAAGCCAAGCTCTCCAAAATGAAATTTCTTGAATATCTTCAATTGGGTGCCCAAATTCTCTTTTTATTCATCTTCCTCAAAACCCAATGCCATTTTTAGGTTATTTGACAATTGTAATTAATATGCAAAAATTTGTGGTCCAGTTAACCAATAAAATTCTATATTGTGCTTTTGCCCATGGGCAATTTAGTCCTAGGAAATTGATGGATGCCATAAGATTGCTTGATGCCAACCAATATATTAATTTCCTAAATTATCTGCTATAAGCATTAAGTTTTTTTTTTTGGAGTGAACTATATAAAATTGAACAATGATACAAATTTCTCCTTTGAATGAATATGCACATTGCATCTTTGCAAAATCTAAGGAATAAACCTACATCTTACACATCTTGTCAAATTATCTTCTTTGGTCAATCCTCAATTAAAATAAAACTACTTTAAGAAATGCACTTATTAGTCCCTGTTGCCCATAGGCAAGGACTAATGTTTTCACTCAACTTTTGCATTAAATTGTGCCTTGGGAGTCAGGATAATCGAAAAATAATCCCATAAAATTATGCATTGTTTCTCCCTTTCTTAAAACGTCATTTCCTTTCAAAAATTATGAAATTCTCATTGGTGGGAATCAATTTTCCTGGTAGTCTTTTGGTTTTCCTTGTCATAAAATTCAACCCAAACAAATCTATTTAGACAGCCCACTGTACGTGCTTTTTACATGCTCTTGTGACATGGCTTGTCCATGCTTTCTTGAGATTGGTGTTATGGATCAGGGTTTCTTTATTACAATAGGTGATTCTATTTTTTTAATGCATGGAATTACTTCATCTTGTAGCTATAGATCACCAAGTATATCTTCCTAACATTTCTTATTTTAGGTGATTTCATTTTATTGCCCTATCCCCTTTTTCATTGCTAATAGGCTTTCACTTGTGGGCGAGAGCCCCCATAAATTCCTCACATTGTTGGTTGTGTCAAAAAAAAATTTGGTTTGCAACACCAATTTCCTACCTATCACATATGCATTACAGTAACCTTCTTATAGCAATTTTGAATGATAGAGTAGCTAGCACAAGATAGAGAGCTTCTTTTTCATGAGAGGGAGCTACTAGAAGTCTTTCGTTCATGAGTGGGATGCTACCAATACTTATTATAAGAACTTAAGAAATAGGGGCACTGATGTGTTGACAAAGAAACAAATGGAGTGTGAGGAATCAGATATTTTGGTTGATAGGGATGATCAAGATGTGCTCCTACAATAGGTGGTGAAAGGCATGTCTAACATGTATAGGGTCATCTATATCCACCACAGCTCAGCAAAAAACTCAAGTTAGAAATGTTGGAATTCTGCTTTACTCCATTAAATATCTCCTCTTCCTCTTTAATAGCTGAGCTTCCTTACTAGGAAAAGATGAGGGCAACCTCAATGGATGGCCATGGTCCTAGATGACATCCTCTAGTGTGTTTTTGCATTTTTGTTGCATTTATTTAGGGTTATTCAGTGAAATCCTCTGGTTATTTGGTGAAATTATCTAGTTATTTGTAGAAATTGTAGGGTATTTTTTGATTTTATTTTTTTGTATGCTGTGGTGTAGGGAGGAGGGAGAGGTAGGGCATTGATATGAACTAGATATCCTCACTTGAATATGGTGAAGAGGTTGTTGTGTCTTCTCCAAATAGCACCATTTCATCCTTTCACATGGAAGAGGGCAGGCTTTGTTGCAATGGCAAAAACAATAGGGAGAGTGATAAGGCATCCTGGAGAGGTAGTGAGAAGAGGAAGGAGATAATAGCAAGAAGAAGCTCTGCCTTTCCAAAGATCAGTTGGCTCTCCTAGAAGGAAGCTTTAAAAAGCACAACACACTCAATCCGATAAATATTTGCTCAAATACTTTGAAATAAGTTCTCAAATTCTTTAAATTTGTGCTCAAATCCTTTAAAAAATTTCTCAAATTCATTTTATAATTTCTCAAAACCTTTAAATAAGTGCTCAAATCCTTGAAGTAAATGTTAAAAAAATCTAAATAACTGCTCAAATCCTACTCAAACTCTTTAAATAAGTGTTGAAATAAATTTATGGTGCAGAAGCAAAAATTGCCCTAGCAAAGCAGCTCAACCTTTGTCCATGGTAGGTTGGAGTCTAGTTCCAAAACATACTGCTTACAAATGGTGTGAAGTAGACAGAAATGGAGTGCAAATTTTTGAAGTGATGCTATGAAAATTTGATGGAAGAGAATAGACGGTTGCAGAAGGAAGTGCATGAGCTGCAAGCTTTGAAGGTTTGAACTCCATTGTACATGCAACTTCCAGCAGCAACCCTCACCATGTGTTCCTCTTGTGAAAGAGTGGGAAGTCTCATCCATAAGAGATGAATGGAATCACATCAACTACCTTAAGAATAATTTGAAGGAATCAACAGTTTTCATATATTTTGCAAATGTTATTCTCTTATGATTATAATTTATAGGCTTAAAATTTGTAAGCTTCTTTTAATAAGATCAAAATCTTTTATAGGTCAATTATGTCCTTGCCATCAAGTATAAAATATCCCAAAAATGGGTGTGCAAAAGCTCGGAGTTCTTTTTACACCTCTAAAAAGGCTAGAAATAAAATTGTACAAGCTGATCATCAGTAAAATTTAAAGAATCCTACAATGGATTTAAATATACATCATTTCATTATCATAATTAGCCAAGTCAAATGGATTATAGGAATATGAAGGCACTTCCACCATTAGCATGTTTGTTTGAGAATATGGAGAAATATACTATTTGGAATCTTGTATTTGTCTATGGCATCTTTTCTCTGAGGTTCTCTAGTATTTCTCTCAAATTATCTCTACTTTCCTTTAAATACATCCATGCAACAAGAGATTTTGTTCAACTCTTTTAAGTTTTTTTTTGAGATTATCAGTAAAAACCTGACATGAAGGAAAAGCTATACATTGGATGCTTTAAACAACCATCAATCTCAAACATATCAATACCAGATATGGAAGTTCTATGGAGTTCAATTTATCATGATTTATGACCCCTTGTTGAATTTATTGTAGGCAATGGAGAGAAGGGAAAAATTATCTGTTCATGTTCCACATATAGCATATGAGTTGAAAGGGAATGTAGTTGATAAGAAAAGAATAGGGGGATGGAAGGCATCACCTTTCATTATAAGTATAGTAGACTAGCACATTCTGAAATCAAAGCAATGCTTGATTTCAAGTAACATCTAGAGTTTCATTTATTATTATTATTTATTCATTTGTTAAGTGTTAAGCATTATGTTTGAGTAGACTTATGTTAAGTAACATCTATAGTTTCATTTATCATTATTATTTATTCATTTTTTAAGTGTTAAGCATTGTGTTTGAGTAGACTTGACACAAGATTTTTCAAATAAGAGGCTTATAATTTACCGTCGTGTATTATACTTATCTCATCTTTTTGTAGAACATTAAACAAATGACAGTAAGTTTACTCTTTTTGTGTGGATTAATAGCTTGTCACTTCCTCAACAATATAATCTTTATATGGTCTCTCATTTTTCTTTTTGTGTGGATTAACAGTTTAGCACTTCCTTAACAACGTAATCTTTATATGGTCTCTCATTTTTTTGAGTTTTGAATTGTGATTTAATTACTTTGAATATGTGTTGTCAATCTATATAGTTTTAATGGCCCTATCCTCTAAATTTATTTTTACTTAAATTAGATGAAATGATACTAATGTTGAATTCATGTGATACTTTGCAATGAATGAGGTGGCTGAAAGGTTTGCATACTATCCAGTTGTTGTGAACATGTTCTCATATGTGATAACAAAGATGCATGGGAGAATACCAAATGCTGCTAATTTTGTTACAAAATAGATAGGTGCTGCTTTTGTGCTCATACTACCTAGATCCTTCCTTGTTGATGCATATTTGGGATGCTTTAAAACAATTATTATCTTTTCTTGCATTTATGTTGTGGTAAGGAATAATTCAGCTTGCCCAATTATTATTAGTATATATCACAAACTTATGAGCCCCTTATTTGAGGTCTTGTATTCAAGTCTATTTGAACTTAACACATAATAATAATTAATATTATTAAATAATAATTAATCTTGGTTTTGACCTATTTTACAGGAGATGTGCTACTCCTAAATGGATCAATAAGCTCTCTCAGGCCAAAAGAATGAACTGAAAGTGAGTGTGAACCAGCTTCCAAGTCTCAGATTGGGTTTTTATATGTTGCTCTATACATAATTGCACTTGGAACAAGAGTAATCAAGCCTTGCATCTCCTCCTTTTGGAGTAGATTAGTTTGATGAAATGGATGAGGAAAGAAAGGGAAAGTACTCCTTCAATTGGTTCTTCTTTGGCATTAATACTGTGCACTGCTAGGCATAACTATGCTTGTATATGTTCAGGACATAAATGGATGGTTGTGTGGATTTTGGATTCCACCGTAGCCATGTTGGTATCTATAGTTGTTTTTGTGTGTGGAGCTCCTTTCTACAGGTTCAAGTATCCTACTCAAAGTCCTCTCAAAAGATTTGCATAGGTGTTATTTCAATTTGTATCTATAACCAAATGGGGAATGAAGGCTGATGAGAATAATGTTTTATATGAAGTGAATGGTGAAGCATCTTCCATTGAAGGTTTTTGGAAGCTTGATCATACTCATTAGTACACATACATTATGTTTTGATATCATGTTGTTTGAGTTGGTTTTTCTCAAATAGACCATCTTAAATCATATTAATAGGTATGTCTTCTTAAAAAAATGGGATCAATCTATTACAAATCTCCTATTGCCTGGTATCATAACATATAAAATGTTTTGTCAAAAATGGTTTGTTTTCACCTCCACTATAATCACACTAGCATGGATGAAATATTTAGCTATACATTTCAACCCCAATGCCCATCAACTGTACTCTTGCACCCTACTGGGGTACAAGCACTAGTTTGAATTTTCATGCTTGTTGTTAGATCTATAATTGATTGTGGTGTTTACATTATTTATGAGCCATGAAATAGTTGAATCCCTACATCTGTGTATTTAACATTCTATTTCGGGCATTGAAAGCTACGCCTTTTTTTATTTCCTTAGTATAAATCTATTTGTTATGCAACTTATGTTATTGAAACTGGCATAACATTAGAAAATTAATATTTTGTTGACAAGAGCACCATATGAAGCCACTTTCTCTTCTAAACAATTCAATTTAATGGTTTTCAAAAATAATAAGAAGACAAAAGAAAATTTAAATTTTAGGTAATTCAAAATTTTTAAATGCAGAGATTAATGTCTTTCAATTTTTCTAGCCCAAAGGTTAATGAAGGAAAATCAAGATAATGACGCATCTATGCTAAATTCATTAAACATACTCAAAAATAGCTATAACTCGTAATAGCACACTGCAATGACTATTAGCAATAGACTAGGTGAACTAACAAGTAGGATTTTAGCTTGCAAAATTTTGATACAAAAAGAGTTTGCACTCAGGACTTGGTCCCATAGAGTGGATCATCAACTTGATTATTGGTGTGTGGGAAGACTCATGAAACTATATTTTGCAACTAGAAAAATGTACAAAATATTGCCCCTAAAAATAAAATTTCCTATATTATTGGCAAGATGGTTTGAACTCCAGCTCTAGAAAGAGGATAGAGGTTTCATGGAGCCGCTCAAAAACTTGCAACATCTTTTGCACAAATGACATGCTTTGTGTGGTAATGTTTTAGTGTTAGTAAATTTGAATAGAAATTTAGTATTTTGTGTTATTGTAACCAAATATCTGATGTTCCATGAAGCCTATTAACCTATACATGGTTTTGAGTACCCTTGTACTATAACTACAAAAAAAGATCAAGTGAGTAACCTCTGTGGAAACTGCCATCAAAGAGTTGCATGGTGCAGGAGAAACCCTAGATGATTTCTAGTGAAAACTAAACCTATAATATGAAAATAACCTTATAAAACTAAACTACCATTTCTTGTGGTGGGAGATTTTATGTAGCTATTGAAGACAATGAATTGAAAATTTGCAGCATCCACTTCTGAAAAAAAAAATTCCAAAAGGTGGGGAGTTGTGGAGAAATGACAAATAGATCAAGTTTGACTTTTATTGCTATTATTCAATATATCTAGAGGTGGTCTTTTGTGGAGATTAAAGAAATGATGTTTGTGAAGAAAAATATCAAATCTACCCTCGATGTGGCTACTAGGTAAACTCTGGTCCATAAAAAATTCAGACTTTGTCAGTTTTAGTGGTTTGAAAAAAATTGATGTCTACATAAGCATACATAAGTGAGTATATTTTTAATGTAGGATATTATTATTCAGCTCATTTTATTGGCATGAACATCTTGGCATTCTTACTTTTATATGTATATTCAATTACAATTGTTTGTGAGCATAGTGATTAAAGTTTTCTACTGCCTTTTATAGGGTGCTGGAAAATCAGCAATATTGAACAGTCTAATTGGACACCTTTTACTGGTACACATTATATCTCTTCCTTTTTTATAATTACTTCGAGCTGAGTGTAATGCCAAATATAAATGTTCTTAGGATTAGGTGTTCCCCCAATTTGGTGAATTTATATGGCCTTACTACATTTCATTTGTCTATATGTGGTAGCCAATAGGGTAAAATGGAGCAACTCGTGCACCTATTATTATTGATTTTCTACAACATAGTAGTATAAGAATTTGGGTTATATTCCTCCAAATTGAGAACAAGACTCAGCTAGTTTCTACTAGTGAGTAGTTTTTCCTCATTATATAGTTGAATATATTTTCTTTGAGTTGAATATATTTTCTTTGATTTGTAAAAAATATTATCAACATATATGCTATCTTTGATACAAAATACCTATGGCAATGACCTCTTAGAATTAAATACAAAAATATGTTATGGATACCTCTATTCCAATTGTGTGCTAATGCACATTTCTCCTATGCTGGTTCTATTGTCTCTACTTTCCTATGCCCTTACCCTATAATTTTATGGGCCCTTGCCCCCCTAAATAGATTATTGCTGCCCATTTGCAAATTGATGGGCTGAAGCACAAGGGTAGTCTAGCTGCTATACCTATTGTTTCAACTCTTCATTTATGTCATCACTTATCACTCAACATCCTACATATTCGTAGTGACCTACCTAAAATAGTCACCCTTTTTTTCCCTCTGCATGCATAAAGCATCTTCTAGTAGTGATAGTATTCTTCCCTACCTCTATAATTCTATACAGGCTACCTTCATGCTCTATTGATCTAATATAAGATATGTGAATGGCTTGTAAGAACTCCTATAAAATTTTAGGGCTTGTTGTTGAGCTTGTGCTTATAGCTTCCCATTCCTCGGGCTACTTGTGGTAGTTAGAGTGGGTAATTTTTGCGTGTCTATACCTGATGGGATCCACATGCTCTTGGTTGGTGATCAAGAAGCTTTCATGCATGAAGAGGTCACTTGTAGACATATACCATTCCCAAGTTGGATATTGATCCTTAATAGGTGTTTATGTAGCCCAAAAAAGCTTTATTTGTTCACCCTAAATGCATGCAGAGGTAGCCTTATAGTGTCTATTCTCTTCCCCAATACCGCTCTCTCTAATTTTATATTTGGTCATATCTACTTCTATTGCTAGGGTTAGGGTCAAACTCTTTTTTGAGGGATCTTAGCTAGTCATCCATTATAGTGATTACGTCTTTCTCTTGTGAAACTATGAGCTCTATTTGAGGTGCTTTCCCCAACTAGAATTACAAGAGTTTGTGATTCTGCAAGTTGTGTTTGGTCTAAATTGATCATCTATTCCCTAATAGGTCCTAGGTGCCCCCTTTCTATAATTGTGTATGGGAATAGTTGTTCCAAATTTCTCCTTAGTCTTTGGCCCCTATTTTTCCTTGTTGCTATTAGATCCTAGTGTATCCCTTTCCACACCCTACCCCTATAGAAAGTTGAGTCCTTGACTCAATGCCAACTTGAGCACTTGGTGTTGTGACAATAGTACATAAAGGAGTAATGTTGAGTGTGATAGGGTTGTCTTGTGCACTTGTGATGGTTTCTTGGCAAGACTATAGAATAATAGGGATCCATTCCATAACCTAGAAAGGAAAAGGCAGTGGATCTCCTAGTAGACTCTGGTGATTGAGTAGATTTTGTAGTTGTTGATGATTTGATTGACTTAATCGACACCTCTTCATTGCAGGTTCTTTCTTCATTCTGACCTTGCTTGCTCCTTTCCTATCCCATCTATTCTATTTTGGCAGAAAGCCATTGGTTACATACATAATTTCTACAAAAGACACTGCAAAGAGAGCTACTACCTTTACTTTTGTCCATGCTCCATTGATGCTAGGAGGTTTCGGTCCCAATTTAGAAATGTAACTACAACCTTTGCCTTTGATATAGTACCAATCTTACTTTCTATGTGTTCGTAGTTCCCAAGGAACAAGTTACTAATACACTCCTTACCTAGTGGCTAGTGGCCCTTATAAATAGTAGGGCTTTGTCTGGCTCATAGCTCTATCTAGGGCTGCCCTTTAGAATAGTAAGGGTAACTAGCTTTACTGGGGCTTGTTTTGCTACTGGTGGATATAGAAAAATAGAGATCTATATCTTTGGATGAGAGATATTGGCCCCTACTTATCTTTAGGCAACTAGAACTGGTTCAATGGTCATTGTTGCAAAATCAATGGCTGGATCTGTTACTTAATCTTATTCTACTTCATTGCTTAATCAGATTGATTGGCCATGGATATATAGGGAAAAATCATATGCTGGAAGCTTTGCTGCATGTGTGGAAATGATTCTGTTGTCTCTATTTGGCTATGCCCTTACCCTTTCTCTTGTCCCTATCTCTGGTTGAATGTGTAGCCTAAAATTAATTTTTTTTCTTCTAGTATATGTTGCTTAAGTATATAAGTTATTTGAAACCAATTATGAAAATGAAGTGGATTTTAAAACTCTATTGTAGTCTTGTTTCCTTTGTTGTTATAGATCTCAACATTACTGGTTTCCAATCACATTGATTCCAACTCTGTAAAATTTCCCCTAGTAGTAATCTATCTAACTACAAATAGATCTAACATTTTCATAGACTCAATCCAGTAAGAAAAGCACATGACATTAATCTACAACATTAGCATATAAATAATTCCAACTTCAACCATATAAATAATTTCAACTTCAACTGTATGCTTGCTAATTAAGGCTTACAAAAGTAGGCCTAGACAAATAGAATACAATGTTACACCAAATTTATTTTTTCTTTTTTCTTATGAAATAGAGAGACAATGTTCTACCATGATTAGAAGCATGGTTATTAGTTAATAGGTATATTTCTAATTTCTTTGCTAATTCTGTAAATGCTCTAGAATGGATTTACGCATTGTTGTCTAAAATGCTCTAGGATGCTCTGGATGATGCTTTAAAGATTGTCAAAGAGATGCCTTTCCCATATGTCATCTCATGGAGTGTTATGGTTGTAGGATATGCAAAAAATGGTTTATTTAAAAATTCCATCAAGGTGTTTAAGGAAATGAGATTGATAGGTTTAAATCTAAACTCTACAACTATTGCCAACATCCTCCCAGCCTGTGCCAAAGTTAGATATTTGAAACTTGGCATGGGCATCCACCAAAACCTTTTCTTTTTTATTAGCATGTACCTATGCAGGCTTAGTGGAAGATGGACAAAAATAATTCAATGTCATGAATGAGTCTCACTACATTATTCTAACCATTGATCATTATGTGTGCATGATTGATTTTTTGGGTTGTGCTGGCTATCTTGAGGAAACTCTTAACTTTATCATCAAAATGCCAATTAGACCTAAGATGGTTATGTGAACATGTTTTCTTGATTCCTATAGACCTTATAATAATATAAAGTTAGGAGTATTTACATCAAACCTTCTCTTTGAGTTGTACCCTAATAATACTAGAACTTATGGACTTCTATCAAATATCTATTCAAAATTTGATAGGTGGGGTGATGCACAAATGGTGAGGAGATTGATGGAAGGTAGATAAATAAAAAATATACTTGGATGTAGTTGGATTAAAGGCCACAAGACAACAAATATTTTCTATGCAGGAGACATATCACACCATAGATATAGGAGATCTATAAACAGTTGGAGAATTTGTCCTAGGAGATGAAGGTAGCAGGGTATTTTCCACATTTGACACATGTATTGAATGATGTGGAGGAGGAGGAAAAAAAAACTCTTCATCTACTACCATAGCGAGAAGTTGGAAATTGCATTTCCCCTAGAGAAACTATTAGGATCACCAATAATCTTCAAGTATGTGTTGAGTGCCCCAATGCGACCAAGTTTATCTCCAACATTATTGCTAGAGAAATTGTTGATAGAGATGTAAATAGGTTTCATTATTTTAAACAAGGAAAGTATTATTGTGGAGATTATTTTTGAACACAACAAAACTATAATGTAAACAATGAGACTTGCATCATATCAAGTTTCAAGTGATATAGAAGTGATTGGTTATTATTTTAAGTTTTTAAAACATGAGTTTTCCTCTATTTATAGATGTAGAACATGTTCTTAAATTGGTAAACTCGGATGCCCATGATGACATGTAAATCATTGACTACATATACTGATATTGTATATCTATTCAAATCCTCTTTTAGAATTGGCATGAAGTGATGCAGAGGATTTAGGGGTCAAGATGATTTAAAGGAATGTTCTTGCAAAATGGTTTAATATCCTTGTCTCCTCAAGTGTTCCTAAAGACACCTTAAGGCTACAAAAGGGTAAATTAATATCCAACACTTGTCAATGTCTCCCAATGGTTCCAAACACCTATTCTCAAATATTGTGATAAGAAACAACTGATTACAAAGCTTTAGCCAACCACTATGCACTCAAACCCTTCTATGCACTCTATTCAACCCACTAGCCCAATTAGGCCTATTGGGACTGTTTTGTCCATTTTCTCTAAAAAAAAATTGAAAAAATCCCCAAAATAAATTACATTTTGAGACACCCATTTCAGATTATAACAACATATCAAAAACTTAGATATAGTTGTTTTGGAAAAAACTTCTTGTTTTGGCACAAAGGATTATTTTTACATGCAAATTACCCCACTTTTACAAAGGAAGTATGAGAAATACTTATCCACACACCTTTTAGCTTTCAAAAATATTTTAATATGACCCCAATAAATGTATTATCAAGTTATTTTGATGACATGAAATTGTTTAATGCAAAAACTCCAAAACCCTCACCAAATCATGCTTAAAACTAGGGCCTTCTTGTTCAAACCCCAAAACTCACTTCCAAACCTTTCCTCTTCATATTCACCATTAATTTACCATCCTCTAACACTATTTCACATAAAAATGCTACCTCCTTAAGGTAGATCTTCTGCTGCTACACACTAGCCATCAATTTTCACTCATTTTCTCTGTCAAACCATGGTGTACACCTACAACTTCACATATCCTACATTTTAATTGGATTAGGAATGTATGGTAAAAGTTATATAGATCCTCTCCTATGAGTAATAGTATCTTACATCCATAGAAGGGCTCCAAATTGCATTTTGGGCCTCCCAAGTCACTATAGAACTTATAAAGTCTAATTACAGTTAGCACTACAGTAAAGTTTGATCAAGAAATTTAATCACAAAATTCAAATCTACTAATATCACTATTCAAATATTGCCTAAACCTTCAAACATCAAGATCAAATGAATCCAATCACAAGACTTTCAACAATATGAAAGAGATTTGTAAGAAAATGATTGTTGTATTTCCCAGTTCTGATCTATCCATACAGAGGTTGTAATAATCATCATCTACATTGAAAAATGACTTTAGAGACTATATAAGCCTTCCCCAACCAACTCCAACCAATATCCAATCAAAGGAATGATTAAAATTCTAAAACAACTCATAATTCCCCTTTCCCTCCAAACTGTAACTAACTGTTAGAGTTTGAAAATTTGAAATTAAAACTTTATTTAAATTGACTCCCAAATACTCCTAGAACCCTAAACAACTAGCTTTGTATCCTTTTAAGGATTTATTACATTTTTTGTGCCTCATAAATCTTATTTTCCATTACATTGAATATTTAGGACCTATGGCCCTTCTAGGACCACTAGGACCAATACACTGAAATCCTTTATTTACTTCATGAAAGGCCATTATAGGCTTTAGGACTTCATAATTATCTTGTGTGTCTTTGAAACACCTTCAAGCCCTCTTGGTAAGTCTAAACTTTTATTTTCCCTCCAAGATGCTCTTGCATCAATAAGGGTCATGAAATTGAATTATTTATGGAAACATGCAATCTCTGGGTCAAAAAGCTGGGGGAAGAGGCAGATAATGGGAAAAACTAAAGTAGAGGAGCCCTTGAAGGGATTGGGAAAGATACTTGACCAACATATGCTTGTCAATTCAATTAAATGTAAGAAAAAGACTTACAATCAATTTCATGCTTGGAGTTCTTTATTTTAACCTCTGTCATTTTGTTTGACCCTTCATTGACACTGTCCTTATTTTTTTTTTTAGGATATCAACTTCTTGGGTAGCATGTACCCTACATTTGTTTCTCTTCCCAATTTGTGGTAAAGAAATAGAAGATTATGGTGCTACAATAAATGACTATGACAAAGAAATTTACAACCGTTTGTATGAAATTGGATGTATCAGTTTGAAAAAAATTTGTCACTTACTCAAAATGGGCTACCTTTGGGGTGAGGCTACATTGAAAACAAAAAAGTAATGCACTAGAGACTTTAGGGATAATTTTTTGATAGATCCAAAGGTTTGTGCTGAAAAAATCTTATAATTTCCATTTAACATAATTGCTTGGGATGAACCCTTAAATCTATCAAAATTCATAAAAAGGAGAAAAACTTATACTTTCCATTTAACATAATTGCTTGGGATGGACCCTTAAATCCATCCAAATTCATAAAAAAGAGCTTCAAGAGTATAACTCTTGTAAGTTATGTTGTAGATTGGTAAATAAGTTTGTGCTTAGAAATATAATCTCCTATTGAATCCTAGAGGATACATGCACTTCTATGTTATTTTTTCTAGGCACATTTGATCTTTCCTTGAAAAGGAGTTGCTTTTATTAGGTTCTTAGTTTAAATATGGCATGTGGCTATGCATGAAGAAATACCCATGTGATGCTAGATTGTGTTGAGTTTCTTTCGGCTCCTGAATTTAAAATTTGTTTCTCATGGTATATTGTCATTCATTTGATAGAATACCCTACTCTCAAGGTCATTTCCTACTAGAGTCAATGCTGTAAATTCCTTATTTCAGTATATGGTTAAGACTGAGCTAGATAAGATAAGTTAAAGCAATGGTTAATGCCATTATTAAATGTTATGACCCTACATTGATTTATTCATAAATTATGCTTTTTATTTAAAGGAAAAATATAATTGGTTTTTTATATAAATTTTAATGATGGTTTATTTAAGTCTTGCTTCTACTTATTGTAGATTTTGGTAACTACTAGAATGCTAAACAATGCTAGAGTGGTTGGTCAGTCCAACGGGGAGACAACTCCAAATGGTCTAACATCAGTAACACCATGCTTTGTAGATGGATTGTAAAGGTTGAAAATAACCCTTCTATATTTTCTAGTTGTATTAATGAAGTGTTAAAATTTGATGTATGCAATGATTTATAATGGAAAATATATAGCCAAGTAGTAGTTCTCAAAATTTTTATGTTTAATCTTGGTAGACAACATTAGGTTTTGTTAAAAGGGTGTTCAAATTGGTATTTATTCTAGTTATAGGTAGTGTTGAGAATGATGATCAAGGAGTAGTAGATAATGGAAGGATAAATATAACTTAAATGCAAATTGATGAGGAGTTTCAAGGATTTTCAAGATCTTAACGTACATACATTTAATAGAATGAAGTTGTAGTTGATATGACAATAAAAGGGTATAGCACATTATTAATATTCACCGTGATGACATTATAAAGATTAGGAACACTAGGAGTGACATTGAATTCCCTCAGTCAAGTATTATAGGAAGGGCACAATAAGGATTTACAACTGAAACAACTAGAATTAAGTAGGAGATTGGACAACTATTACTAACCATTCGTGTACATGCTTTTATTTAATCCTTGAATTATCTTGTTGAATTTTTACTTGTATTTTGGGTTTCCCAATATTAAAAATGTGCAAGATATATAATCCTACAAGATTTCATGTCATATATAATTTTATTTTAATCATGTATATATTTGTGTATGATTATTCTTTAAAGGGTGCTAGCTCAATGGAAGAGCATCTTCTTTGCAAGCAAAAGGATGGTGGTTTGATTCCATCGTGCCCTATTATGATCATATATACTACTAAATAAGTGATCAAATACACTACTAAACATGTTATTAAATATACCACTAAATATGTGATTAAATCAATAATCAAATATACAACTAAATACACTACCAAATATGTGAGTAAATATACTTAATATGTGATTAAATATGCCACTAAATATACCACTAAATATGTGACTAAATCAAATATCAAATATACGACTAAATATGTGATTAAATATGCCACTAAATATACCTCTAAATATGTGACTAAATCAAATATCAAACATATGACTAAATATGTGATTAAATATACTAATAAATATCACTCTAAATATGTGACTAAATTGATGATCAAATTTAGTGATCAAATAAGTGACTAAAATTGTTTAGTAGTAAATTTAGTAGTGTTATAAATGACTTGATATTAACTACTATTAGTCACCTAACTGATTTTAGTCACATATATACAAAATTTAGTGGTTATTTTAGTCACATATTGTTGTTTTTGTACTAGTGATTGTGGAAGAAGTTGAAGACAGATTTGAAGATTAGTTGATCACATTATCCACAGACTGATGGACAAATAGAAGCTATGAATTGTAGTTTGGGAAACTTGCTGAGATGCTTGGTTGGAGATAAACCAAAAGGACGGGATATGATTTTACCATAGGCAAAATTTGCATATAATAATTCTATCAATAGGAGTACTGGTAAATCACAATTCTAGATTGTATATGGGAGTAGTCCTAGAAATGTTTCTAAATTAACGAAGTTGGATAAGGAAGAGATAGGTAGTGCTTAAGCAGAAGATTTTGCTGAACATTTGAAGAACATCCATGAGGAGTTGAGGAAGCATATCATAAAGATGAATACATAGTATAAGGCTAAGAAAGATGCAAAAAGGAGATTAGGGGAATTTTAGATTAGAGATGAAGTCATGGTTCATTTGAGAAAGGAGCATTTTCGAGTGGGTAAATCTAATAAGTTGAAGATGAAGAAGTTTGGACCATGGAAGATAGTGAAGAGGCATGATTCTGGAAATGTGTATGAAGTGGAGTTGCCTGCTGAATTGAATATTTCACTAGTATTTAATATTTAGGATTTGATAGAGTTTTATGAAGGAGGTGATGGAGATGAAGTTGTAGAAGCACAGCGAAGCATTCCATTAGCTAGTTTGGCTACCAAGGAGATTAAGGAGATACTAGACAATCATATTAGAAAAAGTACAAGAAACAAAAATTATGAGGAATATCTAGTCAAATGGAAAGGTTGACCAATTGAGGATTCATAATGGCTAGCAAAGGAGGAGGTCAACCATCTTGGTTTTCCTCTACAAACTTGAGACATGACAGGGTCACTTCTCAAATTACCCCAGGTGTCTAATGCAGGAGCATCCTAGGTGTAAGGGCAATCTTGCATCACCCAAAAAAAATTTAATTTTAGCCTTTCATATTTTAATAAAGACTAGTAGATAGGTTGGCTACTATTTATGGGAATTTACTATTTTTAGTAAGTTTTTCATATGAGCTCAAAATGTTCTCATTTTCTGCTAGAAAGTTCATTTTAGAGTTCCAAGCCTACCATAAAAATCTCATTTCTCTAGCTTAAGTATCAGAGATGTTATTGCATATTTTTGGTGGGAACATTTGCTAAAAAATCTCCAGGCTCATCGTTGGAGGCCTTAGAGTGCCCAGATGAGGTCTAAATACTTGATAGAAGGGTGCTAGTGCCATTCTAAGCCTATAGATCAAGAGCTGGTATTTTTAAAAAGTGGTTATAATAGCCAATCAGAGCAATGGTTCATGAGTTATGGCCTTCGAAAGTTGGGCTACTAAAATTCCTATAATAATTTGTCAAAGATGTATTTGGTCGACTCTATGTGTATTGTTAGGGTCTATTTTCCCTAGGTATTAAGTTTAAGCATCTAGAACCTTCTCGGGTGGCATAAAACTACCTATTTAAGAAAGGCCCGAAGATTGTCTAGGACACCTCTGGGTGATAGTTTGTAGCACTATCTTGTAGATTATTGTAATTAAGGTGCCCATTTGGGTTAGCATATTGTAATTGAGAATTATATAATTTCTCATTTATAGCAATAATAAGAAGTTAATATTTTGTTCTCACATTTGTTATTGTTTTTTATTTCTGTTATGAGTTTATGGTATTAAGGGGAGTCCCCTGCATCATGTTAATTCCCAACAATTGGTATCAAATCTTAGTTCTCATCAAGAGAAGCCTTACAGCTTGGAGAAAAGATCTTGAGATGGAAGTCTACAAGTTGGGAAAAACCATTGAGAATCAGGAGACTAAGATACACCTCCTACTACAACAATTGGATGAAGCCAAAAATGCATTGAGGAGTTCACTAAAGAGAATTAAAGAGATTTCCTTACCTAACAATGACACTCAATACAAGGAGATTGACACCACAAAGTTATTTGTAGATGGTAACTCATGTGAGTGTGATGTAGAAATTGTAGATCTCATGGACAAGAACAGAGCACAAGCTAAAGAGATTAGAAATCTCAAGTTGGAACAAGTATCACAAGCAATACTACTAGGTGAAGTAACTAAACAAAAGAAGAAAGCCATTAAAGATAAGGGTATGATTGAAGAAGACAAAAGAATTTTTTCAAACCAATTGGAAGAAAAGTCAGCAAATTTATCTAGGATCTCAAACATGCAATTGGATACCTTAAGCCAAATGATGAATGTCCATCATGAGTTGAATGTCAAGGACATTGAAATAACTACATTAAAGTTGCAAAATGATCAATTACAGAATGACCTAGAAAGATAGAAGTAATTTGTTGAAAGCTTCAACAAACCAAATGAAGCCATCAAGTACTTTGAGAAATTACTGAAATCCCCTAGATCTAGTAAAGAAACATTAGGTTTGGGCTATACAAGCACTGAGGAATGAGAGTCATCCAAGATTGATGAACAAAGGAATGACAAAAGTAAGAACTCCAAACCCACTTGTCATTTTTGTGGTAAGAAAGGACATACAACTAATGTTTGTAGGAACAAGAATGGTAGTTAGAATTCTAAGCCAAAGAATATGATACAATGTTACAAGTTCAACAAACAAGGTCATCAAGCACATGAATGCAGAACAAGGACAATGCATTTACCAAGATTTGAATGATGTCGCTACAATTGTCAAAAGTATGGACATAAAGCCTTTGAATGTAGATCCAAGCCTACACGGTCATCAAACAAGGGAAGAACCCTTAAAAAATTCCTATAATTGGGATTAAAACACAAGACACAGTTGTCATTTCTATCAAGAGTATGGACACATTCAAGAAAAATTTTAGAAGAACACATTTCAGTAGAAGCTATAGTAGATGGTTGAGCCAAACTACATGCTTTAGTTGTTTAAAGACTAGTCAGATTAGCAAGCACTACCCAAAAAGGAAAAAGGCACCTAACTTTAACTCAAACAAAGGAAAATCTAAGGTAGATATTGAGCATATTAGAGGAGAGATGAATAAGGCACGGAAGAAGAAAGATGGAAGCAACACATCAAATGAAGGGGTCATTTCACCTAAAAGGTCAAGTGGTCATACATCATCAAACTAAGCAAGAAGGTATGTGGGACTAATATTTAAATACTTTATCATACATTAGTTCCTAGAATGATTTAGCACTAAAAAGGGTAGATAAGGATGAATAAAGATGTAAGGTTAAATCTTCAACATTTTCATACTGCTACCGAGTAAGGAAAGTTTCCCTCAGATGCTGAGTAAAATCCTAGTGTATGCCAAGTTCTCTGCCAAAGTTAGTAGAAGCTAAGTTGGTAGTGGTTTTCAAGTAAAAATAAATTCTTATAAAAGCCAAGTAAGGGAAACTCCAGTGCATGTCAAGTGTTGAAAAATCAATGGAGGCTGAGTAAAGCTGAATTGTATAAGGAGACGAGTGAATAGTTGCACATGCACTAAGCATTAAATGCTATGAAATAAAGGGTATAAGGTAGAATTTTTTATCATTTCTCATCATTGTAAACATAAAGCAAGAGCAAGAAGAGCATAGAAATGACTTCCAAGTAGAGATTGATTCTTTTGCACAGATTCCAACAAATATTTAGCATTGTTTTGATGATCTAAGGTATTTACTTAAGTGTCAAGCTACACAGTTATGCAATTTCTATATTTTGAAACCCTAGTTTTTGGATATGGCATCTAGCTCTAGGAACCCTAAGGATAAGGAACTATTTGAGGTTCAATTGGTCATCGATGAAGTAAAACAACTAGATTTCAGACCAATCCCTAAAGTAGCTTACAAAATGACCCTGCCAGAGCTTTGTCTATTATCCCACCTAAGGTTGTTATGGTGTAAGATGTCAGATAATGTTACAATTACAAAGTTGGAGAAATAGGTGACATGGATATTCATGAAGCCTATGAAAGACTTTGTGAAAATGAGGATTTAAAGGAGGAATTTTAGATTATTGAGAGAAAAGGCTTAACCTATGCCCTAGATTTCCCCACAATTTCCAAAACTGAATGGATAAAGATAGTGTTGAGCAGAATTCATGATCGATGTTTATGGTTGGAGGGTGGACCCATAAGGTTGTCAAAGAGAATCATACATAGGTTACTAGGGTACCCAATCCTAAAATGGCCAAAGACTTTGAGGAGTAATTCAAAGGAAGCCATAGAGAAGAACATTGGGGCTAAGTGGAATAAAAGGGTCATGACAATAGATACAATCAGAGATCCACTTGTAGAATTTTTTGTTAGGGTTATATCCCATAAATTCTACCATTCAAGCTGACTAAATAGTGCCCCCATGCATTGTAGTTGATGTAGGATATAAACTTCTAAAGAAAGATCATACATATTATCTAATAGAGCTATAACTGCAACAGATTATGAAAAATTTAGGAGCAATAAGGAGATCCAGTAGTGCTTAGTGTAAGTTTGGATCAATTTTGATATGTATATTTTTCTATGTTCAAAATTTATTCCCCTCTTTTGGTAAAATAAGTTGAAAAAAAAATAGGTCTATAGAAATATAGGTCAATGAGTATGTAGAGCAGATGTGATCCAATTGTGAAACCTTAATGACAAGCTATTTTGAAGACTTTAAGAAGTCTATGAAACAAAGGCTCAGAATAACAATCTCTCTAGTGGATCAACATATAAATGATATTTGATTCTTAGTTGATATTTATGATATATGCATCCAAGTAGTAGTACCAAGGGTAAGATGGCTAAGGCAACTTGGTTATGAAATTAATATTGATGAGGCATCAACAGCAATCACAAAATTTCTTTTAGAAGACATTGATAAAAGTAAAAAACCCTTTGACACTTTTGAAATTGTGAAATCTAAGGTAGAGATGGAGTTTAAGATTGCTTCAACCTTAAAGAAGAAGGATAAATAGGTCAAGAAACTAAAGGCCAAATTTGGTGAAGGGATTGTCGAAGTAGAAGAAGAAAAAGATGAAGAAGAAGAAGAAGAAAAATAATAATAGGGCCAAGGGTCACTTGCCTTAACACAAGGCATGGGTGAAGATGTCAAAGAGGAAGAAGGTTCTGAGGAGGAGGAATAAGCCTAGGAAGCACCTACCAAGATACAATAAAATAAAATAAAAGCTCAAAAATAGCCTATAGCTCAGCCCAAAGGCAAGAAGATAGCCAAGTCAAGCCCAACAAAACATACTATAAGGGTAAGTACAAGAGCTACAACAAAGGAGGATAAGGAGCAGGAAAAGAAGAAGGCTACTAAGTAGGAAGTTCTAGCTAAGAAGAAGCTGAGAAGAAAGTATGTTGTACCTCCTAAATCAGATGAGGAAAGGACTGAATTTGATGACAATGGCCAATTTAGAGTGATAAGTCACACCACCAAGTCTGATCTAGAAAATAGATGTGATAACATTAGAGATAATGCAAACTTTTCTGGCTTAAAAAGCATTTATTTTAATAAATTGAATAGAGAAGAACATAACATAGTTGAAGAATCAATCTACACTATAATGGCCAAGTTCAAGAACACTCCACTTGAACTTGACAATTCAATGCCTAAGGAGTTATATTCTATTGTAGAAGATAAATGGCATTATTTCCTTAATATGGAGAAAGAAATAAGAGACTCAACATTGGCTTGATTAATGCATTATCTCAAAAAATGGAAAATAAGCAAGGGAAATAAGAAGCATGGGAGAAAATTTTCACCCACATATAGAGCATTCAATATTCTCTAGAATAAGATTGAGGATGTTGTGAAAAAGTCCACACAAATGTGGAAATTAATATATGGCCTCACAACTGTAAAAGAAGGTGAAGAAGATCCCTTTGAAGGGAGAAATAATGGAGGAAAGGATGAGAATGAAAAGGAAGGTGAAGGAGAAAAAGAAAAACTAGATACAGTGGAGAAGGAAACACAAAAGGATGGTATGGCAACTGTTGAAGAGCACCAAATAGAATAGAGTGTGTAAGACACACAATTACCACCTCCAAGTCCTCCACATGACACTTCTACACCTACAGAAACAATAAAAGTAAAGGATGTTCCTAAAAACTCTAGTTAGAACATAAATCCATTGGCTATAGAGGATCTCAAAATTATTCTTGACCAAACAATTTTACAAGCTCAATTATGCAGCAATCTAGTGTTGGTTAGTGTAAATGAATTGTAAAAAGTAGTAGCAAACTTGACTAGGAATAAGATGGCAACATAGGAAATATCTTTAGTCATCCCTACAGCTATAAGTGACCAACCTAAAGAGAAATTTGTACAAGATACATCAGCTAAGGTTGACTCCACAGTCATAGACACTACAACTACCAAGGAGCCAGCAAAGGATAAAATATGATAGATGGATACTTTTGTACCTACTGCACAAGCACAAGGTGCACCATGTCAGATAATAATCATTGATATAGGGAGATTAGAAGAAGAGAAGGATACCCCAAAGGAAAAGGAGCAAGTAGCTATTCAAACTTTGGTTAATCTGCCAACCTCTGGGACTCCATCAAAAATGCAACAAAAGCTAAGCACTAAAGTAGTACAATTTTAAATATCAACACTAGGCTCAAGCTCTACAAAGGTTGCAAGGGTACATCACTATGGTGACCCTACACTAGATGAAGAAATAATCATTCCCAAGTATGACTATGAAACTATGAACATTGGTCAAATCAATGAAGTGCAGGGGCACTAGAGAGGAAGAAGAAGCAGGAGATACTCAGGAGTGAGTACAAACAGAAGTAATCATTGATTAAAATGAAGGACATCTTTTTAGATGCATTTAGCTTGTAGGCACTTGATGAAACAAAGCCCATAATGGAGAAACTTTCAAACATAGTGGACTAGGTGCAAAGTGAAGACCATGATACTAATGCCAAGCAAATGGAATGGTCAGAAAGGAAGTTTCAAGAAAAGGTGAATGAAAGAATATCTAGTGAGATAGCACTATCTCAAGTAGAACTGGCTAAGAAAATTGAAAAGGTGAAGGAAGTACTTGAGAACATATTCTCATTGTACTCAAAATTGTGTGATCCTTCTATCTTCACATAGAAAACTAGCTAGAGAATCATGAGCTTATAGAGGAACTTGAAGATATCAATTATGCAACTACCCAAAGATCCAGCTCAAAGTGAGAAGCACTTTAACACAACACTTCACACTCAAAAGGAATTAGCTGTAATAATAGTAGAAGAGGCTAAAAAAAGAGCCAAATTGGTATAGATACAAGCCTCTCTCACCCCTCACATGGAAATTTTGTAGAAGGAACTAGCCTATGTAGAGAATGTGATAAAGAAATATCCTAATCTTTCCACATTAGATGGCTTAGTTCACCTTGCAGCAAAGACAACCATTCAAAATAAATCCCTAGAAATTACAATACAAAATTGGGATGTTTCTCTAAGAGTTGTAATGGAAATAAACAAGAACTTCTTGCCTAAGTATTCAATCAGTGTCTAAGACCCTTTGACATAAGTGTCAAAAAGGGGGAGATATTGTTGATAGGGGGGAAATTAAATTAAAAGGAAACATTAAAGGGACATTAGGAGAAATTGAAAAGCTAGAAGGACATTTAAACTACAAGAGGAACATGTGAAAGGGGGAGCACAAATAAAAGGGGGAGTAATAAAATAAATAGAGAAGAAGAAAAATAGAGAAAAATAGAGCATAACAAGGACACATCAGATAAAGAGTATCAACATTGAAGACAAGGAGTATCAACTGAGACACATCAATCTATTTAGAGATATTTTGCTAAGATGCAAAATTTTGAACAATTTTGAAGTTTTGTACATATGCCAAACATAATGTATATTATACTTGAAGAGATTAATTTCATTATGTATAGTTAAGTGTTTTTTATACTCATGTCAAAGGGGGAGATTGTTGATCTCAGATTGGTTTTGACAATTGAGTGTCAACACACTTAAGAAATTTCTAAGTTGATGCCAAGTATAATATAGATGTTAAGTCACAATATGTGTTGAGTCGAAAATTCAACAAGTGTTGAGAAAATGGTAAGTTTCAAGAAAGTTTTAGATGTTGAGTGACTAATAAATGTTGAGAAAAATTCAAGTGTCAAGCAAGACAAAATTTAGTATGTGCTAAGCATCAATAATCAGTAAGCATCAAGTAACATAGAATCAGCATAAGAGTTTGTGCCTTCAGAAACTAAGATGTAAACCATTTTTGAGCTAACATATGGATAAATCTTGAAAGATTAAAAGATAAGATTGTATCTATTTGATTCCCTATGCAATTAACATGCAACCACTCAGAAAAATGGGAAGATTTCACTAGAAAATATGGATGAATCTCAATCATGGATTCATACCTAACCCTAAGACATGAAACCTTTTCAAGGAGGTTGAAACCCCATAATTCAGTAATGTATGTGAGAGTGTGCAAGAAGAGAATGCATGCAAGGAGAGAATACTAGAAAAGTTTGAAGGAAGTGAAAGGGGTGAATTGACTTAGAAAAAGGACAACATTGTAGAATCAATTAGTAGAATAGAGAATCAAGGTCACAACAATTTCATACCAGATTAGTGAGGATCATATTGAATAGAACAAGGATCTAAAATTAGCATTAGCAGATTACAAGAAATTAGGTCAAACATTCTACTATACTTTCTAACAATTGTATTAGTAGAATGAAATCCTATGGAGATAGGTTGGTTTAATAGCCATTATATAAAGCCTTTAATAGGGTGACATTCCAAGTGAATGTTTTGTAAATCTTTTGGCCAGGTACACTTTTGATAGAGTGTTAAAATCCTTTAACAAGGTAGGATCTAAAAATCCTTGTAAGCTTTTAATAGAGTAGGCCTTTCATAGGGTAGATAATGAGAATGGTCAAAATATGTAACCTTAATAGGTGAACTTTATTGCTATAGTAGTGAAGAGTTGTAGGTTTCATCCCCACCCTAGTTTTACCTTCTCATTGGAGGGTTTCTGGGTAGTCATATTTGGTGTGAAGTGTTTAAGTGGATGCATTTACTTTACATGTTTATTTTATGCATGAAATGTTTTAGAGTTTAAAAGTTTTATTGGTTAAAGTTTAATACTTTTGATTCACCCCCAACACCCCCCCTTAGAAGTATACTTCTCACTTGTTAATTCCCAATAGAAAGACCCCTATCTTTCTACTTTAGATGGTCTAGTACACCTTGCTCATGAGCTTGCCATCTAAATCAAGTCATTGGATGTTACATGTGATAATTGGGATGTGGCCATCAAGATAATATTAGATGTCCATAAATCCTTTTTGGAAAAACACAAAATAAGTGTATAGCCCATTTACATAAGTGTCAAAAATGGGGAGAATAAGAAAAAGGGGAGAATAAGAAAAAGGGGGAGATATATAAAACAAAGGGAGAATGACATTTTTCTAGGAGAAATTGAGAATGAAACAAGAAAAAAATAGAGCATGAAGTCAAAGTGTATCAATAGAGACACATTTACTCTGAAGGAGTACATAATTTTGGTTATGGAATAGACATATCAACTCAAGGGGATTTATCAAATTTTGAGGTATACAAGTTATTGCAAAATTTTGAAATTTTGAAGTTTTGTATATAAGAGGAGTTAAGGTATGTTATGCCCGAGAGATTAAGGATGATAATGTATACGCAAGTATTTTTGACACTCATGTCAAAGGGGGAGATTGTTGATCTCATATTGGTTTTGACAAGTGAGTGTCAACACACTTAAGCTATTTACTTAGTTCATGCCAAGCATAATATGTAAATATTAGACCATGTTGAGTCACAGTGAGTGTAGAGCCACTCATGTGCTAAGTCACCTAATTGTCGAGTAGATAGACCATGCCAAGTGATTTAGGAGCCAAGTAAATAGTGGATGATGAGCAATATAGGTGTCGAGTCACAATATAAAGATTAGTGTATATCGAGCATCAAAGACTTCAAATGTAAAGTGACACAATTTTTACATATTTGTTTGTAATATCACAAACAACTATGTTAACCATTTTTGAGCTGACTTAAAGGTAAATTATGATATTTTGGAGATAATGATGAATCTCTAGCTAGATTCCCTATGCAATTACATGCATCCAATCAAAAAATGGGAAGGATTAAGTGGAAAAATGGATGAATCTTAGCCATAGATTCATACCTAACCCTAAGCCATCAAAGTCTTCTTAAGGAAGACAAAACCCTACATTCTTCATACTGAGTGTGTAAGGTATTGAAGGAGTGAAGAGGATAGTTTGCATGTGCAAAAGGAGCATTCATGGTGACTTGGTAGATATGAAGTGAAATGACATTACATAATCAATTAGAGAAGAATATAGGATAGAGAAAAGGATACAACAAAGAGACATCTGATCGAGAAGGATCAAGAAGACATTGTTTAGAGGTGATCTATTATCAGGTAAGAAAGTACCAACCATAAGATCTATGTTGAGACATTCTAATTGGTTATTTTAGTCAAATTTCTTAATAGAGTATTCCTAATAGGCTCTATATGAAATCCTTTAATAGGGTGCTTACTTAGTTGTAAGTTAAAGTCCTTTAACCGGACACACTTCTAACACAGTGTTGAAATTCTCTAACAAGGTGAGACCTAATAGTTTTTGTAAGCCTTTAACAGGGAAAACATTTCATAGGGTAGATAATGACTCATGATCAAAACATTGTAACCTTCATTGGATACACTTTATTTTTTTAGTACTTAGTGAAGATTTGTGGGTGTCATCCCAACCCAAGTTTTACCTTCTCACTCGGAGGGTTTCTAGGTAATCATATATGGTGTTATATGTGTGAATGCTTACATGTTTACATGATTTAGATGTATATGCTTTACATGTTATTTCAATTTATTCATTGAATGCATGACATAGATATGTGGTGAAAGTTTTATAGGTCCAAGTTTAAACTATTGATTCACCACGCCCCGCGCCAACCCCCCCCCCCCCTTCAAATTTTTACCTTTCCTATTGTATTTCCAACACCTTCATCACTCTTGGAATTGAGTTTTCTATTCCTGTTATCTTTTAATATATAACATTTTCATTAAAATATTTGAAATATTTTACATTAGGTGTATATCCATACCATAATTTAAGGTGCAATATTTGTACCTTTCTTGATTTTTACTCTATTCAAGGTATAAATAATAGTATTAAAAACTTCTCTCCAATATTTATGTAACACATTCTTCTCCATTATCAATGTTCTAGCACAATCCATTATTGATCTATTTCTTCTTTTAGCTATTCCATCTTGAGGAGGGGTCTCTAGTGCTGACATCTATCTTTTAATTGCTTTTTCATTGAAGAATGTGTTGAATGAATTGGAAATGAATTCAAGACATCTATTAGATCTCAAGCACTTCAAACTCTTCCTTGCTTCATTTTCAACTCTAGCCAAATACCACTTAAATAACTAAAAACTTTAGATTTATTTTTGAGAAACATCACAATCATGATCATAGAGTAATCATCAACAAATAGAATGAAATACATATCTCCAAAATATCTTTGAACATCAATAGGTCCACATAGATTAGTTTGAACCAATTCCAAAATATTGTTACATGTGTATGTTTTTCTCTTGAAACTAGAATTTTTTATTTTTCCTAATTGACATTGTTTACACATAGCATTGTTAGGTTTCTTTAGTTTTAGCAACACTCTTACTTTCTTCATTTTACTATTTCTTACCAAATTTTCAAAGTTTACATGACATAACCCTTTTTTCCATAGCCAAATATCTTCATGTTTTGCAAACAAACATGTCTCTTCAGATAAATATAGATAGAACTAGTTACCTCTCCTTTGATCACCACCTCCAATTATCTTACCATCAACATCATATATCTTGGATTTTATGTGATGGAATTCAACTCTGTAACCTAAATTTTTTTACTATGAAACACTCAACAGATTGTAGTTAAGTCTTTCAACCCAATAAACATTTTCACACTTGATTTTATTAGTCAATTTAATTGCCCCCTTAACTTTTAAAAGACATGGAATATCGTTTCCAAATTTAACACATCCACCATTGTATGATACAATGTCCTCAAATTTACTTATGTCACTAGTCATATGATTAGGTTAACCAATATCAATTATCTATTTGTCACTTTTTTTCACATAAGATATTAAATTAGTTTTCTCATCTTCCTTAGAATTCTCTTTCATAGCAACATAGAAAACTTCATCATCATTACTCTAAGATTTACTGTCACTTTTTTCCTCAAAAATATAACAAGATTTCTTACATTTATTGTCCTTGGTCTTCTTGTAGTCTCAGTCATCTCTCCTCCCTTTGTACTTTCTTTCCTTTCTCTCATCCTTGTCTTATCTATCAGGACACCTCGCTACAATATGACCAACCTTATTACATGAAAAAAAAATTATAAATGGTTTACCTTTGTATTTACCTCAACCTCTTCCAAATATCTTTGTAATAAGTGCTTCATTTTCATCATCAGAAGTACCACTATCACTCTTCACATGTTTTTTTTTTCTTTTACTAAGAACCAATTGTAACTTAAAAGAAGATCAATAGTAGCAGGTGTATAATTACAAAAGATAGACATCTCAAAAGTAGTAAGTCTACCAATTATACCTTCCCAAGTTAAATTTTTACCTAGAGTACATCTCAGTTCTTGCATTGCATAAATCCTAATGGCATATAGATGAAGTAGATTTCTCAATACCTTTCTTATTACTATTTCGTCTTCAATCTTTCCATTTTCACCTCGAATAACATTGACAATTTCTTTGATTCTTGTGTGGTATTGTGTTGGAATTTACAAGTGGGAAGGTTTACTTCT
Source organism: Cupressus sempervirens (assembly GCA_028749045.1). Lineage (NCBI taxonomy): Eukaryota > Viridiplantae > Streptophyta > Pinopsida > Cupressales > Cupressaceae > Cupressus > Cupressus sempervirens. The sequence continues at coordinate 742,263,455 of CM053789.1, read as the reverse complement.
GGGGGGGTGGGGGGGTGTGGTGAATCAGAAGTAACTAACTTTAACCTTTTAAAACCTTCTTTTAGCCAAAATAATTCACATGCATCTAACATATCTACTTAACATGAGATATAAAGAAATATGCATGAAAATAGATAACACAAGATTTGGTAACCTAGAAACCCTCCAAAATGAGAAGGTAAAAGTGGGATGGGGATGACACCCACAAAGTATCACTGTAGCAATATGTAATTATTTAAGGTTACAAAGTTTGACCACTTCCAATGGTCTGCCTTGTGAATGGCACATCTTGTTAAAGAATTTACACCTTGTTAAAAGTGACCTGGTTAAAAGATTTACAAACACTCACTTGGAATGTTACCCTGTTAAAGGGTTTAGCACCTTGTTTAAAGGCTTACAACATGGCTATTAAAAAAACCTATCATCATAGGATTTTCATTCCTAATACAATGACTATAGAGTATTAGAAAGTCTTGACCTAATGACTTGCAATCTTCAATTATTGATTCTAGAAACTTGTTTTGCTCTGTCTGTTCAAATCCTTCCTTGATCTAATATATCTCTCCTCAAAATTTTGATTGCTCTATTTTGATCAACTAAATTCTACAATATTTCTCTTCCTTCTAAGTCTTTAAACACCCCTCTAAACTTCACTACATTTTACCCATACACTTCTCACATATATATACAAAATGGGGTTTCATCCTCTTTTTAAAGGCTTTGAAGACTTAGGGTTAGGTATGAATCTATGATCAATATTCATTCTTCTTTTGTTTCTCAATTCATTCAATTTTCCTATTGGTTGCATGCCTTCTCCATTTTTCTTATAGGTTGCATGTAGATTTCATAGGAAATGCAAAAGATTTGATCTTATCTTTAGGATCCTTTGAGATTCATCTTAAGTCGGTTTCAAAAATGGTTTACATCTATGTTTGTGAAGGCAAAAAATTGTATGTGGATTCTATGTTACTCGACATTTATGACTTGCTGATGTGTGATACATATGGGAATTTTGTCTCACTTGGATCCTATAGTAACTCTATTTCACTCAACATGTATACTTTTCTTGGCACCTATAATGACTTAGCATCACTTATCACTTGGCACTTGAATCTTGCTTAGCAATTGAAGTTCACTCAACACCTATTGAATCTCTAGCTCAGCACATACTATAACTCAACATCTGTATTGTACTCAACATCATCTTGAGAATTGGTTAAGTGTGTTGACACTGAATTATCAAAACCAATCTAAGACCAACAATCTCCCCCTTTGACATGAGTGGCAAAATCACTTAAATAAGCATTGTGAATCTGATCTCTATGAGTATACTACACATTCTATTTGGCATATGTACAAAACATTCAAAAACTTGTTCAAAATTCTATAGATGATTATATACCTCAAAAATTTGTAACTCCCCCTAAGCTTAGGTGCCATTTATGTAACCAAAATTCCCTTAAACTGAATTTGTCTCATGCTCATGTGTCTAATACTCTTTGCTTTGTCTACTCTATGTCTAGTCTATTTTTACTCCCTCTTTGTTCACATCTCCTTACAATTTTTGTATCCCTTTGGCTTTATTTCCTTATCTCTTCAAGATTCAAAATTTTATTTTCTCCCCCTTTGGGTATATCTCTACCATATCTACATAATGTATTATTCCCCCATTCTTATTATCTCCTATCTTTATCTCCCCCCAAAATATTATATCTCCCCCTTTTTGATACTTATGTTAAAGGTTCCTAAGAATGAATGGAATGTTTAGACAAAAATGTCTTATTTACCTCCATTATCATCTTTAAAGAAGCATCCCAATTATCTAAGGAAATTTCTAGTTCTTTCAGCTAGATGGTTGTCTCTGTTACAAGATGTACAAGGCCTTCTAAGGTAGAAAGATTATGGTCTTTCTTTAAAACATTTTCTACATAGGCCACTTCTTTATGTAGTACTTCTGGATGTGGGGTGATCTCAAGCTAAATTTGTATCAATTTGGCCTTAACATTAGCCTCTTCTATTATTAATACAACTAAATCCTTTTGAGTGTGAAGCATTGTGGCAAAATGCTTCTCACTTTGAGCTGGATCTTTATGTAGATGTGTGCTAGATATATTAAGATTCCTCTCCAAGCTCAATATTCTCTGGCTAGTCTCTTGTGTGAAATATGAAGAGTTAGATAGTTTGGAGTACAATGAGAATATGTTCTCAATTTATATTTGAACCTTTTCTATTTTCTTATCTATTTCAACCTATGATAGTGCTATCTCACTAGATATAATCTCATTACCTTTCATTTGAAATTTCTTTTCAGACCATTCTAATAATTTGACATTAGTATCAAGGTCTTTGTTTTGTACCTAGTCCACTATGTTGGACAATTGCTCCATGATAGAATTTGTTTCATCAAGTACTAGAAAGCTAAATGCATCAAGGAAGATGTCTTTGATCTCTATTAATGCTTGCCTCTGTCTATACTCATTTCTAAGCATCTCCTACTTCTTCTTCCTTTCCACTTCCTCTTGCACTTCATTGATATGTGCCAGGTTCATTGTTTTGTAGTCATAAATAGGTATGACTATTTCTTTGTCAAGTGCAAGGTATCCATAGTGAAGTACCCTTGCTACCTTGGTGGAGCTTGAGCCTAGTGCTAAAAATTGCAGTGGTACTCCATCAGTGCTTAGCTTCTTGGTAGGAGTCCTTGAGGTAGAAAAGTTTACTAGTGTATGCATTGCCTCTTGCTTTTTTTCCTTGGGGGTTTCCTCCTCTTCCTTATCTTATTCTCTTCTACCTTGATCAATGATAATTATTTGAGGAGGTGCACCTAGGCTTTTTGTTGTAGGAACATCTTGTCTTGTTTTCTCCTTTGCTAACTCCTTGGTAGTTGTTGTTGTTATTACTGTGGGATCAACCTTACTAATTGTGTCTTGTGTTTCTTTCTCTTTTGGTTGATCATCTTTGGCTATGGGAGGTTGTGAAGGTGGTTCTTGCACGTGTTCACCTTCTTCTTGGTAATTTATGCTACATCTTTTTGCAACTCTTCCACACTCACCAAAATAGGATTTGTACACAACTGTGATTGCAATGTTTTTTGGTAAAGGATCTTTTTGAGATCCTCTATAGTTAATGGATTGATGTTTTCACCTGAGGTGTTAGTAACATCCTTTACAATTAAAATGTCTTCAAGTTTAGGTGCTATATGTCGAGGACTTGGTAGTGGCAATTGGGTGTCTTGGACACTCTATTCTAGCTGCTACTCCTCAACTATTGCCTCTTCACCTTGTTGTGTCTTTTCCTCCACTATTACCTCTTCTTTTTCTTTCTCTCCTTCATCCTTTTCATTATCCTCTTCTTCCTCATATTTCTTCCCTCAAGGGAATCTTCTTGACCTTCTTTTATTGTTTGGATTCCATATATAACTTTCCATGTAAGAGTAGATTTCTGCACAACATCCTCAATTTGATTTTGTAGAATACTGAAGGCTCTATATTTGGATGCAGACTTGTTCCCATGTTTCTTATTAGCCCTGCTTAATTATTTGACCTTTTGTAAGGTCTGGTATTACATGAGCAAACATTGACTCCCTTATTTCCTTCTCCATCTTTAGGAAATCATGCCATTTATTTTCAACTATTGAGGTTAAATCCTTAGGCATAGAATTATCCAGTTCAAGTGGAGTAGTCTTGAACTTGGCCATCATAGTGTAGATAGATTCTTGCACTGTGTTCTATTCTTCTCTTGACAATTTAGTAAAATAAATGGTCTTTAAACTAGTTAAATCTGCATTATCTCTAATGTTATTACAAACATTTTCCAAATTAAACTTGGTAGAATGTCTCACTAATCTAAATTGATCATTGTCAGATTCTATCTTTTCTTCATCTTACTCTAGGGGTGCAACATATTTTCTTCTTTTGGTTTTTTTTTTAGGCCCTCCTTGCTCAATGAATTTTTTCTTCCCATATTCCTTTGTCACTTGTGTTGTTTCCCTGGTGCCTGCCCTTGTAGTTGGCTTGGCTAGGCTCGACTTTGCTATTGTTTTCTTCTTCCCTTTAGGTTGTGTAGCAAGCTATTATTGTACTTTTCTCTTCTAAGGTTTAGCCTTGGGTGCTTCCTACTCAACACCTTATTCTTTTTCTGCATCCTCACCCATGCCTTGGGTTAATGCAGGTGGCCCTTGTTCTTGTTCATCTTCATCTTCTTCTACTTCTTCACCTTCTTCCTCTTCTATAGTGCCCTCATCAAATTTAACTTTAAGTTTCTTTACAAGTTTGGTCTTCTTCTTTAGTGTCAAGCTAGTCTTCAAATCCATGTCCACCTTTGATCTCACCACATAAAATGTCCCAAAATGTGGTGTATTCTTGTCCACTTCCTTACCTAATAATGTAGTTATGGTTGCAGATGCCTCATCTATGTTTATTTCATAACCAAGAGGTCCTAACCATCTAACTCTTGGTGTAGTAGCTTGAATATAGGTGTAGTAAATATCTAAAAGGAAGCATGCATCATTTATATGCTTTTCTATTAATGAAATTGGTATTCTTAGCCTCTACTTCATGGTCTTCTTGAAGTGTTCAAAATAGCTAGTCATAAGGGTTTCAAAATTAGCTCCCATTTGTTCTACATATTCATTTACTTGAGCTATTATAGACCTATTTTCTTTCTAGTCAACTTTACCAAAAGATGGAAATTCATTTTGTACATAAAAAAATATGCAAATCAAAATTGCTCCAAACTTGCACTTTGCTCCCTTTGTTCTCCTTATTGCTACTAGGTTCTCATTAATTTGTTGCAACTGCAGTTCTACAAGATCATAAGTATGATCCTTTTTCACTAGTTTTTAACCCACATACACTACAATACATGGTACACTATTATGTCTACTAGATTGGTAAAATTTGTGTGCAATAACCCTAATAGAAAATTCAACAAGAGGGTCTTAGATGGCATCTATTGTCATTCCTCTCTTGTTCCACTTAGCACTAGTGTTCTTTTCAATTACTTTCTTAGAATCACTTCTAAGGGCTTTTGGCCGATCTAGGGTTGGATACCCCATCACTCTATGTACAATCCTTTTTTTAATTTTCATTGGACCATCCTCCAACTATAAAATTCCATCATGAATCCTACTAAGAACTATCTTCATCCATTCAGTTTTGAAAATTGTGGGGAATTCTAGGGCATGCATCAAACCCTTCTCAACAATTTGATACTCTTCTTTCAATTCTCCAATTTCACACAATCTCTCGTATGCTTCCCTCATTTCCATATCTCCTATGGCTCCAATTTATCAATTGTAACATCATCTAACATCTTGAACCATAACTACCTTAGGGGGTATAACAGATAGGGCTCCAGTTGGGTCATTTTTGTATGTCACTTTAGGGATTGGTCTAAAATCTAGTTGTTTCACTTCGTTTGACACTAGTTGAACCTCAAATAGCCCTTTCTCCTATGATTTCCTAGAACTGGAGGCCATTTTTTCTAGCTAGGGTTTTAACATGAAGAAATTTAAAATTGCATAGCTCAGCACAAATGTAAATACCTTGAATTCGATGAAACTATGTTAAATCACTGTTAAAATTGGCTCAAATGCTAGATTCTCTACTTTGAAGTTGTTTTGCACTCTTCTTTGTCTTTTCTCTTCATTTGTGATGAACAAAAATTATTTAAAATGTCATAATATACCCTATTTTTGCAGCATTTAATGCTTAGTGCATTTACAACTATCCACTCAGCTTCTTAAGCATTCTTGCATTACTCGACTTCCATTGTCTTTTCACCACTTGGCATCCATAGAAGTATCCTTCACCAAGCTTTAAATGAAATTTCTCTTTATTTGGCTTCCAATACCAACTTGTTGCAACTAATCATTTGGCTTCTACTGACTTTGGCATGTATTGAAATTTTACTCAGCATCTGAGGGCAACTTGGCAACACTGATGAAATCTTGAATTTTTAACTTTGCATCTCTATTCATGCTGATCTCTTCTTTTAGTACTTTCTTTTTTAGGAACTAATGTATGATAAAGCCTTGTAAATTAGTTTCACATGTCTTCTTGTGCTTAGTTTGATGAAGTGTGATCACTTGACCTTTTAGGTGAAGTGGTCCCTTCATTTGATGTACTACTCCCATCTTTCTTCTTCCATGTCTTATTCATTTCTCCTCTAATGTATTCAACATACATCTTCTCTTTTCCTTTGTTGATCTCTGAGTTGGGTTCTTTTGACCTTGTTGGGAAATTTTTGCTAATGTGACCAATCTTCAAATAACTAAAGCATGTAGTTTATCTTAACCATCTGCTATAGTTTCCACTAAAATGTGTTCTTATGCAATTTTTAGGGATGTCTCCATATTCTTGACAATAATGACAACTATACTTGGTATTTTAGTCCCAACTGTAGTGATGTCCATGGTTATTTCCCCTTGCTAGCTGATTAGGTGTCCACATAGGCTTTGATCTGCACTCAAAAGCTCTATGTCCATACTTCTTGCAATTGTAGTAGTGACCTTCAAATCTTGGTGTTTTGATAGTCCTAGTCTTGGAGTCATGTGCTTGATTTCCTTGCTTGTTGCACTTATGACACTGACTCGCATTCTTAGGTTTGTCATGTTGATGGGCATTCTTGCTCCTACATACATTAGAGGTATTTCTTTTTTAACCACATAAATGACAAGTAGGTTTAGTGTTCTTACCTTTGTTACATCTTTCTTCTGTAGTCTTGGATGATTCTCCTTTTTTACTACTAGTGTATCCTAGTCTTGAAGTATCATTGCTAGCCCTTGGTGATTTTAGTAGCTTCTCAATGTACTTAATGGCCTCATTTGGTTTGTTGAAGCTTTCTGCAATCTCTTTCTCACTTTCCAAGTCATTTTGTAGTTGTTCATTTTGCATCTTCAGTGTAGAGATCCTGATGTCCTTGATATTTAATTCATGATGTGCATTCATCATCTAGCTTAGGGTGTCTAGCTGCATGTTTAAAATTCTTGCAAGCTCAATTGAATTTTCTTCCAATTTGTTGGTAAGGTATCTCTTGTCTTCTTCTAGCATATCCTTATCTTCAATGACTCTTTTCTTTTGTTCAGTCACCTCACAAAGCATCATAACTTGAGATTCTTGTTTGATCTTGCTTGTTCTAATTTCCTCTACATGAGCTCTATTCTTCTCCATTTGGTCTACTATTACTGCATCAAACTCTTTGAAATCTCCATTTGAAAACAATTTTGAGGTGTCAATCTCCTTGTATTGTGTATCATTCTTAACTAGGGCAATCTCTCTTCTTCTATTTAAGGATTTTCTCAATTATTCTCTAGCTTCTTCCATAGTGTGTAGAGAAAGTTGTACATCAATCACCTAATTTTCTATGATCTTCCCAAGTTTGTAGACTTCAATTTCTAGATTTTCTCTCCTAGCTGTAAGGCTCCTTCTTTTGAGGACTCGGCTCTAATACCAATTTTTGGAATTTACAAGAGGGAAGGTTTACTTTTGAGAGGGGGGGTGAATTAGAAGTAACTAACTTTAACCTTTTAAAAACTTTTTTTAGCTGAAATCATTCACATGCATCTAACATATCTACTTAACATGAGAAATAAAGACATGCATGAAAATAGATAACACAAGATTTGGCAACCCAGAAACTCTCCAAAGTGAGAAGGTAAAACTTGGTTGGGGATGACACCCACAAAGTATCACTACAATAATATGTAACTATTTAAGGTTACAAAGTTTGACCACTTCCAATGGTCTGCCCTATGAAAGATCTATCATGTTAAAGACTTTACACCCTATTAAAAGTGGAATGGTTAAAGGATTTACAAACACTCACTTGGAATATTACCCTATTAAAGGATTTAGCACCTTATTTAAAGGCTTACAACATGGCTATTAAACCAACCTATCATCATAGGATTTTCATTCCTAATACAATGACTAGAAAGTATTAGAAAGTCTTGAACTGATGACTTGCAATCTTCAATTGCTAACTCTAGATCCTTATTCTACTCTATCTATTCTGATCCTTCCTCGATCTGATATATCTCTCCTTGAAATTTTGATTGCTCTATTCTGATCAACTGAATTCTACAATACTACTCTTCCTTCTAAGTCTTTAAATACCCCTCTAAACTTCACTATATTTCACCCACACACTTCTCACATATATATACAAAATAAGGTTTCATCCTCTTTTTAAAGGCTTCAAAGACTTAGGGTTAGGTATGAATCTATGATCTATATTCATTCTTCTTTTCCCACTCAATTCATTCACTTTTCCTATTGGTTGTATGCCTTCTCCATTTTTCTTATTAGCTACACGTAGATTTCATAGGAAATGCAAAAGATTTGATCTTATCTTCAAGATCCTTCGAGACTCATCTTAAGTTGGCTTCAAAAATGGTTTACATTTGAGTTTGTGAAGGCACAAAATCATATGTAGATTATATGTTACTTGGCACTTACTACTTGCTGATGCTTGACACATATAGGAATTTTATCCCACTTGGCTTCTCTAGTAACTCTATTTCACTTGGAAAATATACTTTTCTTGGAACCTATAATGACTTGGCATCACTTATCATTCGACATTTGAATCTTGCTTGGAACCTATTGAATCTCTAGCTCGACACATGCTATAACTCAATATCTATATTATACTTGGCATCATCTTGAGAATTGGTTAAGTGTGTTGACACTAAATTGTCCAAACCAATCTGAGACCAACATATTGTACTACATTCTCACCTTCAATCATTCTCATTTCATCAAATTTTCCCCTCATGCTCTCTAATTTTGCTCTTAAGAAATTTTCATCTCCTTCATATATGGTCTTCAATTTGTCCCACATCTATTTTTTCATTCATTTATGTCATCAAACTTGGCATAGCTTAGGGCTAAAGCAATCTCCAACATTGTCTAGTCATCTTCTTTCTTTTCTTTTACTTGTTGAGTAGTTAGGAAAATAGTTGTTATTGTCACATATTCATTGTCCACAAAGTTTATTGCATCACCACCAATGTTGAATATATGTAGCCTCATCAACATTTTCCATGCAGGAAAGTTCTCTTTGTTTATCTTTGGTACCTCCCTTTTGTAAGTCATGATCTTTAGCTTTGAATACCTTCAAACTTCTCTTTACAAGAACTACTTCTCTATTACTAATTGTTAGAATGTTAGAATAACCTGAGAGTAGGGGGTGAATCAATTTCTCAAGGTCGATATGAACCAATTGAACAAGAAAACACCTAATAGTTTTTGGTCTTCCTTATGCTGCTACTCAGTCTCTACTATAATTTCAATACCAATTTTAACTAGTAGTTCACTAACCTAATATAAAAGACTTGCATAATGTAAAAATTAAAATGTAAAACATCATAATAACATTCAACACAAGTTTGACACTAGGATTTAATGTGAAAACCCCATTTGGGAAACCCACCAATAACATGTCGCCACTTTTTCACTCTTCTAAAGTGAGCCTTGTTAGGAGCCAACCTTGTTAAAGGTTATAATACATGCTGTTAAATGTAACCTAATTAAAGGATTTAATCACTCTCTTAGGAGTGGCTTTGTTAGAGGACTTTTAGAACATTCCATTATAATGTCACCTAGTTTTTTGGGTTAAGCTTCATTAAAGAATTTAAATATATTTTATTTACAATTATTATAAAGAAACAATAGGGTTTGATCTATATGAATACTACTCATTTCGCAGTTTTAGATATTTGTTTAGTTTGAGTGTTGATTTCTTGATCAGCCCTCATTTTCATCTCTATCCTTGATTTTCTTGACATCCCTTCAAGAAATCACTCTTCTCCTTCACAAAAAACTTAATCCTTATTCTTGGATTTTCTTATCAACCTTAGCAGCTTGATTTCATCTCACTAGAATTCTTTCTCATACACATATAGTCATTGCACTTGAATACCCTCAATCACTATTTGATCATCCTTTTCACATAACTTGACTGATCAGGATGTGTCTCTCATGTATGTATCCACTTCGACATTCATTCTCACTTAAATATTTCGTGTTTACCTCCTTAAATAGTTAATTCTAGTCATTTACCATTTTTCACAATCACTGTAGATCTTAGGGTTTGCGATCAAATCTATCAGATTCATTGTATATGTTCATCTCCTTCTCTTTTGTATCTAAAATTCTCGTGGAATCCATCCATTAGATCATTTAGCTAGTCATGTCTTGAAATTAAATGATCCAACACATTAATTCTTATTTTCAACACATTTTCCACATCCCAAGAAATCAACTAAGTTGGCTAGAAATCAAGATTTCTCATGATCATTCAAAATGTTGTCACTCAGTCAACACTCGATCACCACTAGATCACTTGGTCATCACTAAAATTTGTGCTTAAAACTTACACTATTACTCAGTTGATACTGATGCTTGGTCAACAAAAAGTTTCACTCAGCTTGTATTGGTGCTCGACTTTCTCTATTCTGGCACTTAGTCGACACTGGTAGCCCTTGGCATAAACCTCAAGTTCATTAAATCTTCTTTTGTATTCCTCAACCAAGCCTATACATTTTTTTAATCTTTTCTCATGTATTCAAGTCTTGAATATCACTATCTTTTCCATTTGTAACATAATGTAAACAATCAAATTATCTTTTCAAAGTCTAACTAATCAAATGTTCATTGTAGCTTCCTTTTCATAACTCAACCTTTCCTCTAGGTGCTTTTGTTGTGAGAAACTTATCAAATCCTCTTCATCAATCAAATAGATATGACATTTAGATCAAATAGAAAAATGTATCATTAGTAGATTTGATAGTAATGACAAGATAAAAATTGTTTAAATTGCAATTTCCAACAAGTACCCAAAATGTGTCATCAGTGGGGAGATGTCTATTTATATCCTTTTACCACAATCATTAGAATATATGGTTTCCTTGGAAGGCCATTTGTGCTTCCTTAATATATTTCATTAAGGATTTATTTCTTTGATATCATAAGGAAGATTGCAATGCTACAAGATAATGATTTTCCTCTAGAAAAAGCTAGAAATGGTACATTTTTCCCATACTTAATAGTTTTCCACCATTTTGCTATCATCGAGGATGGAAGAAACAATTTTATTCAATTGTTGAGACCTTTTAATAAGACTTTTAGTTCCAAAAGGATGAATAACATAGAAGGTCTTTATGAGAGGCTAATGCATAAAATCAATAAGGCACCAAGGGGTAGACATGAGTTTGATTACTTACTATGAAGACATTATCTAAAATGAAAAGGACACAAAGGTCCAAAACAAAAATAATGCATATTGGAGCATGTATGAGGAAACTTTAGAAGATATTAAAGAAAAGGATCCAAGACATAATCTAGTATTAGAATGTAAGAGCTTGGAACAGAGGTTAGGAATACTTTTTTTAGAAACTAAAAGTTAATATGGCACTATGACTAAGAAATTAGAAAGGACAAGAAAGATAAAGCTGGTTGTTACTGATAATGAAGAATGTTTAAATGCATTATTGCAGTCAACTAATATAGTCCCAAAGGAAAAGAAGGGACAAAAGAGAGGTAGAGGAGAAACACTAGCCCCTGATACTAAAATAGACAAAGAACATGAGAGTCAAGAGGTATTGATAGTCTATTAGAGGAGGAGATTGGAAAAAAATCCCATTGATCCAAACATAGTTGAAATCCCAAACATGGAAGCTATCATGCCACATAATCTAGAAAGAAGGTCTCCATCTCTTGAATCCCATAGACCACCTCCTATAGGCCTTTCATGTGAAAATCATATTGAAAATGTACAAGGAGTAAATGAAAAAAAAACATAGTCAAGGAATAGGGAAACTATGAGAATTGAATATACCTTATGGTGATGATGACGATGAAGAAGAAGAGTACATATATGCTCTTGAGGGAGATTTTACTAGAGAGAGCTTCAGGTCCCTAGGGTGCCAATTTCAAATATCACTATTCAAGAGATAAGCAAATTATTTCCAAGAGAGCTTAGAGCAGAATCCTACAAAGTTGATGTCTTGATGATGAGTTTATTAAGTCAATCCCTTTTTAACAATTATTATGACAACATCCTAGGGAGGATTTTCATAATATGATAGGTGAGAAAAGAAGACAAAATCCAGATGATGATCCTGATGATATTGGGAAAGAAGTAGAGAAATAGATGATGATAAGATTTGATGTTATCACTCCAGAAGAAGGGAGAAAATTTGTAAAAGAATTTGGGATATAGTTATTGCCTAACTTGAACATAGAAGATTTCATTGCTTTTGATTCTATTATGAAACATATGATACTAAAGAGGCCTAAAATAGGGGTAGAAATTTCTACTTCTAGTATGTACTTCAGTGAGGACTTAGATGTGATGGCAACTTGATCTATTACTCCTCATATAGGATAGAGATGTGGTGATGATAGTGGGATCAAAGGTAATGTAATGTTACATAGAGTTGAAGACACAAAAATCAACCAATCTACCATGGATTTGAAAGATCATGGGGTGTATGTCCATAATGTGGTAGGACAAGCATCAAAGAAACAATGAACAACTATAGGAAAAGCATAATCATGTTCATGTTGCATATAAATACAAAAATAAGGAAAATGTTGGTCTTCAGGACATGATCAATGCATTAGAAAAGAGAGTAAAAAAATTGGAAGAAGCAACAACATCCAATAGAGAAGTTTTCACTTCAAAGAAATTCACTATGGTCCCTTTTGTTCCAATAGTTTTGCCAATACCCCCAAGACAATTTCATCAAAAAAGGTAAGGGTTGATGATGCCCTAATAAAAAAGGCTACAAACCTCCAAATGTAGTTCAAGAGAAAACAAATTGAATCTAACTATAATAAGGAAATAATAGTTAGAACTACACTTGTGTCTTTATTTAAAAGTATCAATTCAAAATTGTTTATAATTCATGAAGTTTGCAAAATTCTTTATTTGGCTGTTAGCAAGATTGAAGATTATCTCAAAATGGTAAAACCAATGTATTATAAATGAATAGGGAGAGTGGTAAAGATGAGGGAAATTGATCTATATGTTAGGGTTGATCCCAATCCTCCTCCAAATTATATGGCTACTATCAAAATTGTTAAATCTCTAAACAAATTTTTAGTTTTACCAGATGCAATTGAAAATAAAGTGGTGGAGTTAAAAAACTAGATAGAAGGTTTTAAAGATCCTTTAGTTCCACCAATTTTGGACACTGACAAGTTCATCAAAGATTTTTTTGATTGGAGGACTAAAGCAATAAATAAAAATTAATATTTTGGTTAAGAGGATAGTAGAATATGTTGGCTAGTCCTTATTTCAAGAATGTATGTCCAAATTTATTAATTTAGAAGCATTCTATGAAAGTTTTGAAAATAAAGTCACACAAGCCACATTTAAGTATATTCCCTATAGAAAGGTAGTAGATCAAATCTTCAGACATACATGGTCATTTGATGATGATTTTGAAGAGTGGGTGAAGAAGTACATACCATCAAATCTAAATGATTCCCCACCAGCAAGGTAATAGTATGATAATACCTTAGGAAAAGGAAAAAATACTAATAAGAAATAGAAGATCACGTGATCTCATAACTATGACATCAACTTTTTACGAGGTTTCTTCTTGTTCTATACCATTTTTAAAAAAAATTATGTGTTATGTTAGATGTTGACATGTGTATCAATCTCTATGCCTAAAGCTTGTTGCAACTCATCTTTTATAAGTGAGTTCCCAAGGCTAGATAATTGTCTAAGTTTTGGTTTCTGAATGAATACACATTTTCATAGTTGGAGTTGGTCTAGAGCTATATAATTGTATTTTTCTAGGGATTCCATTAATGGAAGTATAAACTTACATGGATAAGTCAGTTTTGAGTTTTTCTTACTAAAGTTGACATTAAGTTATATATTTTCAAACAAGATAATACAAAAGTATTGGTAGTTTGGTTACCCAATTTAGATCTTGTCTCTTCTTGTGTTACTTTTGATTTTCTAGAATTTGATGATAATGTCTATTAAATTTTAGTTATAATTAGTCTTGAGTTATATCTTTGTTCATGTTTTACTGATAATCTAATGGGTTATGTAAATTATTGATATAAATTTGTGTAAAGTGAAATTTGTTTAAAAGAAGAATATTATAAGAATGAGTTTTTAGATTAAGTATTGTTCCCCTTTTCACAAAGTGATAGGATAGATCTATTTCCTTGTGTCAAAACTCTATGAGGAAAAACCCAACAGATAAAGCCCCAATCATATTTACGAGTTGATCTACCCTAGGAAAGATTATACTGTAAAAATTTATCAATCAAATCTTTAATTTTCAATATTATGGATCTAAAGAACAAGCCTACAATTGATTCAAGGCTTTAAAGGTAATAAGAATTAGACATTTCTTATTTCATTTTCAATATTCTTGAATTATAAGAGTTGCATGCATAGTTTTCTTCTAAAATGAGAATTTATGTTGCATATTGTTAGTGAAAGAAGTTTTAAATTCATAGCTATACTGAATTAAATTTTGCAAAGTTCAAAGAAAAGAAGAATGAAGTATTATTACTAGTTGTTCCTTTTGAATTTCCTTTTGGAAGACCCCTTATGGTTTCTTTTAGCTGACTCCTAGACTTTCCTTTACATTTTCAAGAGGTAGTTCAAATCTTATCAAATTAGGAGCCAAAAGAACCATCATTATACTATCATAGTCCAATTTATTCAAGTACCCATTGAATGTAAACACATATCAAAACTTTTATCATCATACTTGCTTCAAATCCTCTTCATCAAAAAAATGATCTAGTACTCTACTAAATTAGCATAATGTCTACCCAATTGAGGCTTCACTTTAATAACAACATAACAACTGATATAACTCTTTTACATACAATAATAACATTATAAGTTGGAGATTAAAAATTATTTTGGAATTTTTATATATCATTTTAAAATACATCTTTGAACATAAAAAAACCTAAAGAAATCAATTTTGTCTATATAAAAATATAAATTTTCAAGGTTGATCCACAACACTTTTATTATGTAATCTTCTCGTCATCATCCTTAGATGCTCCAAATGTTCCTCCCTTGGACCCCTAAATAACTAAATTTCATTGATTTATAGAATATAAAATTTTCTAAAGAATAATTGAAAATGACATAATCAGTCATTGGTATGATCCATCACTAGTTTCAAACGACTTTGTATACTCATCACTAACTCATATTCTAATTTGATGGTAACCACTTTAGATATCTATTTTAGAAAAATATATTGATCCATTTAATTAACCTATGAAAATTAAATTTTATGAATTGGAAATCTATATCTAATAGTTATCATATAAATATCCTTAGAATCTAGAAAAATCCCCCACTCAATTCCTTTCTTACATACTAAGATACTAGGAGAAACATAATAGCACATGATTTCCTTTTAATATTCTTAATCTCTTTGAGACTTAATCTATATAAGTATTTACTTAGAAGGATATCTTAAAATATAAAATCCATATGTTGACTAATTCTCCCTATTGGATATAGCTCATTAGGAAAATCAACCACTACAACATATGGTGTTCTAGTATGTTTGTAGGCATTCATTTTTCCTCTTGTACATCTTTTAACCATCATCAAACCATGGATTAGCTAGAAAAGTATTCTTAGCATCTATTTTTATCCTTTTAGAAGTAAGAACACTTTTGGGTTTTAGAGATAAATAAAATACGACTTATATAGTCTTAATTTCATGTAAAAAATTCTTTACCACTAACCATCATTACCTTACTATTTCCACTACTACTATTTTTATTGCCCCCTTCTTGTTCTTGCATAGGCATCAAGGTATGTTTGACCCATCCTTCTCAAAGGTATATGAATCATCTCTTCTCAAATTTATAAGTATCAAATCACATTGAAAATTATACTTATAGCTACCAATCTTAATGTAAACAAGATTCTGTTCATTAATTGATAATTGCTGCCATTTTTTGTAAGCATGCAATTTTATATAAAAAAGAGTATTTATAAATTTCTTGAGTTTTAACTTTTTTGCTACCTAAATTTCTACAATATTATCCATACTATAATTATCAATAATCATTTTGCAAAAAAGAGGTTTTTATTTATATTTTATGCATTTCTTTTTAATAGTTCTTATCTCCCTTTTCGTGGCTTCAACACAACTCTCCTCAAAAAAATTCCTTATTCCAATTATTCTTTGTTGTGAGGAGGTGATCCAACAGTCTCTTGATCTACTTGTATAATCTAATTACCTCTTATGGGTGTTGTTTAATCTTTGTGTGAGGATTCCAATCACTGCAAACTCTTATGGGAAATATATAGTTTATAATTGAAATATTTACCAAAAAATCCTCTTCTTCTTCTTTGGAAGTCAACTCTTCTATAAGTTATTCCTCATTTATTCTAATAGCATGTTTTTTGATTATTGGTTACACTACTAGAAATACAAGCCCCATCTTCTTGACAATATTTTCATCCTCTTCCACCCTATTGTACTATTCTTCTAAATTCTCTTCTCCTCTTTTCTTCTTGTTCCATTTTTTTGATAATGAAGGAAAGGAGAGGGCTCTGAAGCCATAGAACCAATATAGAAACTTAATGCAACCATGAGCCATTACAACCAAGTAGCAGGCTAAAGCATCATAAATCAACCATGCATCATACACTTATGCAAAATTTATCAAAAATAACTAACCTCACTAAGCAAACATGACTATGATTTTCCATAGTATAAACAAAAATATTATTGTTAAAGGAAAAAATAAAATTAATCCTATTAAGAATCCTACTTAAACTAAACTTAAACAAAAAAATTCTCAAAATGTTTAGCTAGCAAAGAGCATTTTTTGTACTAGTTAATAGATTTAAACGTAGTGAAATTTAGAATTTTTTTAAGAACATAAATACCTTTGAACCTAGAGATAGCGAAAAAAAAGAAAAAAAATTAAGAACATCAAAAGTATCGATCCTCCTTAATAATATTCTAGTCCTTCTCCAATTGGTAGACCTTCTAGAGCTTCCTGTACATCCTCCTTATCACCTAAACTAGATTCCTTATCCTTTTTCATCTTGTTCATTCTAGTGACAACTCCAAGAAGAATTCTTTCTAGGATCTCTTATTGAATTTTGTAAAGGGTAGAAGCCATGACTCCCAACTCAATGTTATTGATAGCCTCCTTGTACATTTTTTTAAGGGGCTCCATTTTTCTCTTCATATTATCCTAGTCCTTGGTAAACTTGGATTCCATCACCTTTATCCTTTCTTGTAGAGCTACCATAATAGTCTTCCCTTATTATTCTCTTTCACAGTGTTATTGTGACTCCCTTATTTCTTGGTTTTGTCCATGTTGGGATTCTCCTAGCTAGGATAACCATGCCTAAATCCAACTAAATGTATATCTCTTTTTCTTCCATTTTCATATCCTTGCCCTCCCTATCAGAACTCTCTTCCTCTCCTTCTCCATACTCATCTGGGGAGTCAATATCCTCATTGGCATTTGACATTTCAATTCCTCTTCTATAACTTTCATGTACTTATTTCAATCCCTCATACTCATGTATTTCTTCATGTAGATGCATTTATACCTCCTCTCTATAGAGTTAAGCTCCTATTTTTTCCCTTTAGCCCTAGTATTGTAATCTTTGTCAACCTCTTCCTTGAATACATGTTTATCCATACCTATAATTTCCCTTTACATTTCCTTTATTTAGGGTTAGGGCGTTGCAGATTATTTTGAGGTGTCTTTTTCCTTTTGGTTGGGGTTTCAACCAAATGAGATTCTTTAAGGGAAAGAGCATTTGGGTTGTCACTTTTAGAACTCAAGGGTTTCTCATTACCATTTTTTTGGGTATAGGTTTTAGGTTTGACTAGATTATTCCTTAAGGGAGAGGAGATAATTTATTTTATTCTTATAGAAGAAATAGTTTTAATTTATATCCTCATTCCTAAAGGTCAGACTCCTAATAAATGTAGGGCAGTATGAAAATCATGGTGGTAGAGCACAAAAATCAGCCCTTTATGGAGTGAAGGCATATGACCACTAAATACTAACATTAAGAGAAGGCCATAAGAAGAATGAAAAAATTATATTTTCTTCATTTAGAAGGAAATTACACTAGGGAAAATGATAAGCATGGTAAGGATTAAAATTCTCATTACAAGTAAAATAATTCATAACCCAAAGAAAAATAATAGCAAAGGTAGGAGGAAGACCTAATCTATCATAACCATTTTTGGACTTTATCCTTTCTACCTTCTCCTTGTCCTTGAATAATTTCTTCTTGTAGAGTTTATATCTAGCTTGGATATTACATTCCACCTAGGCCCCTTTGCAATATTAGACTAGTACATTTTGGAGTCAATTCTACGGTGACAACCAACTGAATGGTGTCTATCATAATTGTGCCCTTGTGATGAATTAGGAAACTTCAAGGAAATTTCTCATTTAAAACCTCTAATGGATTGAATGTAGCTACTCAACCTAGTTTTTTGGAAATAACACCACATTTCTAGTTTTTTCTTCCATTCTCTATTATCCCTTAGCTCCACCTTCTTCAACAACCCTCCCATGATTTTTATTTTCCTAAATTCCTCAAGAACTTCCTAAATATGTTTCATTTCCCTAGCTTTATTCATGTAGTTATTAGCGACTTTCTACATTCTCATGGTAAAATCTTTACTTTCATGGGAATCATTAAACAAAGAATCTTCAAGATTCATGATTTTATGCAAGGTTTTCAGCCCTAGAAAAAAATCATATAAACCTTCATGATTAATAAAACTCCCCTTGGAAAATATATGTTCTTGGGCTGAATGAAATGAGATAAATCCTTACTGACAACTCTTGCACAAATTTATTTTATTAAGGACATGATATAATTGATTAAAAAATTTCACTTTTCTTGTCCCTTATTCTTATGAAGTCTTTTTAAAATCTTGTCATTAATTTTTCCATAAGATATCTCTTTGTTGACAACCCCACTAGACTAAAATAGCCGATTACCAAATCCAAAGGAATGGTAAGCTCTTTACATGCCCTTTCTAGATTTAGGAAAAGATTTACATTTAATTTTAAAAGAATTCCAAACCCTTTTGAACTATCCTTCCTACCTATTTTTAAACTCTCACTCTTGTAAATAGCCAATGATAACTTATTAGCCTCATGCCTTGTTGAACTAAAATACTTTTTGATATCCTTCCTAGATAAATAATGAAAGATTCTCTTAGCCTCTTTCTTGTCTGATCTTTAAAAAAAAATGTACTATCATTTATTAAAATAATCTAGAGTTACTCAGGGTAGTTCATTCCTTACACATATCTTCCTTCAAAATAACATTGGCCTCAATTTTCCAAGAAATTGATAGTGTCATTTCCTTCCCTCAAGGTGTGTTAAACAAAGATAGCCTTCTTGTTCTATTTAACTCTCAATAGTGTCTCATCTTCCCCAAAGACCATTTGATAAGAATCCTCAAAATTTTAAAGAGTTGAAAGACTTGAATCTCATCTAGAAAACTTTAAGTTTACCCATTTCATATACCTTGCCACTTTCTTCACATCTTCCTCATTATGACTGAATTCTAGTCACCAACTTATAAAATATTTAGCACTCTTTTTTACCAACATATTTTTTTTTAGTTTCACAATCTCTTGGAAAGATTGTTTTGATAATCACTCAAAAGGAAATTGAACTTTAATTTAGTAGCCATTATATCCATAGATTTAGTCTTTTCCCTATTCTTTTTTTTTCTCCCTTTTTGGGACATAATACCATTGCATTACAATATATTTTTTTATGTCATGTATGTGGAAAATCCACTCTCTAATGATAGTTACAACAATAGGTGCTCCTACGAGGATTGACTCAACTATCCTTGTAAAAAAGTTTAAAATAATTTCCTTAGTCTATTTTGTAACTTCCTCGATGCTCAAATTTTACATTTTTATCTTTTGGATATCTCTATTTATTTCCATTTTTATTTGATTCATTTTAGTTTTCGATCTTACACTTTTGTTTTCCTCTCATGAATGATGTTGACTCTTCCTTTCTTATGAACTAATAGGCTAAACCCATCTACGAGAAAGTTTTTTTTATATATATGTTACCTACCAATGTGTTTTATTTGGTGATATGAACCTTTTTTTCATTAGATAAAGTGGGCTAGGGCTAACACCCATGCAAACAAGAACCAACAAGATCATAAAGTAGAATCAAGTCAAAATGACAAGTGAGAAGAAATTCATGATAAGAGAATTCAAATGCTATTAACTAGAGGCACAACTAAAGGAAACAAAAAATAATGGAGAAAAGAAACCAAAAAACCCCAAGCAACAAGAAAGAGGAGCATTGGAAAAAATACAAAACACAAAACAAAATCTTGGGGAGAGAAGGCAACTAGAAACCTCAAACAAGAAATGAGATAGTCATAGAACCAACCATAAAAAGTGTAAGAGGGTAGAAGTATTAGAAAAAAGAGAGAAATAGTACTATTAACACCATAACACCTAGCAAGGAAAGAAATCATAGTATCGACATGGCTGAAAAACAACCACCAAAAGGAACTGCCACAACATTCCCAAAACGTTAGCTCAGAAAGGAAAAGTACATCACACTTGAAGGATTTTTTAATACATCACCAGAATCCAAGGAGAAGAAAGAACAAAGAAGAAAAAATATACTAGCTAAGAACAACCAAATCCACTAGGCATAGACTACCAAAGTACTAGTAGTACACTAATACCACTGCTGAGAAGAATGAACACCAGAACTACCACCAAAAATAAAGGTAGAACCCTAGAACACAAAAACACACACAAACAAAGTGATCCAACAAATAGAGCCAAAAATTATTAGCTTAGAAAGAGAGATCCCTAGTCTAGCCTCCCAACACACCCCTAGGAGAAGAAGACTACCACATCTAAAAAAAACAACTTCCCTCCAACAATGAGATCTTAGAATGTAAAGTCCACCAAAATATCTATGAGGGAGGGGCATGAATCATTTATCATATCAATTAAACTTTTATCAACCTTATTAAAATTTAGACATGTGATCAATATAAACAACAACCATAAGAAGATACACATATAGAATTCCATATTTGTTAACTAGGGAAACCCTTGATCAGAGGGGAAACCATGGTGGGTATGGTAGCCAAAAAATGATGTACTAATATAAATGTTCCTTATAAGAGGATGGAATCTATTAAGAGCCAATCACATATGTTTAGTACATATAAGTCCCTTTTAAGAGACTTTGAATCACTGTTAGGAGATTCTAACCCTGTTAGGAGTTATGCCAACCTTATTAGGAGTTGTAGAAGGTAGAAGGACCCATTGTCCAAACAACTTGTGGGGAAAAACCACCAAACTCATAGTTCAAATGATCTCTATGCTATACCTTTAAGAATAATAAAAATACAAGTGATCTCAGCAACTCAATACTTTCTTTGTCCTCTTACCATGCCTCTACCACACCAAAACACTTCATGAATCTCAATACTAGACCTCTATATTCACATCATAATGATTACTTTGATTGCTTACTCTCATTTACCAATCTTCACAAATCCAATAAAAATATCTTACAAATCACTTTTATAACCAAGGAAACAATCCTTCCTTTATACCAATTCCTTAAAATAATTGATTAAGCCTGCCTTGATGTTTCCTAACTAATTAGAATAAGACCTCATCAAAATAACACACTACATTACATCTTTTCATAATTACATAACATTGTCATCACATAATCTTTATAAATTTTCACGTGTAACTTCAAACTTTGTGCACTTGTTGATGTCATCATTAGGCTATATTCTATCTTTGTCTAAATCCTATTAATTAGATTCTATCCCTATTAGGGAATATAATTCAAATATCAGAAACCACTTCTTGGGACCTACATTTGCAAATTGTCTTATGTAACTCACAAATAGATCTCACTAGTCTTCTACTTTACTTACATATTATTAACCACATCATCATGGAACACTTTAGAACATGTCCATAATTTTTCTTCACCTCATATTCAATACTCAATCTATATGACCTCATTCTATGACTACTACTATGCCAATGTCCTTAGCATGTTGACATCAATGTCAAACATAGTCATGCTAATTGTCTCTCCATTGCTCCATTAATTCTAAAATACTCCCCCATAGGAATATCATCATCATTCATCCTAAAAATATACCCCTTTGGAATTGATGGAAACATAGATGAAAAATAGCTAAGTTCCAAGAATACCAAACATATTGCTCTTATATTTTCAAATCCATTTTTTTAATGAAATGTGAAACTTTTAGGAATAACTCTTAATCAATGTTGTCTCTCCTCCATTAACATCAATCTAAAATTTCTTCATAGCTTTCTCCATTCATAGGAGATGCTCCCATATGCACTCACTTCTACCCCATTCATAAGAGATTTTTTTCATGCATTTTTCCCCCATTGACATCAATGAAAAATGCATCATTATGTCAATTAGCTACTCAAATGTGTTGAACCAGCTCATGTGTCCAAAGACATTATGAAATACCAACTACCAAGAGTCCTTCATGATTCTTCTCAATTACAAATACTACCCCACAGAGCAACCATGAGCATTCAATCTAGATAAACAATAGTGATATGTACCACTAGATTGATGAAATCTCTCCATCTTCTATTTTGAAGTAGGCAGTGGACTAACTCCAAGCATACTTCACAAATACTGAAATTTATCCTTAGGAAAAGGCTTCATAAATATATTTTCAATCTTCTCCTTTGTATTAACATAGTCCAATCTACTTTCTTTCTCTGCAACTATTTCACTCAAGACATCATACTTAGTTGATATGTGCTTTGTCATAGAATGTAATACATGAATCTTAGACAAACTCACTATACTTGTGTTATCATAATGTATGATAATAGGTTCTAAAAAATCTATTATGATACCCTTCAACATCTATTTCATCCACATGATTTGATTATAATTATTTGTTGCTGCTATATACTCTACTTATGTTGTACTCTGTGAAATACAATCTTTTTTCTTGCTTATTCAAGAAACTAATCTTCCTCCAAGAAAAAATGCTCTACCAATTGTACTCTTTCTATCACCCATACTTCCTACCTAGTTAGCATCAATATATGCACATAGAGTAAAATCATTTGATCTATCATACCATAACCCAAAATTAGGTGTACCCTTCAAAAATTTGAATATCCTCTTTACTTATGCATAATGTGATTCCTTAGGACCATCTTGAAATATTGCTACTATACCAACTACATTTTCTATATCTATTCTTGTATGAGTTAGATATTGTGAACTTCCAATCATGGATCTATACTTCTTCTTCTTCTCGACTATAGGTTTCCTATCTTTTCTAAATAACTTGTGACCAAAAACCATAGGCTTACAACTCTCCAACCCAAATTTATTCAATAAGTCTATCAAATAATTAGTCTATAATAGGAGACTATCATCACTATTATACATAATATGCAAACCCTAGAAATATTCATATCACCAATCATCCTCATTTCTAATCCATTCTTCATTTCATCAAAAAAATTGTCACTTGCTTCATCATTGGCTCCAAAGATTATATCATCTACATATATGACAATAATCAACAAACCATTCTCAACTTATTTCAAATATAAGTCGGTATCTACAGTACCTTTAGCAAATCCAAATTTTTCCAAATACTTAGCCAAACTCATATACAAGGTTCTAAGTGTTTTCTTTAGTCCATACAATTATTTATTCAAGTTTCTTACCATATCTATAGATTCTATCAAAAAATATTGATCTCAAAATGGTTTTGACAATTGAGTGTCAACTCACTTAAGTCATTCACTAAGATTTTGTCAAACTAGTAATACATGTTGAGTGTGATATGTAAATACAAGATTGTGTCAAGTTGCAATGAGTGTCGAGTCACTCAAGTGCAGAGTAGACAATACATGCCAAGTGATTCAAGTGCCAAGAAAATAGTAGATGCTAAGCAATTCAGGTGCCAAGTCAAAAATAGAATTATAGTATGTGCTAAACATTAATAACTTCAAATGTCAAGCATCACAGAGTAGACATATTTTTTTGTGATTGCACAAACAACTATGTAAACCATTTTTTAGCCAACCAAAGGATAGAATATGATCTTTTGAAGATAAGGACGAATCTATATGCAGATTCCCTATGCAATTACATGTAGCCAATTAGAAAAAGGGAAGGATTAAGCAAAAAAAAGGATGAATCTCAACCATAGATTCATACCTAAACCCAAGTCTTCTAGTCTTCTTAAAGAGGACAAAACCCAAACTTCATGTAAGGAATTGAAGGATAAATATAGAGAAGCTTGCATGTGAAAAATAGAGCATTCATGGAGACTTAGAAGTTATAGAGAGTGAATTACAGAATAAGTTTGAGAAGAATAAAGGATAAAGGATACAACATTGACACACGAGATTAGAGAGGATCAAGAAGGACACTATATGGATTTGATCTTTAATCAGGCAACTAGAGCCAATCACAAGATCTATGCTGAAACATCCTAATAGGTGATTTTAGTTAAATCTCCTAGGTGGAGTAGTCCTAACAGATTGTTGTAAATCCTTTAACAAGGTGGCATTCCAAGTGGATTTTCTAAAGTCCTTTAGCCAGGAACACTTTTAATAGATTGATCAAATCCTCTAACAAGGTGGGACTTAATAGTCCTTGTAAGCCTTTAATAGGGTAGATCATGTTTCATGGTCAAACTATTGTAACCTTAATTGGCTACACTTTGTTGCTACAGTAGTGAAGAATTGTGGGTGTCATCCCCACCCCAGTTTTACCTTCACTTTGGAGGGTATCTACATAATCATATGAGGTGTCAAATGTGTGATTTCTTATGTGTTTACATGATTTAGATGTATGTGCTTTACATGTTATTTTAGTTTATCTATTGAATGCATGAGATGAATGAGTGGTGAAAAGTTTTATGGGTTCATGTTTTGACTATTGATTCACCCCCCACCCCCCTCAGTAGTTTACCTTTCTTACTTTTAATTACAAAAATTGGTATCAAAGCTAAGTTATTAGAAGAAGAAGTTTTGCAGCTTATAGGAAAGATCTTGAAATGGAAGTCTACAAGTTGGGAAAGACCGTTGAAAACCAAGAGATTGAACTACATCTTATACTACATCAATT
The DNA here is from genome assembly GCA_028749045.1 of Cupressus sempervirens. Classification (NCBI taxonomy): domain Eukaryota; kingdom Viridiplantae; phylum Streptophyta; class Pinopsida; order Cupressales; family Cupressaceae; genus Cupressus; species Cupressus sempervirens. The sequence goes on along the minus strand of CM053789.1, from coordinate 742,238,271 downwards.
GAATGAAGCTAGAGATGCTTTGAAGAGTTCCCTAAAGAGAAGGAAAGAGATTACTATAGCAAAAAATGACACACAATACAAAGAGATTGACACTACAAAGCTATTTGTAGATGGTAACTCCAATGAATTTGATGTAGCAATTGTAGATCAAAAGGAAAAGAACAAAGCACAAGTTGAAGAGATCAGAAATCTCAATTTGGAGAAAGAATCACAAGCTATACTATTATGTGAAATGATCGAGCTAAAGAAGAAAGCTATAGAAGACAAGGCCACGAATGAAGAAGAGAAAAGAATTTTGGAAAACAAATTGGAAGAAAAGTCAATAGAGTTATCCAAGATCTCAAACATGCAATTGGATACCTAAAGCCAAATGATGAATGCTCATCATGAGTTGAATATCAAGGACATTGAAATAACTACATTGAAGTTGCAGAATGAAAAACTACAAAATGACCTAAAATGGGAAAAGGAATTTGCTAAAAAATTTAACAAGCCAAATGAAGCTATCAAGTACTCTAAGAAACTACTAAAATATCCTAGATCTAGTAGAGATACATTAGGATTGGGCTACACAAGCACTGAAGAAGGAGAATAATTTGAAGCTACTAAGGAAAGGAACAATAAAGGTAAGAACTCCAAACCTACTTGTCATAGTTGTGGTAAGAAAGGATATACAACTAATGCAAGAGCAAGAATACAAATCAAAATGCTAAGCCTAAGAACACAACTCATTGTCACAAGTGCAACAAATAAAGTCATCAAGCACATGAATGTAGAACCAGAACCATGCATGCACCAAAATTTGAAGGATGCTGCTACAATTTTTAGAAGTATGGACATAGAGCATTCAAATGCAGATCGAAGTCCACATGGTCATCAAGCAAGCCAACAAAGGCAAGAAGCTATGAAAACTCCTATAACTAGGAATACAATACAAGATATAGATATCACTATTGTCAAGAATATGGACATGTACCTAAAAACTACATTAGGACTCACTTTAGTGGTAACTACAAGAGATGGTTGAGTCAAACCACATGTTTTAGTTGTCACAAGACTAGTCACATCTATAAACATTATCCAACTAGGTCCAAGGGACCAAGTTGTGAATTTGATAAAAGTAAAGGCAAGGCAGATGTAGAACACATCAGGAATGAGATGAACAAGACATGGAGAAAGAAAGATGCTGGCAATACATCTAATGAAGAAGGGATCATTTGACCCAAGGGGTCAAGTGGTCACACTTCATCAAACTAAACAAATAAAAGGTATGTGGGATTGATACTTAAAGTTTTGCATTATAGATCAGTTCCAAAAGAAATTGGCACTGAAAATATTACATTAGCATGAATTAAGATGCAAGAAATTATGGAAAATTCAAAGTTAAATCTTCAAGTTTTCATGTTGTTTCCATGCATGAAAATTCTTTTATGTATGACGAGTGAAATACTAGTTAATGCTAAGATGCAAGTCAAAGATAGTTAGAGTCGAGCCTGTAATAGTTGCCAAGTGAGGGAAGTCTCTATAGATGGTGAGTTTATAGCTATACAAGTACCAAACATTAAATGCAAAGTTTTGAAGGCTATAAGATTGATTTTAACATATTTTTCATCATTACAAATTCAAGTGAGAGAAAGTAGAGTGAAGAAATGATTCACAATCTAGTTCAAAGTGTTTTCAAAGATTGTAGTGATGATCCAACTCTTGTTCATCAAATTTTTGAGGTATTCTTCATAAGCTAAGTTACATAATTTAAAACTTTGTTAAACCTTAGCTTGACAGAATGGATTCTAGTTCAAAGAATGTGAAGAAGAAAGAAGTTTTTGATGTCCAATTAGTCAGCAATGAAGTCAAACAACCAAATTTAAAAGCCATTCTAGACATTGCCTATAAAAATAACCCATTAGGCACGTTATCAATGATTCCACCCAAGGACATAATGGTCTAAGATGTCAGAAAATGTTACAAATGCAAAGTAGTAGGTATAGGTGATATGGAAATAAGGTAATCTTATGATAAGTTGTGCAAAAAAAACATTTTAAAGGAATAATTTAAGATTGTGGAGAGAAAGGGTTTGACTCGTGCCCTAGATTTTCCCACGGTTTTCAAAATAGAATGGATAAAAATAGTGTGAAGTAGGATACATGATGGATGTCTATGGTTGGAAGGAGGACCAATCAAGATTTCAAAGAGAATTTTTCATAGGGTGACAATTTTTCCAACCCTAGATCTACCAAAGACCCTGTGATTCAAAAGAAGTAGTTGAGAAGAACACAAGAGCTAAATGGAACAAGAGAGGAATGACAATTAATACCATCACCAATCCTCTACCTAAGTTTCTTGTTAAGGTTTTTTCTCATAAATTTTATTAGTCAAGTAGGTTAAAAAATGTGCCCTATATTGCAATCAATGTTGGTTATTAAATTGTTAAGAAAGACCATACTTATGATCTTGCAAAACTTCAATTATAGCAAATAAATGAAAACCTAGGTGCCATTAGGAAGAAAAAAAGTGCACAATGTAAATTTGGATCAATACTTGTGTGCATATTTTTCTATGTACAAAATGAATTCCCATCTTTTGGAAAATTAGGTTGGAAAACAAATAGATCAGTGGCTATGCAAATCAATGAGCATATTGAGCAAATGGGTGAGAACTTTGAAATAGTTAATGATAAGCTATTTTGAAGACTTTGAGAAGTCTATTGAGAAGAGGTTGAGGATACCTATCTCCTTAATAGAACAATACTACAGTGACATATATTTTCTTCTGGATATTGATTACACATACATACAGGCAACAATACCTAGAGTAAGATGGTTAAGACCCCTGGGCTATGAAATCAATGTTGATGAAGCCTCGGCTACCATTACTACACTCCTAATAGAGGAGATTAATAAAAGTGCTAAAATATTCGATAATTATGATGTAATGAAATCCAAAGTTGAAATGGAACTGATGATAGCCCCCACATTGAAGAAGAAAGACAAATTGGTGAAAAAATTAAAAGCAAAATTTGGAGAAGATGCAGGTGAAGAAGAAGAAGAAGATGATGAAGATGAAGAAGAGGAAGAGCAAGAACAAGCCCAAGAATCTCTTTCTTTAACCCAAGGCATGGGTGAGGACATTGAAGAAGAGGGTGCCAAGTAAGCAGAGGAAGCACCAAAACAGGCAAAACTAATGAAAAGAAAGGCCAAAACTCAACCTGTGGCAAAGACAAAGGCTAAAAGTATTTCAAAGCCAATCCAAGCAAAGCCTACAACACCAACAACTAAGGGAAACATAAGGGTGACTACACAAAAGGCCAAAGAGAAAGCCAAAGAAAAGGCCAAGGCTACTAAACAAGAAAGGCCAGTGCAGAAAAAGAAAAGGAGAAAATACATTGCACAACTATAGACTAATGATGAAAGGACAAAATTTGAAGATACAAGTCAGTTTAGAGTGGTAAGTCATCCACCAAAATCTAATCTTGAGAATCTCTGTAATAATATTAAGAATAATGCAGATTTAATAGATTTGAAAAATAATGATTTTGGGAAACTTAGTGGAGAAGAACAAAATTTGATTGAGGAATCAATATATGCAATGATGTCTAAATTCAAGAACACTCCACTTGAATTAGATAATGCAATGCCTAAGGATTTGTATACTATTGTTGAAAATAACTGGCATTATTGTTTAAACCTATAGAAACAAATCAGAGAATCCACACTAGCCTAGGTGATGCTAGATTTGACAAAAGGATGAATTGTTAAAGCAAACAAGCAATATGGTGGAACATTTGCACCCAAATACATGGCATTTAGCATCCTTGAGGACAATATTGAAGATGTTGTCAAGAAATCCACCCAAATGTAGAAATTGATCTATGGATTGATAATTTTTAAAGAAGAAGAAGAAGATCCCTTTGAGGGAAGAAATAATAATGATGACAACAATGATAAGGAGGAAGAAGATGCAAAAAAGGATACTATTTTGGAGGAGACACAAAAAGAAAAAGATGGCATGGCTACAACTAAAGAGCAGCAAGAAGAACAGAGTGTGCAAGACACACAAATGCCTACCATGAGCCCTCCACATGATACAAGCATGCCTTTAGAAACTATAACTATTAAGGATGTTCCTAATAATTCAGCTCAAAACATCAACCCTTTAACTGTAGAAGATCTCAAGAAGATTCTTGATCAATCCACACTACAAGCCAAATTGTGTGAGAATCCAATATTGGTTAGTGTTGATGAAGTTCATAAGGAAGTAGCTAACATTACAAGGGATAAGGTGAACACACAAGAACCACCTTCTGCCATCCCTTCAACTACTAGTGCTCAACCTTTAGTACAAACATTAATAGACACATCCACAAAGGTTGACATAACTAATAACGTTGATTTGGTTGAACAACAACAGACTACAAGAGAAGAAGAAACAAAAACCACAACAAAGAAAATAGGACAGAAAGATACATCTGTACCTACAACATAAACACAAGGTGTAAGTCAGATCATTATAATTGATCATAGCAGATCCAAAGAAATTAAGGACATACCAAAGGAGAAGAAACAAGAGGCCGTTCAAGCATTGGTAACATTACCAACATCTAGCACTCCTACAAAAGTCCTTCAAGAGCTGAGCACTGAAGTTGTACCATTGTAGATCTCAACATCAAGTTCAAGTTCCTTCAAGGTTTCTAAGGTAATTCACTATGCAGATGTAACTCTAGAGAAAGAAATAGTGATACCTAAATATGATTATTCAACCATAACATTAGAACAAATAGGCATAATGTAACAAACCTTGAAAAAAAGAAAAATTAGGAAATACTCAGAAAGGAGTATAGACAAATGCAATCATTATAAGAAATCAAAGACATCTTCTTAGGTACATTCAGCTTGCAAACACCTGAAGAATTAAAACTACAATTGGAATAGTTATTAGAAATTATGGAATAGGTAAACAATGAAGACTAGAACACTAATGCAAAACCTTTGGAATGGTCTAAAAGGAAATTTCAAAGAAAAGTGAATGAAAAGATATCTGGTGACATAGCACTGACACAAGTTGAATTGGCTAAAAAAATTGAGAAAGCAAAGAAGGTACTTGAGAATATTTTCTCATTATACACCAAACTATGTGATCCCACAATCTTCACACAAGAAACAAACCATAGAATTCTAAGTCTAGAGAGAAATTTAAAAGTCTTAGGTATGCAACTACCTCAAACCCTAGCTTAGAGTGAGAAGAATTTTCATTCATTGCTTCAATTAAAAAGTCAACTAGTTGTGTTAATAGTAGAAGAGGCTAATATAAGAGCCAAGTTGATTAATATCCAAGCCTACTTACCCCTCATATGGGGATAATCCATAAAAAACTAGGATTTGCAAAAACATTGTTGAAGAAAGATCCTAATCTTTCTACATCAGATGGACTAGTTCATCTTGCAATAGAGTTAGCAATCTAAATAAAGTCATTAGATGTTGCATGTGACAATTGGGATGCTTCTCTAAAAATAATCATGGAGGTCCACAAATCTTTTTGGGATAGATACACCATCAATGTATAGACCCTTTGACATTAGTGTCAAAAAGGGGGAGATGATAAAAGATTAGAAAAGAGGAGATACAACTAAATGAAAAGGGGGAGATAAAATAAATAAATCAAAGGGAGATCAAATAGAACAAATAACAATAGAGCATTTTAGATAAAGAGTATCAAAACATTGAAGAGAAAGAGTATAAAAAAGAAACAAATCTACTTAGAATGGAGAACATATTTTTGATACAGAATAGGCACATTAACTCAAGGGGAGTTATAAATTTTGAGGTATATAGTCTATTACAAAATTTTGAAAATATTGAATTTGTTGGTGCTCAAAATTGTAGCCCAAATTTTGAGCACCATTAAAAAATCAAGCCCTTAAACACTTTTAAAGTGCATCTATACGCAGCTACCCATTTGAGGCCTGAGAGGTATTCAATGCTTCTAGCACTTTTCATTCAGCATGTCTAAGTGTTTCATGATGATAAATTGACATCCTGAGTCATTTGGTGAAGTCCTGTTTTGAGCGAGTGTCAAATCTGTATTTTATCTTTAAGTGTTAGATAGTGATAGGAGGTTGTGTTTGCCAATGAATATCTCACACCCAAAAATGTTTTAGGACTCACCACTTTGAGAATATCTAGTGCCCATACCAGAGAACCTATGTTTCAGATTTGAAGCCATTTTGAGTTCATTTGACTAGGTTTTGAATCCCTCAAAGTTGGTCATAAGTTACAGTTTTCATGCTTTTGCAAAATATTTAGAATTCTGGGAAGCCCTATTTGACGTGTTGTAACTTTTGACAAATTGACCCAAATGTTGAAATTCCCATTGCATTGCATTGTAGATGTCAGAGACTTGAAGAGATCCTGGAATACTGGGCTTGCTCTCAATTAAAGAAATGTGCCAACAACTGCATGATTGGTTGGATCTTTCATTGAATCATTCAGAGCTCATCAATGGTGGGAGTCATGTGCATCCTCGAATCAAACCTTGGCGATGCTCTTTCTTGTCTACCACCATCCTTGGCTTCTTTTATGCAACAACTACTGCCATTTAATGGAAATGCACCAAATATGAATATGTTAATCTCTATATTGTTGCAGATTTTCAAAAATGAAGTCATCCCAAGCAAGTCATCAACTAAAATGAAAGAGAAAAGCTAAAGTCATACAAGTTATAACCCCTATTTAGAACATTGTTCGATTCATTATGTTGACGCTAATTCATATATGAAGATAACATGAGGTTTAATGAAGTAAAAGATTAATTATTATAGCTGCTGCTACGTCAGAGGTGCTCAAATTCTAATTACAATCAATGCTAGAATATAAAATTATAATAGTGAGAACAACTGATACAAAGTGCACAAGTTTAGACCTTTACTCTTTAATTTCACTTGTAAGTCTGTCGTAGATAATGTAGCTTCTAGAATCACAATATCCTTATGTCACATTCCCATCTTATATGCCAGATTAGTGTACTATGGCCATGATAAAATATGGTGAATTAATGACCATGCTGCATAAAATAGGGAGCTCTCACGTAGGTAACAATGAAACTACCTTCAGGCAGCGTAACAAAGAGGAATTCACACTAAATGGGCATAGAGAGGATGCCATTAAATTTTTAAGACATGAGCAATAGAAAAACACAGTCCAAGAGCTCACGCTAAACTAGTAGCAGAAGCAAGATGAAAGAAAGCACCAAGTGCAGATTAAGCCGCCAAGCAAGGGACAATAGTCGACAATTCAAATGAGACAAGTAGTCATTAAACATGAAGGAAGTTATTCAATGGAACAAGCCATGCATTAAAGGGTTGTTCATGCGTAAAGAACATAAACACTCACGCATCAAAAGACCACGCCAATACAAGAAAAATCCACACAAATTGAAAAGAGTAGATGTAGGAAACATTAAAAAAGGAGCACCCATGTTTTGGGCAGAGCCAGATCATGTGAAGAAGCCGGAGTTCATAGGAAATCTACCAGTCATGAAAAACAAAGCAAAACTATTCACAAAGAGAGCAGAGGATGCCGAATAAAGGATGAAGTAGCCTAGTCAAAACTAATGAAGGGAGCTACTTTGAAAAGAAAGTTGCAGGTGTTAGAACGCTTATCAGCAATATAAAAGAAGCTCACGCCATCCAGACAGGAAGAAAACTGTAGCTTAAATCAAATGAGCACCCCACGCATCAAAACAAAAACAAACTGCAAGTAAATTAGTGACAAGTAAGAACAAGCATCTAGCATAGAGAGGGAAAATATTGAGGAGTTTATACCACATTGAGTGGGTGATGAAGATACAGTTACTTTAAATATTCTAACACACACTTTGAGTGTTGTTTTCAAAGACACACCTTTTCAAAGGCAAAGCCAGCGCTCATGTTGTGGGTCTGATGTGGATAGCTGGAGGCAAATAGAGTATAATTTTGAATGCAAGCACGTAGACCAAAGTGATGATGTTAGCAAGGGTTGAAGATATTGGAAAAGTGAAAATTCGACTAGTCGCTATGTCGCTAGCCAAAAAATCTCAGAAATTTGGCTAGCAACATAGTGAGTCACTGGAAAAACCCAAAAATCTAGCAAGGATAGATGAATGGAGATGCAACAAGGTCACGACACATGTCCAAATTAGAGGGTCATCACTAACTCGCCAAGTGGAAGATGCACGAGAGTTAACATCACAAGATAGCGACAATAATGTGGTAGCAGGTCTCGAAGATGGTGATGTGGCACTCAGGAGTAGGGTGATGATGTGGAGTCCTTGATGAATCACAAGGTGCCATGTGGCACAAATTTCTAGGCAAATTTTGATGTGGTGATCATATTTTTGAAGTGCCCCAGATCGTGCCAAGTGGCAGATCTGAGGGTTCTCATTAACTCGCTGTAAGAAAGATGCAGGAAATAGAAGATAGCAAGTTAGCGAGAAGATGACACGTGGCACTGATGGGATGTCCAGTCAGAATGTGACACGTGGTGATACCTAGGTCTAAGCCAATCATAAGATGACATGTGTCATGGATGGTAAAATCAAGTTTGACCTGGATGGAATCTGAAAGGAAAATTTCAAAAGATTAAAATAAAAAGGTTATTTTTAAAAGTTTTCTCATAATCACATGCAGACTTTTAAATAAAGTCTGAAAACTTTAATATAGTTTAAACTATATGAAAAGTTTAAATTTTTGAAAAATAATGCAAAGCCATGAATAGAGATTGAAACTTCAAACAAGCATAACCTAGGCAATTTTTGTCGAAAACTAGAACTTCAATATACCATTGGAACTGGGAGAACCTGAATTTTCCAAATCTAGAGTTTTTTTTTTGCACAGGTGCTTCCTGGTTCAAGTTATAAGTCATTTTGTGAAATCTAGGTTATTGGAAGCAAAATAGGCAAAATTATCATTGATCATTAAGAATGGTTAAAAGGTAGATGTGAAGGCTTGTTGAATCCTAGGTAAGGAGAAAAACTAATCCAAAAGGTTTATTTTGCCTTTGAGGTCTTATAACTAATTTTCACCTTTCACTTTAAGTTCAAATTCAACATTAGAAGTCAATTATTTCTCCAAATCAAGATATCTGAGATTCCTTATGCTTTGTAAAGGCCAAATGATGAGGATTAGATATGATATGTAGTTGTAGAGAGAAGGGACAAAGACGTTTTTTCATCTTCTTGAAGGGGAATTTTGAAGGGACACTTGTCGACTGCAAATTCAATCTGAGAATTGCCCTCTTCATTTTTATTCTTTCTTCTTCTCAGAAAAAAGGTTTTTGGTTGGTTTTTCATTTCCAGTTCTTAGAGCTTTGGTCAGGCTGTGAAAGCCACACACCCAACATTTCTCTATTGTATTGAACAACATTTCATGTTTTATGTAGATAGTTCTAGTCTATTAGATGATTTATGAGTTAGTCTATGTACATCTCTCATGTTTTCATTTTCAAGGAGAATGAATAAAGCATAGTAAAGGTTTCCAAATTCAATTTGAATCTTGTCTCCTATTTATGGATCTATATGGTTTTCTAGTTTGTGATCAAAGACCATAGATTAGGTTGCATTCCATTTAAGAATGTATTTGATTGAAATATCGTGCCGATGGAACAAAGAGCGATGTAATTGCTTGGTGTTTATCAAAGGTTTTACAGATTTCATGAAAGTATTGTCTGAGTATGAGATTCATTTTTGATGCAGATTGTCTATTCACAAGGTGAAAGATAGATCAGGGATCTTGATGTAGGGATTATGTCATAGATTTTAGTGAGATGTATGGTTGCAATTCATTTAATTACCCAATAGATAGGGCACTGATAATAGATGGGATCATTAAATTTTGTTGCTTATACCTGGGTCTTGCTGTCATCAATCTATTAAATCATTTTCATTCTATGTTGAAAGGTATTCAAAGTATAACCCACACTTATTTTTCTAGTTTCATGAGTCATGTTCTTAGCTATTTCATGCTTGTGATCTCCTAGTTAAGCATAGAAGAATTAGGGGTTTCATTTGCTATTCTAGATCCTGATAATGCTTATTGCATTGGTCATATAGTTAGATCTTAAGAGGTTCACCCGCCTAGGTTTTGCAGAGCCTAAAGTGTAGAAGGAGTATAGCCTTATAGTTGGCCCAGGTTCTTGGTGAAGTGTGTCCATTATTGGAGATAGCTTCCCATAGATGCATTCTTGCCTTGCATACTTGGTTGTTTAAACACTGTTAAATTAGGAGCCAACAAGATGGTGACTCTACTGGGGAACTACATACAGAAGAAGCTAAAATCTCTGGCATGAAATAGGTTGGATATAGCAAATGTATAGCAAGAGGTGTTTCTTATTTCCTTTCTGAAGTTTCATGCACCCCAATAAGTTTTATCCATTTGCAACAGTAACTTAAAGGTTGAGTTTAGATTGTGTTGTTACTAAGTTTTATTTCCAGTCAATTCATCCAGTTGTTGTTTTCAAAAGTACTGTGGCAATTTCAGAGTCAAAAGTGATCAAAAGTTTGTCTCTCTTCAAGTTGAATTTTCAGTTCAAATATATAGTGTTATGAATCACATTTAAAATCTTTCTCACAATAGTGAGTGGAAACTCTATCTAAAGGATCTTTGAACCATTGTAGATTGGTGATGTATAAATTGTTTTCAAGAGTTTTCAATTGAATCAAATATATCTAAAAGTTGTGTTGAAGTTTTTTAAACAGAAGAGAGATCCATATAAGTTTATGACCATTAAGTTTCAAAGTATTGTTTGATTTGCTATTAAAAGTTTTTGAAATGATAAATGTGAATCATTGTTGTGATTTCATTTCTCTCCTCAAGGAGATGGTGACTCTGTAAGGTTATGATCAGTGGTGCAAAGAATTCAGATTAGCACTAGGCCAATCAGCAAATCAGTGGTTTCATGCAGCAACACTTGAGGTATTTTATGCTTTCATATGATTTCTTTTCAATGACAGTGAGTTCCACATATGTGTTCTCTATCAAGTGAAATTTTAGCACTAAGAAGAGGAGAATGATTTGATAAGTTTTATGCACTTCATTAGATCGAGTTTCAATTGTTTTTTTAAAGTTGTGAAGTGTATTTGAAGCATTCATTTGATAGAAAATTGTGTAAGATTGTTACAAGTTACAGATCATAATTTGTTATGGGTGAATGAGTTTCTTATTTTTGAAGAATGTCGAGTTTTATTTCATCTAGTATGTAGCTGGTTAGTGAAGTTCCTAGATTCGTTTCTACCAGGAGGTATATGCCATTGAATTTTAATGGTATTCATGGTTTCCTGAATATTATGCCTTATAACCTCAAAAAGTATTTGCCTAAGTTTGGTGGGAACCATGAAAGGTCAGCTAACCATCATGTTCAATTATTCAATGACTTTGTTGGTGATTTTGAAATTGCTCATGAAGACATTTAGATGAAGTTGTTTGTTCAGACTTTAGAAGATGATGCTAGGGACTAGTTTTTGTTTTTACCAACATGTTCAATTTCATCCTAGGATGAATTATTGTTAGCCTTCATGATGTAGTTTGGGGAAAGAGTAAGCATCTCTGATTATTTTGATAAGTTTTTGAATATCCAAGTTAGGAATGGTGAGTTAGTTCCTGAATTTAATATCAGATTTGCAAAGGTTTTAAATGAAATTCCTGAAAGCTATAAGTCAGATGGTCAAATATGTTTAGTGGTTTATCTCAGTGCATTTGATAAGAAGATGAGCTATCTGTTGAGAGATAAGGAACCTAAGACATTGCATTAGGCATTCATGATAGCAATAGAGATTGAGAATAAAATAAGATATGGCTTAACCCAAAGTCACTTCTCTAGAAATGTTTGCTAGCAAGATGAGGTGCAAAGAACAAATCAATGTCATATAGAATGTTCAATTTTAGACCAGCAAATAAGTACCTCTACTATTGTAAATATTTTTTTTGAAGATTCGGAAATAAAAATATGTGAACATGAAATCTCTTTGTTGCAAAGAAGAAATGATTCCATTCGTGCTGAATTGAATGCACATGTTTATGGTATTACAATAGTAGATGATAGAGTTGATTCACTTGATGAGTTATGCATGCAAGATATAAGTTCAGTCATTCATTCTCCCATTGATGATTTGCATTATGTTAAAAACATAACGAATCAGGAAGAGGAAAGGTATTCATCTCAGTATGAGGATGAAGAGGCTGGAAGTTATCTCTTTGATCACAAATTTGATGTGGCTGATCCGACATACCATGGAAAGATGACACAAGATGAAGAATGTAAATCACATGTATCTCAGCCACAGTCACAAGAGCATAATGCATATGTTTATAATGTTTTAGCAATGGATGATAAGATAGATTCAGTTGATCAATTGGATATGCAAGAAATGAATTATCTTATTGAGAGATTACATCATGTTGAAAGCATTATTAGATCTGAAGTCAAAAGACAATCATATCAATGTGAATATGATAAAGATGAAGGTCGTATTTCAAGTGATAATGAAATTGCTGATCTAACATATTGTGAAGAAGCATCATATGAAGTTGATGATGATAATTATTACTCAAGTCAAGAAGAGGATAGTGCTAGTGTGTGTCCATCTTCATCTGAATCAGATGCAGATTGGGAAGAAGAGAGAAATGATGGGAGTGAGTATTCTTATGTTAGTAAAGGTATGCATTCTTTTCTTAAATTTGAAAGCAAATTTCTAGTTTAGAATTGTACAAATTAGTTTGAGGTCGAAAGTGGTGAAGAAGAGTTGTCTACACAATATGAGGATAAAAGGATTATTATTAAGGATGAATTGGTTAGTTGTGTAGATGAATGTCTTGAAGATACATGTAGTAGTAACTAGTAGTATAGAAAATATTTTGAGGTTAATGCATTAGCACCTAAAGATGATTTGTTTGCAAGACATTTGAATCACCTTGATAGAGACTATGCAAATAATATTGATTCATATTTTGCATGCTTTGTTGATGAAGTTAATGGTTTGTCTTCGAGTGATGATTCTGATTTTTCTTCACATGCTGAAATTTTCCATGAAGATGAAATGGATAGTGAATTTAAAGTATATACTAATGCTTTGTATGATGAAGATTGTGATAATGATCAGCCCATTTTTTGTCAAGATGTTCAAAAGGGATCATTACATGGAATTGTTAACCCACTGTTTGAAGAACACATGGAATTTTTAGATTTAGTTGAGAATGAGTTTAATGATGATACTTTATCCTACTACTATGAGAAATCAAATTGTTCTTCCAAATTCAATAGTGAATATGATCATAATGTTGCATCTGATTATGATAACAAGGTGTTTGATGAGACGGTTATTGAAAATCTGCCTGCACCTTGTAAGGATTTTTATGATGAATATTTTAATATGACTAATCCATTTGCTAATTGTGAAGAATCATTGAAGGACTTTGGGTTAGTTTTAGATTCTGAAATTGATGATATATGCGAGTACAATTTAGAATGTTCATTTGAATATCATCTGAATATGCATAAGGAAACACATTTTCAATGTATGTGTGATCCCTTTCCCCAAGTTGAATATGAAGCTTTCATATTCGAAAATGATAGCATGCATGAGTCATTAAATGAAGAGAGTTTTCAGTTTCAGTCTGATATGTTTAAGCATGCTGATCAAAAAATTCATGATGACCAAATGGTTGAAGATGAATCTAGTTTTTATATGCCTTATGAAAGTGAAAATGTAGATTCAATTTTGCCAAGTGGGTTGATTCAAAATGTTAATATGATTGGTGAAATTGATACAAGAAGTAATTTCAATTTACCTCATGAGGAAAGGAATGAAAATCAAGTATATGACAGAGGTAAACAATTTTGTTGAAGTTCAGTGGCCCAACATCATCGTGTATACATAGTAGGTGTAGTAGTTTCTTGCTTTCAATAAAGTTGTTCAAGAGATTTTTGTTGTTCAGGTGTGTAGTCTACTTCTCCCAGAGTTCTAAAATCTTTCCATGCCTACAGGGGGCATGCATCCCCAGATAGAGCCACTGTTGGCGCTCAAAATTGTAGCCCAAATTTTGAGCACCATTAAAAAATCAAGCCCTTAAACACTTTTAAAGTGCATCTGTACCTGGCTGCCCATTTGATGCCTAAGAGGTGTTCAATGCTTCCAACACCTTTCATTCAACATGTCTAAGCATTTCATGATGATAAATTGATATCCTGAGTCATTTAGTGAAGTCCTATTTTGAGCGAGTGTCAAATCTATATTATAAGTGTTAGATAGTGACAGGAGGTTGTGTTTTCCAATGAATATCTCGCACCCAAAAATGTTTTAGGATACACCGCTTTGAGAATATCTAGCATCCATGCCTAAGAACCAATGTTTCAGATTTCAAGCCATTTTGAGTTCGTTTGACTAGGTTTTGAATCCCTCAAAGTTGGTCAGATACTGTTTTCATGCTTTTGCAAAATATTCTGAATTCTGGGAAGCCCTATTTGACATGTTGTAACTTTTGACCAGTTGACCCAAATGTTGAATTCCTATTGCGTTGCATTGTAGACGTCAAAGACTTGTTATGTTTCAAGTTTCAACTTATGACGAATCCATTTGATCAATTTTTGAATGCGATTCCAAATGGAATTTCTAACTTTTTACTGGTGTCAGTATTTGCAGATTGATCAGTACCCCTATTCAGGACATCATATCTTGAGATCCATTATTGGTGAGTTTGAATGGATTGTACCCCTATGTTTTCCTCTAAAAATACTTCAAATGTGCCAATTTTTAGGTCTTGACGAATCTATTTGCACACTTTTCCAGGTCTATTCCATTCGCAAAAAATGATTTTATGCCAGTGTTTCCATTCTACTAATTTCGAGTAGCCCACTTTGACTATTCACCAAATGCATCTTGTGATTCTTCATAAGCCCAAATCATAGATCCATAATGTCCTCATGACAGAGAACCGATGCCCCAAGTTTCATTTCCCCATGTGCCCGTTTGCCTAGTTCTCCAGGCCAAATCCAAACCTAGTTTGTGTTATTCTGACATATTTTTGTGTAGATGATTCTAAAGGGGTGACTTTGACAGTCAATATCTTTTGACCTCAAATTCATCATTGACAAGAGTCGACCGAGTAAAAGGGTGCAGATAAAAGTTTCAGTGTGCTAGTTTTCAGGACCTGGTCAGTTGTTTGAATCAATTTTTAAGGCTAGTCAACAGACCTTCTGGCACTAATTTGATAGTTTCCAATTGTTTGGAAATGATTTTTTTTTTAACTGGACCCACTTGTGGGCCCGACTGACTCCTGTCAGATTGTTAAGTGTTTGGGCATTGAAAGTTCCACTTTTCTTTCAAAATGTCAAGAAAATGTGTATTGTAAACAATACGACTTGAGAGAGGAGACCAAAGAGGAAATTAGAGAAAAATGAGAACACACAATTGATTTCCCTCATATGAAGTAGCAGAAGTCCAAAAAGGGATATCCTTCAAGTTTCTATTAAAACTTGCAAGTGAAAAGAGTCTTTCTTGAAGAGAGGTAGCAATTAACTAGAACAATGGATAAGATGAGGGAAGAGGAGGAGCTGAAAGGACAGTTGAATGCAAGGGTTCAATATGCCAAATTTTACAACATACTCTCAAAGAAATGGCAAGATAAATAAAAACATCTTGCAGTGGGGAAATTAAACAAAAATAGAAGATCTTGATAATTTTTTGAGTTCACATGGGTGCAAAGATTGGCGAGATCAAGGAAAATGATAGAATGATCCAAAGCAAAGGGGTTGAGTCTCTTTCTAAAGCTAAGCTTAGCTAGGCTTGAAGATATCATGGAATACTGGGCTTTCTCTCAGTTGAAGAAATGCGCCAACAATTGCAAGATTGGTTGGATCTTTCGTTGAATCATTCGAAGCTCATTAATGGTGGGAGTCACATGCATCCCCGAATCAAACCTCGGTGATGCTCTTTCTAGTCTACCACCATCTTTGGCTTCTTTTATGTAGCAACTACCGCCATCTAATGGAAATGCACCAGATATGGATATGTTAATCTCTATATTTTTGCAGATTTTCAACAATGAAGTCATCCCAAGCAAGTCATCAACTAAAATGAAAGAGAAAAGCTGAAGTCATACAAGTTATAACCCTTATTTAGAACACTGTTCGATTCATTATGTTGATGCTAATTCATATATGAAGATAACATGAGGTTTAATAAAGTAAAATATTAATTATTATAGCTGTTGCTACATCAGAGGTGCTTAAATTTTAAATGCAATCAATGCTAGAATATAAAATTATAATAGTGAGAACACCTGATACAAAGTGCACAAGTTTAGACCTTTACTCTTCAATTTCACTTGTAAGCATGTAGTAGATAATGCAGCTTCCAGAATCACAATATCCTTATGTCGCATTCCCATCTTATATGCCAGATTAGTGTACTATGGCCATGATAAAATATGGTGAATTAATGACCAAGCGGCATAAAATAGGGAGCTCTCATGTAGGTAACAAAGAAACTACCTTTAGGCAGCATATCAAAGATGAATTCACACTAATGGGCATAGAGAGGACGCCATTAAAGTTTGAAGACATGAGCAATAGAAAAATGCAGTCCAAGAGCTCATGCTAAACAAGCAACAAAAGCAAGATGAAATAAAGCACCAAGTGCAGATTAAGCCACCAAGCAAGGGACAATAATCGACAATTCAAATGAGACAAGTAGTCATTAAACATGAAGGAAGTTTTTCAATGGAACAATCCATGCATTAAAGGGTTGTTCATGCGCAAAGAACATAAACACTCATGCATAAAAAGACCATGCCAATACAAGCAGAATCCACGCAAATTAAAAAGAGCAGAGGCAGGCAACATTAAAAAAGGAGCACCCACATTTTGGGTAGAGGCAGATCATGTGAAGAAGCCAAAGTTCATAGGAAATTTTCCAATCATGAAAAACAAAGCAAAACTATAATTCACAAAGAGAGCATAGGACACCGAATAAAGGATGAAGCAGCCCAGTCAGCACCAATGAAGGGAGCTACTTTGAAAATAAATTTGTAGGTGTTAGAACACCTAGCAGCAATATAAAAGAAGCTCACGCCATCTAGATAGGAAGAAAACCACAACTTAAATCAAATGAGCACCCCGTGCATCAAAACAAAAACAAACTGCAAGTAAAGAAGTGACAAGTAAGAACAAGCATCCAGTGCAGAGAGGGAAAATGTTGAGGAGTTTATCCCATATTGAGTGGGTGATGAAGATATAGTTACTTTAAATATTCTAACACACACTTTGAGTGTTGTCTTGAAAGACACACCTTTTCAAAGGCAAAGCCAGCACTCATGTTGTGGGTCCGATGTGGATAGCTTGAGGCAAATAGAGTATAATTTTGAATGCAAGCATGCAGACCAAAGTGATTGTGTTAGCAGGGGTTAAAGATGTCAGAAAAGTGAAAATTTGGCTAGTCGCTATGTCACTAGCTAGAAAATTTCAAAAATCTGGCTAGTCACTATGTCGCTAGCCGAAAAATCTCAAAAATCAAGGTAGCAACATAGCGAGTTGCCGAAAAAACCCAAAAATTTGGCAAGGACAGATGAATGGAGATGGAACAAGATTGCAACATGTGTCCAGATCAGAGGGTCATCGCTAACTCGCCAAGTGGAAGATGCACGAGAGTTAACATCGCAAGATAGCGACGATGACATGGCAATAGGTCTCGAAGATGGTGACATGGCACTCAGGAGCAAGGTGATGATGTGGAGTTCTTGATGAATCACAAGGTACCACATGGCACATATTTCAAGGCAAACTATGATGTGGTGATCAAATTTTTGAAGTGCCCTAGATCATGCCACGTGGCAGATCTAAGGGTTCTTGTTAACTCACTATAAGAAAGATGTAGGGAATATAACATAGTGAGTTAGCGAGAAGATGATACATGGCATTGATGGGATGTCCAGTCAGAATGTGACATGTGGTGCTGCCTAGGTTTGAGTCAATCAAAAGATGACACAGGTCGTGGATGGTCAAATCAAGTTTGACCCAGATGGAATCTGAAAGGGAAATTTCAAAAGACTTTTTTAAAAAGGTTATTTTTAAAAGTTTTCTCAGAATCACATGCAAACTTTTAAATAAAGTCTTCAAATTTTAACATAGTTTAAACTATATGAAAAATTTAAATTTTTGCAAAAATAATGCAAAGCCATGAACAGAGCTTGAAACTTCAAACAAGCATAACCTGGGCAATTTTTGTCAAAAACTAGCACTTGAATATACTGTTGGAACCAAGAGAACCTGATCTTTCCAAATCTGGAGTTTTTTTTTTGCACAGGTGCTTCCTGGTTCAAGTTATAAGTCATTTTGTGAAATATGGGGTATTGGAAGCAGAATAGGCAAAAGTCATCATTGATCATTGAGAGTGGTTAAAAGGCAGATGTGAAGGCTTGTTGAATCTTAGGTATGGAGGAAAACTAATCCAAAAGGTTTATTTTTCCTTTGAGGTCTTATAACTAATTTTCACCTTTCACTTTGACTTCAAATTTGACATTAGAAGTCAGTTATTTCTCCAAATCAATATATCTGAGATTCCTTATGCTTTGTAAAGGCCAAATGATGAGGATTAGATTTGATATGCAGTTGTAGAGAGAAGGGAGAGAGAGGTTTTTTCATCTTCTTGAAGGGAAATTCTAAAGGGACACTTGTCGACTACAAATTCAATCTGAGAATTGCCCTCTTCATTTTTATTCTTTCTTCTTCTCTAAAAAAGGTTGTTGGTTGGTTTTTCATTTCCAGTTCTTGGAGCTCTACTCAGGCTGTGAAAGCCACACACCCAGCATTTCTCTATTGTATTGAACAACATTTCATGTTTTATGCAGATAGTTCTTGTCAATTAGATGATTTATGAGTTAGTTTATGTACATCTCTCATGTATTCATTTTCAAGGAGAATGAATAAAGCATAGTAAAGGTTTACAAATTCAATTTGAATCTTGTCTCCTGTTTATGGATCTGTATGGTTTTCTAGTCTATGATCAAAGACCATAGATTAGGTTGCATTCGATTTAAGAATTTATTTGATTGAAATATCCTTTCAATGGAACAAAGAGCCATGTAATTGCTTGGTATTTATCAAAGGTTTTATAGATTTCATGAAAGGATTTTCTGAGTATGAGATTCATTTTTGATGCAGATTGTCTATTCACAAGGTGAAAGATAGATCAGGGATCTTGATGTAGGGATTATGTTATAGATTTCAATGAGATGTACAGTTGCAATTCATTTAATTACCCAATAGATAAGGCACTGATCACAGATAGGATCATTAAATTTTGTTGCTCATACCTCAGTCTTGTTGTCATCAATCTATTAAATCATTTTCATTCTATGTTGAAAGGTATTCAAAGTATAACCCGCACTTAGCTTTCTAGTTTCATGAGTCATTTCTTAGCTATTTCATGCTTGTGATCTCCTAGTTAAACATAGAAGAATTAGGGGTTTCATCTGCTATTCTAGATCCTGATAATGCTTATTGCACTGGTCACATAGTCAGATCTTAAGAGGTTCACCCGACTAGGTTTTGCAGAGCTTGAAGTGTAGAAGGAGTATAGCCTTATAGTTG
Source organism: Cupressus sempervirens (assembly GCA_028749045.1). Classification (NCBI taxonomy): domain Eukaryota; kingdom Viridiplantae; phylum Streptophyta; class Pinopsida; order Cupressales; family Cupressaceae; genus Cupressus; species Cupressus sempervirens. Next base: position 742,218,661 of record CM053789.1, on the reverse strand, counting down.
GCCCAGGTTCTTGGTGAAGTGTGTCCATTATTGGAGATAGGTGCCCATAGACACATTCTTGCCTTGCATACTTGGTTGTTTAAACACTATTAAATCAGAAGCCAATAGAATTTTTTTATATAGGTTGAGTTGTGAATATATTATACTTGAAAAGGTTAGATTGATTATCTAAAGTTAAGTGTTTTTGACACTCATGTCAAAGGGGGAGATTGTTGATCTTAGATTGGTTTTGACAATTAAGTGTCAACACACTTAAGTCATTCACTAAGATCATGAAAAACTAGTAATGCATGCCAAGTATGATATGAAAATACAAGATGGTACCAAGTTTCAATGAGTGTTGAGTCACTCATGTGCCAAGTCACTCAAGTGTTGGGCAGACAATAAATGTCGAGTGATTCAAGTGCTAAACAAATAGTAGATGTCGAGTAGTTCATGTGCCAAGTCAGAAATAGAATTACAGTATGTGCTGAGCATTAGTAACTTCAAGTGCCAAGCATCACAATTTGGGCATATTTGTTTGTGATTGCACAAACAACTATGTAAACCACTTTTTAGCTAACCAAAGGATAGAATACAATCTTTTGAAGATAAGGATGAATCAGTATGTAGATTCCCTATGCAATTATATACAACCAATCAGAAAAAGGGAAGGATTAAGTGCCAAAAAAGGATGAATCTCAGCTGTAGATTCATACCTAACCCTAGGCCTTCTAGTCTTCTTAAGGAGGATGAAATACTAAACTTCATAACAAGCGTGTAAGGAATCGAAGGAGAAATATAGAGAAGCTTGTGTGCAAAAAACAAAGCATTCATGGAGAATTAGAAGTTATAGAGAGTGAATTGTAGAATCAAATTGAGAAGAACAAAGGATAGAGGACACAACATTGACACACTAGATTAGAGAGGATCAAGAAGGATATTGTATAGATTTGATCTTTAATTAGGCAACCGAAGCCAATCACAAGATCTATGTTGAAACATCCTAACAGGTGATTTTAGTTAAATCTCTTAGGTAGAGTACTCCTAATAGACTATTGTAAATCCCTTAACAATGTGACATTCCAAGTGGATGTTCTAAAGTCCTTTAGCCAAGCACACTTTTAATAGGGTGTTGAAATCCTCTAACAAGGTGGGACTTAATAGTCCTTGTAAGCCTTTAATAGGGTAGGCCTTTCACAAGGAAAATCATGTTTCATGGTTAAACTATTGTAACCTTAATTGGCTACACTTTATTGCTGTAGTAGTGAAGAATTGTGGATGTCATCCCCACTCTAGTTGTACCTTCTCTTTGGAGGATTTTTGGGTAATCATATTAGGTGTCAAATGTTTGATTGCTTATGTATTTACATGATTTAGATGTATGTTCTTTACATGTTATTGTAGTTTATCTATTGAATGCATGAGATGGATGAGTGGTGACAAATTTTATGGGTTCATTCATTTTATTCCTAAAAACCCACTTAGTTCCTATAATATTTTTGTCCTTTGGTCTAGAGACCAATTCCCATGTCCCATTTTTCATAATCTAATCTAGTTCTTCCTATATTGCTTGAATCCAATGATCATCTTTACATTCTTCATCTGTACTCTTTAGTTCAACTTGAGAAATCAAACATAATTATTTATGAACTACATTTCTTTTCATAACTCCTCTATCTTTTCTTCCAATAATCTAATCAACAAGGTGATTCTTTGTCAAATTATTGTTTGGCGTGGGTGTCATCCTCTCGACTCTCACTTCTAGTCTAGGCTTAGATCTTGGTTCTCTTTGTTCTACAACTTGAATGTCATTCTACAAATCATTGTTACTCTCATAAAAGGTCGCAGCATTTTCTTGGATAGGCTTAGGATTAACTTCTTGATCATCAAAATTATAATCAATAATTCTCTCTTAAACTCCAAACAAATCGTCCACTTTTATATTTGTGCTCTCAATGATAGTCTTAGTCCTTTGACTAAAAAATCTATAATCTTTTCTTTCTAATGAATAAGAAAAGAACATACCTTCATCACTTATTGCATCAAAATTGCCAATTTCATCATCTCTCTTTATATAATACTTCTAGAAAAATTGAAATAATTCACTAATGGTGCATGTCCAAACCATTAAATGATCATGGTTTCTTCTTCATTCTTTTCTTGATCAACAATAAATGATAAAGCAAAAACACAATACAGTAGTGCATGAGCCAATTGACAGATCATTTATGACTAAGATTCATCAACCATGTTGACAAATGTCCTTTATAGAGGATCAAGTGGATCTTTCTCACCAGTACTCTTAGCAAGAGGAACAATAGGCTTCCCATCTTTCCATCGAGTGGTATAAGAGAAGTTTTGCATTCTACTTTAACTATTGTAATTGTTGTTGAATGGGGCTTTCTCACTAGTATTGGGCTTATTTGCATTAAATTTTGGTGGATTGATATTCTTAAGTAAATTTAGAACTTGACCCATTGTATCTTCTTCAGGCATTCTACCTATAGAAGGTTTTTCACCTTCTTTCTTATTATATCCTAGATTGAACAATTTTGGGTCATCTCTCCTTCCCAACTTACTAAAGGATCTTCTATTTTTCTCAACAACTATCTTTTAAGAATCTCTTAGTGTCCTAGGATCTTTGTCTCTAAGGGTATAGGCAATCTTACTATCAAATGCATTTAAGTAAGTAGTGAGACAGACATCTTCACCAAGTTTCATCACTTGGAATAACTTATACATTCCCTTTTGAAATCTCACATTAAAATTAAAATTTGATTCATTAGGGCTCTTTTAATGTTATTTAATTCATTCAACATAAATCCAAAATTAGTATTATCCCCATACTACTCTTTAAAACACTTCTCCAAATCACTCTATGAACTAATGCTATCATCAGGCAATCTCCTAAACGAATCTCTAGCATCCTTAGTCAGTGAATGCACAAACAACTTCATTACCACATCCTCGTGATCTAATTCATAATCATTGAGTATATCAATGAATTTCCTTAGGTTTTCTTCACTAGTAATTGCATTATTTCCTGAAAATTTAATGACATTACCCCTCAAATCATTGGAAATGGGATGGGGAAACCCAAGGATGCCTAGAAAAGCCATTGTTTATACTTCTCCATATAAATGGGTCTTCTCTGAAAACCAACAACATTTGATGTGCTTGCTCTAGCAACTTGGATTTTTATTGGGATTTGAGGCTATTAAATTTGTTGAGTATCAAGTATTTGACTACTTGTAGTAGACAATGAAGCAAGGGCTAACCGTGATATGTTTTGGCTAGGTATTGTTGGCACACAAGCAGGGACAAAAGATGTTGATTGTGAAGATAGATTTGGCCAAGAAGCTAAAGTAGAATTAGATTTAATAAATTGTATTTTTCTTCTGGTTTTAGCTGCTTGTGCTTCATTCTCAACCTTTCAAAACTCTTTATCTAAATCCTCTCTTTCCTTCTTACTATTTCCTAGATCTAAATCCAATTTAGACATGGCAAGATTCATAGGTTTTATGGGAATAACCTGAGGCTCATTTTTTTGGATCCATACAACTTTATGTTTTCGTTTATCAAGATGTTTCACTATTGGGTTTATGATCTCATATTCAATGGGTTTATAGGGCTGGATTTGGGATATGATTGGTCCTTCATTTTCTTTTAGGAGATGTTCATGCTCTTGGACTTTAGACCTCAAATCTTCAACATCTCCAAATACATCCAAATGCACTTTGGAGGATCTCTCTTCCAATTTCTCATTTTTTTTCTTTAGAGAATCCATTCTTCTAAGAAAATTTTCTCTCTCAATGAGAGTGTTCATAGTGATTTATTCTTTCTCCTTTTCCAAATGGATGCATTTGGCTTCTTCTAAGGACTTCTACTTCAAAAAGAAATTCATCATTGTCTATGGTTGTTGCTTTAGATTCTACAAGATCAGCCAAATCTATTAGATTTCTTTCAATGTATGGATCTTGCCCAAGATTTGGCCTATTAGATTGAACACTTCTAGGTCTGAGACGTTGGTCCATTTCTTCTACAATATTTGGTCTATAAATAGAATCTCTCGTGGATGATACCATTTTGTCTTGGTAAAACCCTTCTTTTTTATAAGGTGTTGTGAAGATACTACCCAGAAGCCTAGTAGTTTCAAATTCAAAACTATGGAATGAAACCTCATTCTCAACTGAGGGCTTGTATTGTGGGTTATCCCTAGGTTTCCAAGCATGACTACTTTCTCTTTTCTTCTTGGGCCAATTCTTTTTACCACCTTTTGGTAACTTTGTATACAATGAGATATTTCGATTTTCCTTTACATAAGCTCTCATATTTGTCATTCTATCAACCATCTTCACTTTAATACAAGCACTAGTAACAAAACCTAAGACTGAGTCACCACCCACTAGGAGGAAATATATTTGTAATGGTTAAAAGACAAGGAACTTTATGGGAACAAATTTGTAAAAACATATTTGATAAAGAGACCAAACCCAGATAAAAATTTATTGTATACATTTATGAATACAACTCTATATGGCCAATAAGGCTCTTTGCAAGCCCATTATATGTTACACAACTTACGTGGTACTTGAACTTTTATAGATTCTCAAGGTTTTTCACTCAACAAAAACAATTACCCAAGCATGGTTTTACAAGCTAACAAACTATGACTGTAGATATGTGACTCACAATAGAGATTACAGAACTTTAGAGTTCTTTTCATTCATAGGCTCCCTAGTAGAGTCACCATTTTGTTGGTGTTTTAAAACTACTAGGATGCAGAATACAAGACTCAGTCTAAAGGTCAGCAATTTCCTATATTCAATTTAATTTTCTTCATATTTGAACCAACTTCAATAGAATCATAGAGGAATCTCTATAGTTTAGGCTCTACAAGGCCAAGGTGGGTGCACCTTAGGGATGGAAATGTGAATGGCTTACTTTGATATTATTCTTCACAGTTCATTCATTCAAACTCTTCTCTTCAAATATATCCCTTATAGCAGACAATTGGTCAACATTCTTCTTAGACTTGCAAGTAACTCCCTAATTATAGAAGCTAGTTATAATTCAATAGACAATTACTTCAAGCAAGTAAAGACCAATAGTTGATCATTCATTTATAGAAAAGTAAATATTGGTTTGATTTTAAAATGTGCTTTGTGCAACCACATGAATTCTTCAATTTTCATCTGAATTGATGATCAATGCCTTATCCATTGCTTTACAGAGTCTACCTAGCAAAATCTTCACCTATTTAATAGCCTTACAATTAAATTCATAAGCAGTTAACCCTTAATTTCATTCTAATGATGTCCCTCACATATACCTAGAAACCTTATCAATTCAATGAAAGCATTTACTTAACTCCTTGAATTAAAACCAATCAATAAAAAGATATACAACCCATCCATGTTGCATTAAAATGAAAGAACCTTGCTTATTTCAATCCCAAAACTATAGACACAAGGAAATGGAGATAAATTCAGAGACGCAAATATTGCAAAACCTTCATTTGTATTAATCTTCATTGAAAACAATACATTATTGGTATAAACTCATGAGTAACTCAAGACATGGCAAACTATCATTCAAGAATTGTTTGTATTCCTGGATTGCAAAATTGAATATAACACAAACTATGCCAACTGCAAATCTAGCATAAACACTAAAATTATACAAACTTCAGACCTCAACTCCACATCTTAGAAATCCTTTTATAGGAAGGATTGCAACAAGCTTCAGATGGGAGGAAACATGTCAAAAATTCACTGGAAAGAAAATACAAATATATCTATCTTGTTATATTACAAAAATTCTTTGTACTTTGATCAAAATTTTGTTGCAGATGCAAAACTAGCAGGTGACACTTTTAGTAGGTGTCTTTAACATAATTTTTTTTTTCTTCAAGCTCCTATTGCTTTCCTTGCCTTTTCTTTATTCATTTTCCTCTAACTATGTGCTTGCACTGCCTAATCACTCTCCTCGGATGGTAGGGCCTTTATATCTTTGATGACTTCCCAAATGACTACGTCTGTTTCTATTTCAGGCTAGGTTGCATCCCTAACTGCATCTAATTCTTCAAGGAATTTATTTTATTTGGCATCTATTATTGTGTTAACCTCTATAGTTCTCTTTGACATTTTTGTTTCTAATTTGTAGAGCATGTCAATCAAATCACACACCACTACTACACCTGCCTCATCATTATAGTATGCTATGAATCTAGGATGATTCAAAATGCTATGAAAAGATGTTGACCATTCCACCCAATTCTTAACTCTTCCATCACTCTCCAAAATTGTAGGCAAAAAATTGGGTGTTCCTATGGTAGTTTCTTTCTCTTATTTTGAATTAGATGCAACTTTCCATTAAAGAAACCATTTAGATCTCTTACTTTATTGATCATCTTTCTAGTACTTATAAGAATTACCTTGGGCAGATATTTTTTCTGTACCAACAAAGGTACAAGGCTATGAAAATATTGAGTATAAGGACCACATATGGTAAAAAGAGAAGACAATAGGGAAACTATCTCTAAACCTCTGTATTTTGTTCCTTGCAACACAAGATAAGTTATGCACATTCTAGGAGACCAATTTTAATGCATTTATTTTATGAATCAACATGTTCTTGATAGTTCTAAATTCAACCTCTTTGCATAACTCTAGATCCTCTTCATCTACTTCCATTGCCTGTCTGATGTATCCCCTATTTTAGGTACATGTCCCTCTATTATCACACCTTTGTCCCAGATTTTTGTAGCTAATCTAACAATGTTTTTCAATGCTACTATCCCATTGTCCAACTTGAGGGTTTTCTGCTCCAAGACATAAGTCTTCTTCATTTCTTCCTCATAGTGCCTCCTGGTCTTGATGTACCACTCATAGGCTCCCTCCAATTGTGCTTCAAGCACATCCATCTTGTTCTTTCCTAATAGTGCCACAAATGTTTGCATTCCATATATTTGGCTATTAGAGATGGAGTGCACATTCCAAAATATAACATTTCTCCTAGGAGATTCTTTGATTTCCATCAAAGTAGGCTTCTAGTGTTCTGAAGCCAAGCTCCATATTGCCATAGTTTGGGCATCAATATTATACCCAAAGCCTCTTAGTTCTCCTAGTTGGTTCTCGTCCTCAAATGAGATAGACTTGGTTTGTCTCTTCATCTAGACTAGCAAAAAAGAGGAACTGATATTCCATCCTAGGAATACAATCATACCACTTCTTCTGACTAGATTGTTGGCCTCTTCTACAATGAGGGTTTTGCTAGTAGGGTCATTCTCTTGTAGCTTCTGAACTAACTCAGCAACCACCTCATCAAAGTCACCTGGCTTTATTTGCAGAGCTAATTCATTTGGTTTCAACTTGAACAGAAACTCTTGAATTCTTCATTTTTTATGAAGTTATCATCACTCATGAATTCATTGGCTTCAATGATCCTATCATCGATCATTTGGGCTTGTAGTTGCAATTTCTTAGCCATTTGCTCATCCTCAAAGGCCTGAGCTATTAGATATCCCCTTCTACCTTCATCAAAGTACTAGCTACCTCTAGGCAAAATCTGTAAGGCTTTTTGCTGAGGCTTTTGTGGAATCTCCATCATTTTCTATTTCTCGTTCTCTTTTCTGCCCACTCTGAGCTCTTAGGCTAATCCTCTTCATCATCACTCACTTAAACTACAATATCTTCATTAGAGTAAGCAGGATCAACTTTCTTCCTTATTTCCTTGAGCACTTGGGCTGATATCTCATTAAACATTTCAACACATTTGTCTAATCCAACCCAATAGTCCATCCCAAGATAGAGTCCCTTAAAGGATGGATCTAACTTTTTCGTCTCCTTCTCAAAACTAACAACATCTTGGAACATGGTCATTCTTTCTTTGCACACACTCTCATCCAATCTATCACAAATGACATCCTATTCCCATATAGATTTTGTAGGAGGTAAATTGTATCCCCTCATGCTTTTCAAGGCATTCCTGACTACACTCCAAGGGTCATATATTCTAGCTGGCCCAGTTGGAAATTTATAGCCTCTCAAATAGGCATCAATTTCCTCAATAGCATTTTTTGCTATCTCAAAATTTCCACAACAATTTTCCTTTCTTGACATTTTTACCTAGATATTCTTAGTTTAATGAGACTAGTTGCCAAAAAACTTATACAAACCCTAGTCTCTCTAGGAAATATTTGGGTAAAATGAGAGATGGTTGAGGGCATCCATATATTATGATGATAGTATACTCATCAAAATAGAAAAGCACTCCCCCAATCATGTGTCAATTGTTTCCCAACATTAAAACACATGTTAGGCTTAACAACCTTCCTAACACTCCTAGGTATTCTTTCATTGGCCAATCCTATGATATTTAACATAAGATGCACAAAATCATTTTAGAAGAAATAACATTTGAATTTTGGTAGAATATTTTCCATACCCTTGTCCCCCTTTGCACTGGTAGTCTTTCTCCCCATTCCTCTATGCATTCAAAGAAGCTTTGATCAAAGGAATCAACATTTTTGAACAAGATCAAATGCATAATTAGAGAGTAGCACTTGAGAGAACCTAGAATTCTCCAAATGTCACTACTATGGAGCAATGATCTCCTCGTGGATTTTATCAATTATGTGAGTCACATAATCATACCCAACATTGGTGTTGGGGTCTTGAATATTCAGAGCCATGGCATAGTGTCCTCCTAGGCCATTCACGGTTCCATCTGTACCTAGGGCTTTATTCAAATCAAAGATAGTGTTCTAGAAACACCTCTGGAACAAATCAAGGGCCATAAGTTTATCTACCTCCTCCTTCTTAAAAAATTTTCCCTTCTCTTTATGGGACATAGGGATGTGCCTATCATTTCCCTGCCCATGTAAAACTTCTTCTGGCTTTTGAAATTCTCATTTAGGTCATCTAATGTAGAGCCTTTTGTATTTAGCTACAAGGAACCTTATTTAAATACAAGGGCTTCACAATAGGCTGGTACACCCTCAAGGAACCAAGAAAATCTCAAATATTTCAACAGAGAACCTAACATTTAGGCAATTAAGACAACATGTAGTAAATTACTCATAACTTTTAGTCCTGACATTTTCTTGATAAAACCTTTAGAGGAGTTGTTCCAAATTTTTCCTTATAAAACATATCTAAAGATGAGACCAATCCAATAAATAAATTAAAAATTATGTTCTTTGAACCAAGACCCATATTTTCTGTCAAAAATCAAAAGTAAAACCAATAACCTTTCCTAGGGAATTCCATATCTTTCTCAATACTTATCCAAATGATTCAAAACTAATTTATAATTTAACTTATATGAGTCTAGTTCCATAATCTATAAGATATTGGTTTATCCAATACATAAATAATTTTATTAAATCAATTTCTTTCATGTACCTTCAATGGAAATTATTAAAAACCAGTATTCACTCAAATAAATATAACTTACACAAATATAAATATAAATGACTCAAACCAATTGGAAATGAAAGATAGTTCATATATCTTTCCAATGAATACACTTAGAGTTCCTAATTCATCCAATTGTGGTCATACAAAAATTTTCAATCTGACTATAGTCTAGCATTCTCAAACCTAAAAATAACAAATTTTGTCAAAACTTGGATAACTCCTTCATTTATACATTAAATAAATCCAAACCAATGCCAAAATAGGTTTTATTCACTTCTCTATCCAGGCATAAAATATTTACATGGTTTCCAAGTCGTACATGGCCATAGAAAACCTGGAACCAACACTAAAACTGAAAAACCAATCAAAATAACAACTCACAATTTCACCAAATTTGTTTCGAATGTATCTCTTTCCTTCCATTAATGCTCTGGTTTGAACATACATACATTTTTATAGTTTTTTTGGTTGTTTATAACTTCCAAACCACCTTTTAAACCATCTCCTTACATTGTCTCAGAAACAAGTAGATAAGCGAGAAGCCCACCTAGTCACATTGTAAATAGAAATTAGTGCCCTAAACCAACAAGCCATCTAGACCACCATCATCTTCCTCAGCCGTAGCCTCCTTCTCACTACTAGAAACCCTAGGAGAGTCATTCGCCCTCATTCTTTACCTAATGATAGGAACTTTGTTATGGTCAAGGACCTCAAGTCAAAAAATGTGTAAAGTAGCATAAAATAAAACCAAAATCCTATGAAGTCATTATGCTCCTACATCATATTGAACTTGCCCTTAAACTATTTACATAACATACCTTGATATCTAGGTGGAGGACCCTCGTAGCCGTTATAGCTTGCTTGATGCACCCTCAAATCCTAAACAATACATTAGATTTTGACTTTTTTTTGTTATGATTGTAGTGCTTATAACTATTATTTGGCTTTTGGTTAGTAATGACACACATAATGTGAGTTGTTATATGTACAAAGGTAAAAAAAAGTGGTCATTTTAAAGTATCACTGGATACATATTTAAAGATGCTCCAATAACCATACACTACAACTACCTCAATACCTTTCAATACTAGTTGTCCAAAAATTGTCAATACTTATGTGCAAATATCTCAAAAGTTAAGACTTTAAAAAACTCACTAATAGGAATTAAAGAGGATGGTTATTGATAAATTATATACATTTATTAATGATCTTTTAGTTATAATCTTTGTACAAGTGTATATATCCATACATAATAGATTTTTAAAATAAAATGGATGTTTAATCTTTATAACCTATCTCCCTAAAAATACAAAACAACTTTAAAAAAATTACTTTGTCCATTTGTATTTCTCAAACTGTCCCATTTTATATAGAGAATAACCAAAACTACAATTTTTTTTGAATTCTGCTAAAATTAGTAATCAAAAAATTAGACAACCACAGAATAACTGGCACAGATGAAGATGACTATCAAAAATTATACTTGCCTTAAAGTTGTGCAGGTTACACAGATGAAGATGACTATCAAAAATTATACTTGCCTTAAAGTTGTGCAGGTTACACAGATGAAGATGACTATCAAAAATTATACTTGCCTTAAAGTTGTGCAGGTTGTAAGTTATTGTGATAACAGTTTGTCTTTATACTCTGTTGTGTGGAGAGCATTTCGCCACGGGTAGACAACTTGAACAAGGAGTAATATGTGTCTTTACATAGGCTTCTGCAGTGTCTTTAAACATCCGCCATCTGATATAGATCACAAGTGATTGGTAGTATACTATTATCAGCGGGTTTCCTTTTTGGTCTGCACAGAAGAAGATCTACAAATGGCAATTGGTGTAGTGGACTTTTTAAAGGACAAGAATATACTAGTGATGGGTGGGACGGGCTTCCTAGGCAAAGGTATTTTAATGCTATTCTTAAGTATGTTTTCAAGCGGGATTAGGATTTGAAATAAATTCTTATCCTTTGTATTCATTTGACAGTTTTTCTGGAGAAAATTCTCCGAGTTCAGCCTGAAGTTGGACGTATTTTTACTCTAGTGAGGGCAAAAGATTTACAATCTGCCAAGGCAAAGATCCATAAAGAGGTAATAATCATTAAGAAACATTCCATAAGCAGGCAATATGTTATTTGAAGGCTAACGTGTTTGTGTACGCAGATGATATACTTAGAGTTGTTCAGGCTTTTACAAGAACGTTACAAAGAAGAGTATGAGAAGTTCATGGCACAAAAGATTGTTGCTGTTGTTGGAGACGTCTCAATAGACGATAATCTGGGGATTGATGAAGAGCACAGAAATGAAGTTTTTTCCAAGGTCGATGTAGTTGTCAACCTTGCGGCCACCACAAGATTCTATGAGAGGGTTGACATGTTTTGTTTTGTTGGATTGAACTTTTCTTGCAATTAGTTTCCGAACTAGTAGGGCTGACATTTGTTTTCATACAATCTTGTTTTCTTTTGATAAGAATCATAAAAATATTGAATAGAAACTACAAATCATATGTTTATTATACTAATTTAGTTATTGAGCTTTTATTTATAATTTGATTTTTAAACATACGGTCAGTTAGAACTTGAAAGTAGAATAATCTATATGAACCTTCAATATGGATTTAAATCTAAAACATTCTTCATTAGTTGCTGCAATATGCTACCATTCAAAATATGAACCAATTTGTTTTGACAAATACATAATTATAGATGTTTAGATCTCTAAATTGAAATTGCTGACACATGTTGAATATTTATTTAAAATAATTATAGATGTTAAAAGGTAGGGCTGACATTTGTCTTTTTATAAAATGTTTATTTAAAATAAAGTTTCATAATTTAGTAGTTGAGTATTTGCTTGCTTTTCACACAAAAACATGGAGTTTAATTTAAAATATCGAATAAAAATCTATATATTGTCAAAATCAGAATTTATTATACAGTTGCTTTTAAACATCACACACCAATGAAAAAATTAAGTTTTCCGTTATTATACATACTGATCTAGACTTTAGAAACCATTTGTCTACACTAATTTATTTATCTGATATAGACTATAGAACCATTTGTCTACACGATTAGTTAGCAAGTACTTGTTTATAATTATTTTTATACTTTATGTCTCTATGAAGAGCTATAATGTGTATAGATCAATTAGAACTTGAATCTAGAATAATTTATACAGACCCTTCAATACAACTTAAACTTTTAAAAAATTATGTACATTTTTTTATCAACATATAATTGTTGAGCATAACCTCTTGAATCACATTAAGATATGTGGATCTCTTAATTGAAAAGAATTATGCATATGCCCATCTAGCAATTGATCTCCTTGTAAATGTGAAACCCTCTAGATAATGCTCATCTCTAAAAGAATACTATTTCTAAATTGTATGTATTTGAATGATTAAAGAGCTACCCTCCAAACTTATTGGTTGCTCATATTCTAGACAATGCTCATCTATAAAAGAATATTATTAGAGGGAAAGTCCCAATAGTCACACAAGCTAACTTGGTCCACCTAGATCTCCTAAATTGTAAGTTGAATTATGTTCATTTTTCAATGTATATCCATAGGTGACTCAAGAGCTTTAGGCTAAGGTTTTAGCATTTAGGTATTTAGAGATCACTTTTTAGAAGTTGTAGAATGCAAAGTGGCCGAAAGGTGTCATTTTAAAACACTCACTCATAAGTTCCATTTTAAAATACTCATCCAATTCTAGTTATACTCACCTCCCAATACTCACAAACCAAAAAATATATAATAGGACACATAGGTTAATGACCAACATTGAAAGCTAAAAAGCAATAGACTATTAGCACATCAATGATTTACAATCAGAAAGTATCTATGACAAAACTCTAACATGATTATTAGACACCCTAAGTGTCCCTCAACCTCTTCTCCTAATAGATTATATACTATAAATAATTAAAGAAAATAACCGACCAAGATAAATCCATGTGCAGTAGTTTTCAATTATCTTTACAGAATTAGAAATTTTAGGTATCTTTGTATCAAAAGGATTGACTTTAATGACTTGGAATTACAGGTACGATGTCTCCATAGGCACAAACGTCGTGGGGACTATCAACACAATAAAATTCTGCAAAAAATGCCCAAATCTTCTGCTCCTGATTCATGTCTCAACTGGTAAAGAATACATCTGGTTTTATTTATCAATGATTGACCTAACTTTGGCTTCCAATGAATATATTTCTATACAAGATCAATGAGAGAAACGTTGCTTTGTGAATGTTTCTGTTTTAGCGTATGTGAACGTGGGAAGAACGGGCACAATCACTGAGGAAATTGTTAAAATGGGATCCGAGAGCATTACAGTCGGGCCATCGGAGATAGAAATGGAATGCAGTTTGATAACACAGACTCTAGAAGAAATGGCAAGTGTTACTCATGGGAAAGATACGGCCGTGAAGGTCAAGGAACAGAGCAAGCGAATGAAAGAGCTTGGAGAAGAGAGGTAATAATGGACGACTAGTTTGTCTACAAAATGATGACTTCACAATTTCCATTGTGTAAGATTTTTTAATATTAAGGTTTTATCTAGGTTCTGTTTTGATTTTGATAAAATGCTTAAGTGATGATAAAAAAAATTGTTGAAAAATGTAAACATTAATCTAATGTATAATTAGGTATAATTTTCTTATATCAAAATTAAAACAATAATATTAATCTTATTGAAATTATTATCATAAAATCTGATAAGCAATCAATGAATACAAAAGACTAAGCTTACTGATTATTTATTGTTTTGTGTGAAAAATGTTTTACAATTTCTATTAATTAAATGTTTATCATAAAATCTGATAAGCAATCTATGAATACAAAAGACTAAGCTTACTGATTATTTATTGTTTTGTGTGAAAAATGTTTTACAATTTCTATTAATTAAATGTTTGTAATGTATGTTAATAGAGCAAGAAACTTTGGGTGGCCAAATGTTTATGTTTTCACAAAAACTATTGGAGAGATGATGGTGGATCAACTTAGAGGTGATATACCGGTTGTTATTATTCGCCCCTCTATCATTGAAAGTGTGAAAAAATCAAACTATTGCAGTCACTGATTATTAATCTCCTATCACAAATGATTATTAAACTGCTGAAAATAAATTTCCAGCTAATATCGAAAAATAACACATCTGCAACTTCACTTAAAATACGGAAAAAAATGTGCAACAGAATCAACACAATATTTTCGGACAAATTGTCCCTAGAAAAACCCCTAAGGGAAAACCAGTTCTACAGATGAGAAATTATATTAAACTTCAGCAAATCAAGAGATACAAAATTCCTTGCCTCACACTGGCAGAACTCCGACAACCTCCTAATTTCTCCTGCTGATATTTCTTACTGCTATCCCTGCGCTAACACTGCGCCCTTGCTAACACTGCAAGACTGTTTGCTAACACTGCAAACTGCTTCCCAAAAAGCTTCTTCCTGTGCCCTTGCTAACACTGCAAGACTGTTTGCTAACACTGCAAACTGCTTCACCAAAGCTTCACCTGTGCCCTTGCTAACACTGCAAGACTGTTTGCTAACACTGCAAACAGCTTCACCAAAGCTTCACCGCCTTGCTCTCCAAATGCCCCCTAGACCCCTTTTTATACTACTCTCGTTGGTAAACCAACGACCGAGATTAAATCAAACCAACGGCTGAGATTAAGACAACTCAATAGCCAATAATAGAATTGGTTGCAAGGTGTCCAAAAGGGAATATCTAAAATTAGTAAATAATAACCATTTACTAATTTTTGGCAAGTGGACAAACAGCTGTCCAAACCACCCATAAATACAACCGCTATTCATAGATAAGGACGAACAGCTGTCCAAGCTACCCATAAATAGTGCTGCTATTTTCGGGTCAGAAATAACAGCTGTCCAACTAACAATAATTAACACTCCCTCTTAGCGAGGAAGCTGTTCTGCATGACACCCATCTTATCTCTGAAGAAGATAAATTTGGCCTTTCCCAAAGCCTTCGTCAGAATGTCTGCTACCTGCTCATCTGTAGGTATGTATTGTAGTCGAACAACTCTCTTCAATCTGCACACGTGGGTCTCTTTGCTGTGTGCTACAAAGCCTTCTGGTTGTTCTATGTATACCTCCTCCTTCAACTCACCATTGAGGAATGCTGTCTTGACATCCATTTGATGGATCTGCCATCCCATCTATGCTGCAAGTGAGATTACAGCTCGTATAGAAGTATACCTAGCAACTGGAGCAAATGTCTCCTCATAGTCTATTCCCTCCTTCTGAGAGAACCCCTTTGCCACAAACCTAGCCTTGTATTTCTCGATGCTACCATCTGCACCGTGCTTTATCTTATAAATCCAGCGTGATCCAACTACAGCCCTATCTGTTGGTCTAGGTACTACCTCCCACACATTATTCTGCATTATTGAAGAATATTCTTTAACCATAGCATCTCGCCATACCTGATGTTCTGCAGCTTCCTGATAGCTAGAAGGCTCACTATCTACCAACTGACTAACTAATGCCACATAGTCATTGAACTTGGCTGGTTGTCTTTGCTGTCTAGTACTCTTCCTAGGAGCTCCCACAAACTCCTGAGTATCCCTTTGTGTATCTGGAACCACATGGTTCCTGCTGCCAACTGTAGAGGATGAAATGTCAACCTCTAAATCTTCCAAATGCATTTTCTGTTGCACCTGTTGCTCCATACTCTGTGAATCTTCACTAACCGAGTCTGCACTCGTACTGGTAACTGTACTTGAGCTTTGATGCCCTTGACTTGGTCTTGGAGCTTCTGTTGGCTGCTCACTCTGATCATCTGCTGGCAAATCTCTGGATCTCTTGAATGCCTTGTCCTCCAAGAACTTGACATCCCGTCTGACAATAACTCTTTTAGTCCCCGGAATGAAAACCCTGTATGCCTTTGAGGTCTCACTGTACCCAAAAAAGTACCCCCTCTCTGCAGTCTGATCTAACTTTTTACGTGTATCTCTAGGAATATGACAATATGCCAAACTCCTGAATATCCTGAAGTGACTAACATCTGGCTTCTTCTTTTCACTTTGTGAATTTGATCCTTTGCTAGATCCCTTCTTTGCTTTCTCTTTACCCGCTAGGGCAACGTTCTCTTGTTCCACCTCATTTTTCTGACTCTTGTTGGCTCCATTGACAAGACTTAGTCTAAACTCCTCCTGAGTGAAATCAGTCCATAGTCAATCCCAACTCGGTAAAGTATCTCGTCCACTGACAACTTGAACAAAGACACTCCATTGTTTAGTAAACCCATTTAGGGCTATTCTCACTAGCTCATCATCACTAGGGCTATCTCCAACAGTTGCTAACTCATCCTTGACAAGTCTGAGCCTGGTGAGGTAACTTGTGACGTCTTCTCCCTGATTCATCCGGGTATTCTTTAGCTTCTCTCTGAGAATCAACTTCCTGTTAGTGGTAGCATTCTGGTACAGATTTAGAATGGCGTCCCACATCTTCTTTGTTGTATCTAGCTCCGAGATATGTGGAACAATATGATCCTTGACACCATCAAGGATAATTCTCCTAGCTTTGGCATCGTCCTTCCTATATGCTGCAAGCTGTGTTGCATCCGTTGGTACAGGTACACCACTGGTAGCATAATCCTTGATACCATTCTCTTCCAACAATAAAGAAATTCTGGCCTTCCAGACACCAAAATTTGAGGCACCATCCAATCTATCGTGATCTCTCAAACCAGCTGAAGCCATCTCAAGGGTTTAAAGCAATAATAAATCTAAAGAGATCAAAATTTCTTTCCTAGGGCAAAACTCTTCTACCCTTAACAATGCTCTGATACCATGTGAAAAAATCAAACTATTGCAGTCACTGATTATTAATCTCCTATCACAAATGATTATTAAACTGCTGAAAATAAATTTCCAGCTAATATCAAAAAATAACACAACTGCAACTTCACTTAAAATACGGAAAGAAATGTGCAACAGAATCAACACAATATTTTCGGACAAATTGTCCCTGGAAAAACCCCTAAGGGAAAACCAGTTCTACAGATGAGAAATTATATTAAACTTCAGCAAATCAAGAGATACAAAATTCCTTGCCTCACACTAGCAGAACTCCGACAACCTCCTAATTTCTCCCGCTGATATTTCTCACTGCTATCCCTGCGCTAACACTGCGCCCTTGCTAACACTGCAAGACTGTTTGCTAACACTGCAAACTGCTTCCCAAAAAGCTTCTTCCTGTGCCCTTGCTAACACTGCAAGACTGTTTGCTAACACTGCAAACTGCTTCACCAAAGCTTCACCTGTGCCCTTGCTAACACTGCAAGACTGTTTGCTAACACTGCAAACAGCTTCACCAAAGCTTCACTGCCTTGCTCTCCAAATGCCCCCTAGACCCCTTTTTATACTACTCTCGTTGGTAAACCAACGACCAAGATTAAATCAAACCAACGGCTGAGATTAAGACAACTCAACAGCCAATAATAGAATTGGTTGCAAGGTGTCCAAAAGGGAATCTCTAAAATTAGTAAATAATAACCATTTACTAATTTTTGGCAAGTGGACAAATAGCTGTCCAAACCACCCATAAATACAACCGCTATTCATAGATAAGGACGAACAGCTGTCCAAGCTACCCATAAATAGTGCTGCTATTTCTGGGTCAGAAATAACAGCTGTCCAACTAACAATAATTAACAGAAAGCACTTTAGTTGAGCCATTCCCAGGTTGGATAGAAGGAAATAGGTATTAAGTAATATTTGGAATGCGTTGAATATAAGTCCCTTTTAAAATGTAATGTTTATTCATGCAATCTAAAATATGTTTTCTTGTGGGAAAGGATGCTAGATCCTCTATTTATTGGAATTGGAAAGGGACAAATAAAAACATTTGTTGCAAAACGCAACTTAATAGTTGATGTGGTAAGTGAACTTCTCAGTTTTATTTTTTTTAAATATGACAATTATTTATTATTTTATATGTAGACTGAATGTTTGATTATTTAAATTTTCAATTGTTGGATTTTTAATTGAGATGGTTTTTATGGTTGAAATAGTTATTCCATCTAAATTTATTTATCATTATTTCTAAATTTTCAAGCATTTAAATATAGGTTCCAGTGGATATGGTGGCAAATTGCATGATTGCTTCAATGTACAAACATGCTAAACAATCTGATTTATTTATATATCAAGTGACAACTTCTCTAGAAAATCCATTATTTTATGATATTGGTGTTGATTCCGCATACAAGTACTTTCTCTCACACCCTTGCACAACTAAGAGGGGCAAAAAAGTAGTAGTGAAAAGACCTTATGTACTAAGGAGTATGAAAAGATTTCAGCAATACATGAAAATGTATTACAAGATCCCCATAGAGGTATATATAATATATTTATTATGTATAATAGTTAACTTTTAGACTAAAATATAGCATCTTAATCATATTTGTGTTTTGATTCAATGCAGATTCATTATTGTGTGAACTTACTTCTTTGTGGCCTTCAAAAAGAGCTAAACAATCAACTACTTCATAAATATGATACGGTTATGAAGCTAGTAATGTTTTATCAACCTTTTATTTTCTTCCATGGAAAGTGAGTATTTTTAATAGTTTTTTTTTATAATAATACGATACCCATTACTTAATATCAAATTATTGATCAAAAAAAAAATCATAATACCATTACTCTTAGTTTACATTTAAAAGTAGTAAATAGGTGTCTTATTTTAATTGGAATGTGTTTAATCATCTGTTGTTTAAAATTTCACTTGTTTTGAATCTATAAATTACATAATATTTTTTTTTTTTAATGGACTGTTAGGTTTGACAACTCTAGCACAAATTGCTTATGGAAGGGATTATCAAAAGAAGACAAGCAAATATTTAAGTTTGATGTGAAATACATAGATTGGGAGAATTATTTCTACAATATTCATATCCCTGGATTGCTTAAGTATGTTGCAAATTGAAAAATATTTTAAATAAACTTCCCCTAATTTTCTATAATTGTATATCTTCTTTTCTACAATAATTCAAAACTCATTTAATTATGAGAATAAAATAATTTATTAAGCTAAGAGACTTTGCATAATGGCATAAATATGGCTGAGCTTAACTTTTGGATCTCATATAAGATCTCAACCAACCAATAGAAAATAACTTAGTAAACCTTACTATTTCAGTTTTACATTATAATGAATTTAGTTTAACTAAATGATAGAAATAAATTGGGATTGTTAATCTTGCATGAATTTATGAACTATTTTAACACAACTTTGGAGTTCATATTCTTTGTGGGTTCTTTTGTTTGTTTATCATTAGTTGGAGCATATATGCAATATTCCCAATTTGTGAGTAATAATTGCAATGTGAATAAGAGAGTTTAAAAAAAGACCAACAAAGGCTTGATGATGAGTCGACAAACTCCCAAAAATGCCAAAAATGTGTGAGCTTATGTAAGCCTAGAACAAAATTTATTATTCTAATAGCCATTGATTATAGTGGAACACTGTAGTGATTTTTTATATTCCTCAATGGTGGTCTTTAACATATCTTTTTTTTTTTTTATACATTCTTTTATTAAATTTAATATTTAATTATTTTTAAAATTGTGAACTATTTAAAATATGATTATTTCTACATCATCACAATCTACTTTGGATTTGATAGAGAAGTATCAATCAAAGCATTGACTACTTTAATTCTTGGGGTTTCTTGTTCTACCCTAAAATACTACATAGGAAAAAGTCACTATTCAAACATAAATGATTAATCATTGAAAAATAATATTGTGTGAACAATGAAATATTGACTACTATAATTCTTGAGGTTTCTTTTTCTACTCTGAAATATGTTTAGGAAAAAGCCACTATTCAAACATAATGATTAATCATTGAAAAATAATGGTGTGTGAACAATGAAACGTAGATTTAGAGAATTTTGTTTATTAAAGTAATCTTTTTCTTGGGATATATTTAAACTATAATACTACCTCAAGCCAAAATCTCTCAATCTATTATTAATCAAGCACGTTTTGTGATCTTTGAAAAAGGAGATGGATTTTTTTTTTTAAACTATGTTGCCTAGCTATTCAACAACCTTAAAATGAGCCATACAAATTGAGAATTTTATTAGACAAATATAATTGTATTTCTAGTATTTTTTGGCAAATTATTCCAATGTAATTTTAATTTCATAGCAAGGAAAAGAGAAAATAAACATCAATAGGATGACAATTTTAATTACTTTATTTAAAGAGATTTTGGTTTTACCTTGGTCTTTTACTTGAATAAACATTTTTGACCATGCCTTCTAATGTCACTTATCAACAACAAATCATTGAGAAAAAATAACAGGCTCTTTTGGTGGGGAAGTTTACTCATTTAATGGGGACATGACTTAAATAAATTATATATTTATTTAAGGTAGCTATCTTACATTTCAATTTTTGAAATGTTAAAGAGAAAATGAATGTTTAAATTATTATTTTTATTATAAGAGGTAGCAAAAGGGTCCATAACCTTAGTAGCAACAAAGTAACATCACTCCACTCTTCCCTGGGCCATTATATTCAAACAATAGAGAAGACCACTAGCCCAAATAGCCATAGCCCTACCAATCATCAAAATTAATCAAAAACTGACATAAGTCTAGAGTAAATTTAATTTCCACATCCCAAATCACAAGACTTATACTACTTAAGCACATTAAATTTTTCTAGCCCCACCAAAGTTAGGGCCCCAAGTTTAGTTAAAAAGTAATTAAGTTGTTTCTCAAAATAAATACATAATAGAAAGAAACAAAAAAGAGATAAAAAAAAGCACATAAGGTAGTAATCTATGAGTATCTAAAATCAAAATAGAAACTAAAGTAACAAGGCTTGAGCCATTTGACCTTTATAATATATTTCCATTCATTAACCAAGATTTTGAGGTCCTTTGGCGAGTTCATAACATCCTCAAGTCCCTTCTCTTCATCATGATTTTCTTCCATAAGTTGACCAACCTTCTTCAACTTTCTTCTCCTCGTGATGGTGCTGAAGGCATCCCTTCTCATCTTCTCCTTATGAACCCTACAAATAGTGAAATTTCAACCCCAAGCTCAATACTAGTAATGGCCCCCACAAAATTTTTATTGAGGATCCTTACATTATCATGGAAATCCTTAATTTGGCACAATAATTTCCTCTACATTTTGTCCATCCATCTCTATACTTTAGTCAAAGGATCCTCCAAGATTATTTTTCTTCCTTGACATGTCTCTCTATGACTAGGATAGCATCATGTAGCCCCAAGTCAACCTCAATTTGAGCTTCCTCAACATCCCTTTTCTATTCTTCTATCTCCTTCACTACTTTAGCTTTGCAGTCTTCATCCCTAGTAGCACTATCCTCCCCCTTTTGAGGAGTTTCCTCAACTTGAGCATCATAGTTCATTTCCTCATTTTGAATTTCTTAATTATCATCATTTATATCTTCCTTGTAATTCTTCCCTTTTGTTTTCCTTACTCTAGAAGATTTTCTCTCACCTAAGCTAGAATTAATTCTATTATCTAGAGCCAAAGTTTTGGCTTCACCTTATTCACCTCTAGAGTTACCTTTTGATTCCTTCTTATCAACTTTGATTATCTCATTAAAGATCCTACATTTCTTAAGGGTGCCCACTAGACTAGTCTTAGAAAAGGCAATTTTGTGTTTAGCTAGGATTTTATTTAGCAATGACTCTTTGAGGGTCTAGGATTTAGGTTTTTTTTTTAAAATTTTGGTTCTTACTTTTCCTTTTGAGGAGGAAGGGGCATCTTTAGACAACCCTATTTCTTAAATTTGGATAGAGGACCTAGGATTTAGTGGGGGGGTTGCATTATCTGTATGAGAATGACCTAGACCAATTTTATGGGAGTAAACATGTTCATATTGTTGGAAATATAGATGGAATAACTGAGGGGGGGGGGGGGGGGGGGGGGGAAGGAGGCTAAATCAATTCCACAAAAATAAATCCATAGATCCCTTAGATGTCTTAAATAACTAGTTACTACTATCACTCGGTAACCACACAAAAAAATTCTATAACTTGGTAGATGAACTGTGTATTAGCTTATTACTGATCTTTAAGCATTTACAATTATTAACATGCATGCAAAATAAAATAACATGAACACAAGAGACACTAGATTTAACATGGAAACCCAATATGGGAAAAACCACCAAGTAACTAGCTACCAATTTTCACTCTTCTAAAGTCAGCCCTGTTAGGAGCCACCCTTGTTAAAGGTTATAAAGCACACTGTTAGGTGTGATCTTGTTAGAGGATTTTATCACCCCACTAGGAGTTGCCTTGCTAGAGGACTTTAGAACAATTCAGTAGAACTATCCACCTTGTTAGAGGATTTACAAAAAGAAATGGTTGCTAAACCAACTCTATTAAGAGATTTAAAATTCATTGCTACAATTGTGAGAAAGTAACAATGAGTGACCTGAATGAGATGTAACTGATCTTTGTTGTTATAGATCTTTGTTCTACTTCACTAGATCCTTACTAATCGAATACACCTTTGCTACTCCTCAAGGATATCTGATCCTTCTGCAAAATTCGCTCACACTTCCTGTTTACATAATCAACTCACTTGCATGCTCGCTCATTCATACATCTATTCATACTTTAGAATTCACAACTTGACTTTTTATTTATACCTTACAAATTGTCAAGTCGACTCATTTACAAGTTACATTTACCAATAAATAATACATCAGTCGACTACAGTCATTACATCAAACAATTAAACATTATTTCTCAAAACAATGAAATCCTTCATTGGCCAACCTTGCTAGGTAAACACTGTGTCCAAAAATGATTTCCAGTGTTAACCAAGTGACGCTCAGTAAACACTGTGAACTCTACAAAATTCTTTGGAGATTGAGTGAACTCAGTTTAAACTAATTTTCCCTCCCTAACCTTGTGAGCTCAATAGAAACTGACTTCTGCCATAGAATCCTTCAACTCTTGAGTGAGCTTGGTAGAAGTTGTCTTCATAGTGTAACTTCCAGAAATGCTTGGTAGAATCTGTAAATCGCTTTTCTGACCATCCAAGCTTGGTAAACTCTGTCTGATAACTGATATGACATTTTTCTAACATCAAAGACAACACATAATTGAACAATTTTATCCAACAATAAGACAAAGATAAGACATTGATGGAGAGACAGATTATCCCCATAAGCTATACACTCAACCATGGTTGAATACAAAAAAGAAGGAATGTTAATTATTTCAACATGTATTAAAATATTTAGCAAAGGAAAATGATAACCATGCTAGGTAGTAAATCTCCCCTACAGAGAAAATAACTTCATAAACCACATGCAGATAATAGAAAAAGTGCACAAAGTTCAAGGAAGTTCTATTTAATGAGTGACTAAATTCATTGTTTTTGAGATCTGTGATCAAGATTAAGTAGAAAAATATGAAAGGATTTGGAAAAATAAAGTTATCTATTTAAGGAGATGATCAAGACTATTTTTGGT
This sequence comes from Cupressus sempervirens, assembly GCA_028749045.1. Taxonomy (NCBI): domain Eukaryota; kingdom Viridiplantae; phylum Streptophyta; class Pinopsida; order Cupressales; family Cupressaceae; genus Cupressus; species Cupressus sempervirens. The sequence goes on along the minus strand of CM053789.1, from coordinate 742,194,744 downwards.
TGTTGATTGTTAACTGATATTCTTGATAATGTGCAAGAATCACTTTTGAAGTGAAGAAGGAAGAAGAACAAAGTGAACCAAGTAGAACAAAAGTGAAAATATCAAGAAAGGGAACTATAAAGTGATAGTTAAAGTTTGTAAATCAACTAGATAGAGATCAAAAGGAAGAAACCAAGAAAAGTATAAATCTAAATAAGCAAGGTAGTGTTGAACCTAGAAGATCATTTGACTATTACTTTCCTACCATTTCTCTTAACTAAATGGACATAATAAGTCTTTGAAATCCTATGTGGTAACATTGATTAGTGATGTTTGTAAATCATTTAGAGTAGGCCACTCTTTAGTAATGAAAAGGAGTGATAAGGTCTAGATGATCCTTGGTTAAGACCCTCTAACCAGATCGCACTAAAAATGTGCATGTAAACTTTTAACAAGGTTGGCTCCTACTATAGCTCCCTTCAAAAGAGTGAAATTTTTGAGTTGTCAATTCCTGGGTGGCTTTTCCCTTTATAGGGTTTCCCTATAAATGTGTGAATGCTTATGTGTTGTAAATTTTATTTTCATGCTATAAGTTTATTGTTGCAACTCACTGTAAGATAAATTATTGTTGTGATACTCTCTATAAGGAACAATGAGATAATAGTTTGAAGTAAAGTTGATATAAGTTTAATTTGAGAAATTGAATGTGGTTACTGAGTTATTATTGTGAAATTTTATGAAGTTTTAATTATTACTAAATTGTTTTAAAGGCATTTAAGATGATTAGATATAATGGATACACCTTGCTCCCCTCTCTTAGATATTTGACAATTGGTATCAAAACTAAGTGCTTGAAGAAAAAGTTTGAAGGGTCTTGAGCTAATGATCTGAAAAATGTATAAGAAAGATGTAACAAAGCTGAACAAGGAGAACTTCTCCTCATAGAAAAATATAATGAGGCTACTTGTATATGGAATTGGAGGAAATACTTTAAAATTGGATAGAAAATACATATGTTTCTCCTACCCCTCCTATGACAATGGAAGAGATGGAAGAGAAGAAAGCGAATAATAGTCTAATGATTGATATTAAATTTTCCTTGAATAATGTTGAGTTTGATGATATCAAGAACTTTACTAATGCTAAAGAAATGTGGGACAAGTTGGCATTTGTACATGGAAGATATGAGAATGTACTAAGAGAAAGAGTAGAAAGTCAAAGAGGCAAATACGATGACATGAGAATAAAGGAAGGTGTGAATGTTGTGTGGTTTGTAAATTGTATCAAGGAAGTTGAAATTGCAATCAAAGCTACTAGACAATTTATTAGTAATATTCAAGTTGTAAGTAAGGCTCTAAAAAATCTTCTACCTATCTATGCTATTAAATTTTGTGCAATTTAAGAAGCCAAAGCTATGACTAGTAATGTCCTTACTCTTGATGGTTTAGTTGATCGTTTGACTGCATTTGAATTGAGTAATTTTGATAATAGTATACCTACACTTGGGAATTCTTTCAAGACTTAACAAGCCATTGGTAGTTCAAACAAAGAAAAGAGAAACAAAGAAGAAAGTGAGTTAGAATCAGAAGACGATATGGTTGACATTGAATCATTTCTTACAAGAAGAATACCAAGAGGTAAAGGTAAATTATCTTTGATATGTTTTAAGTGCAATAAAGTATGTCCTTTTTCTACTAGATGTCCTAACAAGTGCAAGAATGATAGAAATGATAAGAAGGATTGTAAGTATAGAAAGATCAAAGATTACAAGGACAACTTGGGAAGAAATCATGCTATATTGCTAAGGAAGAGTACACTGAGTCAGATACTCAAGATAATAGAGATGGAGTGGAAATTGTGGTGTATGTTTCTATGAAAGAAGACTCTAATGAAAAAAGGTGTCAGGGTGCTAAATCTCTTATTTTCGATATTAGTAAGAATGATAAATGGATCATGGATAGTGGATGTTCACATCATATGATAGGAAATCTTAGTATGTTTAAAAAATCATGTTCCATGTCTAGTGAAAGGTAGAGGTTCATTGATGTTGAATGACAAAATCATATGTAATGATGCATATTGGGTGCAAGGAATAAAATGTAATATTTTGAGTATTTATCAGTTCAATAATATGGGTCACAAGCTAGAGTTTCAAAATATGAAGGTCAAGATCTATGATGATGATGGTAATCTTATTGGCACTAGTGAGAAAACTAAAGAGAATCTATTTGATCATGATCATAACATTTATGCATTTTTTTTACAAAAGTTAAAGATGTGTAGTTATAGCACAAAAGGCTATGTCATGTCAATTTTGAGAATATGGTAAAGGTTAGTAGAAAGAGAAGAGTTAGAGGCTTACAAAATTTGCATAAACATCAGAATGCTATGTGCAAACAATGTCAACTCAGTAAGATGACAAAGTCAAGGTTTTCAAGTAAGATACATACTTCTAATGACATTATGGAATTAGTGCATATTGACTTGTGTGGAACAATAAGAGTGAAAATCTATTATGGTGACATATATTTTATGATATTTGTTGATGATTATTATAGGAAGATGAAATTCATGTTCGTGAAGTTGAAGCTACATGATTTTGATATGTTCAAATGGCATAAAGCTAGAGTTGAAAAAGAGAATAGTACACAATTGAAATATTTGAGATCTAATAGAGGTGGCAAGTTTATGTTCGTTGAATTTACTAAATTTTGCCCTAAGACTGGTATTATGAGATAGTTGTCAATACCAAGGATACCACATCAAAATGGGATTGTTGAACAAAGGAATAAATTAATTTTTGACTATGTAAAAATATTGATGATTGTAAAATGAATTTCTTAAGTGTTTTGGAGAGAAGTCAGTAACACTATAGTTTACACTCTCAACCAAGTTCAATTGTTGAAAGGAACAAACAAGACACCTTATGAACTCTATTATGTTCATACACCTAATGTGAGTTATTTTAAGATATTTGGTAGTAGATGTTACATTCATAAAGATGTGAGGAATGAAAATTTTTATTCAAAAGGTGATGAAGGTAATTTCCTTGTTTATTCTTCTAAGAGAAAATCCTATAAATGTTTGAACAAGGATACTAACATAATGACTGAAAGTCAAAATGTAAGAGTTGATGTGTTCGTAGACAAGAACAATGAGGAAAGAAAAAAGGAACCAAATTTTTACATCAAATTTTTAAATTTCTATGAAGATTCTTTAGGTGTAATGCTAGAGAAATAGTAGAGAGAAACCAAGTATCAACCTATAATACCCAAATCACAGATGGGAAAACCCAAGCAAGATGTTGAGCCCTGACAAAGTGAAGAAATATTGGAAATCATTGAACTGAAAATGTTCTAGAAAAGGATGTGAGAAGTAATTATTCATTGGAATAAATTATTTGAGATAAAAATGTTGAGGTCATGACAATAATTAAACTCAAGGAAAATACAAGTATAATTAATGAAATTGAACCAAGAACTGTGAAAGATGCACTCAACAATAAAAGTTGGGTTAATGCTATGAATGAAGAGATTGATCAGATAGAAAAATATGACATGTGACAATAGTACCAAGACCAACTGATAAGAATGTCATTGGAACAAAGTGAATTTTTAGAAATAAACTAAGTGAAAATGGTGAAGTTATGAAGAAAAGGGATAGATTAGTTTGCAAAGGTTATTCCTAAGAAGAAGGATATGATTAAGGTGAGATTTTTTCCCTAGTTGCAAGATTGGAAGGAGTCCAAAAAAATTTAGCTTAAATGCCACTTATAGGAAATCCAAGGTATATCAAATAGATATTAAGCATTTCCAACTAGAATACTTGAAGAGGCAGTGTACATAGAATAACCTAAATAATTTTTTGGACTAGGTTAGAGGTGCCTTGTTTGGAAATTGAACAAAGTAGTGTATGGATTGGAACAAGAATTGAGAGCATGGTATGAAAGGTTAAATTTATATTTGACTAAGATTGGATTTGTTAGAACAAGTGAAAATACTAATCTACATTTGAAAAGTGAAACTAAAAATGTGGTGTTGATTGCCAAAATGTTTGTGGATGATAATATATTTAGTGGGAATGATTTGCTATGGAAATCATTTTCTAAAAGTTATTTAAGATATCTATGTTTGGTGAGATCAAATTTTTCATCGGCTTACAAGTTCTTCAAACAAAAGATGGTATATATGTGATTTAGTCCAAGTATGTTAAGGAAATTTTAAAAATATTTGGGATGGATGAGTCAATTCTACTCAATACACATATGGTAATAGTATGCAAATTATCTAAGGAGAACTCTACTATTGTGGTAAATGAAACACAATATAGTTCAATGATTGTCCAAAGCTATAGTATGTTGTCCATAGTAGAGACCTGATATTGCTCATGGAGTTAAAATAGTTACAAGGTTTTTTTCTAACCCTAAGGAAACACATATGAGCATTTCTAAAAGGATACGTATATATCTAAAAGGAATTGAATATTTTGGATTATGGTACAAACAAGATGGCTACTTTATACTTAAAGTCTACACTGATGTTGATTGGGCTAGTAATGTGGATGACATAAAGTGTACAAATGGTGAATCTTTCTTCTTAGTAGAAATACTAATTACATGTCTAAGTAAGAAATAGAGTTGCATATCACAATCCATTGTTAAAGTTGAGTATGTTTTTGATGCAATTAATTGTTTTACTATTATTTGGATTAAGCAATAGTTCAAAGAAATACAAGAATAATTTAATGACTCTATTACTATTTATTGTGATAATTCCAGTGAAATTAGAATATCAAAGAATCTGGTGATCCATGTAAGAACCAAGCATATATCTATCAAGTATCACTATTTAAGAGAGAAAGTACAAGAGAAGCAAGCGAGGCTTGAATACGTGAAATCCAAGGAATGAATTGTAGACATATTTACTAATCCATTATCTAAGGATGCTTTCCAGTATCTAATAGGAAGTTTAGGGGCCTCCTTCCCCTATCCAAGGTTCATTAAGAAAAGATCTATGTTGCATCAATTCATGAATGATCATTTATAAATATTTTCGGAGTTGATAAAAGAGTTCACTCTCTGGGATCTATTTCTCAAAGATGTGCAAGTGATTGTAATGAAATTGATGTAAATGGTATAGGCAATTTATAAGGCATCACTACAAGATTTTATAAGTTTCACATTGGAAAGGATAGAAGAACTAAAAAGGGAGAGAATCAGAAAAGATGAAAAAGTTAATGAGGGGATGAAAGGAGAGAAGTGACTGAACTGATTGGGAGAATCATTGAATATAAAATTCATAGACAAATGAAGATTATTTTTGAAAGAAGAATGATGTTTTTGAAAAGAGAAGTATACTCAAAGGGGAAGAAATTATGAAGATGAAGCTGTTAAAGATACCAACTGAGTGAAATTATTGTAGAGACTCGAAGAATAAAGTCAAACAACTGAAAAGTTGTATTGTTGTCAATGCATACATTTGTAATATAAAATCTTATACTTATGTGTTTCCATCAATATCAAAGGGGGAGATTGTTAGCCCCAAACTGATAATGATGTTATTGTATATTAAAGAGTTATATCTATCGTTACGTTTTCATTGATGTCAAGCCTTAGTTGTTTGATCAATGAAGATGATTTGTAGAAAATATGATGATAAACAAGTTGATAAGTGTTGGTATTTAATGGGTACTTGAATGAGTTGGACTATGATAGTATAACGTTTGATTGATTGTTTTGAAATCATTTAATGTTGCATTGAAGTTCATGTATTTATCGAGCTTCACAAGTTATACTAACAAACTAGGTGAAAGAAGAGATATCATATTCATTACTTGATTTCAATTGTCATTGATTGCCTAGAATATAAAAGTTAAAGTTAAGTGTTAACCAAACAATTTTAGTATTAACTGAGTGATGTATTTTTTGATTAATGTTGCAATGTTCACCCAGTGAGGAACAAACAAAATGTTAATCTAAGGCTGAATTTTGATTCAAATTAAGAATGTTCAAGAATATCAAAGGATAAATTCAAAGTTAATTTCTAGATCTATGTCTAGATAAATTTAATGAAGATTTATTGAAGGAGATTTAGAAAGATAAATATGAGCACAAACTTCAAGGAAGTTCTATTTTTGAGTGACCAAATTTAGTAAAACTAGGATCTACGATCATGATTAAGAAAAAAATTTAAAAGGATCTAGAAGGCATAAGTTGTTTATTTAAGGAGATGATCAAGAATATTTTTTGTTACTGATTGTTCACTGATATTACTACTGATGTACAATAATTATTGTTAAATTGAAGAAGGAAGAATAAAAAGGTGAATCAGGCAGAATAGAAGTGAAAATATTAAGTAGAGGAAGTACAGAGTGATAGTCAAAGTGTGTGAATCATCCAGATAAAGATGAGAAGGAAGAAACCAAGAAAAAATTAGATCTAAACAAGAAAGGTAGTGAGAAACCTAGTACATCATTTGACTATTACTTTCTTACCATTATAGTAGATCAAATATCTTACCCAAAATGATCTAACAAGCCTTTGAAATCATATATGGTAACATCAATTAGTGATGTTTGTAAGTTCTTTAGAGTAGACCACTCTTTAGTAGTGATAAGGAGTGATAAGGTCTAGATAATCTTTGGTTAAAATCCTCTAACCAAGTCACACTAAAATATGCATGTCAACCTTTACCAAGGTTGACTCCTAGTAGAGCTCACTTCAAAAGAGTGAATTTTTTGGGTTTCCAATTCCTAGGTGGGTTTTCCCTTTATAGGGTCTCCTCATTAAATATTTGTGTCAAATATGTGAATGTTTATGTGTTGTAAATTTTAGTTTCATTATATTATTTCATTGTTGCAATTAAATATAATCTAAGTTATTATTCTAATACTCATTATAAGTAACATTGATATAATAGTTTGAATTATAGTTGGTATAAGTTTAATTTGATAAGTTGAATGTGGGTATCGAGTTATTATTTTGAAAGTTTATGAAGTTTAAATTAGTACTAAATTGTTTTAAAGGATTGAAGGATAGATGGATATAACTAATCTACCCTACCCCCCCCCTCCTCCCCCACCCTCACATGTCTTAGTTATCTAATAGGAGGGCCAACTATTATGTAGGCTTTTTCGAAGATCTATTTTTTCTCAACAACTTCTGTGTTAATCCTCACAATACTCCTCTCTTCAAACACACTCTACATGATAAACTAAATCTTTTAGCAATGGAAACTCTTGGTCTTTTTAGAATGCTAATAGAGAGATGAATATAGAATTTAAAAAATTTGAAGTTTTGACAAATGATTATAACAACACTCATTAGGATGAGAATCCCCACTTAAGAAAGATTCCTTGAAATTCTTGAGGTATACTCAATCTGCCAACTTTCTAGCCTTTGATGGGATTTTTGAAATAAATAAAAAATAGTCTTTGCTCATAGGTCAAGATTATTATACAATACTTCCACCTATAAGATCTTCCTCCTTTATTTTTATAGAATTCTCTTTAATTATTAGTTTCACCACCATAAATACTAGCCCTCGTTCTCAACAATATTTATATCCCCTTCTGTCCTATTGTCCAATTCCTATATATCATTTTCTTTTCTTTTCTTCTTCTTTTTTTTTATTCCCAATAATTTCTTCTCTTCCCCATTGACCATTTGATAAGAATCCTAAAGATTTATAGGGGTTGCAAATCTTGAATCTCATATATAAAACTATACTTTGACCCATTCAAGTACCTTGTCACTTTCTTCATGTCTTCCTCATAATAATAATAAATATAATAATAAACTAAAAGAATATTCTAGCATACTTTTTAACCAACATATCTTATTGTTTTAAGTTTAACCTCTTGAATTAAAGATTGGTCTAACAATCACTCAGAGGGAGCTTGAACTTCAATTTAGTAACCACTATATCCCAAGACTTAATATTTTCCTTATTATTATTTTTTGTATCCTTTTTTTCAACATAATATCACTGCATTACAACACCTCCTTTATGTCTTCTACATGAAATCTAAAAACTCTAATGATAGTTACAATGGTAGGCAGTGCTACAAGGATCAACTCAACTATCCTTATAGAACTTTCTAACAGAATTTCCTTTGACTAATTTGTAACTTCATACATGCCTAAAATTCACATTTTTTCTCCTTATGTATCTCTATTTATTTCCATTTTCATTTGATTGATTTTGTTCATTGAACCTTCACTTTTTTTTCCTTTCTTTAAAGATATTCACTTGTCCTTTCTTATGAACTAAATGGCTAAACCCATCAATAACTAGCTTACTTACTTTCTATAACTAACAACTACTAATAAGTTTTCTTTGTTGATAGGAACTTTTTTATTATCAAGGACATGAAGTCGAAAAAATGTAAAGAAGAATAAAAGAAAACCAAAATCTTCAGAAGTCATGATGTTCCTACATCACTATTGACCTTGCCCTTCCAATATTTACATTACTTACCTTGATATCTAGGTGAGGCATCCTCATAGCTATTATAGCTTGACTAACACATCCACAAATCCTAAACAATACATTAGATTTTGACTCTTTTTTCTTGGTTAGACTTGCATATAAACTTAACTACGTATAACTATTGTTCAACATTGGGTTAGTAATGACATACAATGTGATTTTTTATGTGTACAAAGGTAAAACGAAGTGATCATTTCAAATGATACATACTTAAAGATGCCCCAATAAACATACACTATAACTACCTCAATAATTTTCAATGCTCGAATATAAAAGTCCTAATCGTTATCTAAAAATTGTCAATACTGATGCACAAATATCTCAAAAGTTACACTAAAAAAAACTCACTAATAAGAATTAAAGAGGATGATTATTAATAAATGATATACATTTATTAAGGAACTTTTATTTATAATGTTTTAACATGTGTACACATCTAGGCATAATAGATTTTGATAATAAATCAGATTTTTAATCTTTATAATTAGTCTCCATAACTATATGAATATATAATGAACTTAAGAAAATAATTTGTCCATTTTGTATTTCTCAAACTACAAACCATCTCATTTTATATAGAGAACAACAAAAGCTATTTTCTTTTGTTCTACAAAAATTAGTAATCAAAATATTAGATGACCACAGAATAACTAGCACAGATGAAGATGACTATCAACAATTATACTCACCTTGCTATGAAGTTCTACATGTTGCAAGTTATGTTAATTGAAATTTGTACTCGCATTGCTTTGGAGCTTTGTATCATCATCTTCATTTGTACTTGCACTACTTTAAGATTTCTAGTAGTCATGGTTTCAAAAAGTTTTCATAATTAAAACTTTAGGCATGTATGTCATGAATTAGGTTTTTTCTATTGAACCTATCGATGAAACTTCTAATTGTTAGTTAAAAATATTAATGAGTCTATGTTTCACAATGTTTTTATTTTGAGTTTTGTTAACAAAACACAAAGTAACACCCTATTTATATAACATTACTAGTGTGAATACATTTAGTTCAAAAGTAGTTGTCTATTTGATGACCGCGATGTTATAGTCCACCAACTTTGTTGTGTGGAGACCATTTTTCTAGAGGTAGACATAAATCTATATGTGTCTATATAGGCTTATGTGGTTAAGCATAAATCTTCCCTTTTCTGTAGATCACCCGTGATTGGTCATAAACAATTTTCAAAAGTTTTTTTTTGTTTGGAGAGAAGAAGGTCTACAAAATGGCAATTGTTATAGTGAAATTTTTAGAGGACATGAATGTACTAGTGTTGGGTGGGATAGGTTTCCTAGGAAAAGGTAATTTAATACTATTCTTAAGTATGTTTTCAAGTGGGATTGGGATTTGTAATATTTTCTTATCCTTTGTATTCATTTGTGTGAAAAACAAATCACAACCCTAAAAAATTTCACTCGGCAACAACTAATGCTGAGTGACAGCTTGCTCAGTACCAATGGATATCGAGTGATAGGAGGGTACCAAGTAAGCTTAGCACAAGAGGAAACTAAGTGAACTCGACACACAAAGGGAAACTCAGCATAAGTATATGCCAAGTGAGCTCGATAGCCACTACAAAGTGGTACTCAACAAAAGAGGATGCTGAGTGACACGGTAATAACTATAGAGAGAACTTGATGAAAGCAAACATAAAGGACTTGGTAAAGACCAAACCGAGTGGGCTATAAACCAAACTTACAATCTATATTAATTAGAGAGAAAAAGTATGAAGCTCTCAAATATAAACTTATCAAATGCAAAATATTACGCAATGAAGAATAGAAGAAGAACAATAGATTTTAGTATGCCTACTTGGTTTCTTGCTTTCTATTCAAATATGATAAAACTATTACAAAATCTGGGAGCATTTGGCTTCAACTAGAAAACCCTAAAATCTTCAAACTAATAAAACCTAAAACTTTAAACTTGCAACTCTAATGGTTGCATACAATAATGCCTGGAGTAATCACTACTTCATAGGAAAAATCCAAAAAAATAATGAACTTACAGAATGATAAGAGGAAACACATGCAACTGGAGACACAAGAACAAACTTCCTTTTGTCTTCTAACCTTTGACTTAATCTACTAATTAACTTCCTTCTCAGCTCTGCTCTTCTGCAACTCTCTAATCTCTTTGAATGAATCTGAAGCATTCCTTTTTGTCTCTCTTAAAAATGTTTTCCCTCTCATTTTTCAATTTTGAACTTACCTACCATGCATTAATATTTCTAACTATTCTGGAGGCCATTAGGGTGGTAGGTGGGCATTTGGCTCTAGGGGCAACCAACCTACAACATTAAATATTTCAACACTCACCCTTTGTCTCGAGCCAAACCAAACAAGGATCACTCCTGATCCAAATCAATTACACCGATTCTCTCTCTTAGGTGCACAAAAGTTCCAATGCTTAAGGGATTAATAAAAATTTCTACTAACTACTTTTCTAACTTGCAAAATTCCATTTTGATATCTCCATTCTCCACCAACTCTCTGATGAAGTGATATTTTATCTCTATGTGCTTGCTTCTCCCATGGAAGATTGGATTCTTGGACAGTGCAACTGAGGAGATGTTGTCACAATAAATTTTGGTTCCATCCTCTTGCCTTTCATTCAAATCTATCAAGATCCTTCTTAACCAAATAGCTTGACATAGTGTTGCATTTACTGCTATGTATTCAACCTCTACTGTAGATTGAGCAACAATAGGTTGCTTCTTGGATGCCCATGAAATTGTGTCTGATCCCATATGAAACATGTATCCAAAAGTGCTCTTCCTATTATCTAGACGTTCATCCCAATCACTATCTATGTAACCAAACAACTTGAAATCATTTACTATAGTATATAAATTACCAAATCCCTTGGTACCATTCACATACCTTAGGATCCTCTTTCTTGCTTGCTAATGGGAATCCTTTGGTGTTTCCATAAATCTAGAAATCAAACTTATTGCATGCATTATGTCTGGCCGAGTTGTAGTCAAATAAATCAAGCTTCCAACCATACTTTTGTATAGTGTTGGATTAACTTTTGCTACAATATTCCTTGCTCAACTTCAGACCTACTATTGTTGGTTTTGGGGTTACCTTATTGTTCTACATTTTGAATCTCTCCAAGATCTGCCTTGCATATTTTTCTTGAGAGATGAAGATGCCATCATGCATTTGTTTTACTTTTATGCCTAGAAAGTACTTCAAGAGACCTAGGTTTTTCATTTCAAATTCATTTTGCATTGCCTCTTTGAAGTCACCAATTAGGAAATTATCATTTCCAACGAAGACTAAGTCATTTACATACAAGATAACAATCAACACATTACCATTTTCCATCTTGATGTAAAGTGTGGGCTCCCCATCACTTTTTCTAAAACCATTGCTCATCAAATATGAGTCAATCCTATTGTACCATGCCCATGGATCTTTCTTGAGCCCATATAGTGCTCTCTTCAATCTATACAACTTGTTTTCTTCACCTACAACTTCATAACTAGGTGGCTATTCCACATAAACCTTTTCTTTCAATACACCATTCAAGAAGGCAGACTTCACATCCATTTGATATACCTTCCATTTGTGTTGGGTTGCAATTGCTATGATAGCACAAATGGTTTCCATTCTTGCAACCAAGGCATATGTCTCATCATAATCTCTACCATATTGTTGCTTGTACCCCTTGACCACTAAACATTCCTTATGTCTATCTATTTTTCCTTCAGCTTTGCACTTGGTCTTTTATACCCATTTCACTCCAATTACTTTTTTCTTGGGAGGCAAAGTAGTTAACTCCCATGTCTCATTCTTTTCAATAGCATCTATTTCCTCATCCATGGCATTACACCATTTCTCTTCATTCATAGCTTCCTCAAAATATATTGGATCACTATGAGAAAATATTACAAAATTTACACTCTCATCATAATCTTCCTCATACCTTTCATCCTGGTATATCTCCCTTAGACTCTTAGTCTATTTTGGCAATAGGGAGGTGAGAGTGGGACCTGAATTTTCAGTATTATTGCTACTACTATTTTGCATACTAGCTTGGGGCTATCTTGATGTCCTTGCAGTTGTTGCTCGGCATGTTAAGGGTTGCTTTCCTTTTTTCCTTTGTTTTCAATCCATGTTTTCTGCTCCATCATCTTGTTGGTCACTAATCTCATCTTCTTCCTCTTTAATATTAGGCACTTTACTTGAAGTGCTTGAGGATTCATCTATCAAGCCATTCCATGACTGATTTTCAAGAAACTACACATCTCTTGAAATAATGAACTTCTTGGAGATTGGATCATATAGCATATAGGCCTTTAATTCCAAGCTATAACCTATGAAGATGCACTTCACACATTTTTCATCTAACTTTTTCCGTTTCTTAGGCACATTTACATATGCTACACATTCAAACACTCTTAAGTGTTCAACTGTCCATCTGTTCCTTGACCAAGCCTCAAGAGGTATCTTGTCATGAACTAATTTTTTAGGTCACCTATTGATCAAATATACTTCTATTGCTACAGCTTCTCCCCAATATTTAGTTGAGATCCCTTTTGATTTCATCATGGTTCTTGCCATTTCAACAATGGTCCTATTTTTCCTCTCAGCCACTCCATTTTGCTACAGAGTATAACTAGCTATCAGCTCTTTTCTTATGCCATTTTTTTCTACAAAAATTTACAAACATATTAGAGGTATACTCCCTTCCTCTATCTGATCTAAGGATCTTTACATAGTGTCCACATTCTTTTTCAACTAGGGCTTTAAATTCAACAAATTTATCAAATTCTTTAGATTTGTTCTTCAAAAAATACACCCATGTCCTATGACTAAAATTATTTATGAATGTGATAAAATAAATACTCACCCAATAGAAGTAGTTTGCATAGGGCCTACCAAATTAGAATGCACCAATTCTAATGGTGCTCTAGCCCTTTTAGAATTTCCAGAAATAAAGGGAAGCCTATGTTGCTTACCCAATATCCAAGCCTCACACTTGTCATATAAATTTACAATGCTTGGAAAACCATCTACCATTCTTTTCTTGGACAACAAATTTAAAATAGCAAAGCCAAGATATCCATACCTGAGATGCCAAAGTTTGGAGGGGTCTTCAATTATGCTCCTAAGAGCTTATTGCTATTGTACTACTATGCATGCATGCTTGGGAGGTGCAGCACTGACTTGAGAAGAGAAACATGTCTCTATCTTCAATGAGAACATTCAATTCATTATCATTTGAACTGCTGCAAGTAATTTATTACTCCCATCCTTCTCATAAATGACACACTTGTCATTTTCCATCAACACCCTATATCCATTTCGAATGAGTTGTCCAACACTCATCAAATTGTGATTCATACTAGGGGCAAAATACATATTCTATATTTCCTTCTTCTCACCTTGCTTGGTATGAACCATGATAGATCCTTTGCCCACTATGGCAATGGTTCCATTATTTCCCATCTTAATTTCAGAATTAAAAGTCTTATCAATGAAAGAGAATAAACATTCATTACCACTCATGTGGTTGCTACAACCACTATCTAGGTACCATACCTCAAGGATTCCTTCTTCACCAATGTTACACATGATGAAGGCTGTGGAATTGATTGCATTTCCCATGTTCACATCATCCATATTAGCATTCTGCTTTGATTGATCACCCTATTTCTTCTAGCATTCACTTGCATAATGCCCATGCTTATGAGAGTAGTAGCATTCAACATTGCTCTTGTTGGAGTTGTAATTGTTCTTACCTCCTCTAGAGTTATATTGAGAGGTGCTTGCTCCCTCTTGGTTGCTTGTTCTTCCTGAGCTTTTTGCACTAGAATTCCTTTGATCATTCCTTCAATGACCTCTACTTCTTGAGCCTCTACCAGAGCCATTTCTTCCTCTCCCCCTACCTCTTGAATTGTCTTGAGTCTTAAAAGACTACTCTTAGGAAGTTGTTACTAATCTATTTATCTGGTGCTCATGGGTTTGAAGAGTTCCCATTAACTCATCCATGGTCAATGTGGTGAGGTCCTTTGCTTCCTCTATGGTCATGACAAGATTGTCATATTTTTGAGGTAAAATCCTCAATATCTTCTCTACTATTCTCTAATCATCATATTCTTCTCCATTTGACTTAAGCTAGTTTATCAAAGTGGAGATTCGTGAGCTAAACTCTACAATAGGTTCATTGTCCCTCATCTAAAGGTTCTCAAAATCTCTTCTAACCATCTATAGCTTTACTACTCTAACCTTATCAATCCCCTTGAAGTTTGTCTCAAGAATATCCCATGCTTCCTTTGCATAAGTTATCACTGCAATCTTGGGAAAGACTATCTATGTCATTGATGCCTCAACCAAACTTAATGCCTTAGCATCCTTTCTCCTTGCATATGCAAAATTGGGGGCCTTTGATCCTCACATGTAGTTCAACATGGTCATTATCTATGAGATCATCCCAAAATAAATATTGTATTGTTTATTCAAAAAGTCTAATAGAGCGACATGTTGCCTTCTAACTAGAAGGATTATGCCTTTTTTCTCTGAATGAGAAATGGGCAACCAAACCTCTAGAATGAAGGATTTATGCAACTAAATGAAAGTGCAATTAATCTAGATGAGAGATGAAATTGTTAATTTAAGAAATGAAGAAGCATAGTATGCTAAATGGATGCATATTTAAAATCTAAATGATATTAAAATGAAAGAAATAAAAGCTATGCAAATGTGAGTAAAGTGAGTAAGAATTTCAGCATAATTTTGATGCAAATTCAAAAATTCATCCTCCATAATGAGGAATGCAGAGCTTCTTTTATAGAATCCAAGAGGTGATTGATGGTGGAGATTAATTAGAATGGATGGTCAAGATTGAAGAGGAGAGCCAGTCATAAAGGAAACTTCCTCATGAAAAGGGAGTTAACTGGTTGCATTTGAGTGATAAAAGAAGTTAGCTGGTTCCTTTTTGAGTGATAAAAGGAGTTAGTTGGTTCTTTTTTGAGTGATAAAAGGAGTTAACTGATCACCCTTTTGAGAATATTTAATTTAATAAAATAGAATATGACCTCATAAATGGATAACTTTAACTAAATGAATAATTAAATTCAATAATTAAAAAGAGGAGATATCTTATTTAATTAAATGTATTTAATTCATTTATATATTGGCTAAAGAGGTAATTTTAATTTAATTAAAGTAGAACACTTATAACTAAATTAAATTAAATTAATAGTTTTATGTAGCTAATTTGAGTCAATATTTAGGAATTAAATAAATAATATGATTAATGCAGATTAGGATTTTTTGCTTTTGACACCTAGGTCAAGTAGCGATTATCAGAATTAGAATTGCCTAGTAAAATAGGACTTAGGAATAATTGATCAAATAGACTAGAATTGGTTAACATGGCAATGAGCCAATTTTGGGATATTACATTTTGCCCCTCTTTGAATGAATGTGCAAGCAACATGTTCGATTCAAAGAAAATTAGAAAGCATGATGTGAAGATCAAGAAATGAGATTGGTTTTGAAATTAATGACAATGAGACCAATTGATAAGCTTTTAAAGATTATCTCTAGAATAGAGCTTAAACTTAAGGGATCCAGATATAACACCTAGATATATAAGATGAATAAACTTTTAAAGATTATCTCCAAAATGGATCTTAATCTTAAGGGATCCAAATAGAACACCTAGATACCTAGATTGAATAAGCTTTTAAATATTATCTCTAGAATGGAGCTTAACCTTAAGGAATCTAGATAGAACACCTAGATACCTAAGATGAATAAGCTTTTAAAGATTATCTCCAAAATGAAGCTTAATCCTAAGGGATCCAAATAAAACACCTAGATACCTTGCCATAAAAGATAACAAGATCTAATCATGAGTCATAGAATCATCCCCAGAATGAGGCTTGATCCTTAAGAGTCAAGGTTTAGATTATCTCGATACCTATCCATCAAACTCTGATAAATATTTTTATCTGGTGTGATCAGCTAGTCAAAAGATGAGATAGATAACATAGATGCTAGATAGAAGGGAGCAAGTGATGTAGGCAAGGGGAGAATAACTAGGGCCAAAGGCTCGCCCAGCTATCCAACCAACTTGTAAGAGTTAACAAAAGAAAAACACAACATAAAGAAACAACACCAAGGAGAGAGAACAAGAATATCTTTATTGATTTATCAAATATCTAGCATACATGCCTAGCTTTAAGGCCTTATGGGTTACAACCAATTACAAATAGATTCAAATCTAGACAACCAACTTGAAGTTCACATCCTTTATTTTATCCTCTCAGTTCTCCCTAACTAACTTTCTTCTTCTAACTCCCTCCCTAAACTCAAACCTAGACCTCTTTAGATAATTTGCAAAATGGCTTACAAAAGATTCTAGAGAGCCACAAGTTAGCTGAAAACAAATATTAACTACCTACTAAAATTAAATGCGAGCCAAGTCAGCCCAAAGTGAAACCAAACATAGACAAGTTGACAAATGAAGACTTCACAAAAACTACCACTCGACACCCACACAAGCTCGACATTCAAAGGAATCACTCAGTAGCTATTAAAAACTTGGCATCTTCCAATGCTTAGAAACTAAAGAAAATCACTTGATAACCAAAGGCACTCAACAACCAAAGGATTCACTTGGCATCCAAGGAATTTACTCAACAACCAAAGGAACTTGGTAGCAACTAAAAATGACTTGGCATCCAAAGAGTTCACTCGGTAACCATAGGAACTTGGCAATCAAAGGAATGACTTGGAATCAATTGAATGCTCAACATCCACTAAGAACTCGATAGCCAAAGGTAGAAAGACCAAAAGTGTAGGATTAAAAGGAAACCCAAGATGCTCCTACATCAGACAACCAGAGTTGGAGAAATGATTCTCTTGAATCATGCAAGTGTCACAACCCGAGATGAATCCAACTCAGATTGAGAAATCCATGTAGCATCTTCAATTGGTCTATTCTTCCATTTCACCAAATACTCATAATAATCTTTTCCTCTTGTACTCTTACCAACTCTCTAATCCAATATATGTTCAACTTCTTCCAACTGATTATTAGGATAATCATTAGGTACAACCACTTTGTCATCTGACTCATGATGCTTGTATAAATCAGCAACATTGAGTATAGGAGATATATCCATGTCATCAAGTAACTCAACTTCATATGCATTACTACTATCAAACTTCTTCAAGATCTTACAAGGTCAGAATTTATTCATCTTCAGCTTACTATATGTACCAATGGGAAATCTTCCTTTCTTTATATGAACCATTACCTCATTACCAACTTGAAAATCATGGTGTTTACTAGACTGATCAGCATTCTCCTTATACTTCTAATTACTTTGTTCCAGCCTCAACTTCACTTTTCTATGCAAAGACTCTATAAAATTAGCAAAGTCTTCTCTTGTAGCACTTCTCTTTTCTTCACCAACAACATCTCTCAAATCTGATATACCTCTAGAATGCATTCCAATAATATTCTCAAAAGGTGTCTTCCTTGTACTCCTATTCACAGAATTATTATATGCAAATTCAGCTTGTGCTAATACCATCTCCCAATTACTTGGCTTATTCCCAACTAAACATCTTAGAAAATTACCCAAGCTTCTATTCACAACCTCTATCTTCCCATCTATTTGTGGATGGAATGTTGAACTAAGCTTCAGCTCAGTACCCATCTTCTTCCACAAAGTCTTCCAAAAGAACCAACAAACTTGCTATCTTTGTCTGAAATAATACTTCTTGTAATCCATGCACTCTCACAATCTTTGTAAAGAAAAATTCAACAAAATGCTAAGCATCTAATGTCTTCTTACATGGTATAAAATGAGCCATCTTAGAAAATCTATCCACTATAGCAAATATGGAATCATACCCTTTCATTGTCTTAGGTAATCCAAGAACAAAATCCATACTAATGTTAACGTCCAAGGTTTCTCAGGAATAGTAATAGGTGTATACAAACTAGTATTTTGACTCACTCCTTTTGCAACTTGACAAACTCCAACACTCTTTACAAATTTCTAAACATCCTTATACATTTGTGGCCAATAATACTTCTCTTTCAGAAAATCAAATGTCTTATCAATTCCAAAATGTCCAACTAATCCACCACTATGCTTTTCCTTATTCAGATTCAACCTCATAAAACTTCTAGGAATACACAAGTGAATGTCTTTGAACAACATACCTTCTTGAATGAAATACTTATCATACTTACTTATGTGATCTGTCAGATTTGGTGCTCTGCACTCTCTCCATGCCTAAAAAAATTAGGATCAATATCATACAACTCTTTCATTTCATCAAAACCAAGAACTTCAATCTTCATTTCAATCAACAAAGAATGTCTTCTATTCAATGCATCAACAACTCTATTAGTAACTCCACTCTTATGCTTGATCACAAATGTAAAATGCTACAAGTACTCAACCCACTTCATATGTCTTTGATTCAATCTATGTTGACTTCCCAAGTATTGTAAAGCTTTATGGTAAGTATAAAACACAAACTCCTTAGGAATCAAATAATGTCTCCACTTCTTCAATGCTTGAACAATGGTATAAAATTCTTGATCATACAAAGAATACTTCCTTTTAGCATCATTCAACTTTTCACTAAAGAAAGCAACAGGCTTACCTTCTTGACTCAATATAGCTCCTATCGCATACCACTAGCATCACATTCAACTTGAAATACCTTGTTGAAATTAGGAAAATCCAATACAAGTAATTCAACAACCTTTTTTTCAAAGTATTAAAACTCTTATCATCTCCATGTGTTCACTTGAATTCCTTTTTGTCTCCTCTCATTGTCTCAATCATAGCATTACAAATAGTGCTAAAATTCCTTATAAAATTTCTATAAAAACTAGCCAAACCATGAAATAGTCTTACGTCACCCACATTCTCAGGTGTAGGCCATTCCAAAATTGCTTTAACCTTCTCAGGATCAATCTTCAATCCATCAACCAAAATCACAAATCCCAAAAACACAATCTCCTCTTGCATAAAAGAACACTTTTTTAGATTAATCAACAACTTTTTCTCTTTCAACCTCTACAATACTTGTCTAATATGCTCAAGATGTTCTTCCTTAGTTTTGCTAAATATCAAAATATCATCCAAATAAAAAATCACAAAATTACCCAAGAATCTTTTCAGAACTTCATTCATTGACCTCATGAAAGTACTATGTGCATTATTCAAACCAAAAGACATAACCAACCATTCATATAAACAACTTTTTGTCTTGAAAGTAGTCTTCCATTCATCACCTTCTCTAATTCTAATCTAATGATAGCCACTCTTCAAATCAATCTTGGTAAAATACTTTGCTCCACTCAAACAATCCATTATGTTATCCATCCTTGGCATATGAAACCTGTATTTCACTGTTATCTTGTTAATGGCTCTGGAATCAGTACACATTCTCCATTCTCCATTCCTTTTAGGTGCTAACATAGTAGGTACAGCACATGGACTTAAGCTTTCTTCGATCAAACCTTTCTGCAACAACTCATGCACTTGTCTATTAAGTTTTTCATTCTTTGTAGGTGTCAATATATATGGTGCTTTGTTTGGGAAACTAGCTTTAGGAATCATATCCATACAATGCATTATGCTTCTTACTAGAGGTAAACCATTAGGAATATCATCAAAATTAATTTCTTTATACTCATTTAACAATTCTATAATTTCTACTGGTACTTGGCTGTCACTATCTGCTATCACTTAGTCATTACTAGCTTTTGCTACTCTGCCATTACTACCAACACTCAGTCCTCTAGGAACTATGGCAAAACAAACTTGATTCCTTTTCATTTCCTTTTCAAATTCTTTCCCATTAACCATGCAAATTTTAATAGCAGTACAATTGACTTCATCTGGACTTTAAATTAAAGGCAGCAATATTTGTTTCTTCCCATTTACCCAAAGAGCATAGTGATTCAATCTTTCATCATGTATAGCATATCTACCATATTGCCAAGGTCTACCCAAAAAAATATGACAACAATCCATGGGCATAATATCATACAAAACTTCTTCAAAGTAATGTCCACTTTTGAACTTCACAAGGCATTGCTCACTTACCAATATCTTATGTTCATCCTTGATCCATGAAACATGATAAGGTTTGGGATGTTTCAGCCTCTGCAACTACAACTTGGTAACCAGCTCTTCTGATGCCATATTTGTAGAACGTCCACTATCAATGATCACTTTGCAGCATTTTCCAACCATCTTACATCTTATCTTGAAAAGACTTCTCCTTAGAATAGGTTCCTCATCACTTCGCTTATTGTATAAGGTTCTTCTCACCATCATATTTTCTCTAGCCTTAGGTCCACTTGGTGAACCCTCATCATCTCCTTGGATCACAAAATTTCTGTTACCTTGCCCACTGTCAAAGGATCTACATTCAAAATATCTATGTCCCTCTTTACCACATCTGAAACAATTACCATTAAATCCACCTCTAGAATAGGAATTACCTCTTCATCGGTAACAATTAGTGCCTCCTCAGTAAGAATTACCACTTTTCCATTTGGTCTTGCCTTTGTCATCATTCTTCCACTGACCTTTATCCTATACAAAACTTTTAGATTTTCCACCTTCACCATAAGATCTAACTCTGCCACTCTAGAATCTACCACCTCTACCTCTTTGTCTTTGTTCATGTTTCTTTATCAAGATCTCCTCAGCTTTCAAGGCATATTGATATGCTTCTTCTACACTCTCCAACTTCACAACACTTATTTCATCTTGAATTCTAGATCTCAATCCATTAATGTACCTTGCAATTTTCTCAACATCATCATCCACATGTCTAGATCTAATGTCCAATCTATATAATTCATCAATATGTTATTTTACACTCATGTCTCTTTGTCTCAAATTTTGCATCTTTCTCAGCAAGCTAACTTGGTAATTAGCAGGAAGGAATTTGTTCTTTACCTTGTTCACCATCTTTGGCCAAGTTCTGATCTTCTCCTTTCCTCTTCTTTGTCTATCAATTTACAAATGTTCCCACCATAGCGATTCATGACCATTCAAGCTAATAACAAATTCCACAATAGGCTTTGAATTTTCTCTAGACAATACCCTAAACAATCTAGCTTCATCTTGATCTTCTTCAGGTTCTTGATTAGGGTTTGGTGCTATTGCTTCATCATCACTTACATCATCAAGATGTGCTCCTCTCCTCTAAGCTATCTCCACAATATCTAATCTAGTTTCAATTTGTCTCAATGTATCCAATATTACATTATCAAAATTATTTCCTCTACCACAAACCATGTTTACAAATCAGGTTCCTGCAAGATCATAACCCTTTGCAAGTTATAGATAAATTTGCAAATCTGCCACCCTACAACCAAATCCAAATCAAGATTTTACACTATCCAATCTCCACAAGGATGAACCTCATGCTCTGATACCACCTAATGAAGGCAAGGGTAGAATAACTAGGGCCAAAGGCTCACCCATCTATCAATCTAACCTACAAGAGTTAACACAACAAAAAAAAAACACAAAGAAACAAAACCAAGGAGAGAGAACAAGAATATCTTTATTGATTTATCAAATATCTAGCATACATGCCTAGCTATAAGGCCTTCTAGGTTACAACCAATTGCAATTAGATTCAAATCTAGACAATCAACTTCAAGTTTGCATCCTTTATTTGATCCTCTCAGTTCTCCCTAACTGACTTTCTTCTTCTAACTCCCTCCCTAAACTCAAACCTAGACCTCTTTAAATACTTGCCAAAATGGCTTAAAGAAGATTCTACAAAGCCACAAGTCAGCTCAAAATAGATATTAACTACCTACTAAAAATCAAATGTGAGACAGATCATCCCAAACTAGAACCAAACATAATAACTTAGCAAATGAAGACTTCACATAAACTAGCACTCGACACCCACACGTGCTTGGCATCCAAAGAAATCACTTGGTAGAAACTATAAACTTGGCATCTTCCAACACTCGACAACCAAAGAAAATTACTCGATAACCAAAGGCACTCAGAAACCAAATGATTCACTTGATGGCTAAAGGAATTCACTCAACAAAAAAAGGAACTTGACAATAACTAAGAATGACTTGGCATCCAAAGAGTTCACTCGGTAACCATAGAACCTTAGCAATCAAAGGAATGACACAACATCAACTGAACACTTTGCATCTACTAAGAACTCAACAACCAAAGGTAGAAAGACAAAAAATGAGGGATTATAAGCAAACCTAGGATGCTTCTACATAAGCAAGATGCCTTGAGTGATGAGGACAAAAGATTTAGATTGATTTGAAATTTAGATTCAATGATGTATTCATCCTACCCCCTCAGGAACAAAATCATAAGATGACACGCTAGAAATGTGATGTAGCATAGTATGTTAAAAGATACTAAAGAAATTTGAGGGTTAGAAGAACATAAAAGAGATCAGAACAATAAAAGGAAATATAGAAGAGATTAGAATGATCAGAAGAATTTAGAAGAGATTATAATGATCAGAAGAAATATAGAAGCCAATTTGAAGTGATTTTGAGGTCTAAAAGATTAATTTTGACCAAAGTTTAATCAGATTTGACTTTTTTGAGAAATTTTGGAAAATTTTAAGAAAGTGTGATTTGAAAAGATTTCAAGATGCACAAAGTATCAGAAAAAATGGACTGCACAAGTGTTCAATCGTGTTGGTCCCAAAATTTTAAAATGCAATTTTGAGCTTTTTGTGTGTCATATTTTGAATTTGATCCCAAAAATGGATTTAGAGTAGTCAAAGTAGAGAAGAGGGTGATTAATCAATCATTTTCGTAGTCATGAAGAAACATGATACTTTGAAGAAGTCAAGAATCCCACATCACAAAGGATGCAAGTAATCAATGATTGAACTTATGCAAGAAGAATATGCAATGAAGCCCTATGCTAGATGCAACCTTAAACTAGATGCAACCCTAGGTCTAGTTACCAAGCTTCAAAAATATTCATCACTAAGAATATAGCGAAACCCCATATGTCATACAATTCCCACTAATATTGCAATCATGGAAATATGAATAGGACATATGTTCTAGTTTTGTCAGGATTAAATGTAGGCATTCGAGGCACAAGAAGCTAGAATGACTAGAACAGTTTTTCCTTTTAATATAGCAAGTGAACATAACCATCAAAGCATCAATGCTAGGATTACTAGAATTTTTCTTGCATGTAGACACATGGGAGAGCCCTCTTATGCTAAGTAATCAATAAGTATTCTATCTGCAATGGCCCTTGTGTTCGTAACCTGAGAGAGAAGTTGCCATATATACTCGCAGTGACCCATATGTTCACTTAGCAGGATGAGTATCAATATTTATTGTAGCATAATGAGTTCACTCCAACAAGCAAGGAGAAGAACCAACCTCATTAATTTATGCATATAAAAGAAGTTGAGGTACACAAGTTTATCCAATACAATATGACGACTCTTATAGTGGACACCCCATTTATATGTATGCCTCAGATCATTAGAACTATCCTTTCCTCTCTAGTTTAAAATGACATCATCGAGTTACTCAAAGAGAGATCATATAGAAAAAGAAAAACAACAAAAGAAAAGCTTAGCATATCTCAAATAGATTTAGCATTTTGAGTTCATTTTCTGTGTTGTAGGATTGATGTCAATTGTCAATGTGCAGAACATGTATGAAAGAAATCTCTTTAGTAGGGTGACAATAGTAGATAGACATAGTTAGAACAATTGGTGATTGAAGTCAAAGAGGAGTCTTCAATAAGAAGAACCTTTGTAGGAACTAAGTGATAGTAGAAAGACATAGTTAGAAGAATTGGTGACTGACGCAAGAGAGATCTTCCATGAGAGGAATCTCAAAAGTGACACAAACGGTATTAGGCAGACGCAATTACAACAACTGGTGACTAACACTAGAGAGATGTTTCATGAGTAGAATCTCTAAGTGACATTAGTGATACTAGGTAGACATATTAAAAACAACTGGTGATAGTTGCAAAAGAGATTCCACGAGAGGAATCTCAATAGTAACACAAGTGATAGTAGGCATACATAGTTACAACAATTGGTGACTAATGCTAGAGAGATGTTTCATGAGTGAAATCTCTAAGTGACATTAGCAACAATAGGTAGACATAGTTAGAACAATTGGTGACTATCACAAGAAATTCCTATGACATTATAGCATGTTGTCCCTGAGTTATGACAAGATTCAATCCATGGATACATGAGCGAAAGCAGAAAACTAAACTAGGAAAGCAACTTTACATGAGCCAGAAGATGCGTTGTAAGATATAACATTGGGAACAAGAGGCACCTGTTTACCAAGTTTTCACCTTCTTGGAAGAACTTTCTTTTTTTGCTACCATGATGCATGTTTCTAGGTTTTCACCAATGGTGTTTTTTTCTTGTTTTTCAAAAAAAATTATATTTTTCTCTTTTTCTCTTTTTTTGTATATTTCAATTTTTTATTTTTTTTGGTATTACCAAGGTGCCTATTGCTAGGTTTTCACCAAGATAATGATTTTTTCAAGACTTTTTGCAATTTTTATATATTTTTTATATACAAAGAGCTTCTATGATTAGATCAATTGTAGAACCACTTTAGGTGGAGAGTGTTGATGGGATCTTTGAGCACCTCTCCCTTAGCTATAGAAAGTTGGTAAGCACTAGATCCAAACACTGTAATGACTATGTATAGACCAAGCTAGTTAGGTTCAAACTTCCCCTTTTGTACTCATTTTTGTTAATTCTTAGAGTTTTCTCTTAGAATAATATCACCTAGTTGGAAGCCACATGGCTTAACTTTCTTATTATAACTTCTAGATATACGTTGTTGATAATCTTGGAGATGATTGCAAGCCACTTGTTGATGTTCATCTAAAAATTCTAGTTCTTGAAGCTGAGATATTCTATAGTCTTCATCAGTGATGAGGCCTTTCATGGAGATTCTTAGAGTATGAATCTTGACTTCAATGGGAAGCACAACATCTGCTCCATATACTAAAGCTAGCAAAGGGTGTTGCACTCATTGGAGTTCTGATACTTGTTCTACAAGACCATAAAGCTAGATTAATTTGAAGGTGCTAGTCCCTTCCAGATTTACTAACTGTGTGATGCAAAATCTTAAGGTGCCTTGTTGGATGCTTCCACTTGACCACTACCCTAGGGGTAATAAATAGAAGACTAATGTTACATGATTCTAAACCTTTTACATAACTCCTTAATATCCTTATTTTTAAACTATCCTTCATTGTCAGTAATAATAGAGGAAGGTACACCATACCTACATATGATGTAATTCACAATGAAAAAAGCTACACTTTTTCCATTTTCTATGGAGAGAGGTACTACTTCTACCCACTTTGTGAAGTAGTCTATAGTGGTAATAATGAATTTATGTCCATTAGAAGAAGAAGGGTGAATCTAACCCACAAGATTGAAGGCCCATTGTTGGAATGGCCATAGTGTGATAGATGGAATTAGCTCCCTGGTTGGAGTGTGAATCAAATTCTCATGGAGCTGGCACTATTTATAAG
Source organism: Cupressus sempervirens (assembly GCA_028749045.1). Lineage (NCBI taxonomy): Eukaryota > Viridiplantae > Streptophyta > Pinopsida > Cupressales > Cupressaceae > Cupressus > Cupressus sempervirens. The sequence continues at coordinate 742,168,713 of CM053789.1, read as the reverse complement.
ACTTGGCTTACTTGATTGCCTCTTGCTCCATATTCAGCCAATGGTAACCAACTTTAATAAGTTTATGAGCTTGTGTCAAGCCATTTGACTGAGATCGACAAAAGCCCTCATGAATGTTAATTAATGTGCATTTGGACTTTTTGGCCTCTAGACACCTAAGGATTGTTCTATCAAGACCTCTCCTAAACAAGTTGTCAGCAATAATGACATACCATGAAGCATTATGCATAAGGTGATGCTTTTCATTCTGGGTTAGACTGTCTAAAAAATTTTGGTCATGGAGATAGGAGTAGATGTGGTGGTAGCGAGATGAGTCTTGTCCTACAATAGAACAAATCATCCTAGATTTAGGGGTATCATAGGCAGGGTAGAGTAATGTTTCCACCAGGAACTCACATCAAAGATCATTCTCTGGTATCTATAGCAAGGAAGCTAGAGTAACCATGGCATTAGCCACTTTTTTATCTACTTGAGGAATTCGCTAGAAGGTGATCTGAGCAAAATATTTCTTCATGTCATCAACCATGCATTTGTAAGGGATCAATTTCTCATCCTTTGTCTGATACACATCATTAACTGGTTGGTTATGAGCTGAGAGTCCCCAAAGATGTTCAACTTATCCACTCTCCATTTAGTTATAATCTTCATGCCATTAATCAAAGCCTTGTATTCTACAATTTTTTTGTACAAGAAAACATAATCTTATACACCTTGGGGAGAAAATACTTTGTGGTGTTATGAAGAGTAAACCATCACTAGATCCCTATTGTGTGAAGGAACCATCAAATAACATTACCCATGTTTGGCGTGTGAGCATCAAAATTGACTCATCCAAAAAATCAATGTTCATTGGGAGAAGACTCTGCATCAGTGCATCTGCTAGCTAATCTGCAATCAATTGTCCCTTGATAGCCTTTCATTCAACATACTAAATGTCAAACTTGTTGAGTATCATGACCCACTTAGCCAATCTTCCTGTTAGAGCTACTTTGCTAAGATACTACTTCAGTGGATCAATTTTAGCCACTAGTCACATAGTGTGAGCAAGCATGTAGTGTCTCAACTCTTGGGAAGTAAAGACAACCACCAAGCAAGCTTTCTCAATAACACTGTAATTCATCTCATAAGAGATCAACATGTGACTCAAATAGTAAATAGCTCTTTACTTGTTATTGTTGTCCTATTGAGCTAATAAGATACCCAAAGATGTTTTAGTTGCCAAAATGTACAAAATCAAAGGCTTCCCATAGATGGGAGGCATCAAGATTGGCAGATTAGCAAGATATTGTTTTATCTATGTCAAGCTTGGCTCGCAATCCTGACTCCAATTATATTTCACACCCTTATGTAAAGTCCTTGTAAATAGTTGTGATCTATCTACCAGCTATGAGATGAACCTATGAATAGATTGGAGTCTTCCTTGTAAACCTCTCATCTGACTAATATTACAGGGTGGAGGCATATACATGATTTCTTGAACTTTCTCTGGATCCACCTTGATTCCTTTTGTAGACATAATGTAACCTAGTAGTTTCCTTGATGTGATGCCAAATGCACATTTCTTAGGATTAAGCCTAAGACTAAATTTTTCCATGCGATCTAGGATAGGTCCCAAATCTTGCAAATGAGTATTTTGTTTTGCGCTCTTGACAAAGGTATCATCCACATAGTCCTCCATGGTCTTATGCATCATATCATAGAAAACTATAGTGACTACTCTCTGATATGTAGCACCAACATTTTTCAAGCCAAATGGCATTACATTCCAACAAAAGCTTCCCCATGCACATGTAAAAGTAGTCTTGTCTTGATCCTCTAATGTAATTTTGATTTGATTATAACCAGAAAATTTATCCATGAGTGAGTACACCTCATATCCTATTGTCATGTCCACTATCATATCAATGTTGGGAAGTGGAAAATCATCCTTAGGACATGCTAAGTTGAGATCACAGAAGTTAGTACATGTAGAACCAGAATCAGTATGCAAAGAACATTAACAAATAAAGTAAACATTCACAAACCAAAAACTAAATTCACAAATATGCTTAGACTAAGAAAGAAAATAAGAAGTGCAAACCTCACAAGAGAAAACACTCCATGCTTTCTTGATTCTGTAGATGTGTCCTTTTGTTGTGGATGTATGCTCAAGATGCTCAAAAGCTGCTTCAATGGAGATGGGTAATGGCAAATTGGTAGCTTTGTGAGCTCTCAATTTGGCATTATAAGGGTATGGTTGATGGCTTTGGTTCTCAAAATAGCATGGTAACTTTAGCTCAAAGATTGTTGATGAAATGGCTTGGGATGGGATTCAATTTATAGGCTAAGGGGTAGAGGGATGGAGGGCTTAGATGCAAGGATGGATGAAGGCTTAAGGAGGGCTAAGATGCACTCAAAGGGGAGCACATGGATTGTGCTTGTTTAGCACCAATGGGAAGGTGACACTTGTCACAAGGAGGATGAGTGTGAGAGGGTAGGGTTAAGGGTTGGTTAAAGTCATGATGAGTGGGGTTGAGTATGTAAGAGGGATGTAAGAGGAATGAGTGTGGAAGAGGGAAGAGTGTGTAAGATGGATGTAAGAGTCATGAGTGGGTTTGTAAGAGTCTTTATGTTTTGTAAGAGCACTCATGACTTAGTGGTTGGGTTTTTTTGAGGGGAGACTTTGGTTTGGATTAGGAAAGTCTTTAACTTGTTTAAGGAATGTGACAACATTAGGGGGTGGATTAGGCTTGGGTTTAGGATTAGATTAGGGATGTTAGAGATGTGCAAGTGGATGGCATTAATGAGGGTGGGTGAGTTAGTGGCTAAGCTTGGTTAGTATGGGTGGATGGGGTGGATTAGGCTAAATGGAGGATTAGAAATAGGTTAGGGGTTTTTGAATTTGAGGATTTCATTTATCAAATAGATTTATTTAATAAATGGGGATTTTTGGAATTAGATAGAAGAATAGGATTTAATTGATAAATAATAGATTATTTGATTTATCAATTAGGACTATAGATGATTAATTAAATTAATCAACTAGGGGATGACAAAAGATTAATTAAATAGAAATTTAATTAATAATGCCTTTTTAGATAACTAAATAGGATTACTAAAATAGTGTAATCAAATTTAGGTGTCTACAGTACAAACTCTGATAGATTTTTCATACTTAGAGACTGGAACAATGTTGGATATCCATTCAAAGTAATCAATAGCATGGATGAAAGCCACTTTTAGAAGCTTCTCTAGTTCAACTTTGATGAGAAATGCAACATGAGGATGCATTTTCTAAAGTTTTTGTTTAACTGGTTTAATGCTTTATGCGATGGAAAATTGATGCAAAATGAGATCAGGATCTAGTCCTAGCATGTTAGAATATGTCCACACAAATTTTATCTTCTTTGCTCATAAAAAGGAAATGACTTCCTCTTTTTCTTCTAGAGATAGTGATTGTGCCAGATGTATAATGTGAGGATGCTCTTTTGTGCCCAAGTTGACAACTTTTAAGTAGCAGGCAAGAGCATAATCATTCTAGAATGTGGGGACTTCACTAGATGTATTAGAATTTTAGTCTATAAGCTCAGGATACATGAGTGAAAGAGTAGTGGTGGGTTTGATTGCATTCATAGTATAATTATTAAATGCTTGGACCAGAAATTTGAGACCTAGAGCGGCTTCATCCACAAGTGTGTTCAAATGCCTTTGAGCACTAACATCATCAATCAAAGACTCAAGAACAATAGTTGGATTAGACCCATCCAACCTAACCCTAGATGCTTCACCTCTTCTGAGTTTTTTTTCATAGATATAAACTTAGTCAATGTCTTTATCTTTAGTTGCTTTTGAAAGGGAGTCAAATTCATATTCCTTAGAATCAATGCTACATTATGATAGGTTGTAGAATTCCCCAACAATGATAGGTACATACTCTCCTTCATCATCTAGATTTTTACATAGGTACTCAACACATAACACCTAACTAGGCTCTCCCTATTCTAAATGGGCATGGTGTGGATCAGTATTGTCCTTAGAAGAATCACTAGTACCATCCATAGTGCTAACATGTGGCACAAAGTCATCCAACTTAGCAAAGAATTTAGCAAGATCATGAGGAATAGGATAAGGATAAGGATCCTTACCATTAGTATTATCTTCTTGAGTATCAGACTCAACTTGTGACTCATTTCTGAATGAACTCTCAAACTCTGGTATGAATTTTTTAATCCCTAAATGGAAGGGAACCTTCTTAAAGCCTAAACCAAATGTATCTCTATTTCTTCGAGCTATTGCTTTGATAGGATCAACTAGACTATTGTTATTGCATCCAATAGGACCAGTTCCCTTATAGCCAAAGTGCTTCATGAGTCTAATACCAAGGCTATATTTCTCAGGAATGATCTCACTAGCTTGTTTTGTGAGGTCAACTAGAGTCTCCTCTTTGTAAAGCCACACATAAGTGGCTCTGTTTTCACTTTCATCCTCTAAAGGAACTATAGCCTTGATAAAAGTACCATTATACTTGGTTTGAGTTGTCAACATATATGGCTTCTTTGCCTCAGATGCTCTCCCATAATGATGGGGAGACTTAGGAAGAGATGTTAATGATAGTACTAATTCAATGTGGTATTCACCCATTCTAGTTTCTTTTAGCTTAAATGACTTCTCAATTTTCTTTAGCTTGTTATAATAATAATTAGTAGATTCCTTGTTAGCGGGTACAAAATTCTCAGTAGCTAATAGTGTATTACATGTATAACTAGTACTTGCAGGGATACTAACTTCAAAGCCATGAAATGGGAATTTTACACATTGATAGTATATGGATGGCACAACGTTCATCTCATGTATCCATGGCCTTCCTAGAAGACTATTGTAAGCCCAAGGAATGTTAAGGACCTAACAAGTGACATCCCTTTCTATAGGACCAATGCAAGGGGAAACACCACAAGACCTAGAGACTTTCACTCAACTTTTTCATATGCTTTAATAGTGATCTTGCAATTAGGATCAATAGAGTCCTCAGAATAATTTAATTATCTAATAAGAGCAATAGAGACAATGTTTAGCCTAGCTCCATTATCGATGAGTACTTGACAAACATGTGTCTAATGTATCATGACCTCAATGTGTAGAGGTTGATTATGTGGGTGACTCAATGAATTATCATCCTCCTCAAAGAAGGACATATAGTAAGGCAAGGTCAGATGACCTACCATTGATTGAAATCACTCAAGATCAAGATCTTGAGGAACATTTACCTTTGTGAGGGCTTTGTTAAGAATCTACCTATGGGCAGGCAAGATTTTAAGCAGGTCAAACATTGTGATTTGAGAATTAGTTCATTTTAATTGATCGAGAACACTATAGCTAGTGGCTACTAAATTTGTTGTGAGTTTTGTAGCTCTGCTAGATGGACCAGCAAGGGTTTTATCTCTGTGTGTTTCAAGATTAGGAGTAGAAGGCACATGGCCTTTGAGTACCAACTTGGCATGAGAACATTTAACAACATTGGCATAGTATTGTGAAGATGTATTGTTGGTTGTGTGGGAAGTAGGGCCCCTCAAGACAAATGATGTCTTGGGTTTATTGTTATCTTGCTTACCCTTGATGGTAATAACATCATAGTACTCAAAATCCATAGGTTCAACCACATTGACCATATTATTGTCATTAGAGTATTTATAGTTGACCTTGATGTTAGATTTTTGTTTTGAGCTCTCTCCTTTTTCATAAGACAAGAAGGTCTCCTTAAAAGCCTTGTGATCCAAGATGTCCATCTACCACAATGTCACCATGATCGATCATGTACTGGACTTTGTGATGCAACTTTATGCAGTTGCTAGTTTTGTGTCCCTTATTTTGGTGGTACTTGCAAAATGTGGTTTCATTCCACCATGGTGGGTGTGGTTGTGGTTCATAAGGGTAGGAGTTGTCTAATGGTGAAATGAGCTTGTTTTGTAGCAAGGTCTTGTAAACCACATCCAAAGGTTCACCCAGAGGTTATATTCTCATTTAGGGAGTGTAGCCCATGAGTTTCGTGGTCTATTTCCAAATGTCTTATTTTTAGGAGGAGGTTTCTCAACATTCTTGGCTATGTTGAGACCTCCTATGAGATTAAAGGTTTCCCTAGAAGGTTTAGGAGTGACATTGTCAACAATCCCATCATGTATAATTTCTTAGTTCTTGTTGATGTACTTGGGTTTGTCCTTGTTAGAGGTGGATCCTTGTTTTGTGTCCTTCTGAAGGGTAAGTTTTCCCTTCTTGACCATGAATTCCTCTATGTGAATAACTTGTGTGACCATGTCCTTGAAGGTGCATGGAGCTTGAAGTTGGACTCTATACCCAAAATTGGGCAAGAGATTATTAGTGAAGATGTCAAGCTTTTCCATTTTAGGAATCTTATGTGAATATTTAGTATAAAGTTGTCTCCACCTCTAAAGGAATGTGAGGAAAGGTTCCCCAACCTTCTACTTAAGATTACACCAATATCATATGTTAACAAGGTGTCGAATGTTATGACAATACTGTTGGACAAACAAGTTGGCAATTTCATCAAACATTTTGATACCAGGAGGCAAGTGTGAAAACCACTCCAAAGCTTGACCACCTAGACTTCTTGGGAAGACATCGAATTCCCATAAATGATCTTGGGGATAAGTAGTTCAAAATTATTTATAATACTTAGATAACTCCACTCCTCTTGGAAAAGGAGGCATTTCTATGCTCTTTTCAAATGGAAATGGACAAAGAGCATCTAAGGTGTATGTTTTCATGGGTTTTTCTTTATCACACATCATCTAAAATTCTTGGTCTTGCATGATTTTTAATTATTTTTGGATTTTTGAAGTCTAATTTTCCTCTTTAGGGATGATGATGGTTTCCACATTGAAATGATGGGGTATCTTAGCTCCTTCTTGGGCAAGCTTGAGAAAGTATTTTTCTTTCTCTTCGTTGAGCAAGATTTCCATGACCTTTTGAAAGTTTTTGTCTTTAAAAAACTTTGATACATGTTCAGGAAGTATTTCCACCTCTTCCTCCTCCTCATCAGTGTAATGGTCTTTTTCTTTATCATTCCTAGGTTGGTTTTGGTTTCTACTATGTTCACCATGTTCAGGTTTGTAATCAACCATTGTAGGAAGGTGTTTAGTTTTCATATGTTTTGATTAGAAAGGTCTCTTGAAAAAGAATTTAGATGTATTGTTTGGAGATGTTGGGCCTTTGCTAGTTTTAGGATCCTCTTGATACAAGGGATTCCTAATTTGTTGCAAGTTTATAGAGAACATTCTATGCACTTGAGGTGATCTAATAGGTGAGAGGGATTGTGAAGATTTCTCACTAGATGAACTAGAGATAGACCATGTATGGATTGAAGAGCAACCCCAGTTGTGATTAGTACCCCTAGCTCTACCTCATCTAGGTCTTTGGGGATAAAAAAACATTACAACTTCTTGTTGCCACAGTCATAGACAAGGACAAAAAGTGAAAGCTTAAACAAGGACCACACTAGAACATAGTCTCAAAAATAAAGCAAGATAAGGGTATTGTATACCAAAATACGAGTCATCTGAGTAATGGCTAGAACAGCCAAAGATTATGACTATGGTGATATGAGGTATGACAAGCACCAAAGACAAAAGACAAAGTGAACAAGAGACAAGACTAGTTTATGTGTAGGTCACAAGTTATTAGCTAAGAAAGAAGCCACTATTTGACATTGTTTGTAGATAGAAAAGAGGTAAAATGTTGTAGATAACAGACTAGATTTAGAGTGCAAGTAGCTCTGACAGACAAGATACTAAATTTTGAAGTGATTTTTGCAAGTTTCAAACTATTCTTGATAGATTATTGGTTGTTTTGATAGATTTCAAATAGGTAGTAAGATTGTTTTCAAGTTTTGGACAACATTTTGGTTTTTTTGAACAAGACAATTGGTTTTCAAATAAACAAAGGAAGCAAGTAGTAGTTTCAAACAACCCAACCAAGGACAAAGCAACTCAAAGGGGTGGGGGAGTCTTGATTTTTAGTTTGTTTGATAGGTTTGGACAATGTTTAAAGACTCAATAACAAACACGCTTTTATCCCTAAAATAGAAAATTGGTAGAGAAGGCAAAACCTTTGTCCCACAACTTATGTGCATGCATGCACCTCACACAATCGTGTCACCCCCTAGAAGGTATCTATTTCTTTCGTGTATTCAAAGGGCTCAATAACATATACACTAAATGAACACCCTTGTGGCAAGGGTCAAGTGCACATACCACCTTCCAATGCCTAGTTGCATGCATATGGTGAGTCCTATAGGAGAGATTATTCCCCCTCCTTGTACAAATATTATGCATCCTTTCGAAGGTGAACTGAGTAGCAACTAACTACGAGTTTTTTACTTGGCTTCCATTTATACTAATCCCTAATGGCTTTGCAAGCAAAGTTGAGGCCAACAGCCCACCAACATTTGTAAGTGCACACACTTGACTAGCAAGACTAGGGCTAGTGCTGACCAGTGTAGTTTACAGAGCCTCTCCTTGATATGTGATATCAGAATAAAGAAGAGGAAATTAATATGGCTTTGGAGTCTTTTTCTCAACAAAGCTTCTTTATTAGAGTGAGGTGGAATCTTCGACAAAAGGAGTGTGCCTACTTGGGTTATCCCTAGAGGTTGGATCACTCTGACAGGCCCTCTAAAGGATTACTTAGACTGGTGGTTCAGATCTAAGGGTCAAATTTTCTAATTTCCCTCAAGGGGAAAGAGCATACTCCTCTACCTCATTTCCTCACCCAAACCCACAACACACATTAATCATCGAGTTAGCCTAATCAATCCCACCTTGGCCTATTCCAAAAATTTAATCCCCTAAAAGGAAATCATGATCTCTTCACTAAAGGCTTCATTTGGGAGAACCATTAACTTGCTTGCCTCCCTTAGATGTCATCTTTTAGAGGCTTCTAGGTTTTTGATTTACCCTTGGTCATGACCTCCAAGTAGTAAAGAGCATACTCCCCTATTCCCTTATCTTGCACCCTACGAAGTTCACAAGCCCTATTTATACTATGTGTAAAATGAAATAAAAGAAGACACAATGTTTATGTGGGTTTGAAATAAATCTTTGTCATGTGTATCTTTGAAAAACATCCTGCATTCACACAGTCAGTATATGTTTGAAGTATTTGTATAAAAGGTCTTTGTCAAGTGTCCTACAAACTACTGTTAAGCTATTGAAAACTCGAAATCCAAGTCAGAATGCTTAAAAAACTAGTGTTAGTCAAATCAAAGCTTAACTATGGGAAAATAAAATTTAACTTTTTTGTTCTTTTTTATACCCATAAAATAGCTTAGAAAAGGTCAAAACCTATGAAACCTCAAAAGTCAAAATTCATTTTATACTCTTTTTTTTTTAATAAATAGAAATTTCCTACAAACCATTATTATGCTACATAATATTAGAAAGCTAAAATAAGATGCTTGAGAAAAAATACATTAGTGAAATGAAATGATACAAAATATTTGGAAAAACATGTATTTATCTATGCTATTACAAGATTTTGCATGAATTCTTACATAGATCCATGCAAACTCATACACAAACCTACAAGAGAAAATGAGGTGTCATGTGAGAAACCATGCAATGGGGCACTTTTTTTCATGAGAAAGTGTAGAGGAGCAAGTAAAATCCTCAAATCTTCACGCAAAAATGAGATTTTCCATGTGAAAATTTGGAAATCTATACGTGCAGGTACAACAAAATCATGAAAATATCAAAAAATAAGATAGATGAGGCCAAAAAAAAAAAATTCTCAACCCCATGGTGGGTGCCAGCAATGTATATGTGAAATTGGGGGCCTTTAATCCTCACATATACTTCAACATGGTCACTACTTGTGAGATCATCCCAAAATAAATATTGTATTGTTTATTTGAAAAGTCTAACAAAGCGACCTATTGCCTTCTAACTAGAAGCATTATGGCTTTGCTCTCAGAATGAGAAATGGGCAACCAGGCCTCTGGAATGAAGGATTTATGCAGCTACATGAAAGTGCAGTTAATCTAGATGAGAGATGCAATTGTTAATCTAAGAAATGCAGAAGCATAGTATGCTAAATGGATACATATTTAAAATCTAAATGATATTACAATGAAAGAAATAAAAGCTATGAAATTTTGAACAAAGTGAGTAAGAATTTCAGCATAAGTTTGATGCAAATTCCAAAATTCATCCTCTATAATGAGGAATGGAGAGCTTCTTTTAAATAATCCAAGAGGTGATCAACAGTCGAGATTAATCAGGATGGACGGTCGAGATTAATCAGAATGGATGGTTGAGATTGAAGAGGAGAGCCATTCATAAAGAAAACTTCCTCATGAAAAGGGAGTTAAATGGTTGCATTTGAGTGATAAAAGGAGTTAGCTGGTTCCTTTTTGAGTGATAAAAGGAGTTAACTGGTTCCTTTTTGAGTGATAAAAGGAGTTAACTGGTTCCTTTTTGAGTGATAAAAGGAGTTAACTGATCACCTTTTTGAAAATATTTAATTTAATAAAATAGAATATAACATCATAAATGGATAACTTTAAACAAATTAATAATTAAATTCAATAATTAAAAAGAGGAGATATCTTATTAAATTAAATGTATTTAATTCCTTTGTATATTAGCTAAAGAGGTCATTTATAATTTAATTAAAGTAGAACACTTATAATTAAATTAAATTAAATCAATAGGTTCATGTAGCTAATTTGAGTCAATATTTAGGAATTAAATAAATAATATGATTAATGCAGATTAGGATTTTTTACATTTGACACCTAGGTCAAGTAGAGATTATCAAAATTAGAATTGCCTAGTAAAATAGGATTTAGGAATAATTGATCAAATAGACCAGAATTGGTTAACATGGAAATGAGCCAATTTTGGGGTATTATACTCCTTTAGCTAAGTCTTTTGATTATTGGTAAGGGCAGCATACTGAGTTGGGTCTATCACACCATTGAACTCATTAATCACAAACTCCCACAAATCATTTGCAACCATGATGGTTTTCATCTTCTTTGCCCATGTATCATATTTTTTTCCATTAAAGGATGGTGGCTGCTACCATATCTTTCCTACATCTCTTGCCATGTGAAATATCCTAGAAAACAAATGCCCTAACTCACTATGGATTTGGGTCCTCAAAGCTCTGATGCATTATGAAAAACAAATCACAACCCTAAAAAATTTTACTAGGCAACAACTAATGTCGAGTGATAGCTTGCTCAATACCTATGGATGTCGAGTGATAAGAGGGTGTCGAGTAACCTTAGCACAAGAGGAATCTAACTAAACTTGACACATAAAGGGCAACTTGGCACAAGTATATGTCGAGTGAGCTTGGTAGTCACTACAAAGTGGTGCTCAATAGAAGAGGATGTCGAGTGAGCTTGGTAATAACTATAGAGAGAACTCGGTGAAAGAAAACAAAAAGGACTTGGTAAAGACCAAACTGAGTGGGTTGTGAACTAATCTCACAACCTAGATTTTACCACCATTCAAACTAGAGAGCCAAAGTATGAAGCTTTCAAATATAAACTTATCAAATGCATAATATCATGCAATGAAGAATAGAAGAAGAATAATACATTTTAGTATGCCTACTTATTTGCTTTCTTTCTATTCAAATATGATAAAACTATTACAAAATCTGGGAGCATTCAACTTCAACTAGAAAACCCTAAAATCTTCAAACTGATAAAACCTAAAACTTTAACCTTGCATCTCTAATGGCTTAATACAACAATGCCTGGAGCAATCACTGCTTCACAGGACAAATCCAAAAAAACAATGAACTTACAGAATGACAAGAGGAAACACATGAAATTGCAAACACAAGAACAAACTTCCTTCTGTCTTCTAACCTCTAACTTGATCTACTAATCAAATTCCTTCTCTACTCTACTCTTCTGCAACTCTCTAATCTCTTCAAATGAATCTGGGACATTCCTTTTTGTCTCTCTTCAAAATGTTTTCCCTCTCATTTTTCAATTTTGAACTAACGTACCATGCATTAATCTTTCTAACCATTCTGGAGGCCATCAAGGTGGTAGGTGGGCATTTGGCTCTAGGGGCAATCAACCTATAGTGTTATATATTTCAACGATTTAACAATTTTTCTAGAGAAATTTCTTAGATTTCACCCTAAATTTGGATGTATTTTCACTCTAGTGAGGGAAAAAGATTTACAATCTGCCTAGGCCAAGATCCATAGAGAGGTAATAACCATAAAAAAACATTCTATAAGTAGGCAATATGTTATTTGAGGGCTAACATATTTGTATGTGTAGATGATATACTTAGAGTTGTTTAGGATTTTACAAGAATGCTAGAAAGAAGAGTATGAGAAGTTCATGGCACAAAAGATTGTTCTTTTTGTGAGAGACATTTCAATAGATGATAATTTGGGGATTGAAGAAGAGTAGAGGAATGAAGTTCTTTCCAAGGTCGATGTAGTTGTGAAGCTTACTACTACCACAAGGTTCTAAGAGAGGTTTGATACATTTGTTTGTTTCTATGCATTGAACTACTCTTGTGAAAACCTTTCCAAAAAAGCAGGGTTGACATTATTTTTTATTAAAACATTATTTAAAATACAGCTCTATAATATGAGACAATCTAGTGGTTGAGAATTGTCTTATCCTTTTGTCTACTCTTTGATAAGAGCGATGGAGTTCTGATTGGAAAGGTTTGAGGAAAAAATTATATATTATTGAGATTATAAATTATTATAAATATTGATATAGACTATATACTAATTATTTATTAAGTTCTTGTTTATAATCAATTTTTTAAGATTGCATTTCTATGAAAAGTTATAATGTGTATATAGCTCAAATAGAACTTAAATCTAAAATAATTTATATTGATCTTTAATATAGCCTTGAACTCATTGTTCATTGGTTGATGGAGTATTTTACCATCTAAACTATTATATATTTTTTACCAACACATAATTGTTTAGTGTTACCTCTTGAATCACATTACATGTACTTGGGCTTGAACTAGAACAATCATATCTAGTAATTGATCTCTTTGTAAATGTGAAACCCAACAGTCAATTTTTCCCTCCAGACCTTTTGATTGGTAGTATTCTAGATAATGCTCCTCTATAAAGAATACTATAAGTACATTATATGTATTCAAAATAATTTTAAAATGATCCTACTTGAAAATGTACTAGGCAGATATATAATAAACAACTTAAATCCTTATCTTATTGAAATCTTGATTTGTCATTTAATTAGTTGTTGTTTGGATTAACACTTCCAACCTTCATTGACTAACCCATCATATTGTTGAGATAAGGTGACTTAGCCTTACCATGATTTATTGTTTTATTTGTGCTTTCTTGGAAAGTTGCTAAATGAAACTGGATTCTTCCACAAGAAAAGACTTGGAGTAGAAAAATAGAAAGCTTCTATTTTTTGGTGATTTATTCTCTTATGTTTTATTTTATGCAAGGGTTGTGCATAAGGAAGTTTCTAAAATAATTTGTAGATGTGTTGAATATAAATGCTTTAGAAACTATTTCCTCTTCTATGAAAACTCTATAAGTACAAAGCATTGTTGTAGAGAATTAAGAGAGAGATGAGAAGTTATTTGCACTAGATTATGTTGTTAGATTTTCTCTAGAATGGAAAAAGATGTAAATCTCCATGTCAAGGCTGAAAATACATTGTAACTTGTTGCTAAATAATACGTTAGCTTGATGGTTTGGAGGGTGAGGTTTTTTACCTAAAAAAGTTTTCCCCATGTATATCTATGTTCTCTATTCTATCTCATTCTTCTAGTTATATGATTGTAGAATAATAATATGCATGTCATAATGCTGCTGAAATTTAGTTAGATTGGTAAATTGAAATCACTTTCCTTTAAGAGTTGAATTGTGAGAAATCAACTATGTTTGTTTTTTCTTTTATAGCATAGTAGTATGCACTTGTATTTTCTTATTAGAAGTTGTTCAAGGAACTATTGGATACTAGATGTCCATACTGATCTTAGATGACTTTTTGGGGTGCTCTCATTTCCCTTCAATTGGTATCAGAGCTCAGTTTTGAGAATTGTATGTTGCTTGCATGTGAGGATTCACAAAGTTTCTAGTTCTGGGTATTTATTCTATTAAGATTTCTTAGCTTGCAATTCTTGAAGAAGTTTGTTTTGAAGAAATTAATTGATAATTAAGCCTTTGATGAGTGGAACTCTTGCAATTGATTTATTCTTTTAGGAGATAGCAGACATTTCTTGAAGGATGGTGAAGATAGAGAAAATAGATTTGGTCATGTTAAAATGACATTGATTTGGAGCTCTTGGTTGACAACAGAATAACTCTTGATGCATGGGTATTTGAAGATATCTCTTTTGTTACCTATAATACATAGAGGTTATGGAGTTGAACATTGGATGATCTTGAAGCTTTTGGATAGCCTATCTCTCTTAAATGCATGTACTAGTAGTGGTTGTGTAATTGGTCTACAAGTGGGCTTGGAGTTCCTGTACTATGCTTTCCTCTTGGATGATTACACATGCATGGCTTGGATTCTTGTTCATTGGATTTGAGGGGTTTATATATTTTTCTTTAAAATATATGGTGATACTCATCTATGAAAATTCATTATTCTAGGTTCAATTGTTTGATGTTTCTTTCAAACTTATGAATCTTTCAGATGAGAAGTGGGTGTAGATGTGTAGGGTGTTCTTAAACACATTTTTTTTGCATGTTTTGCATGTTGAAATAAAAACTTATGGTTTATTGTGGATCTACTGAAGATCTTTTTTCTTTTTTCTTGTTCCTTTAGAGTGGTACCATATGAGATAGTTGTAGTTCTGCATGCATGCATTCTTTGTGCATGGTGAGAGGAGATATTTTTCTTTCTCTACATGGAGATGTTGGTATGTGATCAGTCACTCAACATTTATGTGGTGATGCTTTGTTGGATTCCTGGACTATGGTGCTCAATGTGGACATGATTAGCAAATTAGATTTGTGCTTGATCTAGTGTTTGAGTCATGTTGTCTACATGATTATTCTATTTGATCTCATTTGTACATGTCACTAATGTGATAGTGGGTTTTTAATGTTGCAATGATTAGATTTACAAGTTATGCACTCAAGTGGGTAGGCCACCCATTTAATTGTAGTGGGATAACTTGGATGTGGATTATTTATATCCACTAGATTTGATTTAGAGTTGGTGCAAACTTGTTAGTTGACCTTGTTTGTAGTCACTTGTGCATTCGTGTGGTTGCTTTGGGATGAGAGGATGAATGATATTTGAGTACTTGGATAGTCAGTTATGGAGTCCTGTAGCATGGTGAATTTCCTTAGTGTGGAGATCTTCGTTTTCACTTAGTATGATGTGTGGGCCTAGATGATTTTCAGATTTGGAGGATGGTGTGTCATATGCTTAAATAACTCAGTATCACATTTCAATGGGAGCTTTGGTAGTGGCTGTATTTTTCCATCATATGGTGATTGATGATCTTATTTAGTGTTGCAGATGTTGGAGGATGCCTTAGATCCTATTGCTATAGAAGGGCCTTTCACATTTTTTGGTTCACTAGTTGGAGATGGTATCTTCATGTGATTAGAGATGTTGACATCTTTAGGATTCAAGGGGTCCTCGGTAGGGATGTTTATTCTTTTATTTGATATGTTATCATGGTGGCTTTTATGTCATGGTTTTCTCTTTATTACTAGTTTAGAGTTGTGACATGATATAGTTATTTGATATGATCACATGAAGTATGTTATCTCTTTGGAGGAGATGGTTTAGATCATGATGTCATGTTTATATTCCTGATTCCATGGTTGGAGATTTGACATTTATCTTGGTTTACTTTCTTGGTAGTGAGTACTTTGATAATTTTCTTGATACTTCATGATAGTTCTATGTTGTTGTGGCTTTTTTCTTGTGGTTGTGAAGGAGATCATACTTGGCATAGCTGACATTTAGAAAGGTTCATAGAGGGACATGCTACATGCTTATGATTTGCAGTTTCTTTCTCTTGGTTCACATAACATTATTTTTGAGATTTTTTGGAGCTATGGTGGTCACTCTTTTGTGTTCATTTGTTATCACTTGCACTTCATTGTTTCCTGGTGATGACACGGTGGTTCCTTTATCTCTTTTCTTTGTTAGATGTGGAGAACATGGGAGAGTTGTGGAGATTGAATGAGAGAGATGTTTCTTGCCATGTTTTTTCTATAGGATTTGTATATCTTTGTGGATGGTCCTTGGTACTACATGGTTTAACTTTCTTTGAGATATTATTAGTAGACTCATTATGCTTTTGACTTTTCAAATTTGACATTACCCATGCAATAGGAGTTCTTGTATGTGTTTGGTCTTCATCAACTAGTTTGCACATAAAGCTTAAGGTTGCAATTTATGGGTTGGCTATGTTGCTGACATGAGTTTTCTAGTGTTGGATACCTTTGAGGTATGGTTGATTGGATGAGTTAGTATTTTTGTGTACGTTATTTTCAATCTCATGGGTTTATCAGTTGGATTGGACAAATCAGTTTGGTTGTTGTTCTGGCTAATGTTTTATCTTATTTTATGGAGGATGACTTCACAATTTTGTTGGGCTAAGAAGTTGACATTTTTTATGCTTCTTTGTAGCTCATGAGTGTAGTCAAGTGGTGGTAGTGTTGTGTAGCATTTTTTATCACTAGGATCTTATGCTTTTTTTAATTGGAGAGGTGTCAAGTTGGAGCACAAGAGCATGTGCTAAGATTTATGTGGTTTCATGAATGGTTGTGATGATATAGGTTCATCAGTTTGAATCTTGTAAGGTCTTCGTCAAGTGGGAGATTGTTGGGATAAGGTGACTCAGCCTTACCATGATTTATTTTTTTATTTGTGCTTTCTTGGGAAGTTGCTAAATGAAGTTGGATTCTTCCAAAAGAAAAGACTTGGAGTGGAAAAATAGAAAGCTTCTATTTTTTGGCGATTTATTCTTTTATGTTGTTTTTTATGCAAGGGTTGTGTATAAGGAAGTTTCTAAAATAATTTGTAAATGTGTTTAATATAGACACTTTAGAAATTGTTTCCTCTTGTATGAAAACTCTATAAGTACAAAGCATTGTTGTAGAGAATTAAGAGACAAATGAGAATTTATTTGCACAAGGTTATGTTGCTAGATTTTCTCTAGAATGGAGCAAGATGTAAATCTCCATGTGAAGGCTGAAAAATTATTGTAACTTCTTGTTGAATAATAAATTAGCTTAATGGTTTGGAGGGTGGGGTTTTTTACCTGGAAAGGTTTTCCCCACGTATATATGTGTTCTCTGTTTTTTCTCATTCTTGTAGTTCTATGATTGTAGAATAATAATTTGTATGTCGTAATGCTGTTGAAATTTATTTAGATTGGTAAATTGCAATCACTTTCCTTTAAGAGTTTAATTGTGGGAAATCAACTA
This sequence comes from Cupressus sempervirens, assembly GCA_028749045.1. Classification (NCBI taxonomy): domain Eukaryota; kingdom Viridiplantae; phylum Streptophyta; class Pinopsida; order Cupressales; family Cupressaceae; genus Cupressus; species Cupressus sempervirens. The sequence continues at coordinate 742,151,280 of CM053789.1, read as the reverse complement.
TGTATATTTATGCTTTTATGGCATAGTAGTATGCACTTGTATCTTCTTATTAGAAGT